>OX063273.1:3615000-4820000 GCA_944039245.1 Nebria salina | reverse complement strand
AGGTAAACACCTACCTATTAAACGTTTTTAATTTTATGATGATAATAATATATACACATACATACATATATATTTAATATTTTTACCTTCTTCTGTTTTATATACATATTTTAAATAACAATTTTTAAGATACAGGTGGACAACTGCTCACAAAAAACTATTTGTATTGTTAACAGTACTATTAATTGTGTAAATATCTATAATAGTTATTAATAATGGCGGTAACCAAAACAGGGAAGATTGATTGACGTTCTATTAAGTTTATATATCTTGCTGCACAAAGTATTTTGCTATTGTTAAGTAAAAGTAAAACATACTATTTTTGATCGGATGAATGCGTGAAGAGTGATTTGTTATAAATATTCTAATATATGCTGAAAAAGAAAACAGAAAAAATCTCAAAAATCAAAAGTATATGTATAAAATGTTCTATTAAATGTTTGTACAATTTTAATTAATTATTTATGAAAATGATGAATATTTTACACGTAAGCCCTTGAATCTAGAATAATACTATTGTGTAAAAGCACTGTGATTAGAACACTATAACGTTAAGAAAAATAGTACATTTGATTTTGATCTTCTTTTGATGTATGATGTATGATACGAGCAATAAGGCATAAAATATGTTTGCTCTATGTATCATTTCACTTACACGTATATTTTTGCTTCAGATTTTTAAATTGAGATTTATTTTTAAAATTATGAATAACATAATTATGGAAGAACCTATTTTATTTTATTTAATTGTAAACTAAGTACATATATCATCTCGTTTTCGTTTTTTGAAATAGTACAAATTTTTCTGCAATGAGAAAATTTAATGTTTTTGTAAATATCTGTGACATACTTAATATATAAGAATACCAAATAAGTTGTCTTTTTTTGTATTGTATGTTGATTTAGTTAATGTTTTAGCCTAGTTATCAGTGTTAATAATCTTATGGAAGTTCATTACGGTAATTTAATGGGAATTTAAATATTTAATATAACACCTGAAAATGTATTATTTTTCATTATTGTACATGTAAGTAGAGATTTAGAACAGTAAGCCCAATAAAATGTCTAACTACTCTATGCAAAGTGATATTAATAATATAAAATAGTATGAGTTGTAAATATTAAATTAAAAATAAATCACAATTTTTATTTCAGTTAATTTCATTGCACATTTATCATATTGTATCCTGCATTCTCTTACAGTATTTACAGCGTATTTCGTATATAATAAAACTACATTACATACTACATATTTCACCAAGAAAACTGGTAATCCGAGATTTGTTTTACAATAACATGTTTTAAATAATTACAACTTTACGCTTTTAATTACTACTGCATTAATTTGTGGTATAGTTATATGACCAAAAGATTGGTTATTTCAGAAAGAATAAGACAAAAATTACGAGTGAGTGCCGGCACACACGATTGATGATATGTAAACATTCGTATTTTCGTAGATGCCATCGAAAATACGTACGCATGTATGCGTATTCGGTGGTGTATATGCAACTTATTTGATTTGGCGAAATTACTTTTTGTCCTATTTTCTAGATGACGTCTATGTGTGTGTGTGTGTGTGTATGTATGCGCTCTCAGCCTAAACGATTGAAGATAAAATTATGAAACTTTAAACTTAAGATTTGTATATGCCTGGCAAGAAAACCTTCTATTTTTGAAGAGATTATTCCAACCAGAAGTGCATATTTACTTTTGTCATTTTTCGAATTTTCTGCCATAACTCAAAGACGGTAGTACTTACTGCAAAATCAGTTAGAGTGAAAATAATATTAATATTTTGCTTTCATTTGCAAATATTTTTCAGAAAAGAGATTGTTTACAAAGAACAAGCTATTTTCGATATAACATTCAATACTTCTCACATCTACTGCATTTTCAGCGAATAATCATATGTGCTTGTTCTCCGTCAATAGAGATGCGAAATTGAAAAGAGTACATTTTAGCTTCTCCAAATTCAAAACCGGGGTATAGCAATATGAGATATTAGCATTGCGTAAATGGCCGAAAAGTGAAGTAATTATGGTACGAGCAGAATTTAGAGGGTAAAGCGGAAGAATTTTGCAAAACGTTGCATTGCCATCACACATGCCAAGGATGTGTTTATGATATAGAATTACTTTTGGTTTTGTTAAGCGTCGAAATAAAAAGTTATTTACAAATGAAAATTCAAATAATTTTTACTTGTGTTCTACCGCGAGCGCATGTGGTGGTTATATCTCGAAACTCAATGTGCCACTTTCTGTAATTTGAATACGTTTCAAAATTTATCTCTTAATCATTAATTTTGTTTTGTTCTTCTCCCGTATTGTTTGATTTAATATTAAACAATATCCCTTGTTGCTATCGGTCCATTACGTTGAGTAAAAGTTATAATATCTAACAGATTTGACAGGTTGAGCTTAGAGATATTACCACCACCAGCGTTCACAGCAGCTAGTCTGAACTGAAGGGTAAAGTATTTGAATTTTCATTTTTAAATAACTTTTTTACGACCCTTAACTAAACCAAAAGTAATTCTATATCATAAATACATCCTTGGCATGTGTGGTGGCAATGCAACGTTTTGCAAAATTCTTCCGCTATACCTTTGAAATTCAGCTCGTACCACAATTACTTCATTTTTCGGCCATTTACACAATGCTAATATCTCATATTGCTATACCCCGGTTTTGAATTTGGAGAAGGGGAAGCATTATATCTCTCTCGCTGTCACAATATGTGTTGTCTGACGGTGGTCTTATACGCGTTTTGGTTAGATCGTTAGTATTTAAAAAGTTATTTGCAAATTAAAAACTTGAAACTCAAGAAAAAATTTGAATGAAAAACGGTAGAACTTACAACAAACTGAGTTAGAATAAAAACAAGATATATTAATATTCTGCATAACTTTTATTTGAAAATACTTTTCAAAAAACGTATTGGTTACAAAATAATGGCTATTGAAATTTGTTCATATATTTATTATTTTACATATATCGTATGAACTATGCCTATTAATTGTTCGATATAAAAAGCAAATAAATTATTTTTTACCCTGAATAATTTATTTTTTCCCCTGAATAACAAAATTTTTTAACCCGTCATTATTTACATGAAATAGTGTGTCATATTGTTCTGGAAATATTTCGAATAGACGAAAATGTGCCGCTCTGCTAAAATAAAAATTCGCCGCTAGCTTTTCATCGCAAAGTTCACGCCGGTCAGTTTGGTTATGTTTATTATGGACGATGAGTACGAAATATATTATTTCGTACTCATTGTTATGGATAAGAATAGTAATAATTCGGTGACACTAATATCTATATCATGGGATGATGTATTATATGATCTTCATTTGATTTTCGAGATTTGTTTAATTTACGCAGCATTCAAAATCGTATAAAACACTTGTTGAATCTTTGTGAAATATATTAAACTTAATTTAACAATATACAAAAAGTGAAATTTAATTAAATTTCAGGTGAAGGGAAAAGTTTAAAACCTAAATTTGTAATAATAGTAATTTTCCAGGTGTTGTTTAAATTTCAGAAGCCTTAAATATTTAAATGTATCCCGACGCAGCTGGTTACCTGACAAAATATTTGCAAAAATGTTGTCGACTAATAAACAAATCGTAGTAAATATTTAAATTATTGTAACAGTATCGGGGCAAAATCAATACGAGCGCTGATTTTGAACTGCAAAAATTTAAAGATATTACTAGTCGGATGCAATTGGCTCACCACAGGTGCTCTAGTTGCATTGACGTATTATCAACAGCACTTAGAGGCTGTAAATTTATCGAAATGTAATCTCTCATGCGAAAGATGCCTTATTAAATTCGTCATCAAATTTAAAAAAACTTTCGTTAGCTTTCAATCCATCCGTAACAAATATAACTATTTTTACTATCGCGGCTCATTGCCTGGTTTGGAAATTTTTTATTATAAGTTTTATGAATATGGAAATTTTCCATTTTGTAGATACGTACTTTCCCACTGCAGGAAATTGGATGCAATTAGGTTTTAACGAAGGAAAATTGGATCTAGCCTTACGGATAAACCACAAATGAGTTCAACAATTTATTACCGAATTATATACATATAATTCTGTGAATATAACTATGCCAACAATTGTTTAAAAAATTTGTAAAGAATACAAACGTGACATTTATAAAATTGGTGTGTTTAGGTATGTGTGTAAGTACAAGTAGCGAATACAAACAGTATTCAAAATTATTAAAATACAAAAATATTTGTAATTGACGCCTAAAATAATGGTCTAGTTTTTATATTAAATCATTTTAGTGATGGGTCCAACCATTTATTTAATTCAAACATAATTTTTTAATTTAGAATTAGTAAAACGAAGTCTAAAGAAGTAAATGAGCTCTTATATTAAAATTTAATAAATAAATCTTAAACAAGTTTAATAATCGCAAAATTCTACACATGTAATTATTGGGTGCATTTAACAAATAAATCCATAAATTGAATTTGTCTAGTTTTAATAGTTACTTAAAATGAGACCCATCACCAAATTATTTAATCGTATTGATTGTATTAAACGTTATGGTTTGAACATAGCTTTCCCCTCGTAAGTACATCCGGAACGTTGGATGATCTGTGTGGCTGTCCAGACGCCGCATCGGACACAAACCTCTAGCGGTTGACCTTGAATATATTGTGCTAGGAAACCACCAACAAACGCATCCCCGGCGCCGTTAGTATCGACGATTTTCTCTTTCGGCAACACATCGACTGGAAGCTCGGTGATCGTGCCACCTTGGGCCAAAAGGACGGGATTCGAACCTTGCGTAATCACAACGACGCGACGACGTTTCTCGTTTTGCTTCGGTAAATCACAGATTTTCAATGCGATCTTTTTTAAGTCGTCTGTTCCCAAGTTTTGTTCCCTTGCAAATGTTTCAGCTTCCTTAACAAACATAATAATAAGGATCCAACAACATATTTTAACATTACATATATGTATAGACATTTTCGTAATACTTGCCGATTCATTTCCAAATAAAACGTCAACGTAAGGCATGGCGTCCATCATCGGGTCTTTGAAGATTTGCGAAAGAAACGGAGCACTCAAATTCATCATAAATGGTCGATCATGTGCTAACGCATGTTTAGCAATTTCTTGAATGGAAACTGGACTAACAGTTAAGAAAAATCCCTGCAAAAAAATTACAACCAGTAATACTTGCATATTGGTGGTTTACAGTCAAAAAATTACCGAAATGTAGTAAAATTGCGCACTTTCGATAAGTTTCTTATTTTCTGGTTTCCGTAAATGATCAATTGTAAAACATTCAGCTGCAGCTAAATTGGCACATAACGAACGGTGGTTGCCCGTGATTAAAACAGCGCAAGTGCCAGTCGGTTTATTTTCTACATATTGGTATTTAACAGTTAGTCCATCGGAGGAGGCTTTATCTTCTAAGATTTTCGCATATTTGTCAACGCCAACGCAGCCGAAAAACGTGGTCACATTCGGTGTCTCTAATATCCATTGCGCAACCCTGAGAGCATTTTGTACACTGCCACCGGCGATAAAGTCAGCTTTATACTTTTGAATGAGTTCGTCATAGATAGGTTTATGTTTTTCGTCGGCTAAAATCGCGTCGTTTTCCTTCAAACTATACTTGCCTAGGAAATCTTTGTCAACGGTCGCTGAAATATCAAGTAAAGGATTTCCCAGTCCGAGTAACATTCCACTTCTATAAAAAGAACAATAACTCGTTTTAGAAATAACAAACCAATTACGGTGTGTAATTATACACTAAGCTACCTTAATTCTTCTTGCATTTTGTGTGTTAGAATACGATGACAACGTGACGCCAATTGTCTCGAATGACTTTGAAATCATTCAAAAATAGAAAGCATGTGCCCAAAAGATAACCTCACCGATAGCTTTGACAACAAACGTGAGAAGAGGAAGATAAAATTTCAACTTCCACCTCTTAACGATTCAAGTATATTCGTACAGATGGCGTTAGTAGTCTTGATACAATTTAGTTCGTAAAGAAATTTATCTATTTAGAATATTCCTACCTTCCTAATAAGAAGGATATTCTAAGTTTAACATAATTTAGCAAGCAACACAACTAATAGTACAATAAAATAATCTTGCAATGCATTTTAATTGATTATAATCACAGTTGTTTGGTTCGAATATCGATTAGAAAATCGTTTAATATTAAAATATCTGTTATTACATGCAAATAGTTTTAAAATTGATATACAACATACCTTAATTGTTTTTGTAATACCAACGACATGATTGTTTTATTAGCAGTTATGAACTAACTGTTACGTATCACTTCATGTATTTAACACACGTGTAAAAATGTTGCGTTGATAAGAACTATGTTAAACCATATACTTGGAAAAGTAATCTAATTTTAAACAATTGATATATGTAGTAGTGTAGTTTTTAAAATACTTTATGAATAATTACTAGAAATACGTTTTTATCTTTGAGAAATATGCATTAGTTGAGATGATTACTTCGCATGAACAATCAGTGTATCATCAGTGTAAAAAATAAAATAGAACATTCTAGTGAGGGTTGATAGCGGTAGGGGAATGGGGGTGTAGGTTAGGTTATAGCTGGTTGTGGTGCATTTAGTTGGGTTGCCCTGCTGTACATCGTAATGAGTCCAGAGAATATATTTTCAAATCGATAATTTGTGCTAGGCAGTGTGTGCCGTAAGATATGCATACGAAATAAGACAGTGGGATGTACGGACCTCAGATGTGGTGCGAAGCGCCCTGCCCTGCCCGTTGGAGACGGGGCAATCAGTGGCGTACGTTACGATTGTTATTAATCTAAGTTTTATGATTTATATAAAAGTCTCATTATGAAAGCAATTAACCAAACAGTTACGATACAGTTCTAGATTAAATTAGATTAATTCGTTGATATTTTCTTATACGAAATATACATATTGTAATCATAAAAATATTCGAAATATACCTTTTGACCTTCCCTGAATAGAGTCTGACTATTTTTGGAAAAACCTCTGTGTGTGTGTGTTTATGCGTGAGCGCTCTACAGCCTAAACGGTTGATTGTAAAATTATGAAACTTTAAACTTAAAATTTGTATATGCCTGGCAAAAAAATTTCTTATTTCTGAAAAGAATATTCAAACCGGAAGTGCATGTTTACTCGAGTAATTTGTGTGGTTTATGTGTTAATTCAAAAACGGTTGCACTTACAGTAAATATAGTAAGAATAAAAATTGCAGATATTAATATATCAAATAAGAAAACAGCTATTGAACATTTTTATTGAATATCCTTATCTAAACAAAATGCGTATAAGAAAGTTGTGTACAATTTATTTTAAACTTGCATATACCTACATAAATACACTCGAATAGTTGTTGAAGGCGACTAGACAAAATCATGTGTTTCACTGCGTTTTAATAATCACATTTATTATGACAATATAACTAACATCCGCGCTCGCATTGCTTCCCTGATATATAAAGTTACTCATTTATATACCATATTGTACTGAGGCGCCTTATATTCAAATCGGGCTGTGGATATAATGTCTTATCGACAATTCCGTACATTTTCTTCTATTAAATCGCTATTTTTTGCTTCCATTTGGGTCAAATACTGCCTATTGTGCGCACAAAATAAATAATAAATTTGAAAAACCAATTTTAAAGCCTTCTTTAGGTTACATATATTATTTTTATCGAATACTTTTCTATTATCGACGAAAGTGTTTTAATGGAAAAGCATTTCGCGTGAACATCAAACAATAGAACTGTTATAATAAAGTGCAAAACTATTTAAAAGTGCAAACACGCTGATCGAAAATCGCTGCATTTTATATGAATTTTTGAATAAATTATTAGCAAATGTAAAAAAAACTAATGTACGCTCGTGATGAGAAATGGAAGGCACACACACATATAATGTACACGCAGGGTTGGCGAAGCCGCCTGAAAGACGTACCGTAGGACAGGGAATGAGGCGCGGGCACGGCCGAGGTACGTAAATTAAAGACGATGCTAGAAACTCATCAATAAAATGAGTGTTTTCTTCTCGGTTTTTCATGGCAACGCCCGCCGCCGCGTTTTCTTGAGACAGTCGTGCGCTCTGCTCTGCTCTGCTCTGTTCTGCGCGCTTTCCATCACCATTTTAGATGAATTACATATTTATACATGGTTTGTTTTCGAAAATGCGGACGATACTCTTACTGGACATCGTTAACAATAACGAGTCGAAAAATCAAAACATTTTACAGAAATCAGACCATTACGATTCGTAAATCTTTTGCCCCTTATATTTGTATTTTTTCACTATAGTTTATTATGTAAAATTCTTGTAAAAATATATAATAAAATATATTTGAGTTACACTTAGTATTTTACACCATACTTAAACATAAATAAACAGATTTGAGAATATTTTTCTTAAACTTTTTAACAAGTTATAACAGCTATATTTATTTTACACAAAAACATAGCTTAGCTCAAATTTAACTCACGCTTTTGCTCTATTTACATATATATAGAGGAAGAACATTAGTTTAAACTGAGGCAAGTTGAATTTAGTGTCGAAGAAATGTAGTTTGCGGAATAGTTTTTGAAAAATAACCCCAAGGCTGCATAGTTTGAACCCCGTTTATGGATGGATGTTCGTCGGTTGATGTTTACATTGATCCATATTCGCATAGTTATGATTGTGCTTTGCATCTCATTAGCAATTGTTGTCAAGCGGTCGGGTCCGTTCGGTGTTTGCATTACGGCGACCCTGATATGAGCCTTAACTATGTCTATCTTTGTTTTACTACGCCAAAGTCTAAGATTAAATGCGTATGGACCATTGATCTTTGCTTCCATCTTAGACAAAAACTTCTTTAAAGCGAAAATCTATACGCATTACTTCATTCCCATCAAATAGGGTAGCAGAAAACCCTTTACATCCTAACAATCTTTCTCCAGGCAACAAACATCGTTTGCCCCTTTTCAAATTCTTCATTCACGCGATTCTATTCCGCTTTTCTCTCACCATATTTATCCACTTATTTCGAAAACGACAGTATTATACCAATTTTTCGCCCACGTAAATATAAATATAAATATATATATATATATATATATATATATATATATATATTTACATACGTACATATATACATACATATTATCACGCCTATATGTATGTATTTTCTCATATATACCAGCGTAAATTTTGAAAAGTCAGTTGATAGACTAAACCTACACGATTCTAAGACGAATGACTGAATCGTATTACCGAAATTATGTATAAGACACGTGCGCATATCCGCATCACATCATAGAAGTTCGGGTTCGAATACAATAATACATACATACATACGTCGAAATAATAATACAATGATGATCCGACCATAACGTCTTATACCTAGACATGTGTGTGTTAATATATGTAAATGTAGTTGTACTAGTGTGTGTACAGTGAAGCATGCAAATCATACCAGAGACCGGACCCTCTTGTATTGATTGTTAGGTCTTCACTACTTGGCGAGCTTGGGAATAATTATTGTTGTATCTCTGCTCTTCCTGCATCTTAACGTGTTATCTCTCTCTAGTCATTATACAATATATATACTACTCTTCTACACACACACACACACACACACATGTGCACATACATGTTTTACCCTTGTAAAGATTCTGAAAATCTGTACACAACTTAAATGAAAACTGGTTTATGATAAAATATGTAAGAAATGCAAAATAGAATTTAACTAATACGTTTTTGCACATCATAATTCATTGCCCAACTGTGTATGTGTGTGTGTGTGTGCGTGTTGTTGTAGACCGTTAATAATATGTTGAAGTGTGTAAAATATAATAAAACAAAAACGAAAATAGTTCACATGTAGTTGTTAAACGTTGTGTTTCCCACACTACATCATAAACGAACGTTTTGGAGAGAACAAAAAATAAAAAAGGTACCTAATGTTGATGATGATGAGTAATTAACAACAAGTATTCATCATGTATGGAAATGATTCTAATGAAAAGAAGAATAGGTAAGTGACAATTGTCACGTATCTAAGTTGTTCATCTGATGGCAATTGTTGTAAATGCAAACTGTTAAATGAATGCCACAATCGCCGTTTTGTTCATCAAACAATGTTTTCACGCAATTTGTCATCAAACACATTGTTTGCCGCGGTAAATATGTATATGATGTGATGTGGATGGAGAAACGCGTTTGTTTTGTTTGGAAAAATGTGTAAGATCGCGCGCGCGAACCGTTTTAGATGGTCACATCCCAACATTTAACAAAATGTCAACAAGGTGTTTACTAGAACAATGAAGACGCATTTGCCGTTGAGTGGCACTCGCAATAATAATAATAATAATAATAATAATACTTGTAGCCCAGTCTGTGCTGTGCGCGGTTTCATCATTCGAACTGTCTTTTAACTTTAATAATATTTCACCTTCAACCGACGCGGCTGCGAAGAAAGTCACCGTCTTCTTTGAAATCCTACCTAACACTCTATACATTTCAAAAAAATATTACTCATTATACACCTATTTCACTCTACATTTTAACAATACAATTCTATGATGATTTATATTAAGTACTACAATTTCAGTTTCTTTTTCGCTAGTTTCACCAAATATTTAAATTTAATAAATTATTGGCTTTAATCTTTTTATACATACTTAACTTCATATCTATTGCCATCTAATGGTAAAACCTATCACTGACATTACCATCTTGACAATATTCTCATTCATATGTATCCACTTATTCCGTGGACAACCACACAATTCATCTCACTCATGCCAATCATTCATTCGACATTCTTTCAACATGACCATAAATGTATAAATTTTTCGCAAACATTTCTAAAGTCCCTAAAATAAATGTGCCAACTTTTATAATGTACGATTGGTTGAAGGCGAAAATAAAGTGTTAATGCGCCTAATGTGTAATGTATTACATCGCACATAAATAAAGTATATGTAATTAGGAGATATCTACATATAGTACGTAAAATAACGTTGTTAAATTACACATAAATACATATGTGTTGTAAATAACAGGAAGACACATCATTTCTCTTGTTCCATTTCCTCATACATACGGCGGCTAAATTATATACTACATATGCATGTGTACGAGTATTGTTTTCATGTAAGTATGAGAAACATCACTGATGACTTCTTATAATGTTCTATTCGAACATCAATTTCAGAAATTTCAGAAGTTTCTCATTATTAGGTAGATTATATCGAAATTTACATTTTACCTATTCTATAAAGATTTTCACTAATCTAAATATAAAAATATCTGCAATGCGTTGCACTAAACTTTCTTATACATATTATAATTAGATAGTAGGGATTTCAAATACAAATTTTGAATAATTCATGAAAATATAATTATTCATTATGCTTTGTTTTTTTTCATATTTTTAATATATTATAAAACTTACAATTGATAGTGAATGCCAAATTGTATGAGTTTATTATGTTAAACAATTGTCAAACATAGTTGATACGATTTGTGTAATATTTCCTACATCTACATAAATAAATTTTCAATAGACTTTTTCTTGCAACCGGTAAACCTTGTGAAAAAAACTTAAATAAAAGTTGAATGCAATATTGACAGATGTTAACAAATCTTAAGTTTGAAGTTTCACATATTCACAAAAACAGGCACAGACAGGTGTTATTCTAAAAATAGCCTCGATTCAGGGAAGGTCAAAAGAAATGTATCGGTTAGAAACGCGAGATGTAATAATTTTTTGATTGCAAACTTATAACTTCGTATATGGAAAAAAAATCGAAACGTATCTGTATAAATGCAAAATATGCGACGTAAAACGTAACGCATAAATGAATCGCTTACGTGGCATGGGTAAGTGGTTTTTAACAGGGCTCACATTACCATATGAGTTGATACTTTCATGCATAAACGAAGCTAATTATTATCTCCTGGCTTTACATGGATTAACCACGATCTCAACCAGAAGCTGATTAGCTTAAAACACACACAAGTGCATATTAACCACGCAATTATTAATTTAACACATGTATGCTTCAAAGAGCACCACCGCTTACACGTTTATAACGTATCAAACAGATTCATTCATCACTGATTTTTCGAAATGAAGTTATCTATAGATTTTCGAAGCACTCTCAACTGCAGTAAAAACCAAATCTGTGATAAAAGTTATGCTCTAGAGAAATCGATGGCACAAAACGAATAAAATTTCTTATAAATATTTTTGCGCTAGACTAACTTCTAAAACATGGAAGTTCCCGTCGGGAAACCTGTTGCATTCACCGATAAACTCTCGGAAATAAAATTTAAACTAAGCTCAAGTAACGATCAAAAAACAACTACTCCTAACACTATACTTTTCTATTACTATTCACTACGTGCATTATCTTTATTCGTAAATTATAGTTAATTGTTATTTTTTATATTTACTAATTATAATAAATAATTTAAACTACTATAAAAAATCACTATTTTATAAAAGTGAATGTGTAACTAAAGTATATCTAGATATTAATAAGAAGAAGAATAAAAGCTCTTAAAAGAAATCCAACATTAATCACCATGAAACATATGATATTTGTTGTTGTGGAGTCGTTGAATATTAATATATAACCTATAAGCTATTATGGTGTAGAAAACAATCAAAAGAGTATTTGTGCGATGTTAGACATCGGTAGGTATGGGAGACTATAAGGACCGTTGAATTGTTGCGTAAAAGAACGCGGTCTGGCACATGATTACAATTCTATGAGGAGTTGCTATGAGAGTGTGGGAACCATCATCGCGGTGGGCTGTGGCTTCAAGATCTAGATCAAGCGTGCGCTGATCTCTCACACGCCGCATCGCTAGGGCTTTATTTATAAATACACGAACAGATCAAACGATATAGTAGTTTCTTTTTTAGATCGCGCATTTTTGTTTTGTTTTATCGATGCATACGTAGTACCTATATGATTTTCTATTTCTATTACATATTTAGTATATAGATTAATTTTCGCAATTATGTACACGATTAGGTTTTTGTTTTAATATCCCAAAATGACAAATAATAATAATAAAAGAAAAAAAAAGAACGTAGAGAGCAGGTGAGTGTGAATCAATGACGTGTGGTGGTCATGCCGTGCATGTTATATGTACAGTGAAGTGTGACCAGAACCATCTGAACCAGACCAACCGACTGGCTGGCTGGTCGCGGTTCACTTTTAGACTTGGTCACTGATGCGTTGCCTTACAGCTGTTTCTGTAATATCTTACACACACACACACACACTGACTACTTTGATTCTCTATTCTTTCAATGCATATATGTGTGTGTGTGTGTGTGTGTTTTTGTATTAGTAGCTATAATATAGGTACTCTACATAACAACCATTTTAGTAGTGTGCAATCTCTTGCGACGCGGAACCAAAAAATCTAGAATCGAATTTTCTTGTTTCTCTGTTCGGCTCTTCTTCCTTCGTCTTTCAACACATTGGCGTACACTATATAAATGGGGTTTATTTTTGGCTCAAATTATCCACGTTTATAGATATTGTGTATGCAGTGATCCTAAATTTTGTTATATTTAATTTATTAAATATACATCAAAGTACTTATGGCTATAAATGCTTTTTGATGTATGTTTGCTTTAACGCACGCGTATCAATTTGTAACGTGTTTGAATAGGAAATACATGTTAGACTAAATCTAATAACGCGAGTGATCGCGGTTTAAGGACGTCTGTGGTTCTATGACTGTTTTGTTACAATAGAGAATTTGACACGGGGAAGTGTTTTATTGAGATTTTTTTGAGTTAATAGTTGGTATGTCATGCTAAGACATATCATAAAGAAACATTTGCAGTGTCTTGCACTAAACTTTTTTATACGTAGTTGCAAGAAGTATAAAATATTGTTATTCTCTTTGGTAGTAGGTATATTTTGTTTAGATAAGAAGAATGTTTGATGTTTAAACATTCAAAAAAATGTACCTATTCATTACAATATATTTATGTTTAATAGTTTTAAATATTTTATTAACGATTTGTCAATAAATCTATTTGTGAAGATAGTTGTGTTGTGTTTTATTAAATATATTTTCCTAATAAAACTATCCGAACTGCCGAAATTCTTTCTTATACGTATTTTGTTTAGTTATAAATGTTGGTTAATTCAAGAAAATAATTATTCATTATGCTAAATTTATTTTCGTTTTAAAATTCTAAAAGCCTGTGTACATGTTTTTTTATTAAAATTTGAAACACTTTTTCACCAAATATATTTCTTACAATAGACATTAAATGTCATATTTTAAACTATTTGAGCCAATTTTGTTTTTCTAATAAATAAATTACATGCATGGTTGGTACGATTTATGTAATATTATTTCCTATAACCTACGTAACAATTGCAACATAAATAAATTTTTAATAGCGTGTGTACTTTTTGAAAATGATTTAAAACAAAAGTTGTGCGAAATATAAATATCTTTAATTTTTATTGTAACTATTTTACTGTAAGTGCACACAGAAACGCACACACACAAACAATCATGTTAAAAATGGTGAGACTTGATTCAGGGAAGGTCAAAAGATATATTTCCGTGACGATCGAATTTGTTTATGATTGCAATACTTACTTATTGCTTTGTATAAGAGAGAGTGAAAATAGGGATTAAGTGAAATATTAGTATTTAGTTGTTTTCCGTACCGTACGATAGGTTGATGTTAAAGATAAGTAAGTCGATAAAAAGAAATAAAAATTATAATATGGTGCACCGAAGTAGGTATACGATTAGTGTGATCAAGTTCGTGCACTGCATATACAAGGTATAAGCATATTATCATCAGGGGCCTGTGTGAAATCGTTACACGCTATGGTGCACTTGCTTTAAAATAACACATGTCGCTTGCTTTTATAATAAGTGTAATCCTGTACCGTATAAGTATGGTGGTGAATTATTTTATACCGTTTATGAATAACGCACAATCACTACTTCTTACATACTTACTATATACTTTACCAAATACATATATGTTTTCATATAGCTATATACAAACAATACTGGCTATCTTATAGTATGAGTGAACTAGAAAATGTCACGTTTCGATATTGAAAGATTCTTATCGTAAAATGCAACCAACTTTCATACTGCACTTGCACTTATCTCTATATTGTATACATATGCAGTTAACAACGATACTATTGTAATTATCATGTATGATATACTTTTAACGAGTGTATACATACATACATACACTTGAGATTTTAGATCGATTTTATTGATATAGTATCTAATAGTGCATGTTTGAAAATGTTATACCTACTTTATCTCATATGGTATAGTAAATACATATAGGTAATAATGTTAATTGTTTATATAAATTAGCAGTTTAGTTAAAATCTGTAGTATATTGGGTTGTGGCTGTTATAAGTATACAAATTAAAAGTAGGTGTATGTGTGTAGAGTACGCTGTGTATCTTTAATAATCCGTTTTTAGTTGATTTAAGAAGTCATCGCGGTTTAAATTGCATTGCGAAAGGTTAAACAAGACCAGGTTATGCAGATATAAAACGTAGAAGCAAGATAGTCGCTTAGGTCGCGGTTGCAGCACCGCACCACGCCGCACAACGTTTTCTCATCATATACTATGGATGGAACTAGCTGCGAGAAAATGGAATTTAGTTTTCTCTGCGAAATATGTTGTTTACCCGGGAAATCATCAACTAATTAGGCCTTAGGTTACCGCCAGCTCTCGTAACTATCGCCTCATCATATATATATACTAAATATTGTGCAGATAAACTGGTAAAGAGTCTTCTTAGATTTTACCTTATATTGCATCCTTATTTTTATTTATTTTCTCATACCATATACGAAGTATTGTAATCATAAAAAAAAATTTGATCTCGAGATTTTAATGGAAATATATAGTTTTTGACCTTCTCTGAATCGAGTCTTACCATTTTTGGAATGACGTCTGTTTTTGTTTGTTTGCGCGAGTGTGTATTTATCTGTCTGTCTCTTTCTCTCTCATTCCGCATATTTGTTACTGATAATCACAAATATATATACTTTGTGAATAAAGGTTTTATACTATTATAAACCAAAGACTCGAAATTAATTTGTTAAATATTAATAATTAAACGTTTTATGTATACAAATAAAATGATTCGTTGTGTTCGCGAACTATGAAATATGATTTAAGATATTTGTTTAATTTAAACACTCATGTTAATTAAATTCTTAGACATCAGGTTGACGATAATATAATGTATATATATATATATATATATTTAAAATATACGCTGAAGGAATAAAGAAGAAGTCTGGTTTCATTTGACGTTTGGAAACACAAATATAAAAGTTTACGGGGAGGGCGTACTCAAATATATTCGCCGGTTGTGTTGATTTTACGCGTATAAACACAGGTGAATATTTGTAAATGAAGATATTTCATCAAGTATATAGGTATATAGAAGTTATTAATTAATTTTAAAAGATATCCTTACGTCTTCGACTGACTGGCTATGGCAACATGAAAGTAAATATATTGATGGGGTTGTAAAATTGGAAGACATGAATAAAATAAATACTGGAACTTGATGATTAAAAGCAAGCAGAACGAATAATATGATACACGCAATTCTTTATAAAACTGTCTTAAAATTATTTTTTAAATTATGTATTATTGTAAATGTAATAACCAGACAAATAAATAATAATAATAATACATTTTATTATTTGCGATACACACACACACACAGACAGACAAATGATATTTCAAAAATAGTCAGACTAGTTTGAGGGATGGTCAAAAGGTATATTTCCGTTAAAATATCGAAATCGGATTATTTTTTTAAATTACAATATTTACTTATAACGTCGTATAAGAAAGTAAAAATGAGTGTGATCATTTATAGAAGATCGATTAGAATCCAATTTGAACAATGAGTTTTCTATTGCATGTTCAGTGCATGTTTGAGGATTCGTTTAAAAACAATTAGAAATCTAATTAACCAGATTGCTCAAATGGAATGCGAGAATTAAAAATAGATGTAGGTTTGGCATATCTACGGAAACACTTGCATAGAAAAGGAAATGTGAAAAAGAAAACTCAAAGATGGCATCGGTAGCCATTAGTATTGATATGAGAGTATCATCTTTCTTTTTTGCGTGCATTCAACGTTGGCTGCTGTGCAGCTATCGTATCGACAAATGATAGAAGAAATAAGAATTAAAAAAAAAAAAAAACAGCCCAGCACTTTTCTTCTTGTATCTGCAACACTCAGTCGGCATTTAAATTAGTTTCAACTGCAAATTACTTGGCAATTAGCGCAAAAATAAGAACAAGTACACACTAATTACCAATTATAGAAATATGAATGAACATGTCCATCATGGAACAAAATACCACTTGATACACATTGCAAATTTATTTACTTATACTTACTTAGTTCGCTATATTTTATTTCATTGCTTGCATATAAAACGTAACGCAACGACTTTTCTTATAAAACATAAAAATATTATATAGGTATACAAATTAAAGCAGCTTATTACGCTAGGTGTATATTTGCAAAACATATCAAATTGATAAATAAATATTAGCATGAAAATTGCTTCACTAACAATTGTTTAATATCTTTGAAATAATAGTTAGTAGTGTAATAGGAATATTTAGTTGTGTAAAAGTATATACATATTAGGAACATCAATCCAAAGTTAATTTAAATTTGCGAAACTATGTTGGAGTAATATACTGAATACTGTATAGTAATAGTAATAGTCAGTAAACACAATAGCCCAAGTACGTAGAAGCAATAATATTCGACGACTGTTGGTAGTGTGTATCATCAAATGGTCCATGATGGCATAAAGGGGAGAATGGAGAAGGGTAGGGTTGGGGGTAAGGAAATAAGGTATAGATCTAACACATGCACACATACAATTGAATTGTTGTCATCTAAGAATGAGAAAGGGGAGGTGCGGGGGGTATCGAAGGAATTGGCAACCATCTTCATAGGAAACGATGTTATTCTCTCTCTGGTATGTGCGCCACAGGTAACTAATATCAGTTGATAGGTGTTTAAAGTTAGCAGCGGTGTATATGGCAAACGCGAGGGCATTGTTTAGTGGAGACTCGACCACAGGACACACACAAGAGTAATGTGCTGCGAGCTGCTGGTTCGTTGCTAGATATGTTAGGCTAGGGGATGAGGGTGGGCTACTACTACTAGATACATACAGCATACGCAGTACTGTACTGGAGGACGGGACGGGTCAAGTCAAACCAAGACAAATGGCATTCGCGTCCAGGTTAATTCCTCTAGTTACGAACTTAAACGATCGCTGCATTCCATGCCGAAAATCTCTCTCTCTCTCTCTCTCTGTATCTTCTCTTTGCTACTATATACGCGTGTATATACATATATATATTAACTTCTTCACCATCAGTGGCGGATGCCACAAACATTAAAAGTTTACTTCTGTATGTAACATATGTACATAAATAACATCATTCCTATTCCCATCAAATAGAGTGGCATAAAACTCTTAAAATTCTTTCACATCTTGACAATCTTTCATCATTCAACTCTATCCTTACAAATTTCTTTCGCTTCATTTAATCTCTTCAAATTCTTCATACATGCTACTTGCTCACAACTTGTCTTTCACGCAATTCATTCTCAATGAATACCATCTCAATTGATTCTCACCTATTCAATGCGCGACATTTTGTACAATATGTATACTGGACTCCACTATCTGTCTTTCCTAGGTAAACCACAAATACCTCTCAAAAAAGTAATTTCCAGAGCAGTCACATGCTTTCTATGCTTGGTTTGCCAAACCCAACGTTCACTACCATACACAACAACGATGGCACAAGTACACCATTGTGCACACATAGTCTTGCACCAATAATTAAAAATTCTCGCAAATATAAAACTGCCTTAGATTTTAAAACCAGCAGACACTCTTTTCTAAATTTCGCAATCATACTTTCCATCGCTAAAGAATAAGCTACCCAAATAAACAAACGTCCTCTAGTTGATGTCCATTTCCAACAATATCACACATTGTACTGCATTCGTTCTTCTCGAAAACCATTTATGTTTCTAACATTCCAAGTCGCGAACTTTATTTCGTTCAAGTTGACATTTTCTCTACCTCGCATATCAAAACAATTATATTATTAAAGGAAAGGGTTTAGATTGGTAAGAAGATCAGCCAGGGCAGCTTACTAGGCAAATTTCTACATGTAACGGCTCTAAATGCGATCAAATATTGTCAACTTTGATATTTCAAGCAGCCATTAAAATACATGAAACGACAATAACAATAAATATATTGACGTCATCTATGTTTTTGTAAGAATTAAATGTGAGAATGTACGTCACTGATACAATATAGGTCTGGTAAATGGCAACGGATATTACGATGTAGTATACGTGTAATATGTATGGTCTAAACAATACTAAACTAAACTAAACTAAAGGATGGAGTTTCTCGTTCGTATGTTTGTTACTGTCCTTTCTGACCTGCACCCTTTACCACCAACGTTCGTTCGACAAGACGAAACGTATCGCGATCTATATTGGTCGAGGTTGGTAAGCACTTTGGTCATCGGTGAGGGATGCTTGATGTATTGGAGGACATCCCTTTTAGACGATAGGGTCTTTTCTTTCTAATTCTAAGTAATCCACAATTTTAGGTAGGTACATACATACATGGGGCATATGGTACAATAATATTAAAATGTAACTATTCTCCATAACAAGTTCTAAGAAATTAAATGAAAACATTTTATATTCCTGAGATTACAACTAAATAATTTATATTCTTGGCTTCTTGTCATTTTTGTTCCAAGAAAGGTATCTGTTCCTGAGTTATATGAAGATATAACTTGTTGTAATAGTTTTATTTGAGCAAAATAAAAGCAAAAATGGATCAACAAGGTTGATTTTTATTTGACGTTTGTGTTGCCTGTTGTATGTATGTATGTATGTATGGATGTATATTCCTGGCCACAGAATGAGAGAGAGAGAGAGAGAGAAGTATAGTTAGGCAGCGCCGTCGGCAGTTAGTGATGCGCGCATTTTAAAAGAGAGAAATATGGGGAAAAAAATCCGTGGAGTCTCATCTTGTAGTATTAATTAATTTTTAATGTACTTCACATTTCCGCGAAACATTTTTCTTCTTATTTCAGATCTTTTCTGTAGTTATGAATTCGTAATGAGATTGTACAAGAGATTATGATGTCATTTTCTATTTTCCTTTTTCTCGAACGCAAGTAAGGAAACACGCCAATGTTTTCAGACTCTTCTGTCTATGTGTGTGTGTGTGTGTGTGTGTGTGTGTGTGTGTGCATCGTGTGAGAGGCAGAGGCGGAAAGTGATTTTGATGCTTGGAAAAATTAGCGGAAAACTTTGCGTTTTGTTATAATCGTGTTTTAAACTAATTATTTTTCGATTACTTGTCCTCAAGTGTAATGTCGACCAGCGCTGCGCTGCGTCGCATCGTGCGGTGAACGGAAAACTTGTATCTTTTACCGCAATCTTATACCAATCTAATATTTATACATACATATATATATATACAGTATTCAGTTTTAACCCGTTACCCTCTAACTCTAAACGATTCTACTTGTTTACATCAAAAAATAGTTTTGAATTAAAACCTATTATGATGGTCATGTTGGCAAAATTTCGAATGAAAGATTGGCGAAAAAGATTCGCGTGCGCAAAGTGAATGGTGTGAGAAAGATGCGCGAAAGAAAAGTTGTGAGCAAGCGGAATAGAACTTGCAAAAGAAGTTTGTTTGAATGGTGAAAGATTGTCAAGCTCAGAATGGATGCAAAGGGTTTTCTGCCACCTTTTATTTAATAGAAATAGGCATGAAGTTATGAATTATGTAAAATTGGAGTGAATTCGCAATAAAATCGCATCAGCAAATTTGATCTTTATCAAATAATAAATGGCACCAACATTAGAGTTTCGGCTCAATTGATGTGAAATCAATTTCTTATAAAAAAACTTACTAGAATATTCATCGCATATGGTTGAGTGATATATGCTGAGGGGGTGATATCATCTATTATTTGACTATGAAAGTTATAGATTCGAAAGGATCGGATACGAGAAGGCAAAAAACAATCTAGGAAATGCATTGAACACGCATAGATAAAACACATCAACACCACGGCGAAACAAATGAATATAAATGACATAGCCGCCGTATCGAAGTGTGCGATTTATTAATAAATGCTGTATTGGAAAGATCGCCGATTATTGAAAACGCTGATGTATGCAAATGTGTTTGCTTTTCGGGGTGCAGCCCATTACCAAATCAACAAAATTGAAAAGATTTCATTCTGTGATTATATCAACAAATAAAATACTTACTAGATTTCGTTTAAATATTTTACTTATGTATAATAAAATAATCCTAAACAAATTAAATTTCACCACTGATGTATAGGTTTAATTTAAAATTGAAGCGTACATACATACATACATACATACATATTGAAATCTCCAATCAAATAATACGAGATGTATCATAAATGAAATAATCATTAATACAGCTTGTTATTTATGATACGTATAGGTGGCTACGCGATATTACAGGGCGTTTGTTTCTAGACGGCGAACGTGTTGTGCCCAACAACCAAATTACTATATAATTAGTAAAGCCGTTTCACCTAAGAACGCGTATGAGCCAATACCAAACGTAATCTTACCCCGTTATTCGCAACCTTCCCTTACAATTGTTCATCGACTTATACATTCATCGGATCATATCAAACAAACACTCTCAAAATGCTCAAATTTAACCATGAAAAGCTACATTTAATCAATCTTACATATTTTCGTTTAATCTTTACATCGAATTTTTCGAAAAACTACTCTCGAAACAATGATGATTCTCTATCTTTACTTTCTTATACGCAATAATAAGTAACTGTTGTAATTATGATAAAATTCTATCTCGAGATGTTAATGAAAATAATTCTTTAACCTTTCCTATCGGAAAATATTTAAAATAATAACGAAAGTTATTAATATTTTAAACACTTTTATTTGAAAAGTTTCTCCAAAATGTGTACCAGTTACAAGAAAATTGTTATTGAAAAATATTAAAATTATAATATTTAATTATTTTGTTAGTTCACTAGAAAACTGCAAATCGTTTGGATATAATAATTTCTAATATAGTGTATTGAATAATTATAATTTCTGATATATTTAAAAATTTGTATTTTATATAAATAATAAACAAAATACATAAGAAAGTTCAGTGCAAGATATTGCAGATACATTGCGTTTTTGAAAATGTTTTGATAAGGGCAAGTATCCGATGAATACGCAGCCAGTTTCTTGCGGATCACATCCATACTTCATTACAAGTGACGTGACTTTGCAGATATATATATAAGTTTTTTATAAAAATAGTTTTTAATTTCCACTTTAAATAATGCAGACACGTGTATTTATGTATAGGTATGCATATATGTATGTATGTATTCGTCGTCGTAATATCCGATGCAATAAGACGCTCTTATAGTATTATATATTAACGTTTTTACGTCATCGAATCCTTCATTATTATTGATTATTGGAAAGTCTTAACGTATCTCGGTCTGAACGTGTAATATAAATAAACGAAAATATACCTATGTATTTGAAATTGAATTGAGACAGAAAATGTTGAAGGCGGAAAATGTACCTCCTCATTTCGTAGCTCCTAGTACTTGCAAGGAGAATAGTTATAAACACTGATGCGCGCGTCCTACATATAATACTGAAATCTCAGTTTCACTTCGTGCGCTGCTATACGTATCGTGAAGTGTGCTACGACTTGAATTTTTGCATATCTAATTGCAAATCTAATCGAAAACCTAATTGAGTTTTAATTTAAAATAAATATAGGTACCTACATACATACATACCACATGTTAACCACAGACAAATGAAAATCAGCTTCCTTAAATTCGTGTGACATTAAATATTAAATAAAAAATCAATACACCTTATCGTTTCAGTTCAGTTTACTTCCACCCAAAAATTAATTAACTTTCAAGTAATAACGATATTTTTCACTTTTATAACTTTCACCCTTCTAACAAGATAAACATATATTCAATTTATATATATATATTCTCTCTCTCACACACGCGCACACACAAATACACACATACACACACACACACACACTTGGTATAAATAAGCTGGAATGACTTTTTTTTAAAAGAAAGAAGAAAAAATAAAATGGAATAAATTAGTTATTTTCTTAGAATATTCAACTCACGTTAATAACAGACCCCTTTTCGAAAAAATGGTTATATTTGAAAAAAAATATACATATTTATAGATACTAAGAATTGATGAAATAATTTCATCAACACAGTGACATTTTATTAGAGGACTAGTAATTAGTAATAGCTCTCAAGTTCTTAGAACATTTATTAAGAATGCTAATATACACGCGGGTCTTTGTGAAAACAGGGGGACCGCGGCGTCCGTCCCTTTTCTCAACGTGAGTGTCGGTTAGTAGTTCGGCGCGCGTTCACTTTTGATTTTCTTTCTCCTGTTTTTACCGATTCTTTTTGCTTGTTTTGAAAGAGTTAATAGAGGCTTTTAGTAACCCTTTTCATCTGTAGATTCCCTCAGCAGAAGAATATTGAAATGGCTTTGTTCCAATGCGAAATTAGTCTCTTTCGATTTTTAATGACACCACGCGGACGCCGCGTTGTGTCGCGTCGCACTTCTATTCTTGAACACTTTTGAGGTAATTTTGGTCTCAAAAAGTAACATTGTTCTTTTCAATATTGTAGTTGAATGCAAAATGTGTTGTTGGGAGTTTTCAATTTAACACTCTACTTTTCTGTATGACACAATTTTTTTTCTATTATCTACATATATTATAAAAAATTCTTCTGTTTCAAAACAATATCCGCACTGAACTTTTTTATACGAGTTTTGTTTAGATTGGTAGGATATTAAAATACAAATTTTGAACAATTTGGGAAAGGATAATTATTCAATATATTACGTTCTAAAATTAACTAAAATCCTCAAATTTACAATAACAATTTTCTTGTAACTAATTAAAAAAAAAAAAAATTAAATAAAAGATGTGCGAAATATTTATATCTTTATTGTAATTATTTTGCTGTAAGTGCAGTCGTTTTGGTGATATTTCAGAAATTACAAAAAATGGCAGAAGTAAACAAGCACTTCCATTTTGAATATTCTTTAAAAGATAAATGGATTACTTGCCAGACAAGTTTAATAATTTTATCTTCAATCGTTTAGGGTATAAATCGCTAACACACACACACGCACTGACATCCCAAAAATATGCAGACTTTATTTTAGAAAGGTCAAAAGGCATATTTCAATTAAAATTTCGAGATCGATTTTTTTATGATTACAATATAACTATGTATAAGAGAGTAAAAAGTGTAGTGTATGACCGAATACTTAAGCATTTTGTGATTCAAGTTTGTATAATGAGTTGTTTTACTTATGCACAATGGTCCCTAACACGGTAACCCGAAGAATGTATACGGCTATTCGGTGTTCACGGGGTTGGTGCACTTGTTTCCGGACACCAAGTTCCGGTCTGGACGCTAAGTTTCCGGTTCGTCCCTTTCCGACGTCTTCCTCCATCACTTCCTCTGGCCATATACCTAAACATTACATACATTCTTATTTATGCCCGTCTGGCATAGCGTATACAAATATACTAACTACAAAACTGGAATAAAATTTAAATAAGTTGTTTTCAAAAAGAAACATTTTAACGGCTTCTTTTTTACTTTATTTATAATAATGTCAGGGATTTATCTGTGGTTTGTATGTAATTAGTGTTTCATGTGTTGACCCGACCTCTATATGCTTGATTTGTTATTAATGTAAAACGCAAGGTTTAATTTTATAATTGTGTGAAACAACTATGAAATTGACTCATACTAGTTTTTATTTATACAATAAATCATTATCTTAATGTTGCTTTTATATAATTACTATTAATTTAAAAACTCCAACAAAACTCCTATAATAATTTATTGGATTCATATCCAAATAAAGCTTCGATTAAATTATATGTATCAGTATATCTGAAGATGCATTTATTTTTTATAAATTTACAAAATTTCATTTTATGCAATGATAAATTATCGTTAAACTTTTTTATAAATGGCGAAATTAATAAAAAAAAAAGAACTAGTTGTAGACCTTACTTAAAAATAATGGAGATCATATTTGTGTGTGTGTGTGAATACTTGCAAGGAATATAGTTGCTTGAATACGTGTTTCTTATTGATGTATTGTAATAAAACAGCTTAATAAAAGTGCAAGGCAAAAAGTGTTATAGAATGTGCTCAAAGAAAATATATCAACGTATATTTATATTAAGCACATACATTCATATAGGTACGTATATTAAAAAAAATCTTAATTGAAATTCCTTTCGTCAGTAGGTACAATGCACACAATGCAAAACAAGTAGACATATTTTAGTTGTTAGATGTGTATAGATAGGTGCTATGATGAGGATATATTTCTTCTTACTATTAGAAGAAGCAAGACAGTGAATAAAATAAAAATCTGCGTTTCACATTCTATGGACGATAAAAGATGTACCAAGAAAAGAATTACTTTTATTGTCTCCGTTCGCAGCACAGAAAGGGGTAGATCCCAGTGCCGTCGCCGCTGCCACCGCCGCCGTCCGCGAGCCCAATCCTTCACCGCCTCCCCTTGCCCGCCGCCCGCGACGCTGCTCCCCGTGACGCCCTCTGGCCCAACAGCCAAAGAATGGTCGAAGGGGAGGTTTTTGCATGACAGCCCAAAGAAAACTTCCACTTGCAAATGTAGATAGAATTTCTTCATTTCGTTTTCCATCCCGCTCCGACACATCGGTCATTGGCGATCGTCCCGTCTCTGTTGTGCATTCCTGTACACTCATCAACTCTTGCGTACATTCTTATATTATAGCGTCTAATCAAAGACGAACGCGCCTATTTCTTTTCTCTTTTTGATGAGGGTTCCGGCGTAATTTTAAACTGGATTGTTTTAATATTTTCGCCACGTACATTTTCGTTGTCCTCTATCTCACTCACCATTCGCTATATACATATATATATATATGCATACATACATATATACACACATACAGATGTAGTACATATACCGATTTTCGTCTTTTTAATGCGCCCTCCATGTTTTAGAACTTCATAATTAAATGTGTTAATTAAATGTTTTCTTCATACCCAAGTATTGATTTGTTTACTCCTTTATTTTTTCATAGGCACAAGCTTGAAACCTGTTAAATTTTACCCGAAAAACATGCAAGACTTTTGTTTTAAATATTCTTTTGTTTTTGAATTTTCCATTCTTTAAATTTTATAACCTTTACATTTTTCATCAAGACCTACGAGTCCTTTACAAATCTTCAATAAGTACCTATATAACTTGTATAGATTGCTTCATGAATAAATAATAAAAAATTAAAGTATAGCTTTTTGTTTTATTATCATTATTATTATAACATAGTACAGAATTTCATTTATTTTGATTTAAATTTAAAATGAAACCATATCATATAGTAAAGTATAATGATATTTCAACTGATTTTATTCGTTCGGCCATTTCGCTTCTCTATAAACTTTAATCCTTCTGCAAGGAAAACCGTAATCTGTAAAACGAAACCCCAGGCACAAAACAAAAAAGGACCAAGTAGGTAGGACAGAGAAAACGTTTGGCGGAAAAAAAAAACGGGCGTCAGAACGTCCATCGTAACTAAGTTCGCTCATTAAGAAGGTTGAGTATGTACGCTTTTCTTAAAACTTTACACTCTCCCACTTTTCTTCCCGGTGGATTTGTAGCGGCGTCTCTGTTCGTCAGGCGTTACTGGATACATTTGGCCTCTTTGTTTTGCGAGGGAACAAAGATGCCGATAGGTGTGTGTAAGTCTTTGTCTGCGCGAGGCATATGAGTTAACGATAAATCTGGCAGCATCATCGACAACACATTTTGCTGCAGGTTGTTAACACACGTATTTGTTGTTAATTACTGAGTAATTCATTAATGTTATTAACGTGTTAACGCCTTCTCAACATAAATACTAATTAAGTCAAACGGTTTTCCTCTATTCCCCGCCTATGTGTTATTCTCTCACACACTCTATCTATAATAATGCCTATATGTCTTATGATTTATACAGGTGTTTCATATTTGTCGAGTTTGTTCTGTCAGGTGGAAAATATCTTGTATATGCAATACAACAGCCATTCAAATTGATTTGTTTCGAATGTATATGTATTATGCTGTGTCAATGAGTTATATAACTTGTTGTTATTGTTGTTTGTATTCATACAACTTACAATAGCAATCAAATGATGTTAGTATTATATGTATACATATGTAGGTATGTATGTATGCATTCATCTACTTAGTAAATAACTTAGATGAGATACTCATTAACATTTTTATGATTTCTATAATTATTTCCAATCAAAATTCCTTTCTTTTCGTACATACATATATACATGTTTACAAAAAGACATACAGACTGCCATATGGACAAACATACATCATATAAACATAGATATACAGAAATACATACAGACATACATACATACTTAAAGACAGACATACAGTAATACAGACAAACATATATACTGACAGACAGACATAAAGTCATACAAACACTCTTGTTGACAGACAGACAAACAGACATACACACAGACATACAGCCAGATATACGGACACATATACAGACATACATCCAGACGGATATACAGACCGTATTCCCATCAAATTTATGGCAAAAAAAAAATACATTTACATAATCTTTTGTCATCAACTCTATCCTCATAAACTTTTAGTGGTTTAGGACCATATTAGCTAGATAACAATATTTATACATATTTAGTAGTGCCAAAAATGGTACAGGAAAATTAGGTGCGAGAAATTTTATTAAAAAAAAAAAGAACCCTCCAAGGACTATATGTACGTATGTACTCGTAGATGGTTAACGGGTTACAGATACGTATAAGCCAGTAAACTACATCCTGGTTCGTTTCATGGCTGACACTGTTTGTTGCGTTGGCAGTTATTATTCTAGGTATGTACATACATACATATATATGTTGTATATTGTCGCTGACATTTTCGCTTTGTGTTTGTGATAATGGTTTAAAATAGCATTTAAAACGTAAGTAATTACAAGTATATTGATCAATAAAGACGACTGATATATTGAATACATTACTCGTTAGAGCATCACTGCTTTATAAACGACGTAAAAATGTGGCACTTTAATACAATATATATATGGTTGAAAAGAAGATGGAAGGTTTGATTCAAAGCGAAAATATATTAGTGTAGTTTATCAGGTAAATTCCGTACAACATAGAATTCGATTCCGAATCGTGCATATGAATCAGTAAATCGTAAGTAGTTGCATTAGTACGTTGTTGAGGGTGGAGTGGGCTGTGGGTTGTGGGGTGGGGGGAGACGGCGGTTTATAATAGCTATACGTTGTGAAATTCGGATTGGAAATATCGTATTTTGTAAAATATGTTATTGTCATCGTGTATGTATTTCTGTGCATACCAAAAATCGTTGGTAAAACGTTACTCTCTATATATATATATATATAGATATATCCTCATACATACATACGTACATACATATATGCGTTGCTCCATCTATACTACTTGATAAACAACGGGAACGTTGAAAACGGGGAAGAAAGTAATTAAAGCCGAAACAAAAAAAGAGAGAAAACGAGCGACGACGAGGAGAAAGAGGACAACGAATGCAAAAACCAGATAGAGACAGTTTAAAACATAAGATAGAGTGAGTGCGTATATGGAGAGAAGTAGAAGAAAGAAAGAAAAACGTTCGCGACTCACACGGGCGACTGTACACGAGTACACGTACGAGCGCAGTCAACTTTCTTGCCGCTGTCCTTGTCGAGCTCAAGCGGCGCGCTATAGTCTTACTGTGTGTGTGTGTGTTGGCTCGCTCTCTTTCTAGCGCGCGCTCATATCTCACCCCCACCTCCTGCCATTAATACTTCTTCTTCAGAGCACAAACTCGCATTTTAATCGATTTCATTTGCGCATGTGAGCCTGTGGCAAAAACTCTACCCATACCTCCTTAGTTAGCGTAGGACCGTGGGCCTCCACACCGCCGCGGCGCTCTCTTAAGAAGGAGTCGCGCGGGGTGCAGGGGCTGCCTTTAAAGACGCGCGCGCGGGGGGAGGGCGAATCATGCAAGACGCCGGAGTGAAAACTAAGCAGTAAGCATCCCTAAGATAAGGAACACTACTGCGGGGGTGAGTGTAAAAACGCGGGGGGGTGCGCGCGCGGGGGAATGGGACGAAAGCTGAAAGAAACGGAAGAGTGCGCGTGAATTAAGCTCAGACTAACTTTGTATACACATATATGTGTGTGTGTGTGTGTGGCGAGGCCGTTCCTTGTGCCTGCTGGATGAATTTATAATTTTTTTTTCTAGCATTTCACTTCTTTCCATCAGCAACAAGACCAAGACTATCTCCCTCTCCGACACACACATGCTCGCACGCACACATTGACGGCGTTCCATTGTGCGTCTCGCTCTGTTTTCTGTTTTTGATTTGCCGGGGTCGGATGGGGGTAGGGGTAGGTAGGGGAAGCCATGATTTGAATTAGTTGGGGTGCGAGAGATATTTGTCAAATTATGACGGACACTGCACGGATTTTTTTTCTGTTTCTATTTTTCAGATGGCTGTTTCTTCTCTGCAAATTTTTTTCGGTTCTGTTTTGGTAGCGCACTACGTTGTTGTTTATTACACCAAGACAGATTGTCAACCTAGTTTCTTCACGATATCATTATTATTAAGCATAAAAAATTAACGCATTTTAATTAGTTTTCAAAAAAAGCCACAATGGCTGCCAGTGCATCTATACTCCCATTGTATCGTTATTAATGAATTAATGATTAATTAATTTATTATTGAACAATTGATTACTAATAAATGTGTTTTCATTCGATATTGAAACATTTCATCGAAAGGTTCTCTTAATCACGACATTTCATATAGAACAAACACACACACACACACACATACTTTTGTTATATTAACATATATAAAGTTCGATTTATAAAATGAGCAGTACATACCTAGCATATTAAAATATGGGTTCCTACTCGTTTTGAGAATCGAGCTTCTTACCTTGAAATACATGCACCGTGTCTTGGCATAGATTCAAATCCCGAACCTCTGGAAAAGGTCAGTAGGTTGCCCATAACGTAAGATACCTATTTAGGCTATTTTCTTTATCTATAACGGGTGTGTTATGATTTGGTGATATTTAATAATAGATTTTTGGTTGGTATTGTTGCAAATATACATACATACATACATACAATGTTTCAACGGGTATCTACATGATTTAAAACTAAAAACATTAGCTTTATCTTGATGAAGCATCTTCGACCGCGTATTTTACTATTCTTACCGCGGCTGCGAGTACACGGGGTTGATGTACGCAGGGGTGTTGCAATCACACACACACACACACACATAGACACGTAAAACCTGCAACATCTTGTACGTATAAGAGTGCGGGTGTGAGTGAGAGCACAATAAACGTATGTCGTAACATTAAAAATATGCGCTCTGAATAAAACGGTATATATGGAAGAAGAGTGTGTGTTTGTATGCGCGCGGAGATATACACACACACACACACATATACGAGGTACTGTGGGAGAAGAGAACTCATGCTGCGGTCCGCACACACACATACATAGAAGAACGTTTCTTTGTTTTGCTTTGCTTACGTCATTAAGGGTTGCCGTAAGAGCCTCGTATACCGAATGAGGGGATGAGGCAATTCTTAGTTAGTCCAGGGCGTGGTGGTGGTGTATATACATATATATGCATACTTCATCCGCCCGTTGCCCGTGACGTCACTGGGGTGTGAGGAAATGTATGTGGGGCGATGTGAAAAAGTCGTCGTGCGCCTGCTGCCGTCCGTTGCATTTCTCTTCGCTTTATTAATTAGGGGTAGTTTTTAGTGGTCTCGAAATCTTTCCCTCTCTCACTCACTCCCTCTATCATACCACTACTACCACTACTGATCATACATACATAACTATGTACTATGTATATATGTATATAGGTATTTTCTGTGTGCTTTATGTACTAGTATATATATATATATATATATATATATATATATATATATATATATATATATATATATTTCTCTCTGTTCTTTCGATGCAAGCGGCCCTCTTATTTTTCAACGTTGGCAGAAAAAATAAAATAAAATGCAAGATTAGTTGCCTTAAAAGATTATTTTTAATTGACTTTTTTAAAACAGTGCGAGATTGCAAAGATCATTTGGTCGTTGTCGTTAACAAACTGATTCAACTGCTGAATTCTTTTTCAGAATTATGTTATACATATACTACGTACATACATTTTTTGAAGATGTTTCTTTACCCTTTATTGTTTCTAGATAGGTGACACAATGCAGATCTAAAAAAATTGATAAAGAAAAAATAAAATAGCAGCAATAAAATTGTATCAATCAAAAATGAACAATTACTTGAAGAAATGTCCAATAAATATATACCTATGTCAGAGTATGTAACAAGTATGTATAAAAAGTGAAAATGGTGTATGATAGTGTTTATGGGAATAATAGCAGGCGATAAATCAGTGTGCACTTTATAAGTGCTGGCGTCCTCGTAGTATACGTACATACATACATATCGTACAATGATTTCGTCATATTCGCATTGAAATCAAAATGACATTGGACAACGTTCTTTCAATTGTAATCCTGAAATCAATTCCGATTTGATATTCGATATCAATTTATCACTGGCCTACAAGCCACAGTCGCTTTATACATCATGTATATGTATGTATATTACTTTCTCTTTCCTACTCGAGTTATTTTTAAAAAGAAAATGCTCTCCTACAACTTCCTTTGACAATATTTATTGATACAAATGATGACAAAATAAGGATGATATTGTTATATTTATTTATTTATTGATTTGTAAATCGGATAAACATTTTTATATTTCAACTAATTTTTGCATATTGGCCTATATTTAGGTATACTTTAAATACATTACCATGGCATAGCTATATACTGAATTGAAAATTTATAAACTACATCAATTAGCAACTTTATTATAATTTTTAAATACATAAGACTCAAAAGCAGTAGGTACTTAAATATTCGTAGTCTTTATCGTATCGTAACGTATATAGTGAGTATGTATGTATATAGAGCGACATTGTTGGCGGTTGTAACGGGAACGGTCCCGCGGGAGGATGCGCAAATCATCTTGGGACTCACGCGCGGCACACGCTACTGAAATATTATGAGAGTAGTTAATTTCGTATGTAGAAAAAGAGATAGGGATGCATGACATGAATAAGAACATTTTGTGAAGCTATGCCGTGGCTGTTTCTATTAATTACGGCAAAGATTATTACCTAACTTTATATATGTATACCTATAGACTTTTCTCGTAAACTTATAAATATACTATCAGAACAAAATGAGCTTATAAATATTTTAAAACAATATAGATAGGTACTGCCTGTTACATAAAAGTATTATACTATATTAAAGTTACTTGTGCATAGAACTTTTCTACCTATTATAACTCATTAGTCATTGGTATTAATATTTAAATATTGTGTGTGTGTGTGTGTATGTAAAATGAAATCGTTCGTGGTAAATGTGTTTAACGATTAGAGATTTATAGAGTTTTGAATCGCTTGAAAATGAAGCGAAAACAGGGGGTGGATAAAAGCGCAGGAGAGCTAAATGGTCAAATGGCCTGCAGGCAATTACTCCCCCAAAACAAAATACAAAAAGATGCGCGTCGACTTTACAAACTGTTTAGGCTATTAAACCTTACCTTATTCGCGACTTAACACCTGTATTTTCCCCATTAATTAAGCATTTTAATTGTATTTAATTCCAATTGTCTCCAAACGAATCAGAAATTATTGATAAATGAATAATTAGACGAATGAGTAAATTATAAATGTGTAAAGTGTGCGCATATGTATGTATGTACGTACGAGTATATGGTTTGTATAAAAGTAAAAAATAAATATTATTATTTAAAATAATGAATCGTTATTAAATCTGTATAAAGTATAAAGAGTAGAGAGTATTAGAGATACATTTTCGAGTTGGCTGGAATCTAAATTGTATACATGTATATTCATATGATGGTTGACTAGTACGTAGTACGTAGCAGCGCCTTCAGAGGCAGCACTCGTTCACCGGTCCGGATGTCGAGTGGTAGCGCTGCAGTATTTTATATTTGCTGCAGACAGCGCAAGCGAGGCATTTTCCAATAAAATTACTGGTGGTCGACCCAAGATGGAAATTAATTTTTATCTGCATATATCTGCGAGAGAGCACACTACGATGCGAATGCAATGCGAACGTCTCTCGTACTTCTGCCTTCCTCGCATCTTCTATCTATATCTCACTCTTATATACCACCCGACCGGACCCCTATATACGCGAGGCGGATAACTACATTACCGACCACAACATTTTACCTATGATTTCAGAAATCTCGACTTATCATTTAGTGATTCGTTCATTTATTTATTTAGAGCTTTCAGATGCGCAACTGTTATTAGTTTGGCCACAATTAAATTATTTTAATATTTATTCGAGTATAAATATTAAACATACGTAATCTAACTCTAGCACAAAGTTTTACTTTCTTATACTTAGTAATAAGTATAGTAATCAAGAAAATAATTAATTTTGAGATTTTATCGGAAATATACCTTTTGACCTTCTCTGAATCGTATCTAACTATTTTTGAAATGACATCTCTCTGCGTGTGTGTATGAACGCTATACAGCCTTAAAGGGTTGCAGGCAACGTTATGAAACTTTAAACTTAAGATTTGTTTATGCTTAACAAGAAAACCTATTTTTAAAAAGGATATTCTAACCGGAAGTGCATGTTTATTTGAGTCATTTTTTGCGGTTTCAGCAATAACTCAAAAACGGTTGCACTTACAGCAAAAATAGTTAATAAAATTAATATATATTGTAAGAAATTTATTTAGTGCAAAAGTTCTTGAATTATTCGAAATTCATATTTTAATATCCTTACCTAAAAAAATTACGTATAAGAAAGTTCATTGCAAGACACTGCAGATATTTATATATGTAGCGAAAGTCTTTATATAATAGTTGTTTTTCTAATAATTGTAATATTTTTTATTATAATTCAGCAATACACGATTGAAATTAGAATTGGTTTGAAAATTTATCTTTTAAAATGATATGTATAAAATTGACGTTCCGTCTATAGGCTGGTGTAGTGTTTTAAAGGCATAAATAAATCATATAAATATAAGAATAGTCGAGAACTGATTCGTAATGTAATTTATGTGCCGTTCGGTTACAATGAGGACGAGAACATGAATAAATAATTATATTTAAAAAAAGCGACCTTATTTAAGTGTTTAATGCTTTATATACCTAGGAAAATGACGATGTTTCTTAGGAGCAGCTCTCGTTGCTTTCTATTAAATTTAACTTTATGATACGACCGGCGAGCAAGCAAGCAGGCGGGCGGGCGGGCGTTCGGGCTGTTGGGTGAGCGAGTGGGGCGTTCAATTCTTTCTGACGATGCTCTATACAGAGCATAAGATAACGCCACGTTCATTTCTAGTAAACAATTCCATTAATTAGCGTTAATACCAACATACCAGGCATAAATATCCCCTGCCGAAATAACGAAAGAGGCACAACAGTGAAAAATGCACCCACTCACCTATACACACACACACACACACACACACACACACACACACACAACCCCTTTATACATACTTTCACTTGTGCCGTTCACTTAAAATAATGAAAAATAATCTCTGAACCAATAAAAGACAGCAAGGGTGATGGTGAAGTCGTAAAAGAAAAAAGAACCGTTTTCTTACACTCGTTTCAATTCTACTCCGCACACTTTCACCAATTCAGAGACGTCTTCAGGCGCGCGCGAAAAACATTTACAATCGCGGCGTCTATTCCCATATAGAAACGCTTAACAGAACTTTTACACTTTAGAAGAACACGGCTAAAGGTGACTGTAGATAAATACAGATCGCCAAGTGTCGCCATGAGTCAAAATGAACTATACATATAGTTTTGTATTATTTATAAATGATTAACTAATTAACAATTGTATATTATATTGTTGAAGACGGTTCTGTTTTGGAATTCTATGCATTCAACCCTTTTTCGTTACCGGCACTGTCGTTGCTGATGTTTACTCACACCAATGAGTTTTATTTTATTTTAAAATATCATTCCCTATCTATCTATCTGGCGTAGTAACGTTGACGACCCTTCATTCCATCGGTATACCTACGTGAATGTGGCACCCTCCTCCACGACTGCCGGCGTCTTTGAGAACACTTCCGACAGGCGCCCTTTGCCTAAAGAAAACCTCGACGCCAGTTCTTTTCTTCTTTTGCATATTTTCATCATCACCCATCCATTGGCCATTATAATATAATCCCTGTTATAGTGAATAACCATTTCAGATACTTTTCATGTTTATTTTTCGAAATGCATGCTTCATTTTTGTATTTTTATCAAAATAATAAACAATATTTGAGCTTCTTACGTTCTTATACAAATGCATATATAATGCATATAATAAATAATCATAAACACTTTTTATTTAGAAATTCACCTTTTGATTCGCTTTTTGAGTTGAGTCGAGTCTGTGAATTTTTCGTACCTTCGTTTTGGTGATATTGTAGAAACCGCAAAAAACAACAGAAGTAAACAAGTGCTTCCGGTTTTAATAGTTTTGTCCAAAATAGGAGGTTTTCTCGTCAGGCATAAACAAATCTTAAGTTTTATTACTGTATGCTGCTTAGGCTGTAGAGCACATACATACGCACACACACACACACAGACACACTGGCATACATACACGCACACGTACACATACTGGCATAATTCAGGGAAGGTCAAAAGGTATATTTCCGTTAAAATTTAGAGATCAGTTTTTTCATGATAAAAATACGTACTTATCCATGTAAAAAAGAATAAATGTGTACCGGTTACAAGAAAATAAGAAATATTTTTAAATAAATCAATTGTTTAACAGAAAACAAAATAGACTCAAATAATTTACAATTTGATATTTACTATCTATTGTAAAAAAATATATTTAGTGAAAACGTGTTAGTAAAATATGATAAACACACACATGGATTCACTGAGGCTTATATTAATTTAGCAGAACATTGTAAGATTTTTAAATTGTTTATCATCTTACTAATGTAAGTACTATAATTGAGAGTTGCAAATATATACTGCTAATAATTAATTTTTATATATAAATATTTATATAAATTAAATACCCGTCAGTTTGAAAGAAATAAGGAATGAATAGCAAATGTTTACTTTTAGTTTTGAGCAGTATTATTAAATTGTGGTATCAATATCACTTGACCATCTGGTGCTTCTTTTGATATAGATAGAAAATTATTTCGTAATTAAAATATGGCCTAATAAGATTTAACTTCCACCAGTCGCCTAATAATGGCTCGCGTTTTACGAAATTTAAAATATATATAAGCTCTTTCGCAAGTCGGAAAAATCATTTCGTATTTTTTTTTTTTATTTCATTTTGCTGGTATAATGACTAAACACTTTTATTTATTTTGTGTTACATTGGGTTTGATTCGATATATTAAAATATAATTGGGAACTAAAGTATGTCGTTTTATTAATGGTCGGTTTCATATGTATTTGAATAAAAGATGACAAAAGTGACAATTGGATTGGATCTTTTTGTAGTATTACTCGTATAAGTTGTAGTTTAATATAGTGGCACATGAAAGCTTAAAGTGGCTTGACGAGTTGCAATATAAAATCTAAAGTTTTTGTGTTATAATGGGGGTTGGGGTTAAGTATGTGAACCATGCCTTCCCGACACCTACATATAGGTATAGAGTACATCATAAAGAATTTGAAATTCGCGTGACAGGAAGCTACATATGTGGCAAAGGCAAGGACCTATACAATATATGCATACTTAACTATATATGAGAGGGTGAAAACATATCTTTCTCTTTCTCATATCCACTAGGTTTGGTTTACGCAACCCTTGTCGCCGTACCTCACCTTACCATCAAAGACATATACACACTCATACATACATAGAAAGAGAGAGAGAGAGAAATGTACCCCCCGCTCATTTCCCATCAGCGTGTGCCTTCTTTTGCCGGGCTCATTAAGTCTTGTATCGATCGTTGCCGATGCCTCTTCTTCCACACTTCTTTGCAAACACCCCTGGACGTCTCTTCCACGTCCGCCGCCGCCAACATTTCTTCTCTCTTCTAACATTACTTGTGATGTTATATATGTGTGTGTGTGTGTGTTTCATATCCTCTCACTTCTACACACGACGTCTTTTTCTTTCTTTATTCTCGCATATTCTCATCCCCGCCGGCTCTTTGCTTTCTACGTACCCTTGCCTATCTACATGGTTTTCGAGACTCAGTGGCGGCGATACATCATTTATATGATGCGCTCGTAATTAACTAGTTTTGGCGAACAATTCAATAGCGTTCTTGTATTTTCGGCTTAGTTGAATTACTGTTATATACTGCAGGTTCATTATCATCAATATCTTATTCTTATATGTGAAATAATAATATAAACCTGACTTTAACAGCTACATTAGTATAGTTGTTGGTAATTCATTGTTTGTAATATAGTCTAGGTATTTCTCAGTGGGCGCTGCCACCAATTTTTTTAATAAAATAATGTATTTCTTAAAATGGATTAAATTAAAGTATACATCGCATTAATATATAATTGTTGGCCATAAACGATATAACTTACAATATTGGAAAAGTTGGCGATTAAAAGTAAAAGTGAAATGAAAAAGTAGAGAAAGTAAAAATCGTGGTTGATTAATTTACGAACAGTGCGCCACTGGTTACAATCGTTACCCCCTTTTTTAACTACTTTCGTCCCGCTCCGACCGTGCGCTCACTCTTTCTCTTTGTACTGTATTCGTGACTGGCGGACGAAGACGGGGGTGGCTGGGCAGAAGACAAGCTACCCCTTAACTCGGGCGCGTATTATATATTCACGCATGCCGAGCGAAATTATCGTGATTAAAACATATGCGTGCGTGCGTGTTTACGTGTCATGCATGCACATGTTCTTGTTTCTTAATATGAGCATGTGTGTGTGTTTTTCGAATGGACTATTGTTCCTTCGAAATCGGTTAACTCACCCTTACCTTCGTGGTAGAGATTTATTGCGGGAAGGAAGCGATAAGCATCCTTTGATTTGAGAGGATTGAATATTTTTATTTATTTTTTCTCTTCTTGTCGCGGGCTTTATTTATGTAGTATATATCTACCTCCGCTTTAAAAAACTTTGTGATATATTGACAAAAAATCAACTAAGAATTTTTTTTCTTGTAAGTTCATTTTAATTTTTACTTATACGTATATATAAGGAAGTGTGGTAATTATGACAATTTTCAAACTTGAGATTTTATTGGAAACACATCTTTTGACCTTCCCTAGTCAAGATTGACTACTTTTTGCATGACGTCTTTTGATTTTCCTAGATCGAATCTATTTTTGGAATGACATCTATGTGTGTGTGTGTGTGTGTATGTGCATTAGTCGTTTGTCTGCCTGCTTGTCGGTGTGTGTGTGAAACTTTAAAATTAAAACTTTTATATAAAAAAATACTTTTATAGTATATAGCAGTATGTATGTATGTATGTATATATTTATGCAAATGAAATAGTGATTCAACAAAAGTCCAGTTGCCCCCCTATTCAGTTGGGGTGCAACAGGAAGGCATGAAGCCCTCAGTGCAAAATATAAATCAAAGCAATGTTTTGCGGTGTTATTGTGTTAAATGAAATAGTAACACGATATTTTATATTTCAAGTTAACACTGAGTCGACAACACACTACAAACATTTTACTTCCGGTCAGTGAGCTCCCCTCACGGAACGAACGCGAGTGTCTCGCGCTTTTAAAAGATGTGTCCTGTGTTGCTTTGTTTCGCTATTCTTATACATTTTACACAATTATATATTATTCATATGCATGTATCTAGTATTTTAATTACACCATTGTTAATTAAATTATTAAAATGCACAAAGTGTATTGTTTCGAATACAGAAAAATAAAATCGATTAGACTGTAATCAAATGATTACATGAAGTGTTCATTTAACTGTCTGTAAGTTCTCAAGGAGACAATACAAATAAGTGAACAGACAGGAGGACCGAAGCGTGTTAACATAAATAGCTTCGATGACGCAAGTCATCATTACAGTACCTACCTACCTTGCTAGCGATAAGCACAATAAGAAGATTCGCTTGTATTCGAATCGCGATATATCTAATATAAATACGATACGTATGCTGTTTGTATGTACATACTATCTAAGCCCGATGGCTAACTCTACTCTAAACAATCTATCAACACTAATTAACGAAATCGAGATGCTAGCCACGATTATGCTAAACGGTCAGATGGACACGCTGCTCGATTATTATCGACACTGGTCAACCGGCAAACGAAACGATAGATGCAAACCGGTAAAATCCTAGTCGCATGTGGCATGATGTTCGTATAAAGCATGGTTTGCGTCACATCAAGTGCAAAATAATAGCTTTAGTCCTGATTACTATTCAAATGTGGAAATATGATATTTTGTAACATACATACATACATACATGACTTTATTGCCATTAAATGGGCTGGCAGAACATTCTTTACATTTAGATCATCATCAACAAACTTCTTGTGCTTCATACACGCTCATGTCTTATTCGACATTCTTTCACCTATTCTACATTTTTTACAATATCATACTACACATACATCCACGTATTTAACGTCTCGTCTCTCTCTCTCTCTCTCTCTCTCTCTTAGATACACCACACATGCTTCTTAAACATTTCATATCTACAAACGCGCGTGTGTGTGCGCGATAAATTACGAAACTTTGAACTTTAATTTTGAAAACAATATTCAATCCGGAAGTGCTTGTTTACTTTAGATGTGTGCTTTGCAATATTATTATCGAAACGTTTGTATTTATAGTAAAGTAGTTACAATAAAAAAGAAAGATATAATTATTTTTATAGTTTATTTTTAAACGTAAAGAAATATAGTACATACAATGAATAATTATATTCTCTTGAATTATTAAAAATTTCTATTTGAATATCCCTTCTATCTAAACAAAATCCGTATAAGAAAGTTCAGTGTAAGATATTTATACTTGGTTTGCAAAAGCCAACATCCACTCTTCTACATATTCAACGATGTCTACTATGGTACACACCATAAACATTTCATAAATATTCTTGAAAACATTTCTTGGATATTTCTTGTGCCTTTCGTGTGGTGTAGATGTTTTTGCTTAGTGCAATTGTCGTTCTAGTTCGTATGTATGTATGTATGTATGTATGTGTGTGCATTCGGATTAAATAATTACCGATGTGTGACGGCGTCTTCGATAGGATCGCCGCGCCGGCAACTTCGTTCACTATGCCCTTGTATTGGCTTCACTGGTGCGCACGTAAACCATCATAGACTTTACATTTACTAGATTGCTCAATTGACCACAACATTTAGACAATTTATTAGATTGAAGTTTGAACATGTGCCTCTCATAATTAAGAAACATTTATGGTAATTCAATCTTTGAAATGACATCATCATCATCATCATCACCACATGTAATCTACTAATCATTATCAGTCTATTGATGTAATCAGGGGTTTTTTTAGTAATGTTAGCACAAGTTCGTTTATCCATCATATTATAACATACTTGATGGTGATCGATGTATGTACTAAGTCTAGTGTGTGTATATATACTCTGGGGTCGCATTGATACCTTGAGTTTACTATCAACGTGTGTCTATCGGACCGCTTGCCGAGTATATCTTAAGTCGTATTATTCTAGATGCTATTATTACACACGTGCAGAACAGGGCCGCAACAATATCAGGGACAATAAGGGGACATGAAAGAATTTCATTTGAATTTGAACGCGGCAACAGTTACTTATTACTTTCTTATCGAAATACTAATAAATAAGTACATATTGTCATGATGAAGAAAAATTATCTCGAGATTTTAACGGAAATACACCTTTTGACCTACCATGGATCAAGTCTGACTATTTTTGGAAAGAAGTCTGTGTGTGTGTGTGTGTGTGTATTGGCAAGAAAACCTATTATTTTCGAAAATAATATTCATACCGGATGTACTTGTTTATTTGCAGTAAAATAGTTACAATAAAAATTAAAAAAAATATATGAATATAAAGAGTTACATAGATAGATGAATAATTAATAATTGTAATCCTACGTCACTGATTCCATTCGTATAGAATCCGTCTCTGTATTAGTCCGAACTAGGGGGCCGTAAATTTCCCATTGCGATAGCATAGGTATGTAGATATCCGCGGTCTATGTCAATAGCGATCAGTACATATCGACGCTGATTGGCTGTGACACTATCAGTAAGTCAGGACACTGCGCCACTCAACATACACAAGCGACCCAGCGATCACGTGCGCCCATGTGATTAACGTTGTTTGGCGGCACTAGTCATCACACACACACAAACACAACAAGGAACAAATGAATGCGCGTATGTGATCGGATGCGTGTGTCTATAGTTACTTAGCATAGAAGACAACATGTGTATACTACATATACCTGGGTATATAGTTGGTAGAATAAGATCAAGATAGCTGATACGATAAAAGTCGTGTTTTAACTCTTGTTCACAGAGATGAATAGATTTTAACACGCTACACCACGGGTCGGTTAGGTTTGTTACCGCAACGAGCGAACGAGCGAGTGAGCGCTGCACGACGGTTTTGGACTGCGACGAGAGGAGATCGTGTCAAATGGATTACTGGCTCAATCCATATGAATTCCAGCTACATATTTTTATTGATGCTAGGCACTGTGATTCATTTTTCATCAGGCAACTTTAGATTTATAATAAATATGTTATAAGTGTACCTACCTAGTTATTATATTATTTATGTCATAGTATATATATATTGTGAATGACATGTTATGATTATTTTTTATAAGAAGCTTGCTTGGAACAAATACGAAAGCCATACATGTCAATATCAATATTCTTTGTTCATTTTATCTTAGTGTGCCGTGCAGTTGACATTTTCATGTAATAAGACGCACGTTGTTATGTGCATACAGTGTTTCTCATGACATCGATGGAAAAAAAAATAGGTGACGTGTATTAAATGAAGAAAATGAACAAAAACAACTACAAAAAATATATATATATATATACTAACTAAAGAACCCATTTAAATAAGCATCAGTTATCTGTCTTGCACAGATATGCTCACTCCACTTGATTGAATGGATGTTGTATGCACAAGTGGACATAATATCTTCCACCTCCTTCATGTGTGTGTAATAATACTAATAGCAATCAATGAAAAGATAGAAACATCTTGTGCATCTCAAATTTATTTCGTCATTTGAATATTTACTTAAATTTATTGGAATTACCAACTTTATTTGGATTCTCATTTATTGCAATCAATTGATGATATCATTTACAAACTATATTATGTCTTTTAAATGATGTATATTATTATCCTTATTAAACAATATGTGTTGGTGTTTATTTTGTAAATCCCAGAAAATTGTTTGATTTTAGGTAAAGATGTTTTATCACAACTCGCTTCGTCCCAAATCTGAACACTACTTGAAAGTGTGCCAACTATAACCGCAACCCTTATTCTGCAGGAAGACATCTTCATCAACTTCTGGAGAAATTTAAACTCTAGTAGTCCTTAACATTCTAGAAGATTCTAAAGAATGATTAAAGACAATAAAATCGTATCTATTGTTAAAATTAAATTATTTATTACGTATGACTTAATTTACTATTTAAATAAATACATTTTAAGCTTAAATATTTCGACTAATTCATTTTAACTTATTATTAGAAACTTGTCCTTAAAGTAATGCTGAAGGTGAAATAGTAATTATTAGAAATAATAATAATAAAATGTTAGTTTTTAAAATTTATATCTTATTTAAAAATGTTAGGGTATATATAATTTTTTTAAAATTAAAGTCATTATTACATGCAGTATTATTTATAAATGTAATTCAAATACCTAAATTCAGTTTAAGAATAATGTATAATACAGAGGTGATCTCTTAACTGCAATGCTCTTCAAGCAACTGCATTTTCTGTAATAAGTAAAGAAAATTTATTAGTTTTAATGGTTTTTTTATAAGCACCGTAGAGAATGCGTTCCGAATTGGCATCAGACAATAGGTAAACATTTGGAGAGTTATGTTAGCGATACCTGTTGGTAGGTTGTGTTCCGATTTGGAATGGTACGAAGTGGGCCAATACCGTTTATTATATTTTAAATTATATTGGCCGCTATTTTGCAAATCTCCATAATCATATCAGGAAATTGAAAAAATATACTGTTAGAATTCACTGTATTTATTTTTAGTTAGTGACTAGTTTCATCATATGTTCAGACTATCTTGTGAATGAATAAATTTTTTTGTAAAAATAAAAGATTAGTAAACACATATATGTAGGTTTATTTGACCACTTTATACAAATATATTTTATATGTATGTATGTATGTATGTAGATATCTTGAAATAATGATATATACGTCAAGTGCAGAAACAAATGTATTTGTAATATCCGTCTGGTTGATGTGAGATGGATGAATAGGGTGCAATGAGGGCAAGCAAGCAAGCAAGAGAGACGGTACGAGTGGAAGGCAAGAGTTGCCTAGTCAGCCCATTATGGAGCGTCCAATGACATGGGACCATGATTAAGAATGGCTTACATGCGGCCCTCGACTTCATTTATCTTGTACCGTCCTCGTAATGTGTGGCCACTCATTGTTAACATATCTCGTATATTCTTATTCGGCATCCAAGCACTTATTCATTTGTTTAATTACTTGTGTATACACACACACACACTTTCATTATCATTCGACATTATCATGTGAAAACTCATCAATGTTATTATACATATAATACACTCAGCTCACATCTATTCTGTTTATTTGTGCTTGCATAGCTACTTCTTTTAATATACTTATACATTATTATTTTCTTATACGGCGTAATAAGTAGGTATTGTAATCATGAAAAAAATCGATTTCAAGATTTTAACGGTAATATACCTTTTGACCTTCCCTGAATAGATTCTGACTATCTTAGAAACGACGTCTGTCTCTCTATTAGTGTGTGTGTGTGTGTATTCTATTTTTTATTATACATTATCTATTGAGAATTAAGATATTTTATTATCATATGTAGTCCGATATAGATTGAAATATCTAAGATTATCTCAAGATCTTCTAGAAATTGATACGTTTTACAGTAATGAATAATAAGTTCATATAATTAGACTATGTTTACTGCGATCAATAAAGTTATATATTAATTTAATAAAAAGGTCAGCACTGGCGTCATCAAATCTAGTAACATATAGACTTTATCAAGGTATCCACATACAAACATATTTTGTCTGTTGTCTTATATTCTGCTATGTGCCACCCTATTTATAGGAACGATGTATGCGATATATTTTTTATGACATAGCATGTTACGCTTTAGTATTTGCCATTTGCATATTCAAATTTTAATTAATCTTTATTAATATGATTTTATGGGACAATCAATCATAATATTTCGGGTTGATTAATTTTGTTTTCCGCATACAATGGTTTTAAGAAAACGTTGATTCTTTCGAATTTGATATATATTTTCGAGCGAGGTTAATTTAAAATAGTATTAATTTATTCATTTAAAATATGTAGGGCTCTGTATGTATGAAGACCATCATCAGATATGTTAAAAACACAAATGACGGGTGCTGGTTAGTCGGTGTAATTTATTGTTGAAATAAATTAGGGTTATCGCAGTTTTGAATTTTAATAATTCATCGTTCTGTAGTATACATTAAAGGGTGGCACTGCAGCAGCAGCGGATTTACATTTAATAATACACCTTCAAATGCAAAGAATATTACGTACTCAGATGTATATGGCAAAGCCGAATAAAATATAGGTTGTGCTTTGAAGAATTGCGACAAGTGTTCTTTCTACAATCTTATTATTACTCATTTATTTTGTATTTATTTATTTATATTTATTTTTCACTTTTATACACACACACACATTCGCACACACACACACACACACACACATACAGTCGTTATTCCAAAAATAGCCAGGCTCGATTGAGGGAAGGTCAAAAGGTATATTTTGGTTTAAATCTCGAGGTCGAAATTTTTACAATACTTTTTTATTTAGTAGATTGAATAATTATATTGTATTTTAATATCATCTTTATATGAACAAAATACGTATAAGAAAGTTCAGTGCCAGTCATTGCGGATATGTATATTATGAAATGAATAAGATTTTATGTACCTATATAAAGAATCTTTAGAAAATATTTAAACTATGTTTAAGAAAAAGTATGAATGCAATTAGTGTAGAATGTATCCGTATATCTGTTGTAATACGTTTAGTAGATGCAATTTGTAATATTCATAGCAGCACACGAATAGTGAATAGTGGAATAAAGAAATAAAAGTCAGTCTGACACTTGGTGAAAAATGTGAAGGAACAACTAACGTGTCGTGTGTACGTATACAGGCAACAGAAAGCATCGGAGGCGGTCGTGATTGCATTTCCTACTTGTTTTTCTTGTTTTTCCGGGGTGAAAAATTCGCATTGTTTATTACCGCGCATACGTACGTATATAGCACGAGTGAAACCATGTTGCCGGAGCCACTTTACCGCTAAACTATATTCCAAAATCATTTTACACTTTACAACATTTACATATTTTTTTATTTTTTATTATTATTATTATTATCATAATATTGATACAATTGTTTGGAACAATAGATTACGATTGCAAATTTTAAATTTACATAATAAATTTTATATATTTCAAGAAAATATATATTTTTAATATAAACTTGAAACCTATCTGCATTATATTTTATTACTTTACAAATCTCTCTCTCACACACACATACAAGCAAACACACATACATAGACGTCATTCCAAAAATAGTCAGATTCGATTCAGGGAAGGTCAAATGGTATATTTCCCTTAAAATCTCGAGATAACTTACTTATTACTTGGTATAGGAAAGTAAAAATAAAATATAGCAAAGTTAGAAGTGAGAAATAAAAGAATTAAATATGTGTCAATAATAAGATGTCTATAATATAGAGTAAGTAGTATGCATATGGTATAGATTAGAATGGTGAAGCCGCAGAAATATAATGGAATAGAGTCGAGTGGTGTTTTTCCTCTGCGGATATTTACGCATTCACAATTTCTACTTTGCGCTGCGCTAAAATTAAGATTTCGCTTGAAGAATGCACGGCCATTAATATTTTTAATGATAATCGTAGCAAATGACTAATGACAATAATGTATGTAGAGAGCGTCGCCTCGTCTTGAGGCGCGTGAGCGATAAGGGAAAGAAAAGAAAAGGGTAGCTGTATAGCGCGCGCGCACACACACATTACTCGTCTCCGCCACCCCAAGGCCCCTGAAGGGAGCTGCTTCTCCACTACCGCTACCTATTTTCCCCACATCTCTTTCGTTTTGTCTTAAGCTAACGTGACGTAACACTTTTTGCACGCACTCTTTTTCTTAAGAATTGTACACATTTGACCATCTACACATAATGCTAAAATTTGCTCAATCTTACATACATATGAATGGTGTGAGAATACGAATAAGTTGTGCGAAAGAAATCTAGTGGTGTTGAATTTTGAAGTATAAATGACGGCTCCACGTTTTATGTCTCATCCCCCGTAGTTTTATGCCACGTTCGTGGGTTCGCACCGTGAGCGGAACCGAGGGAAAAGGGTTGTTTCAAGTCTCATAAGGGTGGATTTTAAGCTCTTTCTTAAATGGAAAAGATTATCCAAAGTTACTCTGAATGTATATTCTTATTTTCAACGTTGCTGCTGCTGCTGCCGTTCAAATGTGAGGGGGTTAAAACTTAGAAAACTGTAAAGAAGAATGCGCTTATAGAAATGGAATGAGAGTATATACTGACGATCAATACACTTTGAACAACGCACTGCGTATACGTAATACAATTATACGACATGGACGTAATTAGAAATGTCACGGGTGCCAACCTTTTAAATGTTACTTTATATATCACCCTTTCAAGAAGAAAGAAAGTCGAAGCGATGCGCGACCCCGGCCAAACCTCGTTCGCATATTACTAAACGTGCAGTACATACATACCTACTCATATATTATTATTATTATTATTATTCAACAACTAAATCAATTGCGAAACCAACACCCAATTACACATTTAATTATCTGCAATGTCTTTCGGCGAAGATGATAAGATTTAAGTAAAATAATTAAAATAAGTAGAAATTTCAATAGTCAATTTCTGGTAACTTGTATATGTTTTGCAAAATAAATTCAAACAAAAGTTGTACGAAATAATTATATCGATAATTTTAATTCTAACTAACTTCTCTATAAGTGCAGGTATTTTAAAGTTATTGCAAAAATTGTAAAAAGAAAATATGGTTTAAATATTTTTTTTCAAAAAAAGTAGGTTTTCTTAACAGGCGTATATAAATCTTAAATTTAAAGATTCATAATTTTACCTTCAACCATTTAGGCTGTAGAACGCTGACACACACACACACACACACACACACACATATATATATATATATATATATATATATATATATATATATATATATATATATATATATATATATATAGACATATGTAATTCCAAAATTAGTCAAAATCAACTCAGGGAAGGCCAAAAGGTATATTTTCGTTAAAATCTTGAGATCGAATTTGATGATTAAAATACATACTTATTATTTCGTATAAGAAAGTAATAAAGATTTATGGTTTCAAAACTATACCGTAAAAAGTCGAGGTGAAACGGAACAAATAACAAAAACTCTAAGCGAATGATTATAAAACGCGTTATTGTGTTGCATAATTTGTTGTGATTAAACGTCCTTGACCTATATTCGATCTGGAATTCTGTTGATGAGTGAGATCTGATGAAGGGTGGCTACCCTTTCCTCGCCAAGTTCTTTGACCATTGATACACGTGCGCCGAGGGGAGACATTATATTCAATTTATCTATATTGGGGTTAGTAGTGGTTCCTATTCTGTACTAGAGAACCAAATTAAAGTTGCAGAAACTTTATTAAACGATGGGAAATATATAAAAGGAAATAATAATTGTGTGTTTAACAAGTTAAATATACATAAAATAGAATTTCGCTGTAGAAAATGCAGTAGGTAGCGGTTTATTTGTATAATACCAGAAACAATTTCGAATCACTTTGTGGAATGACAGCCAGTGCTCGGCGGTTCGGCAAAACAAAATGAATAACAAGTGAACGATGCAATAAAAACAATCCAACACGCTTTCTTAATTATTTAGAGAACGACAAATGACGATAATTAATAATGATTAGCGCGAACCAAAGAAATCAATTAGTAAAACGAAAAACACTTGTGACACTAAAATATGGACACGTAATCCCACGAATACACCGGAATGTAAATATATCCAGTGATCAATCATTCCATTCCCCGTTCGGCTAACTTACAATGGACGCACTGGCGAGATGATCCCCAACAACTACTACTACTACAGATCATTTCCACAAATTCCGAATGGGTCATTATGGAAAGTAGAATGGCACTGTGTCAAGGATACACGAAAATTACTGGAAATACACCATACACCTCACTTACTGCAAATTAACATCACTGTCTTTGATTTATCAAAATATCCCTACTGCCATGCACTGAACCTTCTGATACGTATTTTATTAGAAAGGATCTTCATATATAAAATTTGAATAATTCAAAAAAAATATGACAATTTGCTTATACACAAATAAAGAGACAGACAATCGAAAAACATTAAAACTCAATTTAGGGAAGGTCAAAAAATATATTTCCGTAAAAATCTCGAGAACGAATTTTTTCAATTGTGATACCAATTAAAGAGTATCTCAAGCAAATTAAACGAATAAACTGAATTCTATTTAATGTAGAATCACACCGTTACTAAATAACAAAAAAGTAGAACGGAAAAAGTCCCCAAGTGCAAGGGTTTGAATCGAAAGAAGCTGTCTAATAAATTTCGCATTGGGATCGAAACACCTACATCATTCCGTCAGGGTAAGAGACTCGGGTTTGGTACCCGGTCGATTGACAACCTATACTGTTGTTTTTTTTTAGCATTTTTATTTTCGAATAAGTATAATATAAATGGTTTTGGTATTTTTGTAGATTCACAACATATAAACTGATTAAGAAAAAGAATGAAAATGTTTAACTTGTTCTTAATTTAAAGTTCTTTAATAAAGTAATTACTTCGTAAATGATATTTGTACAGAAATGTTGCAGCGCGACTATTTTAATATAATTTTGTATAGATTGCACAAGTTAAGTGACTGTTCAGTGGCGAAGTAACAAAATTCTAAACTCAGATTTATTCTTTAGTCACTTTGATGACACATAACTTTGTAACGAAATAAAGTTACATCCACCACCAACGTTAAAATGCATAGAATTTCTTGGGCTAATTACGCGAAACGAATATACATTTATTATTTATATTTTTCGATGTTACAGACATTTAAATATTTAACAAAAAACCTAGAAAAAAGTATCTGCAATAGCATGCACTGAACTTTCTTACACATATTTGAAATATCTATATATTATTATTATTTTACTAATTTATAATATTTTGATAAATAAAACATGAACAAATTTCAATAGTTATTTTTTTGTAACCGCTACCATTTTTGAAAAAATATTTCCAATGAAAGTTGAACGAAATAATAATATCTCTACTTTTTATACTAACTATTTTTATTGTAAGTGCAACCGTCTATAAATTATTGCAGAAACCGCAAAAAATTACTAGAGTAAACATGCACTTCCGGCTTGAATATTCTTTTCAAAAATAAGAAGTTTTTCACGAGACTTAAGTTTAAATGCTCATAATTTTACCTTCAATCGTTTAGGCTGTAGAGTGCATACACACTCACACTTATACAAACATATTAACATATACACACCTACACACATACTCAGACTGACGTCATTCCAAAAATCGATGCAGGGAAGGTCAAAAGCTATATTTCCTTTAAAATCTCGTGATCGATATTTTTCATGATTGCAATACTTACTTATTACTTCGTATATTTGCTGTTTATAAAATAATATAATAACTAGACTAAAAGGTGTTGTATTTGTATGAAAGTCTGAAGTTTGAAAAGGTTTATATACTTCCTCCGTATAACTCTACCGCAGTTATGAATTGGCACATGCATAAATATAGAAATATCAGACCACATAACATACTTTGCTCTATAAGTATTTTAAAAGTATCACATAACTATAGAAAAAGTTGTTGTCTCCGCGAAGGAAGGCAATTTGTAAATAAGATAATACACATCATAGAGAAAATGGTACGCACGAATAAATAATAATAATAATAAGAGTCTCATTAGTTTTTGAATCGTGGTAGGTAGGTAGGTAGGTAGATAGGTAAGGTAGTCATAAATATTTTGTTAAAAAATGAACATTTCCCATCAGCCCAGTGTCAGTGCAATGACTGTCGTATCCATCTTTGTATAAGTAAGGAACTAAGTACGCGATCCGATACGGTGAAAAATACTTCGACGGGGCCACTTGAGTGAGTGAGTGAGTGAGTGAGTGAGCGAGTGAGCGAGCGTCAATGGTTGTTGTATTATATACACATTAGATTGAAAAGAAGCGTCGACGAACGGAAGACGAACTATGGAAGCTTGTTAACTTTTTAACAAAAATCCTGTGAAACGGACGATTGTGTTTCGTATTACCCCCTCGCTTCGTTCCCTATCCACGTCTCTTCTCAATCCTAACTTATATACTATAGATATTCTTAACCCGTTCTTTTTAACTTTGTTATACATTTCAAAAGATGTATACAATTCATATTGTCATTTGATCACGTAGTGCAACATTTTTTTCTTCTATCATGCCCATATCAGAGAAACACCACTAATATCAAATGGCACTAGATCAAATGCAAAAGTTTCACTTCTAAAACCGTTTTATGCTTTTATGTGCGTATTCAGACAGAAAATAAACCTATACTAAAGTAATATAAAACTACATAAGATTATCTATTTTTATCAAGTGTAAACTTGGTCTAATATTAAACGCTTGACTATGAATACGGTAGTTAGTGTTTTAGGACATTGTGTTCTAATAATATACGCGTATTATAAATATGATGATGGTTGTTGGTATTATAATACAGAATCATGATGGAAACTTCTATGATAATTAGATGACGGTTAAGTAAGAAATAAATCAAGAAATTCGTTGTTATGTAGACGACGTTTATTCGCGCACGTTATTATATACATATATATGTGTACTATATAGGTATATAGTCTCGTTTCCGTAGCTGTGTTGTTGGCTGTCGTTTTACATAAAATCGGTACGTCACAAATATAACACAAATAAACATATCTAGCGCGCGCATTTGATTAAGCAGCCATTGTGTTGTGACGTCAGAAGAAGTGTTCTTGTCATTCCTGCATTGGAAAGATATCCGGTCTGCTCTATACACAACAATTGGAATAAAGAAACATATCCCTTCTCTACTTGCCACTACACTACACCATCCTCACGTATAAGAACTCTAATAATACACAGTCGCCCAACTCGTTCTTCAGCATCACTACGTTTTCATCATTGTCCTGCAACTGACACATATCTTACCAATTCATTTTATATAATTATCAGTATTACTAACACTTAAGGTCAACATTTTCATCTCCGGCAAAGCTATCTTACTCTCCATGGTTATTTGGAGCTTAACTGAAAGTCGAAATACTTGGCTTTAAGCTGATATACTTTAAAAGTTAAGAATTCATTTTCAAAGTGTATCAACATAAAGCTAGGTATTTGCAGCAACAGATAAGTTTCAGATAACTATAAAGTAAGTATTCGAGAATAGAAATACCGACCCTAAGTCATAGTAATACTGATTATGACATAAAATGAATAGGTAAGATACGTGTAAGTTGCAGTGTAATGATGAATATATGGTAATGCTTAAGAACGAATTATTTTCTTGTACAAAATAATAAGTATTGTAATCATAAAAAAATATCGACATTTTTTACCGGAAATATACGTATATACGTACTTAAAAACTATATTTTTAATTATTTAAAACTAGTATTTTATTTAAGCAAAATACGTATAAGAAAGTTCAGTGCAAGATATTGTGAATATGGAGTTTTACAAAGTAAGGGTCAACATTTTTCAAAATTTGGTACACTTTAATTAGGAGAATCAGTTGGTATGAGCTAATAATGTTTGAACATTACAAATGTTAAAATCAGTACTATGATGATAGTATGAGTGAACCGGTAAATGAAGTTCAGAAGTATTGGCATAGGTAATACTGTTTGAAACAAACATATCTACAGAAACGCAAATCGCATTTTCGGATGTAAAATAATTAATTTGAAATCAGCAAATGTTGGTTGCGTTCAGCTGTGTGGATTTATAGGAGATTCTGTGTGGGAGGAGTAAGACGCTTCCTCCGCGCGACTGGCAAATGAGGAGGAGGATGAGGTCCTCGTTTGCAAAGAGGGGTTTCTTCTGGAACGCGCGTGAAAATTGTAAAAACTGCATTGTGTAACTGTACAAGGCTCGCAGCTCGCGCGCGCTATATATATATATACATATATATATATATATATATATATATATCCATTCGTTGCTATGCGTAAGAGCCCCGGTTGCTACGATGGGCTGTGTGAGGTAAAGAAGAGCGGGGTGTGGGGGAGATTAATTAAAGAAAGGGGATGCTAAAACACTGAGAGCTGAATGCTGGAAATAAGACGTAGATATATTGTATGGAAGAAGGATTTATAATGTAGGAGAGGGACGGTCCGCTCGGTGGATAACGGCGGCGGCGGCCGACCAAGCGCCCGGGAATACACGAATCAACACACACACACCACATGGGCGCCCACGAAAAAATCTGCATAATTAACGAGCCCCGCCACTAATTACATTGAAAATTATATATCAAATATACTTGGCCCATATATCGCATAGAGCATTCATTTGATTCTTCATTTAAGTACCTATATGCTATTGCAAGATGCATTAAAAAAAACTATTTATTCCATTTCCAATTAGAAAATAGAATTACTAATGGTGGCTCCGCGCCCCATATTGAATTCAAGTTCGTTTAAGTCGGTGTAGGAATTAAAGTTTTATGAATAAGAATGAGAAATGATAATATTTATTGATGAAGTATTTTGTTCACGGCGTAATGAAATCAGGCAAGATATAAGAATATATTAAAATGTTTTCATTAGCGATGCTTTGTTCAGTTTTCGATTGATTTGTTAAAAAGTCTATTCTTCTCATAATATGTATGTTTATGTGAGAGAGTCGATTGAATCTTGCTCATAGATCCGATCCGCCGCTGGCCAAGGCGAGAAAGGGATGTGGTTAAAATTTGCGCGCGTGGAATGTATTTTTGATGGCTGCGTCTTGCGGATATTTTTAATTGTTCTCCGCGTGCTGTGTGTGTGTGTGTGGGTAGATTAATTTAGAGTATTTCCCCTGCCATTAAAGAGAAAGAAGCAAGGACGTTGCCGGCCTCTCGACATTCGTTTGTTTTGAGTGGCGAAGAGGTACCAATTGTGTGTACGAATATTCGTTTGCTCTCACTCTCTCTCTCGCTCTCGTTCTCTCTGTCGGTGAGGGTAGAAATTAAAATAAATCCACACTTCGGCCCGGTGAAAAAACAATCAAGCCAAAAGTCACCATTACTCTGTAATATGCATTTCAAATGGATTCTCTGTCGCCGTCCCCTTTCTTATTTTTGTGTTCTCCGCTGCGGATGGCCCTTGTCTAATAAGATTATTTGAATTATTTTACGTTCCAAATAAATAATGAAATATTTTGTTCTCAGGCAAATTTATTTCTTGGTTCCTTTTTAAAGTATTCAAGAAATTTGTGTATTTCTAATCGTTAAAGCGATTTAATACCTAAATGTTTACGAAAAACAATAAATCATAGGTTCCATATCTGCGTGCTGTTTGAAATTGATTTATAAGTATGTTGGCGAATTTTTTTGGGCAATCTAATAATATTATAAATTGAATTTCGTTTTGATCGTGCGCCAAAACAATAGATAAAAAATCTGCAATGTCTTGCACTGAACTTTCTTATACAAATTTTGTTTAGATAGAAAGAATAGTAAAATACAATATAATATAAAATATAATTGTTCATTACTCTATATTAGAATTTAATATGGCCGGATGAATTTCAGTTTTCATTCGAATTTAAAACTTAACAATATATTTACTAATCTTGAAAACGTATTTTCACTAAATATATTTGTATAGAATAGACTCGATTCAGGGAAGGTCAAAAGATAGATTACAGATAAAATCACGAGATTAAATTTTTTTCATGATTACAATACTTACTTATTAGTTCGTATAAGAAAGTAAAAATTAACACGTTTCAACAAAATTGCCAATAAAGAATATTTATTATATATTAAAACAGTAATTGCCGTTAGATGTTTTGGTGTATGTACGTGTTGATGTATGATGTATGCATAATTGAAAATTAAAAATTTCATGCATTATCAAGTGTCCGTTCAGTTGTTTCAATTTAACACATCAGCAGCAATTAATTGAAGAAGCGGACTTTACAGATTCCCACGCACATGCTTCGGTGACTGTTTCACCGACCGATGTGACGTGTAACTAATGTAAAATCACTACAAATAGGTCTTTTCTTCACACAATGCATTGGCACACATAGGCGGCGGCCGCAATATTTACTCAAGGGACCACAACGTACCACCATTCGATTCACCATTCATTATCGTGCGATAGGCACTGACCGTCATCATGGTCTTTACATCATTTGTTGATTTACATGTTCACATGATAGATATGCTGTGTTTGATGGCAGAATATGGTGTCCGTCGAGGTCCGGGGTTCGTGTCCAGGGTTCGCCGACCTTGTTCAGTGAATCAGAGCGAACACAGTCACGTGTGACGTCCATTCGGATTGGACAATACCGTGCGGACCAGATGTGATCTTATATTATCATCATTATTATTATTATTATTATACGATACACTCACATCGCACCGCATCAACGACAACGGATATGTTTTCATCTCTCTCTCTCTTTATTATTAGAATTCTATTTAAATTATCACTATGAGGTCTTTAACACAAAGCACAAGCTTTATACTTGTTTTACCGCCGATTTGATTTCTTTGTTATTTGACGTTAATCGCACTAATTATTTCCGTTGTTCTATAAGTGACATGTTAAGTGTTAAAGGTGTCAAGATCGAGAGTAATGAATGAATTTACACTGTTTCGTATCTACAATAATTACAACGTTCAATCTAATCAACATGTAAATAAATCGTGAAACTTGTAATACGTGAGCTGTCGATTGTATCCGCAATATCTTGTAAACAAAAATTCTCGACGGCAATATTCTATTTTTTATTTTCTTATACGCAGTATACATAAGTATTATAATCATGAAAAAAATCTCGAGATTTTAACGGAAATATACTTTTTGACCTTCCCTTAAACGCATGCATGTGTATCTGTGTGTGTGTGTGTCTGTTTATGTGTATGCACCCAATAGCTTAAATGGTTGAATGCAAAATTATAAAATTTTAAGCATATGTCTGAAAAGAAAACTTTTCATTTTTGATAAGAATATTCAAATCGGAAGTGCATGTTTACTCTAGTCACTTTTTATGGTTTCTGCAAAATTAGAGATTAGATTAATATTTCGCACAATTTTGTCTGAAATTTTTCAAAAAATGTACCTGTTACATAAGAATAACTATTGAAATTTGTTTGAATTTTGTTTAGTTTTACAAAACAAATTCAAATATTGAAACCATTCTGAAATTAGAGTGCACCTGATATGACGCAAACATATAATGATTTAAACCATCTGGAATAGCAATTTGTTGAAATGTGAAGAATGAAAACACAATGAAAAATATCCGTAAATAAATTGTAGAGAGAAATAATAAATAGGTATACGAAAGATACATTTCCCGTCATATTTTCTAATGTAAGTAATGTATTATAAATTTGCAAAATCTGAGATCCGTTGCCGTTCTGCGCTTAATTCAGCTAAACCCCAACGGAAATCAGAATTAAAACGTGGATTTCTTGTACTTTCAGAGTGTTACAGAACATCACGAGACGAACAAACGAACGAACGAACATCGTGCAAAAAGGGTAGAGATGTTACCTCACGGTTTGCCTCCCACACATTTTATATTCGTGTTGTCTTTGTCTTTGCCCCGGCTGGATCCTCTGCAGTCGTTTCATTTTCTCTCGAAATCTATCGTCATTCTGCGTGCGTTTTATCAAAACTCAGTCGCGCCGCAAAAGATACCTCTACCTAACTACGGAACAAATTATTCCCAAGTTGATGCCACGACTATATCTCCCCTTCTCTACTCTTATGATTTTATCTTTATTTCTTACACGTTTTAAGCTCAGATTGTCCATGAGAGGATCACATCGTATTCATATAGTTATAACAAAATGTTTGTGTGTTGGAATAAATATTTTATATAGTTCAGAAAAGTGGGTCATTTCATTGTTTTATTTTGTAAAAGTTGTGGCTACTACGAGTATAAATGACAGAATTTCTTAATTCTAAGGAGGTGTCGGATAAATTAAAAGTTATATATAGTCCTTAACGAGGAGTGGACAAATGATGCTTGGAGAGAAAACATAAAAATCTGAATACATCGTTGGCCGCGCGCACATTATAAAATGGTAAAATAAAATAGATTGCACCGCCAAGCAGTCAGGCAGCCAGCCAGCCAGCCAGCCAGCCAACATCCACCAAACAGCGAATTGTTCTTCACGGTTTTGCTTTGCTGTGGATTAATTAGTTTAATTCTTGGCCCAACCTCCGCACGGCGCTAGAGTGAAGATATAAAGAAAGCTCTGTACCCTTTCCCTCTAATACGCGATCGTGCCCTTTGCTACCCCTTCTGGCGAACTTTCCATTATTTCTTATAAACCAACTCCCTACCGCCCATTCTCCCATCAGAATGCCTACTACACACTATCATATATTCCAATGCATTTTTACACTTACGCCAATTTATAATTACTTTTTTTATTAATGACTTTCATCTTTCACATGACAGTCGGTCTCACAAATATTATATATAATATAAATAGATTCACAAACACAAAATATCAAATAACATAACAAATATTAAAAATTAAGTTGAAGTTCTACTGGGCAGTATGTAAAGTATTGGTCATTTTAAGAAGATTGTCCTATCTGCATACTGTCTTATACGAAGTAATAAGTCAGTATTATTATTTATTACTTATTACTTTGTATAAGAAAGTAAAAAAGTATCTAAAATTGGCATATACATGTTGGTATGTATGTATGCATACGAAGTAATACGTAAGTATAGTAATCATGAAAAAAAATTGATCTCTTGATTTTTACACCTTCTGACCTTCCAATTATCAAATTTAACTGTTACAGAAATGACGATTGTCTCTGTCTCTGTGTGTGTGTGAGTGTGTGTGTGTATGCGTGCGAGTGCTTTACACCCTAAACAGATAAAGGTAAAATTATGAAACTTTGAACTGAAGATTTATATATGTATGGCAAAAAAACTTATTTATGAAAAAAATATCTAAACCGGAAGTGCATGTTAACTGTAGTCGTTGTTTGCGGTTCTGCAATATCTTCAAATCGACTGCACCTGTGGTAAAATAGTTACTATAAAAATGAAATATTTTGGTATCTTGCACATCTTTTGTTTGCATTTTTTTATGCGCTATTGAATTTTTTTTATCTACGTCATTTTTCCATAGTTTCGCTGCTATAAGAAATATCATTACATAAATTGTATCGAAAATCAAAATAGACCCAAATAATTGAGTATTTGACATTTGCTATCTATTGCAAGAAATATATATAATGATAATGGTTGGTAAAGTATTAAGAATATAAAGACACAATTACTAGAATTATCTGAATGTATATTTTAATCCTAACGAAATACTTATAAGATAGTTCAGAACAAGAGAGCGCAGGTATTTCTTAAAACAAATAGGGCTTCCTAGAAAATAGACCTGAAGGTGTTCGCGCCATGTAGTCACTATTAAAAGATATAAATGATTAGTAAAAGTTGAATAAATGCGACCATTTTCTTAGCTGGTCCTGTTAAAAATAATGGAATACAGTATAAAAAAGCAGCCCCTTGGCCCCGTGCATACACACGACGCAAACATTATTCCGGGCGCGCACTTTTTACCCCCTTCAGTTCATTCTTGTTGTTGTTTCTTCTTTTCAATGTTATCGCTGGAAATTACAGCGCTGTTCTAATCGCAAAGTACTGCTTGCCTGGCAACAAACAAAAAATGAACCTCTTTAATCAATGTTATGGATATAAACAGCCAAATGGAAATTTGCACACAACCATATATACACATCGCATTCAAAATATTTATGCCACACAGTTTACTCGCCGTTTTTCTTATTCTCATTCTTGATTATCATTTCTCTACGCTGTCATTCTGCGTCATTGTCTGAGACAGAAATATGTTGAATACATTTGCGATGTGTGAAAGATCGTACACACAATTTTGAACGAAAGGGATTTGTTATATGTATATGTGTGTGTGTGTGTGTGTGTGTGTGTGTGTTAGTGAAAGGTTTAATCGTTTAATGAGTTTGAATAGGGCGAGGGAAGTGTGTAACGATAGGGTTGAGTGGCGGAAGATTATGCTTACATGATTGTTGAAGGGTTTCTACCAATTTACGTTCGCGTACATTTTACCTATATATGTATAGCTACACTGATATATGTTACACCCTTATATAGGTTTTTACACATACTAATTTAATATTATATATATACATATTGTTTTTATTGGTGATTGAATTAAAGTGAATGACCGCAGTGAAATGTTTCCCGACTGCTCGCCGTGCCTGCATTCTAACGTTTTTTCTCCAAATAAAAAACGTTGGCTTTTTCTTCCGTTGATGCATGATAGTTTTCGTGTTTCATTCATAAAACACATAGCTGATTTTGATTTAGTTTTTCGTTTTATTACATGTCAGGTATGCTTCACAACTAATTTCATGCATATTTTATAAAATGCTGTGAGACTTTGCTTTAGATATTCAAGTCTGATGTGAAAATATCAACAGTGACTGGACACTTTTGCCTCTCTCTATACAAACACCGGTATTTCTAGTTTTATTCCGTATTTAAACATGAAAACAAATACATTATCAATTCATGTATAACAAAATAACGCACGAATTTTAATCAGAATTTTATTTTATTTCCTATAATGACTCATAATATGTGTACAGGCTGCTCGGAATAGTTCGAATGCGCAGAAGAAAGAGTGGTTTTTTGCGCATATCAAGGTCACGGTACAAGCTATTCCGAGTAGCCTGTATCTATCTATATAAGAAGGAAGGTAATGCTAGTTGGTTGATCATAGATGGCGTGTACATCGAGCAATTATCCCGGTAACTAAACAACTGTAAAGGTGAGGATAATCAGGAATATGCAAAGACAGTCTGTCTGCTAGTTGCGCCTGCGGCCACCACATCCGACGCGCTCGTGACGCTAAGCAATTTCAACGAAAAAACCGGAAAACTACGTGTCTTATATGTTATACACCATGGGTTTAACCATATATAGTAGAAGAATTTACCGATGAAACAAAATCGAAATGTGTATTTAAATAAAAAACTAGTATTAAAATAATAAATCTTTTAATACCGTTATCCGAATGTTGAAACAAATTAAAATTGAATTAAATCCTCGATGATAATAACAAATGATTTAATTAAAATATATAAAAATGTACACACATATACATGCATAAGAGAACACAAAAATTGTTTCATTATACTAGCCCATGGCCACCCATATATATTTAGTAAATGTTATTACATGCAATGCTGAATATCATAAATTAATTACAGAGTTGTTTTGTTGTTGCGGTGTGTGTAAGTATAATGTAACGGTACCACCCACCGAGTGCGTCGTGCACTAAATGGTTAAGCGATTTTCGTCTCTATACAGAAGGGTTAAACGTCCGATGTGCGTACACTAATTGCACCGTGGCCGTGCTATTGATATTATACAATATATATATATATTTATTGGGCTCACCGTGTCATAAATAATTTTCAATTAACGCGATGCTGATATTAAGTTGTTGGTAAAAGTCGCTCTATGATTGGACTTTATAGATATGTCTTTGATCTTCGTCTAAATTGTGTCAGCTCGTTTGTATTCATATATTTTGCAATAGCACTTTGAAAGTTTTTTTCAAACATGAATATCATAAATATCACTTGTAATATACGATACGATACGTACATACTACATGCTATAGAAAACGCTTAGATACAAACAGAAAACTCTTCTTGCCTGTTTAGGTATTCCGATGGGTGATACTAAAGTTTTCATATAATTAAGAGAAGTTAGTTAATTTAGTTCCTTTTTACTTTCTTATACGAAGTAATAAATATGTATTGGAATCATGAAAATATTTGATCTCGCGATTTTAACGGAAATATACCATTTGACATTCCCTGAATTGAATCTGACTACCTTCGAAACGTATGTCTGTATGTGTGTGCGTGTGTTTAATTTTCTAAAAATTTGTTTCAATATTCTATTCATATTCATAGTGAGTATAAGTGAAATAAATTTGTCGAATAGTATCTGCCAGTATTATATTATAGTATCTATCTATCATCGTGATACAAGAGTCATTTGTTGACGACAAATTGTACTTTGCAGTCGGCTGAAGTCGTTTCGATTCGTTCTATGCAATTTGCAAAACGCCCCAACGGAAAGGTCACACACATGTCCAGCGTTGTGCATTTATTACACTCTATGCTTCGTGATCTGATCGAATCAAACTATCACACCAGTAGCGTCTCACACATCATTGACTATCACCATCTTGTCATGGATAAAATAAAAATATGTTCATAAAATAAAGTCTTCCTTCAATTCAAAAAGAGCAGCTTAAGTTTTTTAATAAAAATAATAGCAATAAAAAAAGATCCTATTTTATTGATTCATAAATTGTACTTTAAGAAACATAAAGTAATTCTTGTGAAACTATTTTTATAGCATGTAGTGTTTTATTTAATTATGAAAATGAAATGTAATTGTGAATGTATGAACGCCACTGTCCGTCATATCGTAAAGGACCAACGTCTGTCGGTCTCCCGTTGAAGAAGCTTCGACTGACCGACCGACCGACCGACCGACCAGTGTATGTGTGTGTGTGTCGGTGGCTAGTTTGAGATACGTGTTGCTAGGACTGAAGCGATTAGATCACGCATGTGCACAATCACTGGTCAAATTACAAAGTGCTGAACCGGCCACGCACATTAGCCTGTAAATGATTACCTACGACGATGACCATCATCTGTGTTCTCCTCTCTGGGCTCTCTGTGGTATTAGTGCATATCCCCCTCCGACACCCCACCGACGCCTCACACCACCGCACCACATATATATTAATCAAATGCCGATTGTTTTGTATTGATTGTTGCTCCGTTGCGCTGTACTGTGCTTTGCTGTGCTGTAGTAGCATACATACTATTATTTTCTTCTTCCTCTCATTCTTAGACTACAGTCGCAGGGACGTATTTGCCAGATTTTTATTATCACTCAAATCAAATTAACAACGCATGAGTTTTAGTACCTTTGTATAAAACCTTATAAATACCCCTACATTGAAGAATATTAAACGATATACAAATACCTATTTTATTTTTACTATCCTAATAGTAGTTAAAACTAAGATATTTTGTTATTTTAAGCAAATGGAACTAAACAGATATATATCATTTTTTTTTTGCTAGGCTCACATATAAAATTAGTGTAGTCCAGGCCTGGACTTTCGTCATCTTGGTAGCAACGGAGATCGGTCAGAGGTTATATTTCAAATTAGCCAGCTACATGATCTTACGTTGATGCCGACAATGATCGGATGATAGACAACATTGATTTTGATACTTTGATCATTTATAGATCGAATTGCACGTACTTGACTTATGAGCCGCCGATTTTACCATTCCACACTTTAAAACATTTATTATAAATGAATATGTCTTAAAGAATGTAACAAAGAATATTTTACTGCTAGTAAAAAATAACCGCAGGGTCCTGCACTGAGTTTTCTTATACATATTTTGTTTAGATAATAGGGATTTTAAAATATTAAATCTGAATAATTCAAGAAGATTTAATATTATTATCTAAATAAATTTGTAAAAGAAAGGTGTTTTTTTTTATATTTTTATTATATAATTATGCATTAGGCTATATATTTTGATTTAAACATTTTTAGTGAAAAATATTTAAAAGATAAGTACAAACATACATATAATCATGTAAAGTATTATAAATATGATAAATGTTATATAAATATTTCGAGATCAATTTTTTTTATGATTTCAATACGTCTTACTTCGTATAGGAAAGTAAAGACTGATAAATAATTTGAAACCATTATTAGAAATTTTGGATAATGATGATAAAATGAGTTCATATGTTCATACCTATGTACGTACATACATAGTTCAATCTGTAGGTATATATAAGTGAAGTGAGTTGATACAGAGACAATAATGGAGAAATGCTATTATGTGTTATAATTTTGATTCAGTTTACATGTCAGTATATATACGTATAAGAGTAGGTAAATGTAAGTTCCAGAAATTTATTATGACATTTCAATTTACATACATCAAGCTAAACATATTATATATACGTTATATTCCTGTATCATACATGTAACAAAGTCTGATTATGTGAATTGTAAGTTTAAATTATGAATCTCACATTACACTCTGGGGTTAATATGTACACGTCAAAATCTCTTGATTAGGTAATTGAATATATCGTGCCTTCATGGCAATTGTTGTATGTACATACGTATATATGTGACTTTAATTTATACTACGATTCTGAGCAAATTTATAGATCTGTACCGAGCATCCATAAGATTTTTAGATATTTTAATATAGTTACAAATCAAATACTTGAGGAATCTATAAAATTTTATATATTCTGTTTAGAGAATGATAGATTTGCTCAAATTTACAGCATTAGTTACATGAACTTACAAGGGTTCTCGGAAAGATATTGAATTACGACAAATAATCTTTTCTATTATTTTTTATATGAAATAAATACTGTGGCTACATTTAATAAATAATCGTTTGAACTATAGACTTAAACATCTCGGTAATCCCAAAACGGGCTGGCAATTTTGTATGGCTCGTTCATTGCTGTTGTTATTGATATATAGGCGAGATTGCGTATCGTCTTCAAATCCTATGATTGCGCTATCCGCAACAACGAACGGACCATTTCAACAAAACGACTAACACAGATATTTCAAAAGCATATTGTACGAATTTGTCACTTTTATTGTATCGAATTCTTTCCGATCGCGATCCGTGAACAATAACCGACCCGCCGTTGTTGCCGCTAACCTACCTAACCACCCACCCGGTGGCGGCGGTAGCGGCAGCGGTAGTCCCCCTGTTTGAGTTGTGATACAACGGAAGAGAAACCGGCAAAGGAAGATGTGATTATACTAACACCGTTTTTGATGCTAGTTCTGTTTCCTTTAAAAATCCTTAATGTCCTACACTTAACTTTCTTATTCTATGGTGCATTTTTATTGTCATTTAAAATGTGTTATGTATGTATGTATGTACACAGTTAGTATGAATATAATGAAATAGCGATAGAATTAGTAGCCCTTTTGTAGGGAGCGAAAGAATCATCATCTATAGGTATAATTCGTCGGTTCGGTTGACCATCATCGGTGTCCGGCCCCTCGTTAGCGACGTGAGTGAGTGCGAGGGGCAGCAGTACCGGAGAGGTAACGTACCATACCGCCGCGTCTCGGGACTCGGGCGCACGAAGACGAGATGTGATTATGATCGGGCCCGGAGTCCGACCGACATATATCATTGTAACTATTATTATTGCTATTTGTTACTAATGATTGTGTATGTTGGAATCGTTCGTGCATCATTACTCATTAATATAGTTCGATTTGATCTCGTTCTCGTTGCGGACTCGCTCGCTCGCTCATTCGCCTCCTATATATACGATACGATATACGTTTGGATACTGGCCGACCGACCGTAGGTATACCATGAGAAAATACTACGGACCATCAAACGACCAGGTTGGGTAATTCACCAGCATTCCTCCCCCCTGTCGCCCTGCTCGCCGTCTGTTTGAGATGATGCACGCGTTCCGAAGAATTCGCTTGCGAGATACATTTTTTCTTCAGCAGGAATACCTATAGTTTTTCGCACGAAAGTAGAGCACCATTCTGATCGAAATTGGTATATTCGTATATAGTCGTAGATACTTGCTTCATAGTAATGCTTCTATGCATAATTCCTATTTGAATAATGACCGATTTTATTTTTTACTTCTGCATTTACTAAAGTAAAATATCTGCAGTCTCTTGCACTGAACATACTTGTACGTATTTTTTTATTTAGATAGGAAAATATAATTATTTATATTTTTAATATTATGTTAACATTTGAAACACTTTTACACTAAATATATTTCTAACAATAGATATTAAATGTCAAAATTTAAATTATTTGAGTCTATTTTGTTTTACTGTAAAACAATTGATAGGCATAGTTGATACGATTTATGTAAAATTATATAAAATAAGAATAAATTTCAATAGCCATTTACTTATAACAAGCACCATTTAAAAAAAAAATTAAACCATATATATCATTTTTATTCTAACTATTTTATGGTAAGTACACCAATTTCGGGGATATTACAGAAACTGCAGAAAACGTTAGCTAAACAATCACTTTCAGTTTGAATACTTTTTTCAAAAATAAGTGTTTTATAATTATAACTTTAACCATTAGGCTATAGAATGGTCCCACACACACTACATACACACACACATACGTACGTACACACATAGGCGTATTTTCAAAAATATTCAGGCTCGATTCAGGGAAGATCAAAAGGTTAATTTTGTTAAAATCTCGGGATCTAATTTTTTTATGATAACGATTCTTATTTATTACTTCGTATAGGAATGTGAAAATATATGTAGTATATATTAGTTCGTCCCAATTAAGATAACTATTCTGCTTGTACATATGTAGTATCAATAAGAAGTTGATATAATCTATGATGCAACACATGGATGGAAAAAAAAGGTAATATGATTGTGATGTCGTTATTATTGAAATAAATATATGATTGACTTTCTCGTCGTTATTATGCCCATGTGAATAAGTCACGAGCGTAATTATTGTTATAGTTTCTTCTTTAATGCTTGAGTTTTTTTCTGCGTTCGTTCGTTCGTTCGTTGTGTTGTCTGGATGGCCTTCAACCTTAAACATATACGATATAGCCAATCATCATCATTCGCATTGGATTCCAATCAGTTCAATATGGATAATGGGTGAGTGCTCTTCTACCTATATCATTAATTACTTTTACAAAATCTTGATCGTATATTTTTATAAGGAGTCATTTCGTTTTTTGACCATATAGTTTTTAATACATAATTACATATGATGTAGTACCTACATAGGTACAGTTATCTATAAGTATTCTATATAGTGATAGTGATGCTATCCATTAAAATGGGATCACAAAAAATCCTTTTTATACACCCATTAGTCGCTCATGCCAAATTATCCTTCTACTCATATTAATGTATGCCCATATAGAGCACCCATAATTACAATTCATTTTTTAATAACTGACTACTCTTCAATTCTAAGTGAGCTTAAAGTGATAATAGATCAATTAAATATATTCGCATGCGTGTGTTTTTAAAATTCCCATAACGAATTCTTTTCCATGTACTACGTTATTTGTATAACGGTATCAAAATCATTCAATTACACACACACGTAGAAGTACCTAAATTCAACAATGTATAGTCGGATTGTTTGAGGCCATGTAGTCATGGATTTATCCGCGGCTTTGAATTAATAAAATAAAATAAAAAGAGTTGGAATCCTTATATTAAAAGTCTAAGTCAGAGTGAAATAGAGATGAAATGCCGCGCAGTGTTCAACAACATGTATGCCTATTGTGTTTGATAATTGAATTCTCCGGAATCGAAACATTGGTTAAATGGTTTGTAGTAAGTGACTTGGTATATACAAAGTCAGTCAGATCGCCAAGTCATTTAGAGCTAATTAAATTTATTTATAATGTGTGTGTGTGTGAGTGTGTTAGGTGCTATGACGGACACCCTTGGACATCAAATACCTCCACGCCTGCTGCTGCTGCTGCTGCGCCTGTGCGTATAGTGCACTTTCGGTGTTGCCTAGTCACAAACAGATCACACGACGATTGTTGTAATTAATTAAAAATCATTGTTCACATTGAAAGATCCACGAGGCTGCAGGCTGGCATTGTTGTATCATGACTAAATCAAATCGCAATTGTTACCTACCACATATCCTACTCTCGTGTGCCATAGAGGAGATAGAATAACGAGCTGTTTTCAACCTTGAAGAGCTGAAAAATTGCTCAATTTGTAGAATGAAGCGTGTGTTTGTGAAAATTAATTATGAGTTGCGTGCGAGGGATCGCTTTATTTTCGGGCCTGAAGTGTTGACAAAAACGTGAAAAATAAAGAAGAAAAAAATGTCCCCTTATCTGTGATTCCGGTTCGGGCTGGCAACGAGTGTAAATAAATTAGTTTCAGCTCAAAGATAACCCCAGCATATACGTTCGCCTTATACTATTAGTAGTATGAAGGTAGGCACTATATAAGAATACTATATCGTTCTGTGGAAAAAAACTAATGGCAATGCAGACAACATAATTTAACAGTTGAGTTGTTGGTTTGTTAACTGCTTCGAACACGTGACCGGCATCACGCGTAAACCAATGATTAAAAACACTCATTGATGCAGAAAGGTCACTAGTCATTTTTCCCGGCTCCAATTAATTACCACAAATATGTATGTATGTATGTATGTATGTAGATAAATTATCATTTATTGTCATTGTCTAATGATCAACTTATATTAATAGCATAATTTGTACCAATACATTGAATATTTTGAGTAATAATAATTTATGGAGCGACATGGATACTTCAAAAAACAATCACCAATATAGCGTTTGAAATATTTTCCATGTCTTATTTCGTATAGGTATGTACGATATGGTAAGGTCGAAATATGTCGTTTTTTCATCGAAATAAATGATTACATGCGTTTGTAACAATGGGTGATACAAATAAACATGAACCCAGCATGTTACACGGTCGCAATGATGACCCTGATATGTTGGTTGATGCCCCCTCGAAAGTGGGCGACGGGGAGGAGTCCGAACCAGATATGTCATCGAGATTCAATTTCGTTGCTTATTGTCTTTGTTTCGCTAAGGAAATACGTCGCATTTTTCCCACATATGGATCATGATTACTTTTTATTTCTTTCGTCAGAATATGCTTCGATCTGATTTGGATCCAGAACAATTTCAAATAGAAAATGCAACTGCATGAAAATAGATAATAGATTTATGGAATAGTAAATAAAAATAAATAAATATTATAATTTCTTCTCATAAATTGGATGTATGCCTAATTTTAATTTCCATTTCACAATAAATATCATAATCTGTTTTTTATTTGGTATATTTTTAATAATGTGTATATATTTGAGGGTAGATAAAAACCTTGAAATATATTACCTTAATGTTTAAAAAAGACACATATTTAACATTTGCGAGAAAAGCGCACGGATTACAAGTAGGCTTTGGAAATCATATGTATTACCTTCGTCTAAAATATGTCAAGCAAATTATTTATCTCATGTTTTGTTTCCTATCACAGAATGTTATATTATTTTATATTAAATCCATTTGAAACAAAAACATTGGTCATTTGTATTATTTTATCCCTATTATGAATTATTATAAGAATAAATTGAAAAAAAAACACAATTTCAGTGCTTTGCAATGAACTTTTTCTTATACGACGTAATAAGTAAGTATACGAAGTAATAAATATTGTACTCATGAAAAAGTTGTATCTCGTGATTTTAACGAAAAGGCACCTTATGACCTTTTCTGAATCGAGTCTGCTTATTTTTAGAATGGCATCTGTGACTGTGACTGTGTTTGTGTGTGTGCGTGTGTGTATATGAGTGTGTAGGTGTGTCCATATGAGTTTGTGTGTGTGTGTGTGTGTGTGTGTATGTGTTTGTAAACGGTTGAATATAAAATTATGAAACTTTAAATATGCCTGGAAAGGAAATCGGAAGTGCTTGTTTACTTTAGTCGTTCTTGTTTTTAAATTATGTAATATCACCGAAATTGTTGCACTTATAGTATAATAGTTAGAATAAGAATGAAATGTATTAATATTTTATACAGCTTTTGCTGGATTTTATTTTAAGAAATGGTACTGGATACAAGAAAATTGCTATTGAAATTTGTTCTAATTTTATTTATTCTTACATAAATCGTATGTTTGTCAATTGTTAAACAGAAAAACTCAAATAATTTGGAATTTGATATTTAATATCTATTGTAAGAGATATATTTACTAAAAAAGTGTTTTAAAGGTAAATAAAATATTGTAAATAAAAACAATAAAAAATATTTATTAATGATGTTTTATTTACCTATGAAACGTGTTTTCAGTAAATCTATTTGCGACAATAGATTTATATCTCATATCATTCGAGTCTATTTTGTTTTCCTGTTAAACAGAACACAAGCATAGTTGATATGATTTATTAAAAAGAATCTCTTATTATTTTATTTAGCCATTGGAATATAAATAAGAATAGTAGGAATGTCAAGAAAATTTCCAAATAAAAGTTGTGCGAAATGTTAATATATTTAATGTTAATTGCTACTATTATTACTTTATAAAAAAGTAAAATGTCGTGTAAATGTAAACACCAGAGCATTGCTGAAATGATTGTCGTCATATCACAATATGAGCGTCGAGATTCGCTCGTGTAATTCCTGGGGCCGCTGACGGGCTTTGAATCACGGCGGTCCTGTCACTCCGGTCAGACTGACTCCTCCGTTCTTAAACGCTCTTAATTATAGTCCCCGCAACCAACAACTAGCCATTGTGATGTGTGCCTACGATTATTAAATGGGTGGCGATTATTATATGCACACGCATATTATCATCATCATCATCATCATCCACCAACTACAACTGACCATATGCCACGCGTAAAAATTAAAACTACACGCGCGCCACAACGTTCGCAAACAAAACGTCTGCAGTAATTAACAATGATCTGTTCTCTTGAAGTTGACTTAAACGAAATCTCCAACTCCAATCTTCTGACGATGCTTTCTTTTTGTTTCCGTTGTTGTTGTTATTATTATTAAATTTACATACATATTTTCCCAGAATGCAAAGTTTACAGTTACATACGCAGCTATAGTATTTAAATTTTGAATAAAATTGTAATTGAATGATGCATACATGTGTTTCTTAAATTAAATGGATATACGTATGTATAGTACGGAGATTGTACGTATCACAGCTGTGGCAATCGTTTCAAAATTCGATTGACGCGGTGAAATAAATTACATGGTGTGAGAATAATGTTAGCCGAACAGAAAAATTGCAAGGTTGCATCCGACAGACGATCAACTCGGTGTATGTGCAATTTCTATCATCCGTTCGCGCCGGAGAGAGATAGATTAGTGTAATTGAGTGTATGGTCAGTTTATTACATCTCAATAACAATCCGGATACGAAAAGTGTAAAGAATTCACGGAAAACTATACACCACCGATGTGAACACAGTAATATCACACCTGCCTGCATACATAATCATTAAATCCAATAGAAACTCTCAGATGCATCATATTATACGGAAGGTATAATGCATACTTTTAAAATTATCTACATATTATAGACTTGTTCTATTCCACTTGTGAGCTTATTGATAGCAAAATGCAAATTTATCTAAATTGCGAATAAATTATCCATTAGTCGAATGAGAACGATGTATAACAATCATTTTTACTTTCTTATAAGAAATAATATAAGTAAGTATTGTAATTATGAAAAATATCGATCTCGAGATTTTAACCTTGTTGTCTAAAAAATACGTATAAGAAAGTTGCGGATATTCCAATAATTTCATGACATGTGAGATTTAAAATTTAGTTAAATTTGCTTACGTGCCAATGAATCACTAAAGTCAATTAAAGAATTGACTGTATTTTATTGGAAACAAATAGTGAATGATTTATTCGCATTCGCCACAAGATACAAGTTAAAATAAATTAATATCCAATCAGAAAAGCCAAGAAGTGACTTAAACAACCACAACACTTCTTCTATGTGTATATACACACATAAGTATGCACGATAGATGATGATTGTAACAGCAGAGGATTCGATTCCATTACGGAGTGGTTCGTTGGTGCTAAAGTAATTGCATTGTTCACACATCTTATTAGCCTTCGCATACAATTGCACATGCACAACGACTACAAACAACAAATCTCCGCTGCACAACACTACATAAATCATAGGTTTTACATTTCTTAAGACATTCATACATACACACCTACATACAAACATACATACATACACACATAAACACATACATGCAGATAGACAGAAATATATCAAATCTATCTACTAATATTCTTCATTTTTACACGAGGTACTACTTTCCTGGAACTAAATATCGTAAAGAAATAAATGGATAGTGAAATATTTATTATTTTAAGAGATGATAATTTCTCATAATGAATGCTCTTAAAATATAGAAGTAATTGTTATTATAGAAATGTACCTTCCGGGGTATAGTTGATGCTTGCAAGTGATTCGAGCATTGCCAAACTTGATTTCTTGCGAGATGCCTGCGAGAAGTATTATATACGGTTTGCTCCGGTTGGCGAATCAAGTTTCACGAAAAGTTTTTAGTTTAGTTTCCGCCTTGAAAACATTCCAAACGAATGCACGTTTCGTGGCACTAGAATTCTACTCGTACTTTTAAATGGAATTTTTGCAATTCGTCTTTTATTAATTACGAATGTGTATATACTACATAGTAAGTGGAATAAAGCATCATAGCTCTCGTTCGGTTAGTTGAATTTATTTTCAACGAGAAACTGCGAAAAATTATCCCACTTTCCATAGAAAATAATATTTATTGATTCTTCTATTAAATAAATACAAAAGCGAGAAATGATTATAGTTATTTCAGTTGCATTTAAATAAAAGTATAGACTGTAATTATGTGTCTTTAAGCTTCTAAAGTAGAATAAAAATTACATAGAAGTACCTATAGAATTACCCATATGGTCTAGTGTATTTTTATGAATAATTGAACACACAACGGTTACGATATGAAAATTCAGCTGACGCGATTCGCGCAATGTATTATATAAATTTGCATACGTACATCTGATAATCGAGTCATATATATATATATATATGAGTTTGAAACATTTATGCATAATGTTTTGCAGTACAGTATTATATTATCGGCACGCAAAAATATTTTATCTTAGCTCGTATTATAACTCGCACACGTGGTGCATGGGTGCGCGCGCGCTAAAGTTCATGAGGCGGTGACAACAGGTGGAGCTAGTGGACATTGAAGCACATTCTTCATCGTTGTTCTGCGTACGAATGTGAAGAATGATTATATTTATTTTGATTCATTTCTAAATTTAGCGTGTATGAATGATTAGGAAATCAATCTATCCATCAGTGATACCGTTAGTTTTAGTTAATAGCGAGTGATTCTTATTGTTCTTGTGTGAATTGTGAAACAATATAGAATATTTTTTTATGGTCGGCATTTCGATGTAGTACCTAGAGAGTACAACAATGAGTTTGGGGCCGGGCTACCGCCGATATATAACGCTTAGAGAGAAAGGATGAGATTTGACCTGCTGCCGTGACTTAATACCTATATAGAGTCGATTTGATTTAAAAAATGATATTGTTGCTAAATGTAAATAATGATCATCATCTATGGTGACGTAGATGTGAATGTACGTTGGTATGTGTTGAGGGAGTTGTTTCGAGTTGCTTTAGTATAAATAAAATGCATATATTCCTCGAAGGCATTGATGCGTACGTATAGCTACGGTATAAAAAGTGGTCCGATGAATCGTTCGATCCGGCTTGCTTTGATGACACAGAGGTCGCGCAGAACGCAAAGAGAGGAGAAGATTCGTACATACATACATACATACAACACAACATGCTGCATCTTACAACATTTCTACACATTCGCCACAGTCGGCAGTCGTGAGTTACGCCCTGCATTGTCCTCGCACACACCCACACCACCACGGGGCACATAACACCATCTATATACGATTCTCTCTAATACCAATACACACACACACACATACGCATGTATGTGTATGTAAAGAGGAACAACGTCAAGATGTGTAACTGACGGTGAAAGGTCGCCTGGCTTGTTAACAAAGACATTAACTTAACAATAATTAGCAACCATGACACACCTTGGCATTTCTCGTTAAGAAAATTGAAAGAAATTCACTTTTATTTCACTATCCCATACATAAATATCTACAGTGTCTTACACTGAATTTTCTTATACGTATTTTGTTGAAATAGAAGAAATACTAAAAAACAATTTTTGAATAATTCAACAACATATAATTGTTACGTATACTGTTTTTTTTATGTTTCAAAATAAACTAAAAACATTTGAAACAATTTTTGATTAAATATATTGCTTACAATAGATATTTTCATTATTTTAATAATAAAAAAGTTTAGGCTGTAATGCGCTTATATGCACACACACACATACATACAAAACGACTGAATAAAACAAGCACTTCCGGTTTGAATTTTCTTTTGAAAAATAAGAGAATTCTCAGGCATATACAAATCTTAAGTTCAAAGTTTCATTATGTTACCTCAAACCATTTACACACACACACACACACACACACACACACACACACACTCACACACACACACACACACACTCACACACACACACACACACACACACACAAATAGTCTATTCTCTTAAAGTCTCGAAATGCATTTATTTCATGATTACAATACTTATTTATAATTTTGTATAAGAAAGTAATATGTATAAAACATCTCTAATTAAGAAATTCAAACAAATATTAATATCAAACAGTAAACGTGTTTGAATGTTTTTTTTTTTTGGCTGTGCTATTATGATATCGTAATAGATTTTCTCGTAAAACAATTCAACAGCAATTGTTGTTTATTGATGATTGTTTATTTGTATCCTAAATGCCCTGAACTTCTTCTAAATGAAACTATCTAAATATTGTATTACCTATATACACATATATATTTATTATAGCTATTGTTGTTATGATGAGAACTAATACAATACATATACACAAGTGTATACAGTAAAGTACAAGTTTTGTAATATAAGATCTAGTGGTCTGTGATGTTTATTATGGTTTGAAAAGCGAATGGCCGGTGCAATACCGGCTGCCTGATGGTCCTGTAAGGTGCGTCTTTCTTCAGGAAGGCGCGCCAATGCCGACTGCGCCTAAACAATGGTCACTACCTTACCAATCGACCTACCTGTTACCATTATTATTATTCTACATTTAACAAATACACACTATGATAACCTTTGCCAATTCAAATCATTCTGCTTATAGGTACTTTCAATTTTAATATGCCACTGGCAATATTATTATTATTATTAAATAAATCGAAAAAAAAAACGAAATAAATAATAACATTTATATTTTTCATATAAGTATTACAAAAACACTACTGCAGATTCATATTTATGTAAATGAATTGAAATGATACAAAATAATTTAGTAGGAAACCGTTTCTATAAACGTGTAAAATTTATTTTATGCAAACGTAGTAGGTATGTAAAATTGAGCTTGTTAAAAAGCGATCGTCAATGATCCGAAATGATGCACGCCGATTATAGATTCTTTTGGTTTACCCTTTGTATGTGTATAATTCTTAATTCCTAACATTCCAACATATCGTGCAGTTGAGATTTCGCTTATCGTTAGTTCGAGATCACGTAGATAGATAGCGTGCGTGACGGCCAACATACATAGGTACGTACATACATGTATGTGCATGTGCTGAACATATTTAATCGACCGAATAATAGGTTTTTGTTTTGTTTTATTTTGTTTAGCGACGACCTCACTCTTTTTCTAGGTTAAAATTTGAATACACTCATTCTTTTACTAGGGTTAATCAGCTATTTATTATAGTGTTCTTATTTTTACACTGAACACCGAACGCAATGTAATGTATAAGACTTTGGCGTTAGTTCTAGGAAAAATGTATAACTCATATTTTATTTTATTGTTGAAAACTTTTTAACTTTATATTCTAGTAAAGTTGTCTGTGAAACTACTGTATTTAACAGTACAATGAATATTATAATTTATTCAAAAAGAAATATTGTATAAAATTTTAAAACTATAAGCTGGAACCTCATATATTTAATAACGATTTTTGTATTACAACATACATAACTTCATGTCTGTTCCCTTCAAATGGGATCATTTTCATTCGCATCTTGCTAATCTTACACCATTGGAACCATTTTTGATGAGTAAACATCTTACCGCGCGCCTGTAGAATTTTTTTTACATGGAATTGAATCGGCAACTCGTACTGCGTTATGCTTGAGATGTCCCGTTACCAATCTGTGCGCCACCAGGTCAGCGTGTCCGTACGCATCGGGCACTCTCGGTTATCTTCGCGCTTTCCGACGCGTACAGCACTTACGTGTGTGTGTGAGTAGCGACAGAACAGCATAGATAAACTAATTGATTGAAGTATACGTACGGGAGCATTCTTGATTGATTTCATTTATTCAAAAGAAACATCTACCAGCATTTCATATATATAAAACGATCGTTTTATTTATATGTATGAAATTTATACAAAATGCAACTCGCAGGAGATATATGCACCCTGCACCGCTTAGTGCCAATTTTCAAACAGACAAAAAGTAATTTCCATGGTCGTTACATTTCGCCAACTCAAATCAGTAATATACATGTCACCAAAAATGTATACATGAGTATGTATATTCGGTGGCATCATTACACATTTTCAATCAAGAGTGCCGGCACTCATCCGTAATTTTTTGTGTTCCATTCATTTTAATCAAGTTATTTATACACGCACAAATAAAAAATAAATCGTTAAATTTAAATAAATATATAATTACGATTATTATAAATAATTGTATTCCATATATATGAGACGTTACAGATTTATGAATGCATAGTTAATAAACTAAATACCCAGAAATAATTCACCCTTAAATTATGCAAATATAATTGATTATTGATTTAAATAAATGAAAGTTTTAATAATTCTCGTGGAAAATATGAATTTTTCAAGCAATATATGTATGTATGTATGTACGGAAAAAAACATCTCGCAATATTTACTCTGAATTATATCTATGGCAGGGTACAATAATAATTGATTGCGTTGTTGTATCTGTATATGTATGTATATATTTATGAAAAGACAAACAAAGTGATTCTTCTTCACATGCAGGAAGGCCGGCCATCGACCAAAACTCACGTAGCGTCGATGTGTCGACGTGCCGGCCGACGAACCATATTAGATTAGCGGGGACTTTCCCGGTTCCGTTTCGTATCGTTTCGTTTTCCGCTCACTCGCTCGACGACAACTATGACTCTCCCTAACCTCTAAACCTCCTGTCCTGTCTGTCTGTATGTAACCAAGTTGCGTGGTTACTAGATACCGATTGCTATCTATCTCTTCAACCAGTGCGACTGGATTACGATTCCGTTTTTTTTTTATTACGCATTTTTATAGGGAAACAACTTATTGTAGTGTTTTTCTGTAACATATTTCACCTTCGCCTTTTCTAATCTTCTTATTTACGTGCTAACTCAGATAATAGTTTAACTCTCAAAGAAATGATAACATGTTTTTTTATACATAAAGAAACTTGCGAAATTACGTCAAACATTACTACTTATATATTAATAGTAACACTTAAACATAAGAAGTCTTTTGTTTTTCTTAATTAATTAGATAGAAATTCATTATTATTTGATATTTAGTGTGGCAAAAAAAATAATGTTTTTATTGATAGAAAATATGAAATTATTTCGTAAATGATTTAAATTGTTTTTTTTTTGGATACTTTAGAGATGCATACATATAGGAAAATTTTTACAATATATTTATTTTGCAATAGTGAATATTTTCTATAAAAAGTGTACAATGAAAAAGTAGTCCCGTCATAACAAAGTATTAACTGGTTCCTGGTATTTCTACGCGCCTGTTCCCAATATATGTCGGCTAGTTGCTAAAACCTGCCGCGTGTAGTGATTTTAAACTGTTTTTGTGGTGTTTTGTGTGTGGAAATATTCAAAAGAATGTTTGCAAAATGTTAGTGTGAGTGTTTGTTGTGCTTAGTGTTTTGTGTGTGTGTGTGTGCAAACATTACGGGCTTACTATTAAGGTAAATAAGAATTTTTCGTATCAGTTACATATAGAGTACAGATTGGATATTTGTTGTATGTTCTCATTATAATGTAGAAACCGTAGTATGGTATTAAAAATTAAATATTGCAAGTTTCTATCGTGCAGTGTGTTTATCTGGGATTACACAGCATTATAATATAAATTTATGTAATTCTAGTAAATGTTCTCTTCTGTAGTAGACCACCATAACCGAGTATATAATTTATTATCAATAATACAGTCAAGCTGACCTTTTTCCCATAATATGAAAATATAGCACACATCCGTGTTTATCTTTTGCCTTTATGAGATATTAAACGTTTTCTATTATAAACACATACATTGGTACTTTGTCGAATAAAGTTATTATTTAATAATAAATCGTAATGTTATCCGGTAATTTTTGTTTGCGCTGTTGTGGCATCCCTGCCTTGTGAGTGTGATGGCTAACAGCATAAAAATAAAAACACAAATGGACAGACAGACAGAGACAGTGCATTTATATAATTTACTCCGTATAGGTGTATACGATGCTGATGGATGCATTCTTAGTTTGCTTTGCTTTGCTTTGCTCTGTTCTGTTCTGTTGTGTTCTGGTGTAGGTAATCTAAACAACTCTGCATCGGCAGTGTGTTTAATATGTCGTTATTGGAATTGAGTTATGTACCATTAGCCATTAGTATTAGGTGAGAAAATGATCTAGTGCTACACGAATTATAAAACGAATGCGAAATGAACTTATTTCTGATGTGCATTTGCCCTAACATTAATTTATACCGCGTAGCATTATGCTTCACTACTTCCCATTTCTATATATCTACAATTTACATCGTGTTCAACTTTTATCTCTCACTCTCTCTCTTGCTCTTTCATTGTTGATTAACCTTGACTAAAGAATAATTATAGTATAAACTAGCTAATTTTATTGAAAATTTATTAATAAATTGATCAAATATTTAATCTTCATAAACTTTTTCTGATTTACTATTTTATAAACTTATAGAACATTCTTATAATATAAATATCTGCAGTAGATTGCATTGAACATTTTTTTTATGTATTTTGTTTAGATAAGAAGGATATTAAAATATTTATTGTTTTACTAATTTATAATAGTTTTCTAACCTTTAAAACATTTTATTACTAAATATATTTTTAACAATATAGAAAAAATCAAATTCCAAATTATTTGAGCCTATTTTATTTTTCTGTTCAATAATTGATAGGGTTAGATGATATAAAACAACAATTTTTATTGACAAATTTCTTGTAATTGGTACATTTAATGCAAAAAAAATTATTCTACAAAAATTCTACGAAATATTAATATCTCTAATTTGCATTCGAGCTAATTTTTACTAAAGTGCAATCATTTTTGTATTATTGTCGGAATTCCATCCTCTTGCAATTCGTGTACAACTACATAAGATTAACATATTGTATCTAGTTTATTCTTGGTTTAAAATCAAACGCTTTGACAATGAATATAGTAATGATTATTTATTTTATAAACAATTAAATATATTCCAATAGATTGGAAATGTAAAATTAAGAATAATTAGTATACATACATATATTCGATGTAGGGAATAGAGTTTTGGTTGTTCGGTAATTAACATTCCGGTTAAAATGGGCGCGAGGGCGAAACTTTATTGAATATATACACGAATCAGCGAGCAAACATTTTTTCTTATGGTTTTCGGGTGACTGCATTAGTAGATCTGCAGTGTGGCATTGCTACGAATACCATAGTCGCATTTCGGGGCAACGGGCGCTTAATTATAAAACAAACGTAAAGCAAGTCACCCTTGTGTTGTAGCCGTAGCCGTAGGTAGGTATAATTGTGAACAATGTGTAAAGTTTAATTCACTGACCTAATCAGAAAAACGCTAGAGACTATCACACCCGAAAGCGAAAATGTTTCGGTAATTGGTGTTATGTATATGTTGCTGCTACACTGGATTCCTAAATACTTTTACCTATTCATTTATACTTTTCATGTTTACAATGCTTATTACCTACCGCGTTTAAAAAAATAAATATATCAAAAACCGAAACAAATTAGGTGGTTCAGTAAAAGTGCGGTGGAATCGAGTATATGAGTGTAGTAGAGGAGTAAATGAAATGTGGCTAAGTTGTGGTAAATCGTTTAGGAAAAACACAACACTGTGTGATGAGTGAGTTTATAGGGTGAAGTAAAACGACGAATTGAATTTGTTTTGCTTCCGTGTCTATGTCCCCTAAACTCGCTCGTTCGCGCGCGCGCTCGGACTCGACATCCCTTTTGGATATAATATTATTTACTCACTTTCCTGCCAGCGGCTTCCCGCCTTCTCTCTCGCACTCGTTCTCACAGCACACACTGACCGTTACGTGTATCGTATCGCTCCCTAAACGGAAATAAAAACAGATTGATTATAAGCTAAACTGCCCAAGTTGTTTCTCCCTTTAAGACCTAATTTCAGCTCAATCCTTTTTTTGTTGCTTTTAGAAATTATTAATTGCCCTATAGTTTACATGATTTAATATTATAAATATGAAACTAACTAGGTTTTATTCACATATTTTTAAAATATGTACTGGACTAAATCTTGGATCAGTCAAAAAAGAGTTAGTAATTATTATGTATTACGAGTGAACATTTGGGAGTTATGCAATATGCAAATGATAAAACTTTCATATTTTGATACACTTTATTGGTGTGTTAATAATAATAATATTATAACATTTATAAAACATTGAACTTTAATTGCAATGAATAATTGACACGTGGCATTGACAAGTCTAAATAATCCAAATTGCAAAGTTAAAATTTGATCGCCGTGTGATGTACCGTCGTTCAAATCCCTGAAATTCGTGGCGTGGCGTGGAGTGGTGTGGCGTGGCGTGGTGTGGACGGCGTCCGCTAGCATTTCGCGTACAAAAATGCCAAGAACATAATAAACTACATCATCACGCCGCTGGCGTCACGACTCCAAAAGAACTCTGAACGCAAACGCAACGTCTATACGCCCTGCTGTTCCGCATACACTTAAAAAACCCCGTGTTCTATTTTACACACAAATTATCATATTTCCCATGATTTTTGAAATTTATTACCACCAAGTTAAAATCAAATCAAAACATTTTCACTAAAGATAAATATCAATCAGAAAGCAATGACTGATGATTATTCTTCTCTTTGCTAACGTTCTTTCTAGCATCCCGAACCCTTAGTGGATTTTTCCATCGTTTTATGGTTTGCAAATTTGAGCATTACATGCGATTCAATGGTCGCACTTACATACATACATCGACACTTGATTGATGCGAAAAGTTTCTCGTTGTGGTTATTATAGTATGCTCGCAAATTCTTTTGTTTAACCCTGTGTGCGTGTGTGTGTATGTGTGGAAATACGAATATCTATCTCTCGAAATTAATTGGATACCTAATTGTGCGTGCACGTATTTTATAAGGCCACCGCTGCTCCCTCAAAAGCGCTGCCTCATCGTTTTCCGCATTTTTGGATACCTACTGTTAATAGCTGTTGATATATGTTCAATGTATCCAGTTAATTGTACAGAATTCAGTTTGTATTTCATTTTATTCTACATTAATTATTTAAACATGTTAATAATCTTGAATACATTATTACAAATATGAATAATACGGCTCAAAGAAATTTTTTTCTTATTATAACACAATTTGAATACAATAAATTCAAAAACTATTACAATAATCCAACTTTAGCATCAAAGAGTTGAATTGCGAAAGAATGCCACCTTCTTTGATGTATGTATGAAATTTATGACATTCTAAAGAATGGAAAATCTATTGTAGTTTAATAATATTATATAATAAAAATAATGGCTCAATTTGGGCACTAAAAACAGTATTGCGTCATGTATATCATCGAATCTAAAGTAACAGTAGCTAAAGCGTGCGTATATGTATACGAACAATAATATAGTCTAAGTAACAAAGAAATAAGATTGAATATCTTAATAATCGATATTTAAATTGGCATTAAAGCATCGAGGTCAAAAAAAATGGTAATATGCGTGAAATAAGAGTATACAATTGTAGGATTATATGTGTATATGTAAACTATATATATCATGGTACCTATACTTAGCTATGTATTGCGCACGCGCAATTGTAATGCACGTGGCCGTTGGGCGCGCGTAATTGGAAAAGCACAATAATTTAGTTTATCAGAGAAAATTGATATAGATATTGGTAATGTGAACATATTAGATGTTTGACCTTTTTGTTGCCTTAACATCGAACGTACGGTGAAAGGTTGTAATAATAGTACTGGCGGCGCTGTGTTTTGTGTTGAAATTTTAAACGCAATTCAAATCAAAACCCTAAATTTATACATTGTGCAAATCAAGTTGAACATGTACACATGTACGTTCAATTGATGAGGGCAAATTGGTTTAAGATTCTTTTTTTTTTGCAATAACATTTAACGGTCGAGTTTCGGTTGGTGAAAAACGACAACGAATTTAACTCACGATGACCTTTCTATCGCCTCGGAGAACACACACACCGACATTGCTGCGCATATAGAGTAAATGCAAGTGAGTAACATTCTCACACCGACCGTTGATGAATTGCCAGGGTAATGGGTAAGGTTCACTCGTGCAACAAATTGTTAGACGAGCCAACACTGAAATAACAGACAACTAAAGTATCCTCTGCTCTCACATATACATAAACAATAACGCTGTATGTGAGTGAGTGAGTGAATGAGTGTGCATTTGTTATATCTTAAATGTAATCTGTGCTCGTTGATCTACACCATATACAAGTGACTGTCGCCTCAGCCACGATTATCGTGCCTCTACTAATTTGCCTATGGCCTATCCATACATACATTCATACATACATACATACATACATAATTTAATATTTTTCTACATTAATCGAACATATGTATTAATTAAAATTCATAGTAGGTACGTGAGTGAAATATATATACATACAAAAGTGTCGTTACGTTGCCTATTTAGCAGATAGCATTTTCACTTTCGGTAATCGCTTTTCGTATATTATCAGTAATACAAGTACATTAAAAGTTGTTCTTGGGCGGTTGAACACGAACCAGGGAACGAACAACTCGTGCTCACACACCCTATACACTAGTGCTTCATTTAGCGGAGAGGCACTGGGGGTGGGACGCCAAGATTCTCGCGGAACAACCCCCAAAGTCGAAAGAAATACACGTTACATTAACCCCTCAATACTTTGTTGCGGAATTATGTGCCTACAATAATTCTATATTAATGATTCGACGCCGAATTTTATATTGTAGAAAAGATCTCTTCGTTTTCGAAAATACAGTGATTCTAAAACACCAACAATAAAAGCTCAATTTATATATGTATATATATATATATATATATATATTTTTTTTTTTACTTTCTTACATGCGGTATAAGTAAGTATTGTAATCTTGGAAATTTTCGATCCCGAGATTTTAACGGAAATATATCTTTTGGCCTTCCCTGAATCGGTTCCAACTATTTTTGGAATGCGTGTTTGTGTGTGTGCGCGCACTTGCTCAGTAGAAGATAAAATGATGAAACTTCAAGTTAACATAAGATTTATATATGACTTTGATTTTTTTTTAAATTTTCATAATTTTTTTAAGTTCTAACCAAAATGCGTATAAGAAAGTTCAGTTGTTAGACATGGCAGATATTTTAATTTTCTAATCTACAAAGTGATATATTTATGTAAAATTTCGAATAAATTTATTTTCTATATTTCTAAATAAATAATGAGTTTATCTAACAAATAATAAAAGTCATTTCATCCGTTCAATAACTCATTTTATGTTCAAAAACTCATTTTATGTTCTATCCTGTGGCCAATACGCAAAATGAATAAGGCAAGTATTGTAATCAAAGGAAATCGAAATATAGTTTTTCTTCAAATAGGAAATGACAGTGTTCTTCAGGATTGTAAGATTTGTTTGTGGTAGAATAGAAATTGCGTCTTAAACAAAAAACATATTTAAATTTCAATTATTTATTTCATCGGGCGATTATAAATCTAACAAAAATCTGTCTACTTTATTGATCTCATATTTATTGTTATACGTTACCCAAACATAAAAACATATTTACAAACGATGTAAATATATACATATTTAGTTACCATTCGTAACTGGGTATGTAAATCAGAAGCGAAAATGTGTATGAATGTCAAATGTGGCTGGCAGTGAGCGCGATGTTATAAGTGCGTCACCGTTTTAGAATCAATTTCCTTCACGTACGCGAGAGGAAATTAAAGGCCGTACACATACAAAAATCTCGCACAACCATTTCGTACTCTTCCATTATATCACATAAAAGGAACAACGTACTACCTATCTGTATAGCTTGTTCACAGACCCTTTACTTACATTCTGAAAACTGCGAATCTTCAAAATAATAAACATTTTTTGACAACTGACAATTTTTTAACATACTTAAATATTAATTTAACAACAATAAATACTAAAAGTACTACTTTTACTCTCTTATACGAAGTAATATGTAAATTTTTCTTAAATAAAAAAATCGATCTCGAGATTTTAACGTTAATATATATATACCTACCTTTTGACCTTCTCTGAATCAAATTCAACTATTTTGAGAATGACGTCTATGTGTATGTTTGTGTGTATATGTGTCGGTACACATACCGAGTATTTATGTGTTGTGTGTGTGTGTGTGTGTGTGTAGTAGTAGCATTTTATAGCCTAAACGGTTGTAGGTAAAAATATGAATATTTAACCTTAAGCTTTGTAAATGCCTAACAAGAAAACTTCTTATTTTTGAATATCAATATCGCCGAAACGGCTTAACTTACAATATCATATTTAAAATAAAAATGAAAGATATTAATATTTCGCAGAATTTTTGTTTGAATTATATTTCAAATAAATTGCTGGTTTCAAGAAAATGGTTATTGAAATTTGTTCCTATTTTATATATTTTTACATATATCGTATCAACTATTATTGTAAATATTTTGAAATTATTATATGTTTATTATTATGATAAATAAGTAAAATAATAAAAATATGATATGTGTGTATAATTTATTTTATTTTATTATTAATGATACTTTGTAAATTGTATTATATTCTTATAAATTCATAAATGTAAGAAGAGTATTAATGACGCAGGCTTAGAGGGAGTGTAGGTATTAGGTATATGGCATAAAGATTCTCAATTCAATGCGCAATTTTATTATTCGTCTCTGTGATTTTATCTCTCTCCCCCCACTTACACCAAGCAACCAACCAAAGAAAGACTACTTCATAAAACTTTGTTTTGGCTCCGGGATTAATGCATATTTTACGATTTTAATGTCGGTTTTGAAGTTTTGCCTTTCTCCTAATTAACTGTTCGTTGCTTATCACTACCAACGAACAAACGAACGAACGAACGAACGAAGAAACTGTATGCCCGTGCCTACTCCTTTGCTTTTAACAATATCCTTTCTTTCTTCTTCTTCTTCTCCTTATTGCGCTTCCTGACCGGGGCTCCAATGTATGTACATGTCGAATTTTTTTTTGAAATAATTATTCAATTTCTGTCGCTCGCCTCAATAGTCTTCTTACTCGCATGTCGCGCAAAGAAATAAAAACCTCTTATCAAAAATAAACAATAATATCTAAACAAAGATCAATGAGATCAAATCGCAGTGAAGGTAAAGAAAGTTAGAAAAAAACAAAAAAACGAATCAGTAATTTTTAATTGAATTTGAAAATGCTTCGGTTGATGATTATTTGTAGAGAATATATATAGATAGATGTGCAGTCAACTCTGACATAAAAGAAAGTCACACTGTTTTGTGTCATTTTGGATGCACTGGATGCAAAAACAAATTTAAGTAAAATAAATTGTTAGGGAAAGTGATTTGTTGAACTGGAAAAATGCTACGTCAAATTATTATTTATAACTCGATAATGAGAAATGATGTCGATATGAAATTATTAATAAAATTTATTTATGATAACCGCAACAGTTCCTATTAGAAATTGTAGCCTAAATAAGGTTTTGCAGCGTTTAATCTGAGGTGGGCAACAGATATGAGTGTATAGATAAATGACCAATAATATGAATATGAATTAGAATGAGAGTGCAACAGTGTAATAGTAAAAAGTAAAATTCTCACGCGTTTCTGCTCTGAATCCATGAGCATCACACCACAGAAAGTTTCCGAAGTATGACATTTCTAGTAAATAAACGAATTTTGTAAAATCAATCAGAAACGTAACTGTAATGCAAACAGCCGCAACGAAACAAATTCACTCTATGATGGACACGTTTATTGCTTCAATGAAAGTTATACCTACCTACCTACGAATGATACGATTCGCAACCAGCGAAACGAATACTTTTCTATTTTCATCTGACACTTGACTTGTTTATTGTATCATGGTTGGCAATTAGGGAAAAAAGTGTGAACTCTCAGTCACCGACGAGAACGAAAATTATTGTAAAATCCTGCTTCCTTAATCAAATACAACTGCAAATATCGAAAGTTATATTAATTCATGGCTTTTTTTTATTTTCGCTTTTTATTTTGTTTGCATAAATTTCTTTCGACAATTATACACGTACACACACACAAACAATGTTTATAATTATTTATTTTTGTTTTGTTCGTACGTACGTACGTACATATGTACGTGAGTCCTCGTGTATGAATGTTGCATGTTGGTGTCTGGTTCACATTAAGTATAATTATAGAATAAAATAATAATAATAAGAAGTCATCTGTACTTAGTCCACCTGTGTGTGTGGTGATTTATGTTGCACAGGCGAATAAGACAGACGCACGGACATAGAGAGAATGTTGCCATTTTCTGTATACGACTTTGAAACGCGTCTGTCTGACTGAATCTTTCGCCCCTTCATATTAAGTAGCCGCCAGTATATTTATTCACTTACATATATTGTTCTGTCATAGGCGGCGTTGTTATTCCATCCGACCTGTCTTTATACTATAGGTTCATATCTGTACACCTACAGCTAGTAGTACGTGTAGTAGTAAAAGTATACATCATTTAAAAGGATTACAAACTGAACTTAACAGATTTCGGATTTATTCTTAAAATTATCATTACATATGTGAAAAAGAATTTTTACTTTCTTGTACGCAGTAATAAGAAAGTATTATAATATACAAACTAAAATCAAGATTTTATCGGAAATATTACTTTTAACCTCCCCTGAATCACGTCTGACTATTTTTTATATGACGTCGCTGTCTCTCTCTCTGTGTGTAATGATTTGTATATGCTTCTTTTGTTTTTAAAAAGAATATTCAAATCGAAAGTGCATGTTTACTCTAGTCATTTTTTTGTGGTTTCTGCAATAACTCAAAAACTGTTACACTTATAAAAAAATGAGTTAGATTAAAATTTAGATGTATTAATATTTCGTACAACTTTTGTTTAAATTTTTCTCAAAAAAGATACTGGTTACAATAAAATGGCAATTGAAATTTGTTCTTATTTTATATATTTTTACATAAATCATACCAGTCAATTGTTTAACAGAAATGTAGAGAAAACGTGTCAAATATTATGAATTAGTAAAATAATAAAAATATTCTTAAACTATGTAAAATTTGTATTTGAGAATCCCTCTTAACTAAACAAATTACGTAGAAGGAAGTTCAGTGCAAGCCATTGCGGATATTTCCATTCATATTTATCATGAATTTCCATAAAATAATTTCAAAATGATCCAATTTTTAGCGCTATTTTCTATTTTTGAACAACGTCCAAAATAAATAAAACTTATCATTAAAAAAACACAATTTTTTGCGAATTTGTTCGTATACGCTTATTGTATCTATTAAAATTCATTTTAAATATAAAATATTCAAAAATCAACCACCCTTTTTCTAAATCAGTATCTACGTTTGTGGTCCCATCCATACCATAACTCCACGTTTCAAGTCGACTATAATTTCATAAATGTGCAACGGCAATCGTACACACACACACACACACACTTATACATATAATCTATGCTTATGTTATATACACCAGCCAGCTAGCCAGGCAGGCAGGCAGGCAGCGACAGAAAACAGCGCACCTGACCATAGTCCGCCCGTACAGAAGAGTGTGATCTTCTTTTTCTTATTCTAATATGTTTGGTGTCGCATTCTCAACGCAACGCAACGTAACGTCCGTCCTTGCAAACAAATGTCTAATGATTATTGTTTCGTTTGCATTCTTTCATTCATCATCATCATCAGCGTCTACTGCACGTACTATATCATTGTACTTTTATTTGTATGGACATTTTTAATACCATAACATATGGATTTTTTCGTTTCGTTGCTATGCAGTAAACATTTTGTTCAAATGAAATAATAATAATAATAATATACATAAGAGTATATTTCGCCGCTTGTACACTTATTAACATCACCGATATTTTACAATGTTTCTCAGAAACACTATATCAAATATGTTTTCCCAACATTTCTAATCAGGTATGTATGTAGTACCTACTTGTATAATAACATTTTAAAACAATCAATTGTTTTCTGCAAGATACATTTCATATACCTATATGATGGCTATTCATATTTTGAAATCAATCAAGGCAGGTATTGTTTGAGTCCTGTCCAATTTTCATGTAACATTTTACAGGTGTGGTACAACTACTATATTTCGGGATCATGCATTGTATTTAATAACGGGTGCGTGATATAGTTTTCATTATTGGCCTCTTGCAATCTTTTGTTAACCTTAATCGATATTTTGTTTCTATCATTTTGATTACTTTTTACTATCTTATACATAGTCATAAGTAAGTATTGTAATCATGCAAAAATCTGATCTCGAGATTTTAATAAATATATACCAATTTAACCTTCCCTAAATCGATTCCAAATTTTTTTTTGAAATGTGTGTATGTGTGTGTGTGTGTGTTCGATTTACAGCCTAAACGATTGAAGGTAAAATTATGAAACTTTAAATTTAAGATTTGTATATGGCTGGCAAAAAATATTTAAACCGGAAGTGTTTCTTTACCTCAGTCGGTTTTTTAAATTTAATTTTATATAAATAATATCAACTGTGCCAAATCAAATAATTTGGAATCTGATATTTAATAACTATCGTAAGCAATATATTTAGTGAAAAAGTGTTTCAAAGATTAGTAAATAATATAAATTCAAAATTTGTATTTGAGCAAAATACGTATAAGATAGTTCAATGTAAGCCATTGCGGATATTTATCAGTTGTTATGCATTAAAGAACGACATGAATATTTTTAGGAAACAGTGCTTAGTTATATTTTTAAATTATGAAATTAGTACACAATTAAATAAATAGTACAAAAATTATTGTCTAATATTTTATTCTAATAACACATTTGTATATGGTGAAATAATTTGATTTGATAATGCAATTTTATATTGGATGCAATAGATATATTGAATTATAAAGTGAGTTTCATTTCTCGACTATAATTACATGGTTATTGCCTTTACATTGTAGTTTATTTGTGATTAATTGATTAATGTTATTATTGAATGATTACTTGCGATAATCCATGCCTTAGTAATGCGAAATACGTGGTTTTTATGCGCTCAAGTGAAATTATAATAACTAATACGAAAAAAGTGGTTTTATATTGATATATGGTAAACCCACTATACAAGACCCTGATAAAAACCATTTTCAATTTGTAAATTTACTTAAATTATCAAATTAAATGGTTCATCAGTACCGCATTTTATGAGAATTAAAAAAGCAACTTCTTAGAACTGACACTAAAAAAAAAAATGATGAAACCATTTTAGTGATAAAAGTCTGGAAATGTTCAACCATTCATGCCTTATATTCTCCTGATATCTACTAGAGTATCAGGAGATGAATATGTTTTACGCAGGAAATGCTATGAGTATCTCCTTGATTACTTTTTTTTTATAGTTTATGCACTTAAAGTTAAGTTAAATGCATTATTCGGATAGGGACTACCTCACACATAGAATCCACTATTAAAGCAGTAGAAAAAAAAGCCATCTATTTTCTTTCAACTCTTATGGAAACCAGGGAAAGACAATTAATCACAATTGGCAAGACAATAGCGTTAAAGCGAGACCCGGATGACAGAGACAAAGACACGCATGCGATATGTGCAATTTTCTATTAGTTCCAGAGAGCGGCTCGGCGCACCGTAAATTGTCCAACGGGCCAGTTGTGTGCATCTGTCAATCTGGACCACACATAGAATGCTCGTTGTTTTTTTTTTTACTTTTTTATTGAAGACAACAATGATGCCGCACTCGGACGCTACGTTACCGACTGGCCTCGCACAGCGGGTTTCGGCACGCACTCATTAGCCACGTCAAATATGTGTACCACCAATCTTTATAAATATGTTTATGTCCCACCATTTTCACCAATAAATATTTATTTACCACATCCATTTTTAATTTATATATATATATATATATATATATATATATATATATATATATATATATATATATATATTTAATTACACGAAATCACACACAAAATAACTGACACACACACACACACACACATACATACACTCCCACAGACACACTCCCACAGACACACACACACACACACACACACACATACACACACACGCGCACACATACACATACACACACACACACATTAAAATCTATGTAGGTACTGTTATCATTTATTCATCTTCCTTTAAATATAATTGAAATTAGTAATCGTTGTGACGCAACAACCCTTGTGTCAGAAGGGAAACTATAAATTAGCATTTGATCAATTTCTAAAAGTTTTCACCATGCGGCAGTGGCGGTGGCGGTGGTGACGGCGGCGGCGTCGGCAGCACACATGTGTCAGTGGCGTAGTGCAGGTTCCATTTAGACAAGAACTACGATGCGGGCGGCAGCAGATGAGTTTAGATAAAGGTGATACACACTGAGCATTCTAACAACCCTACCACCACTCCTACTGCTAATAGTAACTATACACACACACACACACACAGTGAAACGATTTAATAAGTTTGTTTGACAACAGTATACGCAAGTTAGAATACCGAAACAACTTGAAACTATACGAACTGTATGTGTGTATATGTGTGTGTGTATGTGTGCACATCAAATTGTATAATTCTATACGTTAATAACACGGTAGCGTGGGGGGTATTGATTTTCATATCTCACTAATGCCCACTGCGTGTGTGTCTTATTTGGTGCTATGTGGCCCTTACATTCACTAATGACAGAGACGTACATATGGGGCTGATACTATTTCACAAATATTATACTAATTCACCCTTAACAACTATCATTAAATCTTATTTCATTTCATGTTATATTCAATTTATCTAAAATGATACTTCATAAATTACAAATTATAGATCTTAGATTATTTTTTTGCTATTATTGTTTTATTATTTGAATAAAAAGTTTAATAATTATTGTCTAGAATATATAGAAAATATTTTAATAGACAATTATAGAATCTAAATTGTGTTATTTTTATAATATGTTTTATGATTGACTAATAAATAAATAAAAAATGGGGTGTGTGGATTATATATAAAAATATTGGTGATTTGAACGCGAGTATATAGACTTTTTTTTAGATTTATTCATATACATAACATATTAATGTTCATGTGTTGTTAACATGCATTGTCATTGCTTCGCCATTTATTAAGTTTTATATAAATATTCTAATAAACGTATGTAATCTCAAGGATTATGTGTTATGATATTTGAAATGCATGTTTATATGATTAAAGTGAACACTTATTTGCACATAGTCACGGAATGTTAATAACCATAAATCTTTTATATTGAAAAATGGCGATTTGCATGTGTTTTACTGTCAATTTGTACATTTTTCATTTGGTAATTTACTTAGTACGCCGACTGGAATGACATATTGCATTTGCATAACAATACATTTCTTGTGAGAATTGTGTATTTTTTCTTCATATTATTTCAAATGTAATTTTTTATACATTAAACTTATAAGTCCGTTTGGCAAGAATGTAATGTTTCTCCTAAAAGGACTTTATATCTTGATGCAAGATCTTATTTACATGTGTTAAGTAATTTTTATAACATGTTGATTGAAAGTATTATTTAGTTGTTTGTGTTTTTGTAAAATAATAATTTATTATACGATACGTCTTTAAGAAGTTTTCCAGATTTCAAACCTCCAGATTTCGTATATCTTTTATATTTTATATAGTGTGCAGTAGAATTTTGGTTTTAATCATCTGGTCAGGTGTTTGTGTCTAATACACATATTTTAAAGTTTTATATCTGAATGTTTCTACTTTCTTCTACGAAAGAATTCGAGATTTTGACCTAAAATAAAAAAGAAAGATATTAATATTTTACACTTCTTTTGGCTGAATTTTTTTTTCAACTTGGGTAGGGCTTAAAAAAAATGACTATTGAAAATTGTTTTTATTTTATTTATTTTTACATAATTGGTATCAACTGTGTCTATCAATTGTTTAACACAAAATATATTTAGTAAAAAAGTCTTTCGAAAATAGATAAAATATTTTAATAAAATAAAATGACCTACTATAAACACCCTTTTAAAAATAAGGAATACACCCGCCACTGATATAATTATTGAGGTTCACTAGAGCACACGGTAACAACATGTGTACGTATGTATGTAGATGTATAAGCGCCCCTACGGGCTTGCGGTCCTTACCCGTCCGTTTCTTCCCATTCCACTTTATCCTCCAGCGTCCTTCCAAGTGTTTCCACCACATACATACATACACACACACACAGCTCGTTGGAGAACGATGTGATGTTCGCGTGCACCACGTGGTGCGCCACTTGTTCAACGGTCACACACTGGACTTTACCTTCCCTCCTTCGCAGCCTTCTTCTTCCTGTTTCCAACATTAATTTCACTCCCTTCCCTATACACCTACATATCTCTAATAGTATCCGCCGCCTTCTGATGCTGCTAATGTGCATTGTGTATCCTATACTAATGACATCATGATCCAGGTAGTTGTAAGTTAGGTTTGATTTTATAGATTATCACCATCCTTTGCTGGGACGATGTTTGATGTCTCGGTCTTTTGGTCACCGAAGGAGATTTCGGTTGTTAATATACAAAGGATACATGGAATCGGATCAATACATTCGCAATATTATACTACTGTGTATGAAACTTTGCTTCCTATCAGAACAATAACAATATACAGATTTATCAAATATACATTTAAACAATTCAATAAATTGTTATCTTCTTTGATACATATTATAATTATAAAGAGAATTGTTGTTTCCTATGTATAAGAAATAAAAAATAATAATTCAGTATTAATAGGTCATATTTTTTACATTTAAAACACTTTTACTCTAAATATATATCTTTTACAATAGATATTAAAAATCAAATTACAAACTATTTGAGTCTATTCTGTTTTTCGGTTATCTGACTATTTTGCTGTAAGTGCAACAGTTATTGAGTTAGTGTAGAAACCGCAAGAAATTACTAGAGTAAACATGAACTACCGGTTTGGATATTCATTTCAAAAACAAAAGGTTTTTTTACCAGGCATATAAAAGTCTTAACACATACATACGCCATTCCAAAAATAGTTAGTCGTTAAAGCCTCGAGATTGATTTTTGTTTTGTATTACAATTTCTCATTATTTCGCATAAGAAAGTAAAAGTGATTCATAATTTAATTGAACGCACGTTTATAGCTTGGTTAACCCTCCATGTCCACGCATATCCCCCGAATCGATGATGGCCCTTCGATAATATCAGATACGCTTGTTAACAGTTTTGATAGTTATAATAGGCGGTATTGGTTACCAACGCTCTGATGTAATTTACAAGTTACACTCTTGATGTTGTTTAATTTGCATCAACACACTCTATACCTACATAGGTAATCAATGTACCTACTATTAGTGATCTCCGTCAGTGCTATATGCATTCTGCATCGTGTTGTCTTTGTTAGAAATTGTACGATGGAAACAACAAACTTGAAGGAAGTTATTTCTGATTTAAATATACTATTTGGTGAGCAGTGAGAACGTATTTCATTTTGTGTTTTAATACATGTTCGTTTACAATTTGGGTCAACTTATTATATATTATTATACATATTGTAATAAATAATCTATATTTCGAAAATATATATTGTTTTATTAAGCCAAAAAAAAAGTAGAAATTGGGATCAAAATAGTCTAAAGTTAAAGAATATATCAAAATGATAATCCTGTTGGAGTGGTTCAATAATCTAATGAATGTGAGATGTTCATTAAATTCGTGTACGTGTGTGTGTTTTAATAAAATTAAACTGATTAGCGTGCGTTGTGTTGGCGATGCTATTTTATTTGTTGTGCGAAAAATAAATGGAAATGAATGCGCTGGACTTTTGTGTTGTCCGTTCGTATGTATATAGAGTGGAAGGGTTCGTTACGAGAGATGATTTAAACGTTTTCGTGTTAATTGGTGCTAAAGTGTTAAGCACTTTATGTGACACATGTTTGTTTTGTGGCCTTCCCGTTTATCAACTGTTTTTTTCTTTTTCTTTCCCCTATCTGCTTTTGCCATACACACTGAACGGACTCATGATACCATTAATTGTTGTAATTTTAATTACTTGATCAATTTCGATGATCATCTAACAATATAGAGCTTTTTTTTTTTGGAAATACCGATGGACGAGTGGTAATTTCAAGACGTGCTATAAAAAATGGGCAAAGTGATTCGAATAGCAACACATTTGAAACCACCGTTGAAAAATAACCCATCTAAACACTAAATAAATCAAATATATATATAAAACGGTGGACCCTTGCTAAACTGCACGGAACCCATATATCACTAGTTAAACAGAGAAACAGAACCGACTTTGTTCTTTGTTTATTGAGGCAACATGCGAGCAAGTGAGCGAGCGAACGAGCATATATGTACGTTGTGTGCGAACACCAGAAATAAGGAAATAATATAGGACTCGGGCCAAGGCAATGCACACACATATACAGAAAACAGCATATGTATACTCATGCACGCATGGCCTAAACACGCACACATACGACCGCCCAAAATGGAAGCAAATAAGACCCTCTTCTCCGATTGCCGAATATGCACGAGTGTATATGTATGTGTGTGTGTCTGTGTGTATGTATGTGTGTGTATGTGGAATCAATAATCCGCATAACTACTAGCCTAAACCCATACCTCCTACCACCCTCTGTCCCTCTTCTTATATACACCCCCACGAATGAGTATATGTATATATATATATATAGTAAGTAGTTGGGTCCTGGTGGAGAACAATGGACATGGCATTTGTACACGCATTACGGATTCATATGTGGGTACAGTTCCGCACATGAGGTCGAATTCCCTCACTGGATGGCTGGCTGGCTGGCTGCTTCCTCCCCCTATTCCCACCCCTCACTTCATCCTATTGTGCAGAATGTGATGTATGTTCGCGCATTCTCGCAAATTCTCCATTTCTCCACACTTACCTCCCGCTTATGATGCTTACATGTACACAAGTAACAATGTGTATAATAGCGAATTGACGATGGATGAGGAATGTGATTATCAGGATTTGCGTTCAAGACAGCGCAAAAGATCTGGATTTAATCTCGTCGCCAAGTAAATCTCGTAATGAGTTATACGTAGTATATATCCGCAAATACGGGGTAGGAGGGGGGTTGGGGGGCGCAAAAATCATTTGATTGCCGAACAATATAGAGTGCGCTGGCGCCAGTGTGGTATAGATGTTTTAATATTGTAGGATTAGTTCAAACTATTGTACATACATAATATACGCCATCAAAATAAGAACGGCACATAACTGCTTCTTGGCATGTGGCCATTACATACCTATGGCTATGGCTATGGCTACCTACACGATTGCATGTTCAACTTTGGACAACTTTATCTGATGCATTATATTCGGGGAAAAAACATCGGATGTCTATGTTAACCCGTAATAAAATACACAAACACCACTACACTATTTAACTACATGATACAATATCAAGCAAACAACACCTAATAACGAACCGAAAGTTATTTTAAGCTCAACTACAACTACGACGTTGTTAATTTTCTTAAGAGTACAGATAAATTCATTAATAATTGGGAGTGCATACTTAATTCGAATACAATAATTACTGCACTGCAATTGCATGTAATCAATAGTTGTTACTAGAGGAGAGACGGAGCGGGGAAAAAAAAAAGAAAAGAAAAAAATAAACAAAATCTATTCGCGTGCTGATAATGGCGCGTTAAAAAAACCGTGACAGGTAAAGTGTTAAATGCCGTATCAAACGCGAGTTAGCATGGGTTTAACTTCTACCAGCGTTGCCAGTGTTTATTAACGACATCAGAACCGAAATTAATTGTTTTGGGGCGTGCACACTATTTTTTTCCAGCGTTATTTTTGCGATAACAAAACAAACTACATTTCAAAATACTTTAAATATCAACTATAACAGTCTATAAACATTTTCTTACCACTTGTATCTCGCCAATTTATCAAAGCTTGTTGACAAACTTTCAAAGTTTCAATTGACTTTTCTCAGCAATTGTTTTCAAACATTTTCAAACGTTACAAGCATTTCGAAAAAAGGAACACCATTTATCAAATATCGTACACAATATAGTATCTTTTGCATCACGTCTAAGTTATTTACAAATTGAAAGCGTCGAGAATTTATTATCAATAGAAATATTATAATTTGTTGGAATGTTGATAATAACATAGTCATTAATACAAAGTATTTATTAATTTCTAGTTTTAATTAATGTACGATTTAAAAGGATTTAATTAAATGAAACAAGAGAGCACGAGCGATATATTATAATTTAGGTGCAGCACGTGAATATACATGCATATACACCCACATACATATACGTGCACGGAAAATTTACATTCACACACACACACACACATTAATAAACGCAGTTACACACGTTTCTTGTTGAGCATTTCACTTTCAACCTCCACTTAGGTGTGTACTATTCGCAATTATACAAACTAACGCAAAACATATTTGTATATTTAGAACACGAAACGCACATATGTGTATTCATACATGTTTATGACATTTACAAATAATTAAAAATCATTTTGACTTATTGAAGGAAACAAACATTTCAATTTATTTAACTAGTATGAAATTGAAATAAATATGTGTCTTTTACTTTCTTATATAAATACTAATATTTTTGGAATGACATTATCTCCCTCTCTCTCACTATGTGTTTCTGTGTGCGCGTGTTTCTGTGTTCAAAAAGAAAACTGAAAACGTTAGATATGTATGAATATGTGTGTATGTATTCAAAAAGAGTACTAATGCTTATTGGATTTTCTCATTTTATTTATTTATAAATTGAAAATAGACTTAAATCATTTAAATTTTGTGATTTTTAAGTAATATATTTGGTAAAAAAGTGTGACAAAAGTTAGTAAAATATTATAAATTAATAAAATAACAATATTAAATATAGTATTTTCTTGAACTATTCAAAATTTGTATTTGAATATGTTATCTAAACAAAATGCGTATAAGAAAGTTGAGTGTAGGTCACTTCGAGTTTTTTTTTTTTTGAATAAAGTAATATATGAATGTAGGTGTCAACATTTAGTGTGCATTGGTGCACTGGTGCATTTTGTAAACCGTACATGATTTGATCGCATTGTTTTGTAAAAGTCAACATCATGTAGTACCTAGTACCTAGTATAAAGCAAGATAATTCAGAAAACGCTGCGATAATCGCACACCTTGGTGCCGTACCACGATTCGTTTACAGCCCGGCCAGATGGGATAAATCAACAAACAAGTGATGGTCGTGCACGGTGTTTTAATGATGGTACGGGGCGCCGCGCCGTTCATGAAGCCAGCAATAACTATTACTTAGTTTGTAATAATAATGTTGTAATGTTTTGAGTGCCGGGTAAGTCAATAATGGTTATCGCGCCTCTAGCGCCACTTTTTATTACTCGAGAACGGTCTCGCGCGCGCGAGCGATGCGAAGGAAAGAGAACTCGTGAATTTGATGCATTCGCAGTGATTTGTGCACCAAGTGAAACAACGCCTTCTTCGTCACGTCCATCCACACTTTTCTACTATGCATAACTATTATAATACTAATATTTTTGATTCCGTGCGTTTCATTGCACGGCTATGATGAAGCATTTAACGATCACTCATGATATTTCAATGTGTGTGTGTGTGTGTGTGTGTGACTGCAAACATAAAACTGGTTGCGTGGGTCCGTTTACATACAGCGCGAGCCAGTTCCTTCCTTGTGCGCGTGTATGTATTTGTTGATGGATTTATTGCCAGTATTTACATACGCGCTGATGCTAAATTATAATCGATTTGTTTTATGACACAACTTATTGTAATGAACCTTTACACATGGCAGCCACTACATTATCTATATCAAAAACTATTGAAACGTTAGTTAGTTTCCACCTTGGGAACGCGTAATCGTTTCATTGCCATCAACATAAAGGCTGGGAAAATTGTTATTTACAAATTATTTCTCACATCTAGGTACTATAATATACAATATTCCATAATGTACCAATAAAACATCAATCAACTTTTGTTTATGAGTGTACTGCATGCACTGGTTTTTATTTCCAATACAGTACATATAAGAACATGCGCGATGCATATAGCTAGTTACCCGATAAGCAGCGGTTAGACTTTAGTATTTTTGCCCATATGCCATATAATTTGTAATATTTGTTCACGAGGTCACTCCATCGTGTACAATTATCAAACAATTACTTTTATCAATATTCTCCACCGCAGTCAGGCGCTATTCCCCACACTTCATCCTCTCCTCTCCTCTCACTTCATCTCTATCCCTTGATAGTATTTATTATTTTAACGTAAGCCTATACACTAGATTCCACTATACTTTAAAATAAATTATAAATGATAAAACATCTACAGTGTCTTGTACACACACACACACACAAACGTTAATCCAAATAGTCAGACTCAATTTAGGGTAGGTCAAAAAGGAAAATTTGCTTTAAAATCTCGAGATCGATTTTTTTTTCATGATTACAATACAATAAATACAATAGTTATAAAGGTATGCATTTTATTATAATGTGTTACAAAATATATATTTTAATTAAGTGTAATAAAAAATTATTCAAATTAAAACAAATTCATGTGACTATAATAATAGTTTGAATGTTTGTTTGTTTGTTATTTACTGTTTTTGTGGAATTTGTCGAAGCTGTGGTAAAAGTGTGGAATATATGTAAGAGAATTTAACACTTTCTGCAGAGTGGATGTGGTGTTGGAGTTATGCGGTGTTGGTTCGTCAACGTATTTTCGAACAATAATTCTTTATACATTCGGAGAATATAGTCACTGAAGCGCGATACAAAGTCATTTAAAGACATCACAAGTGTGGGCTCGTTTCTTGGGATTGCATTGTATTTATCGGTTTTTATTTCTAGAGTAGGAATATGACGGCAAATCGGTTTTGTTTATTTATATTTCTAGAAAATGTTTGTAATTATTTTCAATTGAAAACAATCTTGTGATAATGATTTTAAAAAAGCCACAAGACATTTCTTGTTATTAAAACGAAACCATTTTATAATTGAACCAGGATAAATGTATTTCTATTTAATAGAAACGAGTCGCTAGTTTGATGATTTAGCTAACATGGGAAATGACTCGATGAACACATCAATAATAGTTTGTAAAAGATGAAGATCGCGTAAACAAGAAAGGTGCACGCGTTTTCGCCAAGCAAGTGAAGTTTGCTTCAGAAACAGGGAACATTTATCTAGATGTGCCCACATAAGTCAACAAAGTCAGTTGCTCTCACTATATACATACATTCATACCTACTATAACACCTTTTTCGTTTTACAACAGTCAAGTCTTGACTATTCTGTACCGTGCTTATTAAATAATGTGAAGACGCCCCTGGCATTCCATCTCATTTAGATTGCACCTCGGATTTTCTTCCTCAACAAAAATATTTCTGTTGCTCGTATCCACCCCCGCGCTATCTATATTTACTCTTAAACAAACTTTTACCACAACCACGCAATGTGCGCCGCATGCAGTGCTCTACGGTCATCAGATTCTTCATAATAATTGCAATAATATACGCAAATTAAAATTGGTCTTTCAATCAAATTTAGAATTATCTACATAGATATGAATACACAATTTTACTTTCTTATACGAAATAATAACTAAGTATAATCTCGAGATTTTAACGGAAATATACATTTTGACCTTCCCTGAATCGATTCTGATTATTTTTGGAATGTCTGTGTATGCGTCTGTGTCTGTATGTACGTGTGTGTGTGTGTGTATGTGTGTAAAGAATATTCCAACCGGAAGTGCATGTTTATTCGAGCGATTTATTTCGGTTTCTGCAATTGCTCAAAAAAGGCACATTTACAGTAAAAATATGACTATTGAAATGTATTCATATTTTATTTATTTTTACATAAATCATATCATCTGCATCTGTCAACTGCTTAACAGAAAAACAAAATAAACTTAAATGATTTAAAATTTGACATTTACTATCTATTGTAAGATATATTTAGTGAAAAAGTGTTTTAAAGGTAAGTAAAATATTTTCAATCCGTAAAATAATCACCTACTTTCATAAACATGCCTTTGAGTTAAAATAAGTGTGAAATTGAACATTTTTATTCGTACATATGATATAAACAATAGCAATTATTCCAAGTATCTATAAAGTTAGTAATACAATCAGATAAATGTATAAGGTGTATGTATGCAATAATAAACACATATAATGGTTGAGTACATGCTTAAGACAATCGTCGAATAATATATTTTCCAATAAAGACATCTGAATCCGAAACGATGACGGTATAAATTTACCGCGATCAAAGCGGCATCGCAATGCAAGCTATGCAATTAGCAATCACGGTATGATCGGGGCGCATGCGTAACTTATATTACAATCTACGCAGAATAAACAACCATTGCACATATAGTCTATTCAAAGTTCGCAACCGCCGTATACTTTCAGGCTTTAAGGCTCCCAAAATGATTCTAAAAAGACACACATTCCCTTTTGCCTCACAAAACATTTCCCACCGTACATATTTAGGATTTAGAGCCTCTTATTTAATTTTTGAACGATAAGTTCGGTCGATCTTTGAATATACTATATAAATACAGTAAAAGAATCTGTATGTTCGCACAGAGAATGCAGCCGATGGCGTATTGTGTGTTATATATATATATAATAATACTATAGTGTGTATTGCGCAAGAATCATACGTATAGGCGCTCGTTCGCTCATATACAACAACAATTCACTTGGTAAGAACACAAAAGACAATGATACGGCGACCCATTGGTATATCTTATATTTTCGTGGGTGGAAAACACACCTTACATACACTCAAATTGCCCCGGGTGTACACCGTACCGTACAAAAATACAAAATAGATTTCAATTCGAGATTTGCTCGCCACAGAGAAGACTGTAGGTTGATATTCTAACACTATATTCACTTTTACATCAGCGCGTACATACATACATACGTACGTACAATAATATAAATGGATTGTTTCGATTTTTTTCCCGTTTGTTGTTGACTATTTTGCGTTACTTAACGAATTTACACGTTAACCAACCTACATAAGGCGTGTGCTTCTTCAGCTGAGCGCATTTATTTATTTGTATACTACATGTACACGGTGGTGCGCCGGTGTATTAATTTCTGTAACCGCCGGTGAACCATCAACTGTGGGCTGGCCAGTTAAATAGTTTCGAGATGCGTTTGCCTGATAACAATGAGCTATCATCTAGTGTGCTAATATTTTATTATGTCGCACTTTATGTTGCTTTCATATCCGTGTCATATGTATGGATTTGATTTGTTGATTGAGCACGCGTCGCCTGTCCACTACAAAAATACTGGTCATACATTTAAATAAATCAATTGATTTCTATAATTGTGCTAGTTGTACAGAGTGTACGATTGGGGTTGATTCAAGTTTGCATTTGCTCCGGGGAGTGTACATTGAACAACACTATAGAGAAGGGCTAACTAACATCAGTCAGTATGGAAATCAGTGTATGTTAGTCCAAAGGATGTGCGGGAATCTTAAAGCACATGCTACACTACCAGATTTAATATTTTCGATCTTATATACACCAATTATTTTATTTCCTGCTACTTTATAGATTTATAGTTATTTTTACTAAATAATCAATTTTATATATGAATAATACTATAATATATATTTTTTTTGTGATTCCCGCGCGGCGCTTACTTCATATGAATCAAATTGAGTTGAAATAAAACAACAAAATGATTTCAGAGTATTAATACAGTAATTTCAATTTTATTATAAATAAAAAACATTCTGGCTGTAACTTTTGTCTAAATATATTTAAAGTTTACTGCAACTAGATAAGTGACCCTAGCGAGAGTAATAAAGCGATTCTACGCAAGTCTGTAATAGGAATCTATAAAACATCTAGATTATTTTAACAAATACTGTTCGAAGGTTAATTTGTTTATGTTTTTCAATTTATTCAAATTATTATAAACACTTACTACCGTGTTTAATGTCAGGAGCGTTTAATTTTACAAAAAGACTAAACTTGCCAAAAAATAAATCTAATGTAGTTGTATATGGATTAAAAGATACAGATTACAGCAAATCGTTATAAATCTATTGAATTATCTTGAATTGTACCATAAATTTGACACAATGGGAAATTTTTTCATTATTTTGTTAAAGATTTCAATGTGTTAATATTTTATAATTGTAAATTCATTATATGATACCATGTACAAAATAAGATTAAAACACTCGGAATTTTCCAAAAAAAATTATCATCGACTACTAGTATCAGTTATTAATTCATCTTTAGGTCGTAAATAGCCGAAACTAGGCGTCGAAATTAAAGAATTTTGTGAAACTTCACCGATGCTTGTATTCATAGAAAAAATAAACGCATACTAAATTAATACTAAATTTTCATCTTTTATTCATGTGCAGCTAAATAATGTTATCTTTTTAATCTAGTTTAGTCTTAATTCTTGAACTTTGTGAGCCGATAGTTCGTGAAACTACATATTAATACGGAATAAAAATAATACACAATTTTATGTTTTACTATATTTTAATAACATAAAATTGTATAATTTTATTGAAATATAATGAATCATAAAATTATATTATTTTTATTCCGCAATAAGTTTAGTCATGGTCTAAAATTAAATGTCTGACTATAAATTCGGTAGTCGCAATTGTAAAATATATATGTTTTAATCTTATTTAACAAAATATTTGATCATGTGACAATTATGTGACAACATTAAATTTAAATGTATATTTGTAAATTATGCAAATATAACTATGTTTTTCGCATGATATCGTGGATGAGATGCGTGTTTGGGGATTTTTTAAATCTAAAGATAGAACCATGCCGTAGAGGTATATATACATAAGGTATATCTAAGGTATAGGTATAGACGTGTGTATTGGCATGATGATGATGATGATGATTCGCACATGCGATGCCATTGTGTAATACGGCGACGCGCAACGGGGTTGAGGTCGAGCGATATATAACGTCGCCTGGTGACATTAGCAAGCTAAGACAGTGGTTGGCAGGCCTGCAGTAAGACATCGCGGCCGGGCGGACATGCTACCAGCCATCTCGAGTCCGCAGTCGGGCCCCCATAATTAATCATACATTGTATAATTAGTTTAAAGTTGGGCTATCAGTCCACTGTATTTTGGTTGCCTTCAACTATATACGTACATACATACATACATATAAATATTTCTAGAAGACTAGAATCTCTCTCTCTCTCTCTCCTCAGTTTAATCAACACACACACACATACATTCACATTTATCTAAAAACAAGTTGCAAGTTTTTTTTTTAAAACCTATATATAGTGATCTTATATTCCAAAATAAGATATATAAAATATACCAACAAGTAATATTTTTAATTACATGTTTTCAACAAGTAACTTATCTAAAGAAATATATTATTAAGTCTTTGATCAGATGTTTTCGTACATTAATTTTGATATGTGTACACAAGACAAGTGGCTGTCAGAATGTTTGATTGTTCATTTGTGATAGAAGCTTTAATAGTTGGGAGAAAAACGCCGCGGTAGTGAAAGTAACGCTATTACAACGAACGCCTACGCACAGAAGCTCTCTCATACGAAATTATTATAAGCCAACCAATCAGTTAAATCAGTATATACATATATATATATATAACATATATATTTTTAAACAAGCAGCACGATACATCTTTTTTACCACAACTTATTTGTATATGATTGAAATAGTACAATTGTTAGAGTATAAATAAAATAAATCGAAGCGTGCGTGTGATTTTAAAATGGTTTATTTAGTAGGTGGTAAAAAGTATGTTTGATGTCGTTGGTGGCGATGACTGCGGACTGTTAGTGGACGATACTATAACTAAGGGTTGTTTTAGGCTAAGGCAATCCGAGGGTAGCTCCATTAATCTTGCCTCATCTCCATCCCCCATTGCATATTCACGTCCACACATCGCGGATTGCCTTGGACCGGAGAGCTCCAGGCTGGCCCGGGGTTCCTTGCTCTGTCTTGCGAATCAGGGCCGTAATTCAGCCAATTCGCTTGTTGAGTTTCTTACGACATTGCGCACCAGTTCTGTTATTTGATGCCATACCTAATATAGGAACTTGATGTTTGTTTTATCATCCAGGAAAAAAAAGTATTTGTTGCAAGTTGCGTGCGTCGTGATGGTAGTGTCCGCTACACATAATTAAGTAATCGTTTTTATGTTTCAATCATAGGATATGATGTTGAAAATTTGGAATCAAGCCACTCCTGAATCGGATGGGTTGTGTGCTGTACGTATGTAAGTTCGTTGACGACGGACGGGCATACGGACGTCGGTCTGAGCATGTATGTGTCTCTTCTGCTTCGTGTTGGGGCGGGCGCGTGAGATGTGTCCTAGTGAGCCTTACGTACGTACGTACGTATGTACGAAGGTATAACAGTGCTGCTGGCGATGGCAGCGCCTCACGCGCCACCAGCAGAGCAAGAAGGATGTGCGCCAGTACGTCTAAATCAGAGGGTGTCACATGCCCAACTCAACGACACATCTTAAAACCACCCCAGCGATTTCACCGCACTCCTTGGCCTGCTATACTGTACTCCACTGATGGACAGGGGTTCAACGCCTACTATATATAATACGGCATGTTTAATTGTTAAAAGGTCACTTGACTGACTTGAACAGTTTGCCGCATAAACACACACATGTATATATATATATATATATATATATATATATATATATATATATATATATATATATATATATATATATATATATATATATATATATATATATATATATATATATATATATATATATATATATATATATTAATGTGTGTGTGTATGGATTTAAAACATGTAAATAATAAACATATCTTCGGTGATTTTTAATTTATAAATAATATTTGTAAGGTAAATTCCAATTTAATTTTAAAATTTGCTAATATCTTTTGGTTAGTTCTGAAAAATGTGGTAATCCGTCTAAATTAGAAAGTCGCTCTCGAAAGATGCGAGTCTATGTCGGGCAGTTTCGTCTCTAACTGTACAACGGAAAACCTATAATGATAATAAGTACTTTACGTATCCATCACGACTTGAAAATATCTGTAACACACACACACACACATACACATTATGGCGGAGAAATAAAATAAGCAGAAGAGTAGAAACGATTAGCGCCAGAACAATATGAATGTAATGTTCGTCGTCCAACACACACACACACACACACAGTGTTGTCCATCTAGTGAGTGTGTGTGTGTAAAAATCCACCCATCCTGTGATGAATGTGTTTGTGTACAGGTGGCCCCGCGGTTGCCCAAGGCTCACACGCACCCACTTAGTTATTAGCGTGTGCAGCACCCAAACACCTACTCCTCCGCTGCTCGCAGTCGCTACTTCCAAGTTTTCCGAACGCTACATTCTCGGTTTGGCCGCCGCTACTTTCACACCTTCTCTCGCTGGTTCTCCGTTCGTTCGTTCGTTCGTCTCAGACTCTGCGTCTGATTTATGGTGGCTCACCAGCACCACAACCGACGGCAACCCTCGCTTACGCTTACGGGGATTCCGCGATTCACTTTTTATACTTATCCTTACTTCGGTCAACCAAGAAAGCTAACTGCATGTTTTTATGTGCTTGTTGTGTTTGATTGAGAGTCTTTCCACACTGGATCAACAACGAAAATATCCGCTATGGCTTGTGCTGAACTTTCTTATACGTATTTTCTTTATATACGAAGGATATCTAAATATATATATTTTGAATAGCTCACGAAAATACAATTACTCATCATGTTTTTTATTTTTCCACGAAATATATGTCTTACAATAGATATTAAATGCCAAATTCCAAAATATTTAAATATATTTTGTTGCTGTGTTACAATTTACAGGCATAATTGATACGATTTATGTAAAAATTAATACTATAAGAAAAAATTTCAATTAAATGTTTTTTGAAAAAAATACAAACACAAATTGTGCGAATAATATTAGCTTTCATTTTTATTCTAACAATTTTCCTGTAAAGGCAGGCGTTTCGGTGATATTATAGAAACTGTAAACGAACAGTGTCACGTATACAGTCAGACGTCATTCGATTCAGGGAATGCCAAAAAAACGTATTTCCGTGAAAAACTCGAGATCGAATTGTTTTATGGTTACAATACTTCCTTATTACTCCGTATAAGAAAGTAACAAGTACTAATATACATTTGTTTAAAAAGATAATAAATATTGGTTTATTTTACATTTTGAAAATCATTGAGAATTTGATTGTGTAATAACGCAATAAAAAATACCAAATCTCATTATACAATCTTTAATAGTTGGAAAATCAATTTAATGATTATGAATTTTTGGAAGATTAGCGCCGGGCATTGTCTCTTGTTCGTGTAAGGGTTGCTGAAGGAGGAACAATCATTGCTGTTACAGATCTAAGGGGGCACATGTATGTATGCATGTATCTTCCTCCGGACTATTGTCCACGAGTCTAGGTCCGCTCTTAACAAATGATGTACGATCTCCAAAGTCCGTAACACGTGGGACGCAACAACAACACAATACGTTCGTTCGTTCGCTCGTTCGCTCGCTCGCTCGCTTGCTCGTGTGTATATAGCGAGTGCTGTATATAATAACAGCAGCACCACTGGTGCACACATTGAATTATTATTGGGTCCGCAGGTGTATGAAGGACCAATGACATTAAAAACATATTAATTACTTGCTTCATAGCTGATATTCTGCAAATGTGTGCGGTTTACAAACCAATACAATTGATTACTCATAACTAATCATTGAAAATTATTCATTATTGTTTTCGGTGAAAACAAAAAACACAGGGTCGAAAAAATGTCAATGCGGTATGGTATGCAAATGATATGTCGATGGGTAAATACCGTTTATATGTATAATATTGGGACGACCCTTTTCAAGCACGAATTAACGCGTAATCCTTTAGTTTTAAGGAAATCCATTGGATTACTCGACAAATAGCATAGTTACTTATTTACATATTGTGTTAATATCGCATATAAGATAGCCCTTTGATTAGAAGTATTTTCTATTTATATATATATAATAAAAGATTCATTTTTACTTTCATATATGAAGTATTGTAATCATAACAACATTTTATCGCGAACTTTTAACGTAAATATAACTTTTGACCTTCCCTGAATCGAGTCTGTACATTTTTGGAATATTTCTTATTCTGTGTGTGTGTGTGCACGCGTACATGTGTGTGTGTGTGTATGTGTGTATCTATGTGTGTGTGAAAATTGAAAATAGAAAAATAAAATAAACTATTGTAAGGAATATATTTAGGTCAGTACAATATTATAAATTAGTAAAATAATAAGAATTTGTTTTTGAATATACTTTTTTTCTAAACAAAATATGTATAAGAAAGATCAATGTATGCCATTGTGGATATTTTTTGAATGAGGGTGAAAGAAAATTTGAAATACTGAAATTGTACAATTTTTGAATTGATAATATTGATATTGTTGAAAAATGGAAAACGTATGTGAATAAATAGTAAAATATATTTATATATCGCCCGCCATTATGTATAGCATTAGTCCAGATCTTAATGAGAATTCAAGTCAGGTCGTTCAATTGTCCCAACATTTCTATAATACTACATGCATATACATACGTACGTGAATATGTACGTGCTTCCGTAGCATAGGGCATAAATGTGTGTTTGTGTGTGTGCGTAAATGTATACGTGCGTAGCTTTAGTTGTGTGTGTACATCTGGAACGTGGTCAGAGCCGTCGTAGGTGGCTATGCTTGGGGCATCAACACACACACACACACAGAGAGAAGGAACGGTTCGGATAAGGGGATGATGTTGCGGACGATATCACTATCGAAGATTCTCTACATGAGATGGTTGTGCATGGAACAAAGACGGCACTATATGGTCACATGGCCTGCTAGTTTGCTTACACACTAATCAATAGATTCATATACATGGCATGGCATGCCATGATGGTGGCCCTTCCTTAGTAAGCTCTTAGCTCCATATCTGCATATATACACGTACATATTATCCTTGTCCTCCTGTGTATCTTCATCCTTTTCTCCCCCTCGCCCCGCGCGCCCTATCTTAACACAACCCCTTCCTTCTCCAACACATCGTAGTAAGTATAGAATATGCAAACCTTGGAGAATTGCTGCTACCACATTTCGTAAGTGCTTCGGGTCCGGTTCCTCCTAGTAACACATGTCTTACGAATTCACTACTATACGTGACCAACCATGAATCTTTTATTACTATTTACAAATCATTACTTCCATGTCTACTCTATATTTAGGTAGGTAGGTACTAAAGTCAAAGTGTCTTGTGAAAAACTAGTAAATTATTATTGCATAGTAAACAAAAAAGGAAAAACTATACTACAAATTCTCATCAAATGAAATTCAATTAATATCATTCGGCATGATTTGGCTTTTAAAATATAAAGAGATAGGAAACGTACTACCAACAAAAACATAAGTATTCCGGCGTATTTCTCTAATGATATTTCTGTATAAAGTAGGTGGTGAAATATAAGCGTATGCCGTGATCATATCGTATACCTATATACATACGTATACCTTCCAAGCAACTACTGCAAAACGACTATAATACTTCCCTGCCTTTAGAAATTAAGCATGTCATATAAGTTTTTGAATTAATTGCGGCCTTGATATCAACTGTAATGAACTATTTCCTTGACATGTTTAATCGCAATATATCTTAAATACATACTTTTTGTTTTATTTACGGAAGGTACTAAAATATTCGCTATGCATTTCTGGTCGGATGCCAAATATCTACTTTATTACCTACTCTAATGCTATTTTCCATTGCATTCTCATTTTTCCTTTTATATAACTATATTAGCCGTTGCACTAGTCGAAACACAATCTATAAATATTGCACGTACTTAACGCGACCTTAACTTATTTATTAATTATTTTCACCGGACCAAAACTTGATACAGATTTACAATCTGAAATAAGCGTACGTACATTCGTTGAGTTACGCAACATAATTATTCCAGTAGGAACATCACGTACATATGTACCTACCTACCTACTATGTATATACATATAAAATGGTTGTATAAATTATTATAATAATCGTCTTTCATATAATACACGTAGAATGCGAGCATATAATGAAATAACCATCCACTTTGATGCTAATAGGACGTCATTTAATTTTTATGCTTGATGTATGTGTGTTATTGCGAATGCGAAACAAAAAATATAACAAAATGTACTAACATGTACCAATCAAAAGACACGTTGTTCACGTGATCGTGATCAAAGTTGAGGGCTCTGAATTTTAGCCAGTATAAAGTGCAGTTACGTCACGATAAACATGAACTACAAACTATAATAATAATGATAATAATAATAATAATAATGTCATCGTTCTATCTAACTAGATGATTTGTTGGATTGTGATTGCACAGGTTTGTTGTCGACGTTGATGTAATAAACAGCGCTCGATTAGTATTTTACTGATCTGCTGTTATTTTAGGAGATAGGCATCAGAGTCGTTTAAGGCGCAGTGGAACGCGATAATGTTTAACGATTTATATATTTTATTAGAATCACTTTAATCATTATATTTATAATAAAGACTTTTTAATAATAACTGTGTTGTTTGAAAAATTATTCTTATTAATGGTACACAATTATAACTATTACGATTCAAAATTTAACAACTTTACAATAAAACGTAATTTACAATAAGACTCATTTGAATAATCAACATTTAATTTTTTTTTCTACCTTTGCTCTTATTAACGTAAAATATCTACTGTGTTTGGCGCTGAACTTTCTTATACGTATTTTGTTTAGTTAGGATAGAAATTCAAATACAATTTTTGAAAAATTCTACGAAATTCAATTATTCATCATATTTTTAATATTTTACTAGATTTTCAAATAGTTTTTCCCTATTTTATTCCTTACAATATATATAATAACATTTTCTATAGAAACATAAATAAATTTTCAAAAACGTTTTTCTTGTATTGAAAACACACCCACAAGACAAACAAACGTTATTCCAAATATAGTAATACTCAATTCAGGGAAGGTCAAAAGGTATTTATCCGTTATACTCACGAGATTTTTTTATGATTACAATTTTTACTTATTACATCGTATAAGAAAGTAAATACATTTGCATAGACATACCGAACAGAACATCTTGAGAATCTATATATACATTTACCGATCAATCTTCATTATTTTATATGAAATAGAATCCTATAATGCCGGCTAAACATAATAATAAGATAATGTATAGTATTGATTTATGCATATGAGTTGAATTAAGTTGGACACATGATACGCCGCGCCGTCGTCAAATACATGCATCATCCCCTTTTCGGTAGCTATGCATGCAATTGTTGATTTTTCCCTTGTGTATATACGATCTTCACTTAATCAAAAAAAAAAAAAAAATGCAGGTTCATATACAAAAATACGTAGATCAAATTACCAGAAGGACATCACTATCGCGAAATTTATATTAGGGTGTATGTTAATTTTAAGGGTCGCAGATTTAAATTTGTTTTTAACCTTCTAGAATTACTTTCGATTATAATTCGGTACAGTTTCTTACGAAATGAACAATATAGAACCTTTTGCATTTTATTTTAAGGCTACTGGTGAGCGAGTGAACGAGCGAGCGAGCGAATGACATTACTACAGATACTTCTAACGCAATAACACGATGTTTGCATATTTGGTGTGGACACACTTTTCATGTTTGTGCACCACGATCGTCGCAGAGCAAACGTACTACTACTACTACTACAACATAGGTATGGTTCGCTTGTCCAAATCGTTGTTCCATAGAACAAGTGAGCCATTACATTACAGTGTTCAACCCCGTCATTAATATTTCGAAACATACGGACCCAATTGGCACATCTGCTGTTCTGTATGGGGCAACTGGGCGGCCGCTACAGCATCGTCGTTTAGCATAAGTGATCGGGAGCAATTTTTATTGACTGACCCAATGGATTATATTACGTATAACCAGCCACTGCTTTCACTACGTTTACACTAATCGGTTTTTTGTTTTGTTTTTTGCTTATTAACTTTTATTTATTTCGTTGTTTTATATTTATGATATGCGTTACCCGACAACTAAATTACACATACATATATTTGGAACTCGTAGATATATAGACCCCCTAAAATTTGATATGTAATGCTTAAATTAGGTCTATATTAGTTGATATATACGGCGGGTGTTCGTATTAATCTAAGCAATGTAAACGTACCCGTTGCAAATGTAGAATAAACATTGAACATATTAGCACGAAAATGCAAAGCAAATGACCGTGGGAAGAGTGTACAGCGTTTACTGTAACAATACGAGACGAAGCAGGCAGCGGCCCGGCCGACCGTCGGATACGATCCAATAATCAGTAAAATCACCGATAAATTGAGACTTGTGTCTCTCACACACTCCTCTATACTTGTACATTCATATATACATAGCACATACGTATACTTATTATATTCACTTCAATATAACATGAACATTATTAATATAATATTAAGAAATGCGAAAATTTCCGTTGGATAAGAAAATCATATTATTATCCGGGAAAGTACTCCATTCGAAATGAAACGAAAATATTTGACTTTAATTACAATTCATCAGAGCATGCTATGGCTGAATCGATCGATTGGTTTCTTAATTAAAATGTCGGTGATATTTTTATACATAAAATGTCTTACAAAAAATAAAAAATTATAAAAATTGGTACAGTATCATGTATGTGTGTGTGTATGTATAATAAGTGTACAGTTTTATTACCGAGAGTGTACACACCTATCACAATGGGGTTACACCCTAGAGTTGCATGCAGAAGAGGAGTGACGTGCATGATCCCGCCAGCCTGTAATTGCACATTGCACCCCTCCCCCCACCCCGCTCACTTCCTCATATAAGAGTTCACCTTCTAGTACACAATTCTTATTCTTCTTCCTGGCTCATCAGCATTTATAGTCCTCCCCCAACTAGCGTTCTTGTTGCTGTTGATTTGCATTGTTGCTACCATACCACTATCATTATATCTACGTTCATATATGAGAAAAGAATCTGGCTACAGACAGAAATATAAATGTACGAAATGTTCTACTGCATATGCAGATTTTGCGGGATGGAATTTTTTTTTATTCCGTTTCGGATTATTTCGGTAATAATGATTGCAAACACACAGGGGGACTGACAAGTGCTTGTGAAATGTAACGAAAAATACTTGGCTTTATGCAAATATCAACGACGATTTTGAATTAAAAATTTTGCATTCCTTCAACGAGTTGTTATATGGAGGTGCTATTATTTCGTATCATCAGAAATAAAAAAATAGGAGTAATAAATAAATAATAGTTGATATAAGATAGCTATGAAAAAAAAAAAACGATATGTTTGTTTTCCTAATAACCGAGTGAGAGCCATCAATAACAAATTTAATAATAGATCAATTCGCTGCGCGTATAAAATGAATCGATCTCACCAAACACAAAACTATTAACCGTGTCAGTTTTTCACCTGAAAAATTACACAAAATTACACTGCGGATGCCCTATAGAAACAGTTCACATCTAATAGAGATTGAACCATCCACCAGGTTCAAATGTTATACAATAATGATTTCACAAATCATTTAAATCATTTCAAATGTCATCCAAATATAAATCTAACACGTTCGCATAGGTAGAGGTATACTTTATATATATATATACATTCGGCACAGATATAGAATCATTATTACGTCTTTGAGATTATACGAGAATTAAAATATCGCACTGCTTCAAAAGTACAACATTAATCATTCATATACGACTAAATACTAATTGAGTGTCATCATTACAGAGTTGTGTGTGTGCGCGTATGTGTGTGTTTGTATATGTGTGTGTGTGTGTTGAAAAAATATTTAATTATATAGAATATAGGAATTTGATTAAATGAATTTGTTGATAGATTGATGTTGCTGATAGATGTTAGGAGATTTCGAAGTAGTGGTGTAGTCGAAAAAGTCCAATGTGAAAATAAAAACTTTCAAATCTATAAATTATAGGTGGTTTGGATAACATCTGTGGTATCTATAAATGCTATATATTAGGGTGATTAAGATAAGAATCGAAGGCGATCAAGTGATCGATGAAACCGTAAGTAGATTGGAAACAGCTAAACTAATAATAAACAATAATCAGTTGAAAATCACATGTGAACTGTTGACCTTAATATGAGCTAGCGCTAGTGCTATACAACGTCTAATGGGCGACTTCTTTTTCTTCTTCTTCTTCTTCTTCTTCTCAACGTCATCCTTACACAGATCATTCTCACGGTGCAATCACATCGGCAAAAATTATATATTATTTCGTGTGTGTGTGTGTGTGTGTGCACTTAGGTATATACACACACACACTACAATAAATTATGTAACTTTGCTTAAATCATAAGCAACCGAGCCCAAAATATAAATTGTTAAATGAAAAGTTGGTTCATTATTCGACTACATTTAACCATTAAATAAAAAAATAATTGTACATGATAGAAAGTGTAATTCCATATAAAAAAACAAAACACATTTAGACTGTGAGACCGCACGTCATGTTTGAAGGAATAAGCAAAGAAAAAAAAAACGAAAAAAAAAAAGTTGTTATATTTGAATCGATGTGTCAGACGATAGGGTGCAAAACATGATGAAAATAGCCGAAATAACAGGTGCATCGGTCTAAACGGAATGATAAGACTCGGTGCAAGCGTGGATAGACGCGAGCGAACGAGCGAACGAACGCAGCACCGCACCGTGCAACTGTACACAGTGTAATCAATGCGGTCGCGTGAATACCATTAATAACTTGCAGTGAACGCAAGAGAAGCAGCAGCACCCTGTATATGCACACAGTAGCTAGCAGTTGTGAAGCCCACCCTGATTTATTATACTGCACCATAATTATTGGATTTCTTCAAACAAAAACAACAAAGATAGAAAAGAAATAATAAAAACATAACAAAAAAAAAAAAATGCAATGCAAGAAACAAAGACTATCCTAAGGGAGGGACCAGGAGTTGTAGGTCGTTTTGCATTTTTGCATCTAGTATATAGGTACCTACTACAGAAACGTTTTAAAACTATTGATGTTTCGCTTTTGATGCACAAGTGAAAAGTACGTTTCTACCTGCATCCACTTGAATCTTATGATGTGGTGCTGCATTTGCACGAATAATAAAACACACAAGAAAATATAGCATTGCAAGTTTTATAACATTCATATAAATGCTACTATTTTGATTTTTTGGTTGCTATTATAACATATATGTATTTAATTGTATCACCCAAATGATATCTTTAATAGAAATTTTACAATAAAATATTCTCAATGGCTTACACTAAACACTCTTATATATTATAAAAAATATTAATTTTTTTATTATTTTACTAATTTATAATATTTTATTAACCTATTTCTCTAAATATATTTCTTACAATAGATATTAAATGTCAAATTCCAAAATATTTCAGTTTATTTTGTTAAACAATTAATAGGCATAGTACATACGATTTATGTAAAAAAAATAAAATAAGAGCACAATTCAATAAGCATTTTCTTATAACTGGTACCTTTTTGAAACAAAAATTCAATCAAAAGTTGTAAGAAATATTAACATCTCTAACTATTTTTGCTGTAAGTGCAACCATTTTTGAGTTAATGCGGAAACTTCCGAAAATGAATAGAGTAAACACACACAACCATTTAGGCTGTGGAGCGCTCACACACACGGTGGTATTCCAAAAAAGTGTCAACGTGGAAACCGGGACGATCATACAAGTGGTATTTTCAAATATTTTCCAATTTTTATCCACTTTTAGGGTTTTTATTCCTATATAAAACGATAATACCAAAATATGATTGTGTTATATGTATGGATGTGTTTGTGGTTTTGGCAATGGGTTTATGTGTGTGTGTTGAAATATAAGAGAGGGAGGTTATTTGCTGACAGACACGGTATCTCCTGCAAGTTGAAATGAACATGCGATTTCTGTCAAATTTAATGCGCTTTGTCATATATTTAATTCAGTATACCGGTGGTATTTTTTTTTTCAACTGTTTCTCGCAGTTATTGAAAAATCAATATCTGTTTCATGCATTATATAATTCGCCATAAAGATGCCTATACAGGTGAAATCATGTTTCCTGACATTCGGAAGTAAGTTAAATCTTTTATGAATTTGCTACTATGTACATACATACATACATACATATAGCGTATCGTTTTATATTTACACAATACTTGAATGGTGACATGTGATCTTTTTAAGTCACAGTAGGTATACATATATATATATACATATTTATTAACGTCGATACTGGATAGCGTAGTTAGAAGAACAAAACTAAAAAAATAATTGATGTGTGAAGAAATTGTAATATGAAACTCGTAAAAAAGAATTCCGAATTCTAGAACCAAAAAACCTAATGGCACAACGAAAACAACGTTCCTGGATAACTGCACATGTCGGACCCTAGTCTCACCCTATAGCCGCATCTCTGTCGCACAGCCACTGCTCCGTAAGCATATGTGAAGTGCGTCTTTGTCACAAAGTGGCACCACAAGCATCTACCTGTTGTCGTATAGTTTTTACCTTTTTAATCTTTCCGCACCACGTTCATCGACCTCGATCGCTTACGCAGGTACCTACGATATACGTACGGTATGTTTAGTGGGCCCCGCACAGGTAGAACTGCCCTACCGCAAGGGTTGATGACATCATGGAACGGTTCCGTTCCCGAGGACGCGCGCACTCTTGGAAATGAAAAATGAAAGTTTCAAACTCTGCTCGCTGGATCGGCACCACTTGCATTTTATACCCTTTTCATTTTTTAAATTATGATTAACTATCCTTTAACATGACATTTGCATTCATATACAATATCTAAATAAATAAATTTGTAATTATTTGAAATATTGCTATTTTACATTTCTTATACGAAATAATAAGTAAGGATTGTAATTTTTAATATATTCAATGATCATAATAAAAAATGGCAATACCTTTTGACCTTCCTTGAATTGAGTTTGGTTATTTTTGGATTTTCTGTATGCATGGGCTTTACAGCTTTAACGGTTGAAGATAAAATTATGAAACTTTGAACTTAAGATTTGTATATGTCTAGCAAGAAAATCTACTATTTAAAAAAAAAAAAATTAACTGAAAGTGCTTATTTACTTTAATTGTTTCTGTAATATCGCCGAAAAGGCTGCACTCACAATAAAATGAAAGATTGTCCATAACTTTTGTTTGAAAATGTTTTTTAAAGAGAGTTTTTGGTTACGAGAAAATGGTAATTAAAATTTTATTTATTTTTACACAAATCGTATTATCAAAATAATTTTGAATTTGACATTTAATATCTATTGTATAAAATAAATTTAGTAAAAAATTAAATATACAATGAATAATTGTATGTTTCAAAATTTGTGTTTAAATATTCCTCCTATCTAAATAAAATACGTATAAGACAGTTCAGTGCAAGCCATTGCCGATATTTTCGTTATACAAAGTTGTTAAAAGTTGTAAAAATTGATCTTTGGTTTATTTACATATTCAAGTAAAACCCCGGCGTAACCGTATACACACCTATAAAGACAGATAAGTTCGAATATCTTCTGGCCCATACTTAAGGGATTTGGGAAAATCCCGATCGGAGAATCAGCTTCTATGAAGTTAGCGGGATCGGGACCTCATAAAACTAATTCTACTGAAACGCCTTCACTTAAGACCTTCCAAGGAACGAAGGATTGGATATATGTACTACATAAGACTAATTTCACATCGAATTTAGTTTATATTCTTACGGTTATTAGTATTGAGTTGCAATATGAAAAAGAACAAAATAAATTTCCTTTGTTGATGCAAACGTTATACATGCATACATACATAAATCCTCGGCACCTGTCACCTGGTCTATATGATATATTATTGTCTCTTGCTTATATGTTTGTTCTATAATGAAGTCTCTCTTTCCCACAAATGCAATCTTGCAGTTCTTACCTAGATAAGGGTACGAAACAGTGGTCGTCAAAAGTGGGACTTATTAATATATTTCGTAGAATAGCGTATCTTGTAACAACATTTTTATATTTTATCGCGAACTATTATTTTTAACTGCAGAAAAATAGCGTGTCAGCATGAGAGAATCTGAATGATTGCATATTATATGCCTACATCACATACTCATTTACATATTCGCTGTATGTGAGCAATAATTGTTACGTCATAATTATGTTCATTTAGTTCATAATTTGCCAAAAACAAATTACACAATTAACTTGCATCCGCGTTTTTATGAGGCAGGTGTTAAAGCATATGTTATATTTTAATGATTTTATTCTAATAAAAAATACTACTGCATTGTTTTATTTTATGTACACACTTAACTTAATGATAATTATCTATACATATATAAAACTAATTATATACATATGCATTATAACTTGAAGGTGCCTTGATTTTGACTTTCAAACTTTGTCGTATTTTAATACTAAACGCATTAAATTCATTATAATATTAAATTAGACTAAATTAATTGAGACATTATTTTAAGTGCAGCGAAAAACTTTATCTAGTGGTTTTGTTTAAATATTTTGTGAATTTTTATAGTTTAGATTTAGCGAGTATTAGTGAACGTGTCATAAGGTCTGCAGTAGTAGTAGTAGTATAAATGTTATGGTATGTACGATAGTTGTTCATTGGTGAGGGCGGTGAAGAAGAGAATCTTCCGCCATCAGGTATGTGCTCTATACGGCTATAACACTCTCCCTATACCACGGCCACTAGCCACTTGCATTCTGTTACTCGTAGTTGCCTGTACTGTCTTCTCTTGTCTTGTCTTGCCGGACCAGACCGGATCATCCATCCTACGGAACGCGGCAAACAACAACAAACTCTCGTTGTGTCAACATTGCTTGCGGCGCAGTAACGCACGCGTGTGTCATTCGCATTTTTTGGTTGTGTGCCAGTGTATGTTGTGTGTACCAGTGTGTGTTTTTAGTGTGTGTGTATATATATGCGTGTGTGGCGGACATGTTTAGTGATTCGTTTATGTAGTTTTTATCATTTGTCAGACACTTTATTGCGCCAACAACTACTAATTAAATCAATGACTTTATAATAAACTGTGATTAAGTGACCACTTGGATTTTAAGTGTGCTTCACTATTTCTTCAGGGCTAATTCAAACTCAACTATTTTTTTTACGGTGAGTTCTTTTATTTATTTATTGCATATAAAGTAAACAGAAAAATCTAAAGAAAAGACGCTTATTAAATTATATGATCGTGTTTTAATTCCTCATATTAACAATATGTATAACATATGCAACTCGTGGCTTACGCTAACTGATCGTAATTACGATATTTAAACAATTTATTAATTTCAATAAAATACATTTAATTATTATAATTGAAGTAATTTATGTAGAAAGATCAAAATACGAATTTGTATTTTAAAATAAATATAAAGAATCACAACTATGTTATTATTGACCGTCGCACTTCAATTTATTTAAATAGTGTCAAATTTAATAAATAGTACCCTACACATATTCGATAAAATAGTTGAAAATGCCTGAGTTTAATAATATCAGCAGCCACATGGTGAATCAACTGGTGGTAGGTAACTTCTGAAACTCTGCGTCGAAGTTTCCATAAGTGCAGACAAACAAAATATAAGCAATATACGTATAAGTGAAAATGATATAATTCCCATAGAATATATAATAAAAAAAAAACAATAATAACATATTCCTCTTACACTTAGATTAGGATTAGAAGATTTAGCTGGTAACGGCGGCGGAACTAAAACTGTAAACAAATGAACAAATACATATACAAATTTGCATAATAAGCATTCATGTTCTCAATTTATAAAATAGAAAACGGAACAGCCACAATACATTACAGCAGTTCTTAGTCCAAATTGTGTTACATTTTACATTGCTTAATGCACACGATAACGATTACACTTTTGATTGATTATCGTTGCTGTGTAAGTTATAAATTACATGGATGTAATTGCGTTGCATATAATCTAAATGTGTTATCTTGTTGTTGTTGTTGTTGTTAAAGATGCGAACTTAATGTGTGAAGAATCATATACATAGTAGGTAGGGTTTTTATTTTTTATCTCTAATGCGTGTGTGTGTGTGTGTGTAATTTGTATTCATACACGCACACACAAGCGCATCAAAGAGATTGTGAATAATTAGATGATATTTGATAAATGAAGCTGGTTAATTTATCAAGGTGATGCTTCTTACACTTGTGTTAAGTTACTTTATAATACACCTACGAAGACATTTTCATTTTCTCTCATATTGAATCTTAAATTTATTTTAAATGCAAATTTGAAAATATGTTCATTAATTGTATAAACATATGTAGGTATGTAAAATAAATAATTATATGAAAGTAAAAATTATTATGACTTTCTTAATAAATCGACATTAAAAATTATTTATATCTGCATTACAAGTGTATACATTACACACACACACAGCATATACATAATATATGCTACACTTATCTTTGCGAATGACTAAATGTCGCTTAGTTAATGATGACTTATAACTATAATGATATAAATTGATCATTTAACTTGCGCTCAACCCAGTTCGTTAATTAACTATCTATTAGTTTCTACTAATTATTTTCGATAGATTAATAATTGACAAATATTATCAATTGATTAATCAAGATATTCTAGTCCTTTCAAATTTGAACTGAATTTACATACGCACATAACTAGAACGTTACGAACTAAACTCATAATAACAATGAACATGTAAAATAAAGTCACTAATACGACAAGTTATTAGATTCACGAAACTTGAATCGTTAAAAATGATAATATGAATGAATTGATATAAATATGTAAATTGATAAATATAATGGTTAAATGTAATTGCAATGTTCACATGACCCCGTTAAAACAAGCGAATATTAAATAACATACGAATAACTCGGAACACACCCGGAGATATGATCGTTCAGTTGGACGTGTAACCTATTCGCACATGCACACACATTTCTGTAAAATAACAACGCAATTATAATCATTTTCTTTCACCTTTATATTAATCAAATATCTATACATGTCTGCGGTTACGTGTGAAACGACAATCGTTATTTATATTTATATGTTATTTGACACGATTTCAATTTCGATTCAATTTTTAGTCAAGGGTAGAGAATTAATCAAAATCCGTACTATATTGATGTAATCATTTTTTTTTCTATTCCAATTGATTTTTACTAAAAACAAATCTATGTAGATCATTTGATTGACGTGTGTTCCATACATGTATTATAAGCATGTTTTGAGCAATCTTAACAACTACTCACGTTAACTGTAGTTATCACTTATCATCTCTCATTAGAGCCTAAGCGGTGTCCGGTTGTCAGTCTGTGTGACTTGACCATCAGCACCGGTTTTACACGTTCAGATAATTAACTCACTTGCAGTTAACAAAATTAAATTACCTCACACAAATATCCGGTGACTGACTGACTTCATTTCTACTTTTATATTGTTTTAAAAGCAAATTTATAATTCAATTCCTAATTTAAAGAAAATGTAAACGGCAACAGGATTGCAACATGGTAATGGTTATTACAATCAATAAATGATCAAAATTGTTATTATCTCTGAAATAATATGATTATAAAAAAAAAAAAATAGAACAAAATGTCTTAACCACATAATGAGAATTACTCGATACTAATCATAGCTTACTAAATTAAACTTTAGAATCAATTAGATTAAATACTGTGGTTATAATGCCAAATATATATTTTCGAGAAATGAAATTAAATTCGTGAAGGTAGGTAGGTCGTTTTTAGAAAGCATTATTTCGTTATTGTTTCACTCAGTTATAGAACTCTTTTTTTTTTTTGTTAATGTCCTTAATGCATGTGGAGTTTTAAACCATGTGCATGCGTTATAAAACAATAAAACTAGTGTTATCTTTTTTTTTTCTTTTTTCTTAATGTTGTAATACAAAAATGTTCAAAGTTCTCACAATTTACTACGCAGATGACAAAAAACAAATGTAACAATATTGTGTGTATGTTTGTAATGGTAGTGCCTGAATTTTGAATAAGATTTTTTTACTTTTATTTTTGAATGGGCATATACATATATAGTTTTTATAGAAAACATACATACATGCATACAGTTTGGTCTACTTTTATACTCATTTTCATTCAACAGAAATGATTCTTTTATTTCTTGTAACCAAAGTAATTTGATAGAAATATTCGTTAATGGCGCATAATGTAGTCAAGATCGCACGTGGTGTAAAGTTAGCAATATATGATTAACACCTAATAACGATTAGGCGTCATTACATCAGGAAATCTGGTATATTATAATGATCATCCACGGTCGGTAGTGTTATTACTTGGCGGCGGCGGCGGGCATCACGCAACCAAGGGTTAATTCGAATCACCGTTTTCTTTGAACTAGTATATATAAACGTGAACGATAATTGTACAAGTGTATGTGTATGTGTGTGTGAATCTTATTTCCGGCATTTGACAATATGGTGCGTGGTACTGTTGTCCGCATGCATACATACATACAAACAAACCGCAAGAGATGTATATCTTAAACTGATTATCATACAGTCTTTCTTACACGACTAGATATCGAACGATTTTTCGCACTGACTATCTTCGATCGTGGATTCTTCTGTAATTACTTTTGTTTGCTTTTATTGCGACGATTATGCTAACATATACTGTTAACCCAAGCTATACATATACGTACTTACCTACGTGCTTGTTTTAGACTAATTGTTCAATAGAGTTCCTTATTTGGAACAAGTCTATTTTATTTTTCAATTGTCCATTATTCTAGTCTCTAATACATTGGCAAGGTTTCCGTAATGCATTTTTATACATATACACTTGTATTTATGGATGTTTCAACCGGAAATTATTATTATTATTATTGCACATATATCTAATGTATATTAGTACCGTAAAGAATTTGAAATAATTTCATGGTGCAATTCATCAAGAAGATGCCTACTGTGAATTGAGTAATTGCAGGTGGAGCGCAATTATCAAGTAATATATTTAATTACGCAATTGCGATTAAAATTTGCATATAACAAACAAAAAAAATATATATTTATAAGTATATATAACTATTTATACGAAGAATTGTTGTATTGTGTGAATCATCGGATATCAAATCGGTGCTAAGTTAACACAGATGCCAGTAATGCGCATCTATTATAAGATTCATTATGTTATTTAAAGAAGGGAACAGGTGTAGCGTTTTTTATTTTTGTAAATAAAATAAACATCAATTGATTATTCCATTTAAAAACTTGCATTTTATTAAATTATCTATCTATCTACGTCTATAACTAGTATAATTAGATTTCTCATTTGTAAACATTTTTGTCGATTTCTTGACGGTAATTGTAATAATTATGTTTTGACTTGAGCGAGTTAAAAATACAAAAAGTAGCACTATATGTATGTATGTATGTATGCAAGTTCACATGGTCAATTATTAGGTGGCATGACACAAGAAGAAATCATATTATATTAGTGAATGTGTGAAGATGATAATAATATTAAACATATACAGAAACTAATTGGCAAGTTTCACATTATGTATGGAAATTCTGTAGGCTCTGTATGTCTATTGTGTTATTCCCCGTGTTAAATTTGAAACAAAGCTTTATTATTTTGGCTGTCGAACGTAACAGGTAACATAAACTAGTACAGTTTATGAAAAAGAATTATTTTAGACAGTTAAAATTAATTTATAAAATATATATAAGAAAATATGGTATGTATACTATACGTATAAAAGGCCACCAGCGTCAAATAATCCGCAGGCATTGTACATTCAAAAAGAATTGTTTTATCTCTATTAAAATTAAAAGTACCTCAAAATTAATAATAATCATATGTAATTACTTAATAAAATTTCAAATAAGCCTATGGGATCTAAAACATTTCATAGGCACGGCAATCAACTTGTTAAGCGTGCTTTTTGTTGCGTGATTTAGACATCAAACATACATTTGTGAATGATTAGTTACTTTTTTTAAAAATTAATAAATAATTTGTTTTTCGGGAAATTATTTTAAATTTTTACCCAAATTGAAATATCAATCAAAATTATTTAAAACAAAATTTATTAAGTATTACATATTTTTATCTATTTACATAAATAGTTTTTAGAGATAATCTTCAGCTTTTCATACCGTATACATAGTCTAGCGTTTAATTTTAAACCAAGACTAAATGTAATAAAAAAAGTATGGAAATGTAGTATTTAATATAGATTTAGTTTCTCTATGAATACGTGCGTGTTATATGTTTAATTCTTATGAAATACAGATGATATAAAATGTCAACGCACATATGTATGTACCTATGTATGTACGAATGAGTAATTGAATAAGAACATGTTCACTCATCAGTTAATAGTCGTCATGACACAATATTATCGAATCATAAAAAAAAAAAAATACAAAACTATACAAATAGGTATTTAATAATTTAACCGATGGGAAACAAAAATAAATAAACGTACCACAAAGAATTAAAAAACTAAGTATATATAGTAATATAAAAGAGTCTTAAGTTGAACACGTCAATTAATCATTTATACGGGAACTAATGGTTAATTAATTAATGGAATGTACACACAATCAATTCAACTATCAGACTGAATCAATATGTTATTGTAGGTACATTTGATGTGAAAAATTAATAGAACCGCCATCTTGTAAACCCATAGCGTAGCGAAGCGGCCGACGGCGAGATTTTTTCTAAATCGAATTTTAATTGATTTATTTATTGGTACATCCGCGGGAATTGCATTTCGGCTTTTGAACTCGACGAATGCCGCGCGCGTAATACTATCCTTCTTTTATTTCTTCTTTTATACTCTGTGTTGTTTGATTTGTTCACTTTTGATTAATTACTCATTATTATGATGTTACTATTTGGGATTACAATCAAATTCGATAGTTACAAATGGCTGTTACACTTTTCAAATTGCTAATCAACACTTTGTCTTTTAATTCAATTGATGACGTTTGGTTTTTTTTTTAATTTGATAAATCATAATTACGTTTAGATATTGCATTAAATACATAAAAAAAAGATCTACATATATAGTATATTGTCATAAAAACGTTTCTATTGGAAATGAATCCGCGACAAACTTGTTGCCGCGGCGACGGAAGGTGGCATCAGGATAGATAATCTAGATAGGAAAATTTGTCAGGAAGAACAAGTGAGCGACGTGAACACGTATAAAACGCGTATGATGTCTAAAGAACGAGCGTCCAGTCAAATATTGTTCTATATCTGCGCGCCTAAGCGGACACATAGACAGACGGACAGACAGACAGACAGTTGAGTCCCAGTGGGGCGACCCCCACTTTAAATGCCATCTCCTAAACACAAAGCAAGTGCGATGTGAAATTTTTAATGGCATTTCATACAATAGTAGGCGGGGCATGCTTTAACATTCGACCAGTACCAACATATCTGCACATGTGCTGTGACATTCAATCCATTATTCTATTGCGCGACCGTAATATTACCAGTAGGCGAGCACCTGTATACGCGAATTTTTCTCTCTCTTCAATACCTACATATGCACACGCACGCAAGCAAGCACGCACTAATTTATGTATGAGAACACTTGCTTAACATGCGATTCGGCAGCAACAGATCTCATTAAACTAATGGCCACCCTCTTCATATCTTTATCATCAAACAAATACGTTAAAGGTATATGGAGGAAGATTATTTTTTTAAATGTTGAATATACAAAGAGCCTCATAAATAATATATAAAATTATTAAATAACGTAATCAGTTTGATGCAGGTGCAACGATGTATAAAATAGTAACGATTAGCTAATAATTTGTCGTTACAATTCTATCATGATTTGCTTGATATATTCCAACAGACCATTAAGTAATTCAATCTTTAGATATACATAGAATCTATTTAAAATATGATTAATAACCATTAGTTAATTAGGTCTTAAATGAACGTAGAAATTAGCGTATTAATGTGCGGCGCTTTAGCAAATGTATTCAGATAATCTTTTATGCACTAGGTACAAATTTACAGAATCATATTATTCAAACAGTGTCTGTATGTATCTGTATGTATGAATCTGTATGAATGTATGCGTTTGGCTGGATATTAAGTAAATATATAAAGTTCTTCTTGTTATTACTGCTACATCGACACTTAGGTACCTCTCTCGCTCTTATTACTTAATTATCTGTATCGTAATTTTATAAACGGAGTTATCGTGCATATTCTTAAATACATATTTGTACAAATTTATTTTAAATTACTGTATGATGTGCTGTGCGGTTTTTGTAAATCTGATTTTTAGGTTTTATTTTTAAATCTACTCATTTTATTACACTTGTAATTTATAATTAAACCGATTTTCTATTTTGAAATATCATACGTAGAAACTAGCATATACATATTATGTGTACCTGTGTAATATTTAACGAAATTCTTGGTATGTCCGGTAAGGGTTGATCCCTAGTTGGGAATTCCACACCCTTACCTTTAAAAGCAGCAGCAGCGGCGGCAACATGTCGCCGCGCAGTGGGTGTTTGGCGGCAGGCAAGCAATACCTGTTATTTATACTTTTACCCAAAATACACTTATACCATTGTAAAAGTCACGTACAATTTGGGCAATACTAATATTTTGCTGACCTTCCTCCACTACCTACCTAGTAAATATGTGAGTCATACGTTTGGTAAAATGACTTTAGAAATTTAGCTTTCACAAACAATTACTTAAGTTGTCATTGTTTTTTGAACTTGTTGTTTTAGTTTTGTGGTTCAATTGTTAAGTTGCCCATTACGGAACACTAGATAATCATACAGTTTAGATTATCATTTGTGTTGTCTTAAATGTCCTCCATGTACCCAATGAAAACTGTTACTCTTTACAAGATAAACATCTTCGTACAAATCCATCAGGTATAAAAACTACCGAGTTGTCTGCAAAATTCACTACAATATGCAAATAAAATGTCTAGGCCCTCAACTAATCTTTACCCTTACATGCTTTTCTTGGTAAAATACATTTTGAATAAGCATCCCTAACTGTTGCCTCAAATAAACATTTGCCGTCAACATGCCTGAGAAAAGACACATTTAGTCAATGATTTGGCGAAACATGTGTTGTTTAATTTAGTTGCACCATAAAATAATAAAACAAGTTTTTAAAGGATAACGGAAAACCGTTTTATGAATGTGAGTGTACATAGCTACCTTTTATTTTATGGGTGCAAGTGAGTGTAATGCAGGCGGCTGAATTATTAATCTTCAAAGAAAAGTTAAATGTGTGACTACATACCTAGTAGTTCCCTGTTTCAATAGTAATTTCCAATCGATAGTTGAATGTGCTCAAGGAAGATAATTTTATAAAAGATTTTAACGCAATCTAGTCATCCGGTTTCTTATGCGCGCATACACACTAAATAGAGGCAAAAATAAACAACATTTGAGACTTTAGCAATGAATTTTAATTGGATTTGATTTATTTGTGTATTATACTACCTATACATATATTTGAGTTGAATCTTAAAAAGTCTGTATAGAAACGAGTAGGTATTATAAACTATAAAGAAGTTCGAATAATAATTTTTAATTTGTCTAGTTTTAATTAGCGAGCTTCCGATAACCACAGCAGCGAAATGAAATGGTGGCGGTCAGAGAGTTCGCTGGCGAGCGATTTATTGGAAAATACAGTGTTTTATTATTATTATTTGCGCGACGATGATGATGAAGAAATTCAAACTTTGCACATAATTAAGAAGTCGTTGCGTACGGATGTTTTTGCGCAATGTGGTTGTTTGTTTTTTAAATTTCTTCATAAACAACAACAACAACCAAGAAGAACTCTTTCCATCGACAAGCCGGTCGTTTCGTACGAATGAATGTTGAAGCGAAGAAAACGGCCGCAATACAAGTTGTGCCAAACAGCCATTAAGTCATTATGAAAGTTAAGGCCGCACGTCTACTTATCCGTGTCTTAATTCTCCTGAGAGAATCAAACACGAAGTATAGATATACATAGTAGACGAGAAGAGGCAAAATAGAAAATAAAAAAAATGAAATTATGAACGTATTTATAAACCAGAGTTATGGCCTGTTGGTTTTCTTAAACTTTTGTTTAATATAACTCGATTTTACCCCCTTAGTGATTAGCCAGCTTCAAACGATAAATAATCGGCGTGTTTCAGCACCGCCGGCCGCCATGTTTACAGTCGCACAATCATGCCGCGATCAACATTATCGTTTAGAACACTCATTGATTTTCGTCTTTGTGCTTCATTCCACTTCATTTTATTTATATCAGCTTGTTTATTTTAAGTTTCTTTCAAACGCCAAACTATTCATGCTTTTCTAAACAAATCTGTAAATATATTACAAGAATAGTAAATATTCAATGGCAATGGCTTGCACTAAACTCACTTATACGTGTTTTGTTTTGTAATTAGACACAAATTTTAAACAGTTATGTATCTATAAATAAACATTGTCGAATTAAAATCAACAAAAGAAAAATTCATACCAAAGTTATACGAAAATCTCTAAATTATATTCCTTAAATAGTCAGATTCCATTAAGGGATGCCCAAAAGGTATATATTTCCGTTAAAATCTCGATATCAATTTTTTTTACGATGACAAAACTTACTTATTACTTCGTATAAGAAAGTAAATATATTCAGAATTAAAATTCTCCCTAGAGTATTACAGAAATGTGTAAAATAAAACAAGCATAGTAGTTAAATGCAATTTTAATTTAATCCAAATAGTTTAGTAGATTCAATACATGCTTCAGCATCAAGAGTCTTGTCTGCATTAGCAAATTATAAATAATTAGTTTGTTGTTTTAAGAACGTAATTATACTAATATTAAATTGGCGTAATGTCTGCAACAACGGTCGTTCGTTGGTAATTTGCGAATGATATAAATTGATTTAAGATATACGTATACATAGATACAAACATGCTATTAGTATGTATGTATGAATATTATATAAGAAATAAATGTTTGTCTCCTTGCAACAATATGTATGATTTTGTGTTTTCAAATTGAGTTATACCATGCTTTTACTGATTACGTTTAGTGTACTTTTCATCGTAAACGAAGGCCGTGCTTACATAAATGGAATCTGTGTGTATAATTATGTATTTAACGAAACATTTTCCATCTTAAAGATTCTAAAAGCAACGCATCTCTGTTCTGATATCTCTGTTTGATCGCGCGCTCTTCTTTTTGCGTTCTTTTGGTGTCTCGTTCTATTTTACTTCAATAAAACGGATGGATTAGATTAAGTTTTGAACTGTAATGCGTTTTGATATGATATTATGTTATTCCAGCAACATGGAGGTTTTCTGTTTGCAAATGCATCGAGCCCAAGTGCACGCGTGTGTAAAAGACAACATCTTCTCTATCTCACCATACTTTTTCTTTACGTAAATCGGAAATGTTATTTCTTAATTAATCTTATGCAAGTTTTATACAAGCTTTGAGCATGTGTCTAGTATTTATTTTAAATTGGAAATTAAAACTCTTATACATTTATGTATGGTCTTAAAAGTTACTCTGGGTAATTTACAAATTTTTGTAGGAACGTGTATTTTTTTTATTAAAATTATAACTTATTATCGAAATGTAACGATAAATCAGTATTGGGAACGTATAAATAATAATAATAATAATACTGTTGGTACGGGAGGAGGCACACCATTAGGAAACACACATGGCCTGGAAAGCAACCATGGTGTAGTGTTAGTATTATCGAGCAGTCGCACGCATGGAAATTATGCGTGTATATATTATTTTTGATAGTAAACAGAGGCAGTTTAATTTAATTTAAGCGCCCGGCAGACTTATGCTTTGCAGGTGGACGTACTAACTTCGAATACAACGCACATGCGTATGTAGTTGGTAATTTAATTTTCCGCATACGTATAAGATGATAAACGCATGATATTCGGAAAGTAATGGCATGTACAAACATACACATCCACCCTTGGTTCTGTTTTCACTCAGTTGGTCGTCTTTGTTTGGTAGGTACTGTGCGCCTGATTTATGTTGCCACTTTTGGAGGAATGATTGTTATTTAAAGTTAATTTATTCCAGGCACTGTGTTACGTATTTATTATTACGTATTATAATACACATAAGTAAGTATTAAAAGTAACATAATACTGTTATGCTAGGTATTTGCAGTTTTCGAAAATAGAAAACACTTTGAAAGCGCTTTGCGGTAGTACATATGACCGCTACGAAATAAAACCAGAGTGAAACCAGCAAATATTTCCACTAAGTAAACGTTGAAATCCTCTGTGACCAATACACGTTTACATAAACGACCACGAAAATGTACGGACATACAAGAAACTTATTCCCCCAAAACTCTATCTATCTATCTGCCTACGTGTTGTATACTATACTTTATCCAGTTATTCGTTTGCTGCAAACCACTAACGATATTCATTATACACACACGCAAACGTACATTTTTTTCTCTCTCAATATCGTCAACACATGCAAATAACAAGAAAATAATAAAAAAGAATCTTTTGTTTTTATTCATTGAACGTGCACATAAATAAAATGGTAGAAATGTATGTATATGATATTTGTATTGACGTAAGAATTTGCGTCATATATTATTATTATTATAATTACAATACAGTATACATATTTATGAGTTGTTAGTTTTCTTTGGTGACAATTTCAATTTGTTTTGCTGATATATAGGGAAAGTTTATTGATTACCAGAGAAAGTTGTAATTTTTCGTACCAACTAGGAACTTTACACTTATTCTGATTGTTTTTAATAATTTTTTGTCTAATTGTTTTTTTTTTTTTTGTTACAGGTGAGTCCATATCATGATGATACTGTAAGTTTATTGAACATATATTTATTAAAAGAAATGATTATTGTTTTACGGAAGTATAAATAATTAATAATTCGATAGAATATGTAGGTATATTGAGTATACATATAACAGTGATGCATGATAAAATGAAATGATCAAGTGACGTGATGATATGTCACTTAGTTGGGCATTCTATTTTTGAATCGAGGTTTTCGGTGCTGCCTAATTGAAGGTGCGGCGGGTGTCTTAAACACACCTTCACGTATACGATCGCCCTTCTTTGCTTCACTTCGATTGTACTTGTGTAAACACGACCTTATAATATTTATATTACACGCTCTCCTCCTCTTCTTCTTCTTATAAACGGAGGAGAGAAAATCGTGGATGCGCGCCCGATCGCTAATAGCATTTGATATTTGATTAACACATGCAGCCCCACTCCCCACTTCTTCGCCTTTTCTTTCCCCTTCTCATCAAGCAAGGAGAAAATGCAAAAATAGGCCGCATTAAAAATGACAGGCATCCGCGCTTAAAACGGCGATTTTACTTCTCACCCTTCATCATATACTCTATATGTGTGTGTGTGTGTGTGTGTGTGGGTATGTGGGGTTGGGAGGTTTTTAGAATAAGGTTGATGTGTGTGTGTGTGTGTGTGTGTGCGGGGAGGCCTGAAAGACGCTAGTAGGGCTGAAAAGGAGATTCAAGCCGAGAAAAGATCGCTCTGTCTTTCTCTTGTACTTCACGGCACAGAGACGGAATATGTGTGATTTTTAATTAGTGAATATTAATTAATTATTTTTGTTAATTAATTAATATATTTTTTTCATATTTTACATTATTTTATGCGCCAAACGTAATATAGTATAGTGTATATCTACTAATAAGCGTACACTACATTAATCAATGATAGAAACTCATTTCTATTTAACAATAAATATTAAAATATAAATTTAATCGCCAGGAATTTGATGTTCTTCTTCAAAAGACATAAAATTTCAGGTTTTTTTTATAGAATGCGTACTTGCACTATCTCAGCATCTTTCTATAATACTCAAAAATCAAGTCTTAAACTAAATAATTGCACTCAAACAACAAAAAGCGAGATCATAAAAATTGATACTAATTACTAATTAACAATAAACAATTTACGACTGAATGCCGGCCTGTACGCACCCCTTCCGCGTACAGAGAACGCGGCGCGCACTCTTCTCTTCTTTTACTTCTTCTTCATCTTCTTATTTCTTGCGCCTCCATCGCCGTCACTGCCGCCACCGCCGCCGCCGCCGCGGTGTTGGTCGTCGCCTGATGGTACTCACTCACTCACTCACTCGTACATTTGCGTTTTCTCTCGCGCGCGCTCCACGATCCGCTCCGTTTATGCATCACGGCACGGCCGGTTGCGATAACGATTTTTTTGTTAATTATCAAGTCGCGTATGAGCCGAAGAGAGGCCACCTCCTCATTCTCCGCGAGGGGGGCAGGGGAGCAGGGGTGGCGAGTGTGCAGAACCTCTGCTGTTGCCCGCCGTCTTTTTCTCAGAATGTTGTACGGTCGCTCTTCCTCCTTGTTGTTGTCATATGACATCTAATACATATACAGACGTACATACATACATACGTTAGCTCGCCTTATGATGTTTGGGATTTTTATGTTCTTGTGTGGTACTCTTGTTGTTTTCAGTGTTACCAGCAGAGATATGCCCTCTATACCTAACTTTTTCGCTGCTCATGTATACTATATCTTAATTAGCAAAAGTTTTTATTTTTTTCTTCCGACGAGATTTTTGCAACTTTTTTTTGTTTATACTGTACATAAGCATGTATTGTGCACATTTTGTTTCATATCCTTGCAATTTTACTCATACATGGCATTCGTTTTATTGTTATTCATTCATCGGTCTTCTTTTATTTATTGCACACTTAGTTATGACAGCGCGGCTCAAATTGTGTTGACCTCCACCAAAAAACACAACGTTGGAACATATTTTAAGATTTTTAAAATGTTTTTATAATTAATCGCTAATTTACTACTAAATCAATTTATTTAACCTATATCTTAATTAGTCTTTATGTTTGTTGTACTATTGACTTACAATATGATACAAATAAAAAGAAATAATTTTTATTATATTTGAAAATTGGTGTTACTAAATTTTAATTATAATGTAATACAATATCGAAAATAAGAACCTAGATCTACTGTAAATGTGGGGCAAGTCATTTATTATGATTTTTGTAGTGAAATATACAATATTTTATAGAATAATTGAATACAAATTAAAATACGGTCATGTATATAAATATATAGACAAATACGGTACCACTTAAGGTAATAATAAATATGTATATTATTCGTCGGACCCTTCCAGTTATCATTCATTCTGGTAAATGAACGGGTGGCGCTACGTCACACATGTGACCGAATGCGGAGACATCTGTCCGATAGCAAATTAACCACTTGTGTCCGGTGTATAATAATTCTAAACACACACACACATGCACGCGTACCTCGTATATGTTAAGAGTATAAGTAATGGTGAGAAAGTAGCGGAGAGGGTTCATCTCATTCCCTGACTTAGTGTTTTTAGCCTGACACACACTGACTACAATCAGTCTTCTTCAACTCATTCCCTATCGTTGCCCCCTCGCCACCCACCCCCGCCCGCACTGGGGCCGCTCCTTCGCAAGCGAACATTTTCAACCCCTTCGGTACACTCCAGCAGGAAAGAAGAAAACGTTTAATTATTAATCGAGAGGAATTTTTAATCGATCTGTGTATTTTAAGAAGGCGTGTTTTTGCCCTGCTGCTTCAGAATCTATTTTTTTATTTCTTCAATATAGTATATACATATATATATTCTCTTTTGCAAATGTATCGCATACCCCGTTCGTCTCATCAATATTATATAGAAGCGCACGGTATCTTTTTTTCCACTGTTTTTTTTTTCCATTCCATTTTTTGTTTATTTCCCCCTCTCTGTCGTGAGTTTTATGAGAAATTAAGAATGTATATAGGTACTGTTTGAATATTGGTTACCGATGGGTGTTCCCTATAATGTCGCGATAGTCTATAACTTAATTAATTCTGGATTAATTGACCGATTTGCTAGTAATTAAAATGATTCTTTAGCGATAGTTGAGCCGTCGCCTTCGACTTCGCCTTCGCCGTTGTTGTTGGTCATGAATGGATGTTGTATGTACTACAAGTGATGCTTCACCGTTATACTAATGCTAGAAATTATAGCTATTTTAAATGCGCAGTCCTCATTAAATTATTTCAAGTTATTTTTTATACCGCTTTTCTGTACATTTAAATTACTAATTGCGGCCAACAAAAAATTTACGAATTAAAAATCATTGAAGTATTTTCAATAATTCATTATGCAAGACGAATATTATTTAAGTAAATAGCATTTATTTAGTCCAATTAATTTCATAAAATATATATATATATATATTACACAAAAAGATGTACATATATTAATATGAAATTCAAGGGTAGGCAAGTGTATGAAAAAGTATTGAATATAAAATGGTGTGTGTGTGTGTGTGTGTGTCATCAGCAGTAGTAGTAGCAGCATGCACACAAACACACACACACACACACACACATACATACATAGAAAAAAGGTTCTTTCGTTTATTCATTCGTACATCTGTGTTCTGTGGAGATTTTTCCCTTTCGTTGTAGTATATACATTAATTGCATGCAAATTCTTACAAAGAATGTACAATCCGCCATTTTCTAACTCAATTCGCGTCTTGGAAGGAACACAAGTCTTATTCCTTTGTCTCTCATATATACGTATATACTCGTTCGCTCGCTCGTTCATTCTCTATATATATATACTTTCTCAGCTCACGCATTTTAAACATCGGGCCCCCCTTTCTTTCGGATTCTTAATTAGTAAACCTCCATCTCTGTCGTGCACGCGGCGCGATATCGAATGGTGCCGTCTCCGTTTTACGCACACTGCGGCCGTATGGAAATGTGACGTCAGGTTGAGACGAAATTAAAGTTCCCCTCGCGAAAACGAATTTTCTACACCCGTGCAGTCTTTCATTACATACACACGCACATGTACGCGCGTCCTTTGCTCACGTATCCATTCTGTGCGTGTATTACCAGAGCCGGCCTTAAGATTCACCCGAAATACAGCGCTAACTTACTCTTCCAACAACAACAACAACAACTTTCACATAAAAATGACGCTTTTTATTTAAATCCAATTTCAAAAATATCACACAAACTTTCTCCCCGTTGCTGTAATTTTACTGCCAACTACCAAAACTATTGTTTGAAAAATTAGGCAATAAATGTTTAACGATCTCTTAAAGTGGTCGTGGAGTTTACATAAACATAGTTTAACTTTGTAGTCCTCCCAGTTAGACATTAACATGTTATACATCGAATTAAATTTTCATTTAAAACACATTGAATTAATAATAGCTAAAATTGTAATAAAGAAATTTCATATAATGATTTTTTGCTGTTGTTTTTTTTTACTGTATTCTAAATCCAACTCTGATAATTAGCAGCTATCCTTTTCTGGTAAATACAAAACATACTTTTCTATACACATGTTCATACGTATGTATACGTATAGAAATGGAGAAATATTTTCGAAATGTGCACGGGGGTTATTTAGAAAATACAACAGCGCTGCTTCATTGGCATGGAGTGCTAATTTAAAATAAAACAAGGCAGAGTTTCTTCCCAATCCCTCTCACTTTTTAACCTCTTTCCCTTCCTTCTCCCGCCACAGCCCTACCCGTTCCAGAGTCTCACACCCTTCTCACCATCGGAGTTTCTAAGTGTATATGTATATTTCGCGTTTTGTAAGTACGTGTGTGTGTGTGTGTCTGTCGTAGATGGAGAGTTTCACATCACTGTGTTTTTAGAAAGAAGCATCCGTATTTTTTAATGAACTTTTTTTACTTATTTCATTCCTTCCTTTTGTTTTGTCTACACACTTTGCTTTATAAGAATTTGTTGTTATATGCTAAGTTATTGTTCTTAAATTTACATATTTTCATATGTAGTACTTATATGTATATTTATTTTTAAATATAAATGTATATGAAAAATTAAATATCAAAAGCAATCATTGAAAAATGTTTATTTTTTGTCCTCATCAGTAAAATATTAATTATTCGTTGAATATTACTTTTCTGTAGAGAATATTATAAACATTTAAAGAACTTATATTGAATGCCGGTTGAAATTTTATAATATTGCTTATTTGAAAATACTAATTACAAAGCAGAGAAGAAACCATAAACACAGTAGGGCAGAAACGAAAGAGCTTTCGTTTAGAAAATAAATAATTAGCAGTTCTTTGTGCCCATGAGTACGTGAATTATTGAAACCCTCGTGCCGGCGATGTTAGGACTATATGTATACACACAATACGCACCACCGTCTACCGGCGTAAACGCAAACTTTAAACTTTAAATAAAAAAGCACGAGTCGAAAAATTACTTAACACTCATTTCTAAAAAAAAAAATGTTCTTTTATTTAAGCTCCAATCTCTACTTTCATTTATTTATCATTTTTGTACTCTGAATACTAAATAAAAAATAAATTTTTTCAAATTAAAATACTAATTTATTAGAAATGACGACGCAGATTATAAATAAAACAATATTTATTACGGCAGAGAACAATGAGAATAAAATGTTTGAAAATCAATTTGAATTGTCCTCAAAGTTTCTTTGAAAGAATGATAGCTTCTTCTTCTTCTTTCTATATTCTAAGATTTAAGTTATTATTGAAGTTGCAAAAAGAAAGATAATTAGATTATCTGATACTCGAATCGGTCATTAAAAAGTAGAAAAACTTTTAAAAAGCCAAGTCAAAAATGACAAGATTTCCTTTCGTTGATTTCTCTGTACGCTATGTAAACCTCCTATTGTTGTATGTATGTATGTATGTATGTACCAATAGTGTTTACGGATGATTGGTTATTCAAATATAGCTAGCTAGCAGTAGGTTCAGTCAATTATATGTCGTTATAAGAAAGATAACGGTACGGCCATTGTCAATTAAAGATAATAACATTGAGTGCAGCCATTTTCAAACTGATTGCTTATCGGCCAGTAATCAAATGCAATCATAAATTAAACCATCATATTTTGTTGCTTTTCTTGATTCTTTCTTATTTCTCATCAGCTAAACATGCAAACGTTCTTCTTCTGTGGCATATGTTGTATTTACCGTACCTACCGTACCAAATCAGGTAAAGACAAAAGAAAATAAATCTAATAAATTAAAAAACATCTAAATGTTTTGGTGGCCGTGTTTTGATTTTGTTTTGCAAATAAATGGACGAAACACAAATGTAAATAAATGTACAGTGTCATGCCGAATGCGACCGCCGCGGATGAGGCCCGGGCGGCCACAGTGCCTACCGCGAATGACAAACGGACGTAATAAACAAGTTTACAAGATTTAAAGGAACTCTTTCCGGGCGGGATAAAAGCACCAATAAAAGTTGCACAAAAGTACAGCTTACGGCACATCAGACCTGTGATTTATACGTTATCAAGTTAATATAAGATTACAGTACCGCTACCGGCAGTTAGAGGGCGCACAACTTCCCGCCACCATTCTCTCCATTGCACACCACACACTATACGTGTATAGAACTATCATCATCCTCAAACACCACACTATCTCCTAAACCTCGATCGCTTTACTCATTCTAACTTTACACGAACATTTTAAATACACTCATTCTTAAATACACGCATCATTAAGCCTTACACTGGGCTGTCTTATACGTAGTAGGTAAATACTTACATAACATCAAACCTATTCCTATCAAAAGCAGAAGCAGAAAACCATTTACAGGCAATCTTTCATTTGACATTCTTTCAATACTGCTTTCTGTTTTTTCTAGATAAACCACAAATACCTCCCAAAAATGTCATTTCCACAACAGTCACAGCCATACATTTGGTTTACCAAACCCAACATTCACAGCCATACATTTACAATGGCACATATATAACATAATCTTGCATCCTTAGAAATATTAAAATTTCTCGCAAATATTCCTAAAGCTCTTAAAATAATAAAAATAAAAATGACTATTCCACTCACCTGTCAAAAGTAGACCAATAAGAATGCAGGATTCTGAATTTTACAACCAATCAAAATGAATTGTAGTGCATATTTAGTACTAGTAAGGTTGTGTGTCGACAATTCAGTACTAGTACTTTTAAGTGAATATTTTAAACAAATGAAATGACAATATACGTCAAAACACACTTTTGACATTGAATATTTGCAAACAACAGTAACTGTTTTTCTGGTTGCTATGGTTATGAAAACATAACCAAATATTATTGCTATTTTTAAATTAAAAAATAGATTTGGTTCATTGAATAGTCTCTCGAATACGATTCGTAGTAAAAGTTAAGTAGAATATTTTTGATGGTATATTACTCATGTCTCTTGTGCTTTCGAATACTAAAGCACAAGAGACATTCGTAATACACCATGAAAAATAATCGACATAACTTTGACTACTTATGGTATTACATGTGAATATATTTTATTTGTTACGCTATTTACGCTATATTAGAAACAATTATAAAGTCGGGTGTTCTTTAGTTTTGAAACAAATTTAAATAATGAATAAATAACAAAATGGTGGTATAAGTTGATTAACAATAAAGTAATAAATTAAGTAGACGCCGCTTTGTTTTAGTGATAAGAATGAACATCAGAATATGTTTAAGAGCCGGTGAGCATCACATACGGCGTGAACAAGGACGTCACGTTGTTTCACGGGCGCAAAGGATACGATGAAAGATTGAAATGGAAGAATGAGTGAGTGTGAAAGTGCACGGGAGAGAAGAACAGACTGCCACCATCAGGAACTCACATTGTCATATTATGATGGCGTTTAAATGTGAGAATTATGAATACAGTATGATTTTCAAACTTGTATATATGTATGTATGTATATATGTATGTACGCGCCTCGGCACAGCACAGCGCTACGCTCACACGCTAACTTGAATTTGAACAGACTCACTCTGGAGTATGTATGTTTATGCATGTGTGTGCCTATTTGTGCCTGTGTGTGTGTGTGTGTATGCTTTAATCAATTGAGAAAATCTTCTTGGAATAATTTAAAGCATTGAGGGTGGTATTAATTGTCATTGTCGTTAGTTAACGATGAAAATTTACTTTTTGAATTATTAATTACGTTATTACTCTATGTTTGCTTCTTTTGTTTAACTCTTACTAAAGATTTAACTAGATTTATGCATTCAACAAATAAGTTTTAATATTCATTGCAACGCAAATCCTGATCATTAAATATTTTTTATACCTACTACTACTACTACTACTACTAGTACCACTACAATACCTATATTAAATTTCAGTTGACTGTACCGTTCATTATATTATTATGTACAATTTCACAGAAAACATAGCGTACAAGTTGCACGTTTTGTTTTCTTTTTCTATTATATCATATAAGTGCGTCGCTTGACAATACATAACATACAAGTGCACTGCCACTACCCGTAAAATTTAATCAACCACCAGTTATAATTAACGGCTAATAAACGTCTACCAGATTTATTTCAATTGCATCATCATCTTAGTATATTTCTGCACAACATTTATTTTACAATTACATTTTTTTTTTAACTATAAATAAAACTTCTCTGGGTAATAACTTTAGCATATGATATAAATACAGTATGTACAATAAATTTATATACTAAACATTAAAGCACCCCAAATTAAATGGAATGAAATATGGCAGTAATTTTATATCCTCTTTTACATACACATACTCACATATACACAAACATACACATAAACACATATATACATACACATGCACACATATACACACATGCACACATATACACACATGTATACGCACATAAACACACACACACACACACACACATACACACATAGGAAGACAAAGTTTTAAAAATCAATTGATGACAAATGTCTCATATACGAAATGTCTCCGTATACCGAACCCCCTGATTATATAAGTTAGAAATCGTTAAGTAGTATATTACACCAACAAAATATACATATCTTCGAAACAACAACAGCAACAACAAGAACGTGAACATGAAATAAACATTAAATAGTGATCAATATGACCAACGGTTGGTTGGTTGGTTGGTTGGTTGGTTGGCTTCCTTATGATGTACCTTCATAAGTCACATGAGTTTTAGTTTTAAAATATATTGGCGCGCGCGTTCGCTCGCTCGCTTGGTTGTTCGCTCGCTCGCACAGCCGCAACTTGTAGAAATAAAAGCGTCGCGTTTCTCGTGGAAGACTAGTCGTCGTGTATAGGAGACGGGTGCCTGGCCCGGACCAGCACCGAGGCATCTACATAATTGCATGTTTTAAACAAATTTAGCCAGCAGGTTAATTTGTGTGTCGACGTACAGCACTCGGTTGTAATTTAGTGCAGCAATCAGTGCACGTACGCTAAACGTTAACTACTAATAGCATTAGTTCGATAACGGACGTATACCTACATACATACATACATACATATATACAAATTCACCCCAATCATATACACAATACATATACATATATGTATACTCGTATATTTGCATACATATATGTATTTGTGCTTCTTATACCTAATATACGATATACATACATACATATATATGTAGCAAGTCCAAACTATTTCGCGTCCGATTTACATGGATTGAATATTAAACTAGATATGCACTGTCCTCATATGAGAATATATTTAATTACGTTTACGAAGGAATAAGGACTGTAAATTATTCATAAATTATAATTTACCGTCACGTATTCCTCTTTCTATCTCTCCTTATTATGTGCACCACAAATGACAAGAAAATACCACATGTAGTGGTCTTTGTTGGACATATAGCCCCGAATTTACCAACAGTTCAAATTTGTTAAACACGCGACATCGCGTACCCGTTCGCTCATATGTGCTCATGAACATGCAATATTATTATAAACCAACCGATTATCTTTGAATCACCTACAAGGCTTTCTATATATATGTGTGTGTGTGTGTGTGTGTGTGTGTGTGTGCTTGAATGATTTTGATAGCAGAACTAATTAAAATGTTTAAATTATTTATAGAAACATGTTCATTGATACTAAACCAAACTATTGACAAACATTTTTTTAAATTAAACTTATAACTGTTATTTGATCACAAACGCGCCACTCCATGGGTGGAAAAATACGTAATGATATAGGTATATTTAAGCATTTGTTTATTTTGTGTAAAAAAAAAAAGAATGGTAATAATTCGTGCTTATGTAATATTCACAATGATTTCAAATGGATACTCGTAAAAACGTAATAGCTCTCTATAAGTACCTACATATTTATTGGGTTTGAAATTAAGCGAAATTCGACTTTATGCTCGTATAGGAACGGGTTACAGTTGAGAGGATTTGGATATATAGTTTTTAGTTGTTTGTTAAATGAAAAGATCCGGGTTCAGTCACCGGCGCGGCGGTTCAATTGTTTCATTTTAATTGTAGATGTACTTTAATCATAAACCACCAAAAACGTATACTATCACTTAAATACTAAAAATTTTAAATCTATTTGATTTTATATTTTCATAATGTGACGATGCTATATAGATAAATAAGTTAAAAGATAATTTCGAAAATGTAGATAAAGGAGTAAATGTAACTTGATTGTAATATTGATTGATAAAAAAAATATAAATGGAATATAAGTAATGTATGGGGATGTGTTTATCGGTACGAAGGGTAAATCTAGGATGTTAAATAGCAAATACACGTAGTACATAGATACGACGAATATGGTTTAGTTGTTTTGAAACGCGGTCTCGTCTAAATACCAGTGTAAACTATTAAAAGGTCATCGTGCATAATTAACAATGCTATTATTATACGTGTTGTGCAATATCAACATAAATATTCCACAGTCGACCAGGATCGTCTTGCTTGTTTCGTTCGTGTCTTGGTATTATAACACAGGCACGCCACTACGCCACCATCCTTATACTTTTATTCTTCATTTCACTCATTTACGCCACTAGCACTCCTTCATTTCTCCAACATTAATCCATACTTTACATACATACATACATACATATATGGGCAACGCTTATTTTACAAAAATTACTGTGCTTAATAATAACAATAAGGTCGGTTTACCACGTTTTAATAAAATACAAAAAAAAAAAAATCTACAATGACGCTTGCACTTGTATTTAATTCAAATTTTCAATAGTAAACTTTTTGAAAAAATAATTCAAACAAAATCTATTTGAATTATTAATATCTCTAATTTTTATTCTTACCGTTGTAAATGCAACCATTTTTGATTAATTGCAGAACCCGCAAAAAAAGACAAGAGTAAACATGCACTTCTAGTTTGAATATTATTTAAGAAAGTAAAAACATGTTATATGAAAGATTATACAGACAACAGAAAAGTATATGATGTGACCGCCAATGAAAATATCGTGGAATGTAGCAGCGTGTGTATGTATGTACGTATGTATGTATGTGTGTGTATATAATGGCATTAGCGAGATGGTCGTGCTATATGAGGCAGGAATCGAGCGATAACTCATATTTGAGTTGCCGCGAAATCTTAAAAATAATAAACAATAGTTCATGTATGCATAAAGCGAACGGACACAATTTGTAAAGCAGGCGCAACCAGCCAACCGTGGAGACCCGAAGATATTCGCACTGCCTGCCACATGAAACCATGCATATGACTGTGTGTGTGTGTCTGTAAAATGGCGCGTGGTATATTATCGGATCGCATCTCTTTCGATCATTGTGCAGCAGCAGCAGCAATCATTCGATTGCAAAATCGATTCACTTTTATCACATTTATTATTGTAGGTATATGGTAGGTTTAGTGGGCAGAAAGGTTAGTTGGGACTACTTACACTACACACACATTCTTCAAACTAGTGTAAAGGTTGTGTGAAGAAGTTTGCAAGGTAATATACTCAATTACATAAATGTTACCATAGTACAGAAAGTAAACGCTAAACTGCCCTCTAATACTCGTACCTAATAATTATCATACACTCACATGCTGCTACGTGTGAACTCTCGCTCAAATTCTCAGAATTCCGCGCATATTAACGCACTAATTATTTAAGCTTACGAGTATACGACGACATCAAATCGTTCAATAATTTGTAGATAAATAAAAAACTGTCGAATAATAGATTTTAAAATGACCTAAAGAGACCTAAATCAGGTATCGTTTTAAATTTGATAGGGAACAAACGCAAGGTCACGTCAGTTTTGATTTCCCATCTAGTTTGAGACATTAGTTAGGGACGGGGCCGGTGGAAATGGTTGATTTTCCATGATGACGTAATGATACGTCACGCGCAAACACGCGAGGAACATCCGTCACGTGGAATTAATATATTAAAGATGCATTTATGGCAATCATAAAGAAATGAAATTAGGAAAATGATTTATATCTTATGTATATAGTATATTCGGAGCTAATTCAAACGTTCGTTATTATGTTTGCAAAATACGATACATTATATATATATAAATACGTATACATAAATACATAAACGAATCATTTATTCCAATTATAATGGATTTTGGCTATAAAATGAGATACACTTTTTCTTGTTGGCATTTTATGGGTATGGTAAACAGTAACATAATAAATCAATAACATTTAAGCGGATCACTGATACTTATTGTCAGATAATCATAACTTGAAAATCATATTTTATGTTTATTAGTATGTCCTTAAATTTGGAAATCTGTTACATTTCAAATATGTATAGAAGTTTCGCGCAACTGGTGCATAGCCAACATTTAGACAAAAATAGACTAAATTTATTAAAATATCCATAATAGCTTGCACTAATCTTTCATATACGTTTCATATGTTTATTATTTTACTAATGTATAATTAAATGGTGAATTCCAAATTACTTAAGTCTATTTTGTTTTCTGTTGTTTCAATTGATATGATATACATAAATATAAATAAAATATGAACAAATTTCAATAACCATTTTATTGCTATTACTATTTTTGTTGCAAGTGTAACCGTTTTTGCGTTATTGAGGAAACTGAAAAAAATTACAAGAGTAAACATACACTTTTTTTTTATGATGACAATATTACTTAGTATATGAAAGTAAAATTTTATTCTAAATTTATAAATATTTTCAAATTACAAAATATATATAGTATGTAGCGAGAGAATTTTAAAAAATATTAAATATACCTGGAAGCAAATAATATTTCACATATATTTAAAACTCAATTTCGCGTACGTGCAATTTTAGTAGAACTAAATTTAATTTGATACATATTACATGATGTGCAAATTGCATTCCATTTAGCATACATTTCTCACATATAAAACTCAATTTGCAGTTAATTATATATATATATATATATATATATATATATATATATATATATATATATATATATATATATATATATGTTTTTGGTTAGCGAAATATTTCCTAATGCATAATGACCTAGTTGTTCATCTCCAAAAAAATCGTGCATCATTTCTCCAACAAATTGATTGAACAAATGTTTCTATTAGAATAACAATAATAAAGACAACAATTACAGAATGGTAATAATTCACAGACAATTATATCTGATTTTCTAATCTCTCATCAAGCAAGCCATACCCACACGCAATAATATTAAATAAGCGAACAACACATTCACACTCACACTACGTTATGTTATGTTGTGAATTATACACTTCTACGTACATACATACAAATATAATACAATGATAAATAATCTGCTCTTCATTGTATATGCAAATGAGACGAAACGATGAGAAATATTTCATATTTTACTTCTTACTTATTGCGGCTCTATATGTAAACATAGTATACATTTGACTATGTAACGTCTTTAATATTTATTATATGTACAATTATATTTCACGATTTAAATAGAGTTACCTTGAATCAATCTATAGTCAAAATGGCAAAAATATAAGATATAAGTATGTAATAGGTACCTAAATGGCAGCCAAAAAATGAAATGTGAAATAAAGCAATGCAAGATAAAAACATGTATGTTGGTAGATAGGTAGCAGGTATAATACGAACTGATCTAGAATGTAAAACGTGCATAAAAACGTAAACGTGTTCTTTCTTCACCTTGGCAATTTGCTATACATTCTCCTCTACATATATACATACATACATACATATGTGGTGTCTTACATACATACATACATATATACCGCGGACTCGATGTACCGTAAATAAATACATATACATACATAACGTAAACGTAGGCATATATGTACGTATGTACGTACGTACGGACGGAGTATGTTCATGAACAAATTGTATTGTAGTCTGTGCACGACTTGTACCGGTTTCTCACGAATACCTTAACATTGCAATTTAAAGAAGCCTATCAAATCTTTGTTAATCTACATTACTTATCACTTTTCATTTATTTACTCGTCTTCAATAAAGTTTCTAATTATATGTATAACTACTTATATCTTCTGAAATTTGTTACCATTAATAAACACTAAATATTTAATTAATACAATTCTCTCTTATCCAAATAGTTATTCATCTACATTAATCTACATTCATGTTTTAAATACTGAAATTGCATTATTTTCTATTTATTCTAATTATTACTTTTTTATACGAAATAATAAGTAAAGATTGTTATTATTAAAAAAAAAACGATCTCGCGATTTTAATCGAAATCTACCTTTTGATCTTCCCTAAATCGAGTCAGTTTATTTTTGGAATGATGTATGTCTGTCAATCTGTTTGTTTGTAGTCTCTCTCTCTCTCTCTGTGTGTGTGTGTGTGTGTATGCCTATTTGTATTTAGTTTATTTTAAAACTTTAAAAAAATCTAGTACAAACAATAATTATGTGTTCTAGAATACGTATATGAAAGTTCGGTGCAAGACACTGCGGATATTTTTGTTCTAAAATTGTATAGCATTTACTACGATGATTCAACTATTTACATTATATTATTATTGCCTTAATTGTTCTTGTGACAAGTACATATCTATTCTATTAAGTATTGAAAAAAATGATAAGGAATAGTGTTTTATTGGAACAATGATTCAAAAGTAAAAGTAACAATTGTATTGAATAAATTTGGAGTATACACAAGAAAAATATAATTTTCTATTGCCGAGCCGTACATAAAAATATAATTTAGTATTTAAGTGTGCAAGATTAGTAAAGTAGGAGTGGAACACTTGTAAATGCGTGAAGGGCGCAACAATGGCAGAAGCAATTGACACAAAAACCGTCAATTGTTTTTCGGCTCCGAAGTCACCTGCTGCGTGTTAGGGATGTAATTGTGCATATGGACCCGTCTGGCAAAGTGACAGCTTTCGGCGCCACCAACAACCTACCTACCTGGCTGATTTGGGGGAAAAAAATTCCAACTGTAATAATAACATATAGTGTTATAGCCATACTGTTACCAAAATTCTCGGAATTTCATGTTTTCAATACTTATTATATGCTTATCTATTGGAGTATTCGCAATTTTTTGCTTTTTTTCTTTTAATTGAGATCTTAATGTTGTATGAGATGCTAGCATATAATTGTCTCAACAATGTAACGAATATTTTCCATTTAAATTAAGTTCGGAAAGTAATTCGGAAAAACCAATCCAGTTAGGCCATAAATTATTCGGTGCGACAGAGGTTAATATATAGGGAAATGTTCGGGCAAGTTACAGAAAAACTTGATCTCTAACTTTCGTCCCCGCGGGATTCGCGTGTTTTCCGCACGCACCCTACTCCGCGTGCTGCTGTGTTCTCACTTTTGCGCGTACTCGAAATTCATTTCGACAGCTGATGCCTTGTTCTAACATACACTATGTGTAGCAAATTAGTTTACACCCGTCTAGCCACCTGACTCTTTTCGTTAAAAATGCCTAAATGTCATTTGATACATTTCTCATTGGCCTGGCCTATTTCAAACGCTTTTAAATAACACACAACTCAATTGTACCAACTATAAATAAATCTAATATTCTCACATCGAATCTATTCTATATAATTATATTTGTCTCAGTGCCTACAAGAAGGTGTTACTATTTTAGATTTATGAGACAATCTATGCAAATACTATTGTATTCAAACTTACATCTTACATAATATAATAAAAACTGATAATTTATTCAGAATTTCTAACCTTTCGGAATAAAAATCACGCACAACTACATAGATTTAAGGAGGAAAAATATAGTTTATTTGAAATAATGTATGTAGTAGGTACATTTGAAAAGAAAAAGAGAATATTTAATGACAGGACGTGGTGGCAATTTCGTCTAAATTCACCTGTTTGGATGGTTTTAAAACGCCTTCGAGGTCGACGAAGAAGGCACATCTGTGAGTATCGTCCAGCGAGGCGTGACAGATCTAGTCAGCCGTGGCACAGGATGTGTTTTGTTACACTATATATATTGTCTTCTTCTTCTACATGGTCTTCTTTTTCTTGTACATCTTGTGTGAGAAGTGAAATAACACCGCGAGCGATTCATCGATGATTGTTCTTCTTACGTGTATGTATGTATGTATGTATGTATGTATGTACGAGCTGCCATACCGCCCCGTAAGACTTGCATATTGTAATATTACAGCTATTTACCCAACGTAAATGTAGCTGATTGTAATTTATTAGACTAAAGTATGTTTTCAGTACATACATACATACATATAGTTAAGTTGTAACTCGAAAAAAATATGATAAATGAGTGTAAAACAATTGTATGCCTACATTTGAAACAATACATATGCAACCGTGAAGGTAATGTGCTTATTATTAAGTCACAATGTTTACAGTTGCACAAAAAACCATTTTGTTTTGTAATTAAACAAGGACAATTCCAAGTGAAAATGAACAAATTCCACAGTTAATCTAGGGAACGTTTATATTATAAACATTTATATTTCCATGTCGCATGCACCTATCTATAGTATATGTATGTATGTATAAACCGCAAAACGCTAGCAACATACACTTTTGATTGAGTGCGAATATTTTGCATATCTGGGTCAAGTTGAAATTTTTGTAAAAATATATTTTCTCACTCATATTAAAACGCGATAAATAGAAAACAACAACATATAAGCATTTCCATAGAAAAACAATAATTACTTTTAAGTTTCAATACGTACTAGACTTTGAAACTAAACTATGCATGTATGTAGGTATACCCGAATATGTATTGTGCTGTTAAGTAAGATATTAGAAACAACTGTATGTACGTATGTACATAGATACAATGATATATAGTTTTGGGAACATGATCTGCCATTTCGTGAAATCTGTACTCGCTCTCTTTTGCATTTGTGACGTCAGCGTAACTTCCATCTATTGAGAACATTTATATGTATGTATGTATGTATGTATATTGAACACACGTCACTTGGCTGGCGAGCGAGTTCTCAATGCTGTGTGCTCTACACGAAACCCCGAGACAAATCCGATCAACATCAACGCATTTGCGTGACTTGACGTTACTGCAATGCTACACCCGTTTGGCTTTCGACCAGTGACAGTGGCACCGTTAGGGCACAACCAAAAGGGAGCTATTGAAAATCATTTCCTTTTTAACAACAATTTATAATTGCTACGGCACTAAAATACTTACATCCATTTAACCAAATATGAAAAGTATTACTCCATTTTAAACAATTACACACATACATAATCATACACACACATATAGACAAACAGATACACACACACACACACACCGGGTTAGAGAGAGAGAGATGTAATTCTAAAAATAGTAAAACTAGATTCAGGGATGGTCAAAAGGTATACTTCCATTAAAATTTCAAGATCTAATTTTTGTATGAATACAATAGTTATTTGAGAAAATAAAAAGAACTTAAAATGATATATATATATATATATATATATATATATATATATATATATATATATATATATATATATATATATATATATATGTATATATATATATGTATACGCCGCTGTGATAAAAGCCAAAAGCGAATAAACAGACAAAGCTCTCCATGTTCCGTAATGTTAGGAAGCAAAACGCCGCCAACATTGCGCGTCTATTTATGATGTGTTAGTATATCGTAGTTAGTAGGTGTGCGTCAAGCTTGATGGCTTACCAGTACCACTGGCATGGCATCACGGCCTGTGAACCTGTCGAATTGTCCCTGTTTAAAATGTTCTCAATTATGATCGCTCGCATAATATCCATACAGAGATACCTATATATACGTACGAAGGTAACATCGATGCCTTGGAAAGTGTTAAGTTTGCTACGCCGCAACGCACTGCTATTGTCATATACGTGTGTTGGAGGAGAACGAACGAACGAACGAACGAACGAGGTGATATTGTATGCCAATGTTCAAGAAGATTATAATAGATCTTTGGGGCCTCCTATTATCCCACTATAGTTTCTGAATCAGTCAAGTTTCGCCAACTCACTCCGACATGGATCATTCGAAACTAAACATAGTTTATTTAGAAAAATGTGTTTCGGTTCAACAATCTAATAAATAATTATTAACCCTTTGTTTCTGGCTGAAATTTTCTATGCAATGCACATACATACATACAATACAATTTCTTAAGTTGGTATTAATTTCTGTTATACGAAAATAAATCATTAGAAAATGTTGTCATCACGTCTTGAAACAAAAAAGAAATCCATTAATTTTTGTTTAAACACAGTTTATAATACACGTCTGTTTGCGTAGGCTTAATTTAAAAGTTGCAAAAGAAAAATTAATTTATGAGTTCGTATAGGGTGAAGTGATAAAAGACATAATTCATTTTCGAAAGACGCAACAAAAAATATATATCTATATGTATTATCTTACTATAGGAACGATCTACTAAGCCAAAGCCTAGTAAGTAATTTTCGTAAAAAACATAACATACGTATAAGATGTGCATTCATTCATTCATTGGGTTAGTCATCTGACAATCGACAATCACACTCTAGTTAACAAAAACCACACCAGGGACGCATGCAGGCATGACTGTTTGCTACTGGTCACCGAGTTCTTGGCCAGGAAATTTGCGGTTTCCATTTTATTGGTTTCTTTTAAAAACCAATGAGAAAAATACATTCTAAATCACAAAAACATCCATGCTATTTGTTACACATACAGAAAACAATCTGTATACATACTGGTATTCTTTCTGCATTTATTCACACGTTGCACAAATTAAATCGGCCCTCATATTCAATTATACCGTTTATTACTTTCCTGTATGAAGTAATAAGCAAGTAAAAATGAAAAATAATCATGTGTGTGTGTGTGTGTGTGAGCATTCTACAACTTAAACGGAAGTGCTTGTTTACTTTACACTGTCATATATATATATACGTATAAATAAATAAATATATATATATATATATATATATATATATATATATATATATATATTTATTTATTTATACGTAGATGTAGTACATGAGTAGAAGATACAGTAGTGTATCTCACAGTACATGGTGGACAATCGGACATGCGAGGTACGTCATGCGGAACTTCGTTGTTCTCCAGGCGAGAGTCGCACAAGACGCAGAGATTAATTGGCACACCGATGCGGTGCTCGATGGTACATCGCACGTACCCTTCTTTGTTTCCAGCCCCACAGCCCCCCCTCCCCCTACCGTCAGCCAAGCTATAATTTGCATTCGAATATAAAAGTTAAGGCAGCACACATGAGCGGTCACCTTGTCCTGTCCCGTGATGCTTTCTGTTCAAAGTGTGTAAAATCTGTTTTCGCAATGACCGCGACAACGACAACTACAACGCCGCACGACTGACCGTGACTACTACTGTTACTGGTCGATCGCGTGAACAATTGACTAATTATTATTGGTTTTACCTGGTTACACTGTTGTTACCTTGTTTTTATAAGCAAATAAAACATTTTTTAAATCGATATATTTTTTATTTTTATTACAGTGGCTATATTATTCTTTGTGTTTTGATGATTTGAAATGGCACAAAAATAAATGAAAATATTGCAATGATTAGATAAACGGGTTAATAATATTCTGAAAATTATTAAAATTGGTGTTTGCTCTGTGGAAATGACTGAAATCTAAAAATAATCCCCTATGTAGGTAGTAGGCAGGTATACCTATGAAAAAATGTCGTGTATATAATTTTTGTTAGAAAATGCGTTGTTAGGCAGGGGCGCATATCAGTATGAATGTTGCGGTGCGTGCGTGCGTGCGTGATTATACAGAAATAAGTCAACGACGCGATTCTGAAATGAGTTTCGAGTAGGAAAATCTTGAGTTTCTTTTCGAGTTAATTAATTAACGTATGCAAATTAGACGTTTACTCTCGTTATGTCCACAAATGTCGAGCACTTAATGATAAATTTCATGCAGGTTATATCTGACAGAAAGAACTAGTATAATTACTAGTTTTTCTTTTCCCTTTCGTACACCGCTTAATTATTCTGCACTTTTCGGCTTACCGAACTGATTTTATATTTACTTACTTATATGTTATTTTTTATACGACTTTGATTTCCGTTCTATATTTTAATTGGTTGCATTTTTCATTGTACGGTATTAATAATAAATTTTTAATGGAAGCTTTTATCAATACATGCTTCTTACATTCGACATCGTTTCCCTACTCCTCCAACACTGTCCATTACTACACTATTTAAATCTGGCGCGGGCACACTAATTATTATATAGCAAATAACATTGTACAATGGTATACCATAGTGACCATCGTTAGATATATGGTAGTGTGGTAGTGAATGTTGGGTTTGGCAACCCAAGCATAAAAAGCGTACCACTGCTGCAGAAATTACATTTTTAGAGGTATTTGTGGGGTATGTAGGAGACGTAGGTGTGCGAACAGTGCGATATTGTAAAAAATGACGAATGTAGAATTGGTGAGAGTCAACAATAATGGTATGGTCATATTGAACGATGTTAGATAGACTAGAGAGATTTACGTAGGCGAGATGAATGATGAGAGAATATAAGGTCGTCATCGGAATAAGTGGTTAAATATTATTGAAAATTAATTGCATTGAAGAAATGCTGTCAGCAAGCGGAATACAAAAGCGTCTATGAAGTATTTGATGAATTTGTATGTAGCGAAAGATTATGTTATTAAGGTAGAGTTGGATGGTGAAAAATTGTCAAGATGTGAAGGAATTTAAGAATTTTCTGCTACCCTATTAAATGGGAATATGTTTGTTTGTGAAATATATTTGAAAAAAATAACGCGATATTATCTATAAAAATGATAAATTTTATACCGAAAGAACGGATAATAATGTATAGAAGTAATGCATTTGTATTGATTTGACATGTTTATTTTCGCAATGTTCTTCCACGAAAAAAACAGCTGACTCATACATGCAATCTTAATGTAGAGTGAAACAAGTTCAAGATGGCTGTTTCTGTTTTAATTAAAAAGTAATTTCATTTCTTATGACAAGAAATAATTTCGCGTTCTGTTGCAATGTATGTTACGTATGTGTGTGTGTGTGTGTATGTGAATGTGAATGTATTCCAACATAGACTTTTTAATTACAGTTAAGTTCTGGTATAAATGTATACGCGAGGGTGAAATATTCCAAGAAGCCTTGACTGTGTGTACGAGACAAGATATGCATATGTGTGTATGTCAGAGGGGTGCGCTGGGGTGACGGGGATGTAGACATGGGGAGACATGCGAGGGTGGCAGAGCATGCGTGCCAACGTAGAAAAAAGGCATAATCATGCAAGCGGCGCGTATTAATCGCGGACGTCTTCCCCTTCTTTCTTCTTCGAGTCCGAGAGGCGCAGCGTAAGGGGTGGGGGAGGGGAGTGTAGGAGGTGGAGTACCGCACTTCTTGCCGCGTATAATATACATACACACACACACATTCATGTGAACTCGGTCCCGGTGACAATTATTGATTGAGAATTCTTCCTTCTCTGTGTACTTATGTATGTGCAATGCAATGGGCAAAGACAAGAAGTATCTACCGTTGCACGGCGGTTATTAAAAGTTTTGACTGTTAAAAAGAAACGGCGATATCTCGCTCGGCTGACAAAGATGGAAACGCTTGTCTCTCGAAGGATTAAAACCAAGAGGAATATGTTTGTAACTTGGAATAATTGTGCTGCAAGATGAGTTTAAAATCCAACTCGTATTTATTGGTTGGGAATAAAGCTCATGATGATGATGATTATTATTCCAGCCAAGAGACTTTCGCTTTTGCCCGTAAGCGCACTGTGTGCATGTTGCGCGACTTACGTCCCGCGTCCGCTGTAACAGTACACCAGACGGAGCCGACTTGGTCAACGGGTTGTTTGTTTTAAGATGTGAGGGAGTCATTTAAATATTGCGCACGCATGCCACATCTACAACAACCCCACTACCAACTTTCCAATAACGGTGTACAGTCCAAACTCCGAGGTGTTTTTAATTTAAGATGTATATTCGTACGTACATACATTTGTAATATGGGGGCTTTTAGCACACGCGCGCGCGCAACCCTATGAAATATCGTTGCGAGTAATTTCAATTTTGCATGTGGAACTTTTCGTTTATGACTTTTGCGAGTCAAACTGCTGTTGTTGTATATACTTTGATTCATGTCTTAGTTGAACTAACTTTCGAATCGGCTCACTATTCATATCCATATTCGTAATTTGCACTCTTTTTATTATTTTTCCTGTGGGAAGAAATATCTTCATCCTGGAACTACACGCTGGTCATGTATTTAAACCTAGTTGACTATTATTTACATCTTTCTTACATTTCTAGAAAGATTTTCGCAATCAAACATCACTTGCTTGCATGAAACGTTGCGATTAAATTACTTGTTGAGAGACGACCGTGGTCTAGTGGCTAACACTTGTACTACCTCACAGTAAGTGAACTGTAAAGTTTACCTAATTCGAATAGATTTACTTTGGTAAAACGTCAATCGGCATATTCTGGTTCTCCTACTTAAGAAATACACAACACATACTTGCGACTCGATAATACCAGAATTCCATACCATACCCACAAATATATGAGACACGCTAAAGAAGGCACATTCCCTATAGCGACATATACAATAATAATAATAATATTACTGGTACAGGTTTTGGTTCAAAAACTACTGTGATGTATACTTGGTTGATATTATAATAGAAGAATCATATATGTTTAGAATTAAAATGTACCCAGATGGTACGAGTTGAAGAACAATATGTTCCGAGGGCATATTTGATTGCATTGAGAATTAGCAACCATATGCCTAACGCGGAAGCAACATTGGACAATAAAGTCTGAAGAAGATGAGCGTAATAAATTGAAAGGAAGCATGTGTGTGTGTGTGTGTATGTGTGATATGTGTGCGCTTGTTCCCGCGAACAGAGCACAGAGGAGAGAGAGTCTGTGGCGGGCTGCGCGCCTGTCCGGCCGGCATATCCATCCACCTGGTCGGCGGCGTACAGTTGGCGCGTGCATCTCTCTGCCAGTCCGCTTTGCTCGCGTTTCCGCGGCACATACGCGCGCTCCTCATGCCATGTGTGACTGCATCACGACGTACATACATACAAAAAGTGTCGGCGGGTGAACATACCTACCACATACATACATACATCATTTGTTCAAATGACGTTTGACAATTAGGGACAAGCTTGACGTATAGATGCCACTGGAGAGCCGTAGCCGCGCCAATATAATATATACATATATACATGTATAGTACAAAGAATTAACAGTGATGCAAAGCGTCGCGTTCGTTAAAAAGAAAACGTGTTAAGGCGTACATCATCTCTGTCGGTGCACTTATGCAAACGCGCGCGTTGCTTTCAATCCTTCCCCGCGCGCGCCCGCTTGCCATGCCGTGAACGTCGTCGTCGTCGTCGCCGTCGTCGTGCACTCGGCCGACGACGACGACGACCGTCTCGCTCGGCTCCGTCGGCGCGACTCGCGCTCCATCTCTGTCTGCGAGTAATTAGTGGTCGGCGCGCGCGACAAGGACGGACCTATGTACGTGTGTGATTCTAACGACGGCCAAGAGTATACGCCGCCCCTTAATTTATATCTCAGGGTAAAACAGTAAGAGTGAAGGAGAACGGACGAGCGGCGGCCAAGCGAGACAGAAGAGGAGAGCGAAGCCGAGGCTCTCTTGTGTATATACGTTCGTACGTACGTAGGGTGGCATGCGATGTAAGGCGCAAGCGTTCTTGAGTCTTGCAAGCTTTGTCTAATCGGATTCATTAACGGGGGATCCGGGAATTATGCGTCCATTGCGAGCTGGCATATTTTTGAAAGCAGTCCGTCGCGACGGACCAACACACCAACACCATCATCACCAACACCGCCACTGCTACTACTACGACGACGACGACGACGACTACGAAAACGACGACGAAGACATCATCATCTATTACTACTACCGCCGGCGACCTCCTCGATCATTATTACAATTATTATTATTATTCACACTATTACTGTTATTATGACAACATCAACACTCTTCTTCGGACCGCCGCCGCATTGTTGAGCCGCAACTCCATTCCATTGTTGACGGTCTACCTCATCAGTTCGTCGAGGTTTGAAAAGTGCGCATTCCCCGCTCTTCTGTCTGTTCTATTAGTGTATGTGCTGCTGCTGCTACTATTACTACTACTACTACTACTACTACCACTACTAGTACCACTATTACCGCTACACCACTTTGTGACTCTGCTCTGGCTCTGTTGACGTTCTGTTGACAACATGTGACACGCGCGCGTCTTTCCTAAACGTTTATCGTACATGCGTGTTTGTTTATTTGTGTGTGTACGTGTGGACCCACACATGTGTGTGTATGTGTGACAAATTCGTACTGCGGTGTTTTTCTCACATGTCACTCCAAATTTATAGTTTCTTAGTGATTGTGCTCACGTGTGTGTTTTTTACTGCAATACAACTACAAGTATTATCGGAGGTATTTTCACTGTTGTTTACTTGTTTTACTATTATAAGAATTCGCGGCACTGCTTTCCTAGCTTGACCCAATAACTTTGAATTTATTCAACAATGTGCACTTGCAAGTTACACATTTTAGATACAATATTTTTTACTTGGAAAAAAAATTGTTTGATCATAGAATAATAATTTTAATTTTTAATATACATATTTTTTAATAAACATATCAATAAATTATGAATTATCTGAATGAATTGGTATTTGATCTTCCATTATAAACAATAATAATTTATTGCTATTATATCATCTTAATTTTTTTGTTCAACAAATCATTCAATAATAACTGTAAAATTTAAAATTTGTTTTTTTTTTTAAATAATAATGCGTCAAAGCGTTTTATGTGTATGTGTGTATATATTTGTACGTAAATATAGTAGATGTTGAGCATAAATTAACAGTAACTCCAAACATACGCTCCTGCATAGGCGAAATAGTTAGAAAGTGTACAGTGTCAGTCGCAACACATTGTTGAAAAGTTGTTTCGTTTACAGCGAAATACGCACGCATAGTGGTGTTTTAGATAATAACACAAATGAATCAACACTGTTTACTTTGCACACACACACACTAGCGAATAGAAGGTGCGAGTTATGTAAACACGAACCAAATACCCTTCTGTCTGTACTATGCATGCATGTACCTACATAGGTACAGTATTTGTTGATAGTGTGTATGTTTTGTAACCCTATGTGATCCTGCCCATTTATATAATAATAATATTATATAAAACGGTTGTGCTTCAACTTCTCGACTGACTATAAAACGTCTATATGCATACATAATATTATAAGTTGCCCTCACAGCTACTTTATACACAAGTTTACTTCAATTCAACGTTTTCACCATTCTCCCTGTGTGTGTCGGTTTAGTTTTCCAACAATTAAAGCATCACGAGATATACATACATATTAGAAGTTATAGCAAAACATTAAATTCTCATTAATCAGGTATTGTTTCAAACATTCGCGCAAACGTGTTTTAAACGTATAAGCCGACTGCTTTTTGGTGGATCCGCAACAACTACGCCACGTGCCTTTCCACTTTGGCGGTAAAACTGACTGACTACAACTATTTCAACGCCGCATTATATTTATTCGTGAGATTATTTCCCAAAAACATTTTAAAATCATACATACTTTGTCCACGAGGTCATTTGTATTCATTTTTGTGTGCTACTTTTAGTTGGAAATATTAAATAAATCGTGTGTTTATTTTATGATTCAAGTAATCAAAGTGTTACTTTTTATTATTCACGATCAGAAATCTTGACCAACCTTATATAAATGTGAAAATGTGTTATCAGATATTTAATTGTATGCACACATTTATCTAAAAAACAGATTTAATTAAAAATATAATGTTTTTAATGAGCGGTATGGCTATAAATGTGCAGACTCACTATGAATAAATGTTGCTTCAATATATTCAAAAAGGGTTTGAAATCAAATATGTTGTGTGCGCTTTTTAAATTTCGTCGCAATACTTTCTATTTACAAATAAATGTCGTGAAAATTATGCATTAACATGAGAAACGACAAATATATCTTAGATTTGATCAACAATTAATCTATTTGGTGTAATTCATCTAACCATAAGAGGTCAACAATTAATATTTTATTATTGATTAAATTTAAATGTAACTGACTGAACTAATGTGAAATCCGCATTCAGTAATATTTAAAAATTGTTACTAATTTGCAATATATAGAAATGGTCATTATTTCGATTTTTGAATAAAATTCGTTATACGCATCCAAGATTTAATAAAATTTGTAAGACGAGAGATGTGTAAAGTTATTTAGAATTGTATTTCAAATAATGTTCGTTTATAATATGTTTCTAATGTTTGTGTTTTGTTTATGTTTGCAGATGAGCCAAGAATGGAAATGATGATAGTGATAATGCGTAGATGTATATGATTTCGTTCTGGCCCTGTTCAAAAAAGCAACCAACAACAAAATGAGCCAGTCGCATTACTCGCTGAGATGGAACAATCATCAGAGCCACATACTGTCGGCGTTCGACGCACTGCTGCAAGCCGAGACACTGGTGGACGTAACCCTTGTCTGCGCCGAGACATCAGTCCGAGCACACAAGGTGGTGCTGAGCGCGTGCTCCCCATTCTTCCAGCGGATATTCTCCGAGAACCCATGTAAGCACCCCGTCATCGTGCTCAAAGATTTCCACGGTTGGGAAGTGCAAGCGATCGTCGACTTTATGTACAAGGGTGAGATCAGCGTTGGCCAGGAGCAGCTGCAGAATCTAATCAAAGCTGCGGAGAGTCTTCAAGTGCGAGGGCTCGCGCACCAAGACCAGTTGGGAGTGGACAAAGAATTCAGTTCGATAACGAATCAAACGCCGACGCCATCCACCTCGCCCAATGACTATGACAGAACGTTTTGTCCGGCGACGCCGACGGGACGATTCCCATCAGCGGGCACGACAGTGCGGACGGTCGGCGAACGAAGATCACCCTTTTCACCGCTATCCGGTGCGAATTACGAACCACCACTAAAGTTACCTCATATGTCACACCCTTCATTCGCGGACAATTTATTACCGAGGCATGACTGTGCGTCTCCGTTACCCAGAAGAAAACAAGCCAGGCCTAGAAGACGATCCGGAGAAATGTGCGGAGCACAAGATTTAACTAAACCATCATTACCTCCGCAACAGCAGCAGCAACAGCAACAACCTCCGCAACCATTGCCGCCAGCAACGCCGCAGATTGAAGAAATCGCAGAGAATCTTTGCATGAAGAAACCAGTGAAGGAAGAAAAAGTGCAGAAGCAACCTCAAGAAGCGCATCAGCAACATCACCAGCACCATCCGCCACAGCTGAACCTACATCAACCCGGCCTCACGCCGCAGCAACAGCGCGACTTACACCACCACCTGATGAAGACGGAGACGTCGGACCCGGGCAGCCCGCCCGAGTTGGACCTCAGCATGACCGATAAAGAGTACGCGCCTTCGCCGCCGCTGAGTCTGCCGCCCATGCTCGGGATGCACCACGAACACCACATGGATAGCCATTCGCCGTTGCCGTTTCCGCCGATGCCTTCCGTATCCGCGCTGACCATGACCCCGCCGCATAGTAAGTGTAAGGAGACGTTCTAAATTATTTATAACTTATCCTGCTATCGTCTCATTATATAAATGTAGTAAATCTGCTCGGATATACATATACAGACATACGTATATGTATGGATATAACGTACCATATACTATTATTTGCTTTTCTAATAAGTATATACTTTGATACGGACAACATTTCCTCCATTCATTAACTGTATTAATATTTAAATGACGACGCTTGCTTTGGAACTGCGTGCTAAACGCGTTTGAAAAATATCACTATTCAATTTTCTTTATTTATTCATCACCGGAAGATGTACGGAAAAGGGTTAATATGTAATTTGCTCGGATAGTAATAATTATAGTTAGAACGCCCTAATACAATACAGTGTATGTGTGTGTGTGTGTGTTATTATATGTTTTTCCGTGTATTACAGTTTTTGGATTGGATTCACCGTTAGGGCTATTTCCGCCTGGCTTAGACGGATGCAGAAATCCGCTTCTCGATATGACGGATCCAAGACCAATGTCCGATCTTCCGCAAATGTTTACCAAGAAAAAACGTAAGTACATACATTTAGTCCCGTGTGATACATCATTTTATCATTTGGAAAAATTGTCATTTAAAATTGTATTATTTTAGTTGGTCGGCCAAAGGGTCAGCACTCAGCACCTCGTGGTGGACCACCTCGTTCGTGGACCAATGCCGAATTAACGGAAGCGCTGCAGCACGTGTGGAACAAGAAGATGACCACCAGCCAAGCATCCCGAATATTTGGCATACCGTACAACTCACTGCTGATGTACGTACGCGGCAAATACGGTAAGAGTTTAAAACTCGAGCAGCTACGGAAAGACTGCATCGGCGGACCCGGCGGTCCGCTGGACCTCCTTAATCTCGGCGGCCCGAACAACAACAACAACCAATCGAAATCGGATCGGGATCACCAAGAACCAATCAACCCGAACACGAGGCCGCCGAGCAACGAAGACCTCCAGCCGCCCATGTTCAACCCGTTTGCGCCGAATTTCTATCCGGATTTCGGTTCTGGGTTCCCTATACCTGTGAGTATGATACACCTGCTGCCGCAGAGTGAGAAGAACCGCGAATCGCTTTTCCCGCCCGGCATAGAAGACGACTGTAAAAGCGACCGGCTCAAAGAGCTAGAAGACGAACATGCCGACTTGTTCCGACCGCCAGTGCTCTCTCGTGACGAACGGCGCGAACTTGTACAGCAGAACGGGCAAGATTAATGAGATGGCGCTGAGGTAACATTTCTGTTGGTTCATTGTCTTACGTCCACTTGTGTTGCGTGTATGCACATACATACACGCACGCATACACAGGACATTGGTTTTAGGGGCAATATTAGTGCTTAGAGGTCTATAAATAATCGAGAATCGATTATCATGGATAGTACTTGTGATGATTGATTGATTGTGTATATGGGATGCGTTTCGATTTCAGTGCAGACCGCTCTGGCCGGTTATGTTTTTGTTTTTTAATTGAAATTTACATGAATTTGAGTATCTTCATTAAACACACGACGAGACGAGACGAAACGAAACGAGACGAGACCGACCATTGGTTTGTGTGTCGTAGAAGCGCTTCCTTAGTTTGTTATATATATATATATCTATATATGTATATTATACCTTGGGACAGTTATTAGACATGAATATTGGGATCGCGAACAAGAGTCCCGTTATATTTGAAATATTTAAATAAATTATTATCATATAGCAAGGGAGAATCGCTCGTCCCTGATGTTTATAAAGAATACGATATTCTTGAAATAAGACTGATATATCATATTGCCAACGTTCCAACATGTTTTTTAAACTGCTACTAAGTAATTAATTAATTATTATTTGTATACTACCGTAAACAGTTCCTGATACAATATTTTAGTGACAGATTTTACAGATTTTTACCAAATATATATATACTATATATTAAACATATATATACAACGGTTTTCGTTTAAAGTTTTTTACAATACAACAAAAGTGAGGTTTCGTCGCTAATTTAGAGGAGAAAACATACATGCATACATTACAGCCTTTTATATTACAGAATAAACTATATTTGTACGAGATAATTTAAACTAATAATACTAATAATAAGTAAACAGGGATATTATACGTATATAATTGTTACATAGCTTGAATTGAATACACTATTTTTTCCAATTGTTGTTGTTTCCTCCGAGTTGACGACGGATGCCTCAATACTGACTCATCTCACCTCTGCGATATTAGAAAAAGGAATTACATACTTCGTTCTCTAATATACATACTACATACTCTGTTTGTACAGTGACAGAATATATTTACACTAAATATGCTTTTTCTCGTGTTACGTAGGTTTAAATTTCAGATTTATAATTATAATAATACAGCTCGATTTGTGTAGGTGTTGCAATTCATTTCAACTGAGTTACATACATATATACATGCGTACGTATGTATGTATATATGTTTCAAACTTCAAACTAAAATAGACTGATAACGCTCATGCGCAGATATATACATACATATATATTTTTTTATTTAAACGATTTACAGAAAACTATAAACAGATTATTATACTATAATAAATAAATACAAGTTTTCATTTGTCTCTTTTATACTCAAACGAACCCCATGGGTTTGAAATATTCAGTTGAAGTGAGCGGCGCAAAAACAAACACGCGTAACAAAACAATTTTATATAATAATAATAACAATAATAATACAGAGTAAATTGACGGTTTCACAGCCGTGTTCAAGTTGGAACTGACTGATTTTAATTGAAATTATTCTACTACGAATTTACCAATTTGAAAGTTTTGCATTTTAGAATTTCTGTTTAATCGGTAAAATGAATGGTTGTTTATTTGCACTAGTGGTTTTTCTGCTTGTGCGCTTCTTATGTTTGATCCAGATTTTGGCAAAATGATTAATAATTAAAAGCGGCGGTCTCGAAAAGAATAATTTTTGGAAAATAAATAATAAAAAAATTACGACATTCACTAGGCCTTTAGGAACGAATAAATAAAAAATTTTAAAAACCAGAAAATGAAAAAACAAAAATAGATATTTGTACAAAATAAATGTTGACATTATTAAATGTTGTATACAATAAGAATACAAAATTGATGTCCGGGATTCTAGCAGTGCCGTATTCATGAAAAGAGACCGCGACCCTTAATAATAATGATAATAATAATAAAGAACCACTAAAAATCTGTGAAGCTATTACCTGTTAAATGGGCTCGTAACTCCTTTTTTGAATACGGCTTTTCAAGGAGTATATTTATCTCATTTCGGAATGTAAAAAAAGATTTAAAAAATAACCTAATTTTAGGCACTTTAGGTATACGGTCAACTTGTATGTACAAATTTTCATCTTCATCTTTTGGCTATACAGATAATAACATAATACCGCTGATGTTTAAGTTTCTTTCGTTTTATTTTCAACGGAAATTTATATTTTTTTGCACATGTTATAGATATTGCCCGATGGTGTGGCGGCGGAACGATTCGACATTTAAATTACGGCGCGCCATAATATTTTTATTATTTATGAAAGTATTATTAGGTCGCTCATTTCGAACGTTCACGTCACCCACCCAGGCACTATCAGAAACGGATAATAAAAAATAGTGATTTTTAACATAAGAATAGTAAACCAAACGCTTAGAGCCGTATAAATAAATATTTAAAAAAAAAAAGAAAAGTTTTCTATTGAAAAATTACACAACCGCACATTATTTATATATATATATAGAGATAATTAATACATAGCACAAGAGATTATATTTATAATAAAAAGAAACAGTTATTATTTTCACAAAAACAACAAAAAAAAAAATTTAATAAATAAAACGCATTGTGTATAGAGAACAACAACAATAATAGTTTATAACAAAATTCTTCAAAACGCATTGATAATAACATATGTATACATATGTAGATACTTTGAAGAACCGATCTCTTATTGTCAATGCAGTTTCGTTCATTCGTTATTTTATAATAGAAACTTGCAGGGTAAATATAGATTTGATTAATATCAACAGTGCATTGTTGTGAAATTGATTGTTGATATTGGAAAAATCGATAATTAAATAACGGTAAATACAAATCTACAGACACATCATTAGTGTAAATTCAAAACATTTTCTATTATTATTATGATTATGATTTTCCAAAGTTGATATTTTACGGTATTTTTACGCGTAAAGTGTCAACGGTTTTCAATTAAATCTTAGACTTGTTATTAATTGTCAGGCTTCCATGCAGAGCGAAATAATAAATGGTAAAAAATTAGTTAGTTTTTCTAATAGTTGTAAGAAGGACAATTACCCGTGAATGTATTATATTACGGAAGAGTTTTGTTTATTAGGATTATTATTATAATTATTATATTTTGAACATGTGATATATAATGAGTAGTTGAGTGAGAAAATTCTGCGCCCTCTTTAGCGAGTGGCGCCATAATGTGAACATGTTTGTTGGAGAGTGCGAGAACGGATTTTTTCATGACTAAGTGAAAAAAAAAAAAATGTTACCAATTCTTTCGAATTATCAGTGTTTTTCTCTGTCAGATCTCGTTTTGTTAGAGTTAATTAGTTAAAATTAATCGTTTTTACTGAAATTAGAGCGTATGAAAGGTGCATTTTTTTTAAAAATATTTCATTTATGTTTGTTGATCATCAGATATAAGTTTGTTTCAAAAGAAAATTTGTCAAAAGCAGTTTGGAACCACACCATTTACCATGAAACATACACATAAACAATTAACCTCAAATATGAACTATGAAATAATCAAATAATTAAAACTGCCATTTTTCTTTTTGTACATTTTATCTAAAATCGTGTGTTTCTGAACTGCTTCCAGTTAAATGTGTGCATGGAGTATTACCGACAATTGCGGTTATTGTTTGAACTAATTTTGTAAACTCGTTTAGACATATAGGCAACGAATGGTTGTGCACAAAGTATTATTTTATTATATTAATTAATTATAATCACATTGCTTTTATTTAATTTCACGCTTCTTTAAAAGTTCCTTATTTCTTTAATTATTACATAATAGATACATACCTTCTAGTTCATTTCGCATTTATTGTTATTTTATTCATTATACAATTCGCGCTTCTAATTATCGCTACGCATATAGATATTCGGGGTTCTTGGTACACAAATATGATTTAAGATTTTTTTTTCTCTGTAAATAATACGCAATAGACATTCCTGATAAAGTATTATTAGATTTAATATTTTTAGAGTTGCTCTTTGCAATATATATATTTATTATTTAAGCGATTACAAAGTTCCTCATTTTTATTAAAGTTTTTTTTTTTTGAGATTTTTTTATTTATATATAATTTTTTTTTTTTTAGAGATTTTTTTCGTGTATAGTTTAATTTTAAAACAAAAAATGTGCAAATTTATTATTTAAGTTAGTATACCATCCAGATATGATTATTTTTTGAAATGTGTAAATGTGTGCAAAAAAAAAAAAAAATTACATGTTCTTCCGCTTAACACACGGAGAACTTTAAATGGATACAGAAAAATAACATCGGTTTATTACGATGAAAAAAAATTTAATAATGGGTAAGAATATTTTGATGTAGAAACTAATTAATAATTGAGAAAATAAATTGAAAAAAAAGGAACATACCCCTGGCATAATTGTAATATATTAAATTTAAAAGAAAAATAATAATAAATTGCGACCCGATTAATGGTGCAATCTTGTAAAGTTCTATAGCTCGTAAGAGAAATTGTAATTTATAAATGAAGAAATAAAGTAAATAAGTGAAAATGAAGATTTTGCATTAGGCAATGAACAAAAAAAAAACACTGCAGCACCTCGTACATTGTACAACGCCATTATAACATTTACATAAGTTCAAGGTCACTGGACCGCACTGAAATTGACCACAAAACGTCTGTTTGTTATGTGAATGTTAATCAAGTGGCCCCCCCCCCGATATTATTAGCAAGATTTTTCGTTTGTCGTTTCTTAATTTTTCTATGCAACAGGGTAAAAATAACAATATCCACATAATATATAGATTTATTTAACAAAATATAATAAATGTATACCAAACGATGAGATACAGTGAAATTATGAAATGATTGATTGACTCAAAAGGACAGACAATTTTCAAAGTGAGCCTGCACGCTGACTAATTGTACAATTCACAGTAACTGTACTTTTCCCCAGCGTTCATACTCGTACATACATATGTACATACGAGGTGTTACGATAATCAAATGTGTACACACATCTATGAATAATAATTATATATAATTATAAAAAAAAAATAATATTAATAAAAAAAAACATTGTACATTATAAATATGTAGGTACATATTATACAAAATAGATATTTGATATTTAGGTAGGCCTAGTTTTTGATGATGTTAAAATAAAATTAAAGCTTTGTGACAAGTACTTTTTTGTTTATATTCCTACATGTTTCATCAAATCAATTGATTCCAGTGTAGTTTTACAGCTCCAGTTTCCAATGCAACGTCACTGATGATTATTGCTGTAAATACAACTAAAATAATGTTTTATAATTTTTGTTATAAGTCTGCTTTCATCAGTACTTGTTTATTTGTGTTTATTTGTTTATTAATAACATAACAACAAGGTAAGGTTTTGCATTTAAATGTAATTATATAAGTTGTAAATGTTTAATTAATTTCGTTATTAAAATATATCACTCTCAAACTAATATTTATTTTTAATATTTACAGAATATCAACAATTACTCCAATGTTCCTTACAGTTTGTGTTTCATCAAACCATAGTAAGTGATTTATTAACTTAGGAAAAGCGTAATATAATGAAAGTTTATAATTTTTAGAAAATTTCCAAAATAGTCTCCGAATAATTTTACTGATCATTATTTTCATTGCTGCTATTTTTATTTTCATTATATAGATCTCCATCATCTCTGTGACCAATATTTTACGGTGTGGTACCAAATTGGAATACTGCATGAATGCCAACTGTTCATCGACTTCTGGAGGAATCTACACTCTAGAAGTCCTCTAGATTCTATTATTTTAATAAATTTTGATGAAAATTTATTTTAAATATTGAGGTTTTATATAACCTTAAACAAGTTTTCGTAAATCATATTTCTGAAAATGTGAAATATTAATTTATGTTTTGAGGTTATATATAACCTAAATTGGCATCAAAGTTTTAACAACTTTTAATGCTTTTCGAAAAAATTTTTTTTTTTTTTTTTATTATATCTTCCTTTGAGTCTCATTTATGATCAGTCCGGTTGGACTATAAATAAATTTGTTGTAATGGTGCGGTCTTTGATGAAGTACTACCCAGTGGTGGTACTTCGTTACCTTAACTTGCGGATTTTGCACATTGACTGCTCGGTACTATTTATTTGTATCTGTCGATTAGGTCTAGGATATGGTGTCTTTTTAACCTTCTAACTTCCCCACTGTTATCCAAGAGTCTGATGGCAAGTTGGTTAGGATGGTTTTCCAGTCTTTCCTGGTATCTTTGGCTTAGTCTGCTGATTTCTTCTGTGACAGTTGGCATGATGTATGGTATCATTAGGTACATAGTATGGCGCGTCTACTATTATGCGTAGGATTTTTGATTGAATTCTCTGGATGATGTTGATGTTTGATTGACTTGCTGTTCCCCACAATTGAATTCCATATGTCCATATTGGTTTTATAATGGCCTTGTAGAGTAACAGTTTATTTTCCATGGTAAGTTGTGATTTTCTTCCAATGAGCCAGTACATCTTGCTTAGTTTGAGGCCAATTTGTTTACGTTTAGTTTTGATATGCTTTTTCCAGGTTAGTCTCCGGTCCAGGTGTATGCCTAGGTATTTTATCTCTTCCGATTGGCTCAATTCGCTGTTATTAAACATTACGGGTGGGCAAGTTTCCTTTCTCGTTGCAAACGTGATGTGGTTTGATTTGGAGTCATTAACTTTTATGCGCCATTTCTGGGACCAGCTTTGGATCTGGTTTAGTTGCTCTTGTAGTAGTTCAGATGCGATAATGGGATCCCGGTCCGTTGCCACTATAGCTGTGTCATCCGCGAAGGTTCCTGTCATAGTTGTGTCATTATTAGGTAAGTCGGCCGTGTATAACGTATACAATGTTGGTCCGAGGACACTGCCTTGTGGTACTCCAGCTTGAATATCCCGCAGAGCAGAGTAGTCTTCTCGTATTTTCACTTTGAAGTATCGGTTTTCAAGGTAGGACTTAAATATCAAGTAGTATTGATGAGGCAGCGTCTTTTTAATTTTATAGAGTAAGCCCTGGTGCCAAACTTTGTCAAAGGCTTGGCTGACGTCTAGAAATGCGGCTGAGCAGTACTCTTTATTTTCCAGGGAATTCTGTATTTTTTCAGTAACTCTGTGCACTTGCTCGATGGTTGAGTGGCTTTCTCTGAATCCAAATTGGTGGTCGGGTATTATTTTGTTTTTCTCCAGAATTGGTTTCATTCTTTTGTGGAGGAGTTTTTCAAAGATCTTCGATATAATCGGGAGCAGGCTAATAGGTCTGTAGGATGAGACGTCAGAGTGGTTTTTACCAGGTTTTGGGATCATGATTATTATTGCTATTTTCCATTGTGTCGGAAAGTAACCAAGTCTCAGTATGGCATTAAAAATGGCCGTCATTTGTAATACTAGTTTTTTTGGTGATTCTTTTAGTATTTTACCTGTGATGAAGTCGTATCCTGGCGCTTTTTTATTGTTGAGGTTTTTGATTGTCGTTGCGATTTCCCTAGGAGTGATTGCTTTTATTGGTGGTGACATTTGCGAAAAAAATTTAAAATAAATTATTTACGTTATTTTCACCACGTGTTATTTTATTTATAAAACAAGTAATATAAGTATAAAAAGCATTGTTACAAGCACAATTATCTATAAATCCTTAAGGGGGGGGGGGGGCTGTTAGCTGATCTTTGACCTGCCGATGCTCTTCAATTATCTAATTAGTTTAAATATTTATGTACTAAAAATATTTTTGAAAATGCAAGTCATCTGTTTGAAAATTTCAAATGTATGCAAAATTAATTAAAATTTAGAGGTTATATATAACCTAAAAATTAGTTTTGCAAGTCATGTTTTTTGACCCCTCGCTAAATCCACGCCTGTTCATTTTCTCTAAGCGTTCCATCGGCGACGGAAACATGCATATCTGGAGCATTGTTTTGATATAAATAGAAACCAGGAAATACGATCATGATTAATAGATATATGCATATGTGAAAATAATCATTTTACACAAATCATACAATTTTTAAATTATGTTCCCAAATAATTTGAAATCACCAATGCTTCCAGCTTAGCATAAATAGTTAAAACTTTTCCAATAGTTATTACGAAGTTCATGTAGCGACGATAAGGTAGATATGTAATAATAATCTAAAGAAAGAATAAATGCTATCTACATTACCGGTGTTGATAGAACGGTTACGCTAGCATTATAATGAGTGCCTTTGAATGGCGGTAAGTTCATTTCATTTCTGAACTGTAATCGGCCGCGAAGGTAAAGAAAATGAAATGTGAGATTTGTTTTAAATGTGCATGCGAATACTGGTAACACATACATTCACGCCGGTTATGGTGCATACTGTTTTACACACCCTGTAACATTATTTCTGTTGTAATGGTTCGCGGTACCTTTTCAAAAACACCTATACACAGGATTTTACTTGATTGTAACATGCGTACATATGTTCAGTTCTGGATATCGGATTACCTAACAAAATATCACCAAACCTTTTTGTTTCATTCACGTTTCTATATGTTGTAAAATGAACGTATTTTGAGACAATTTGAAAAATAATTAAAAAGATATTTATAAGTTAATTAATGATTAAATTAATATAATTTATTGGAAAGTTTGATATATTAAACTGTCGTAACGTAATGCACAATTTGTGTGTAGTTTCTTGTGTAATTGTTAGAAATACAGACACCTGGATAACGATTCTCATTAGTTAAGCGAGAAAGCGCCTACAGACGCGAACACACAATTTAATTAGCATGATCGTATATATATCGTATGTATTTAGATATGTATATACTATTCATCCAATTACATGTGTTTGTGTATTAAATCGATTATTATAGTGACAAACGTAATAGATTATCGCACGTTTCGGTTTTCTTATATTCATTATCGAATCAATCTGAATGTGTGTATGTATGAATGTGTGGATGTCGTTGATGTGGAAGCGGTGTGTGGTCCTCTGCAGAGCTCCTGCTCTTGTCGTCGTCTTCATCGATGTCAACTATTTCTCTTTGCCCGCCCCGCTCCGTGCGCCTCCTACGCTCATGGGTTTTCGGGTATCGGTTCCCATCCATATGCCCGTGCGTTTGTTTCTCACTGGCTGGCTACTATTGCCAGGCCAACCAATGTTTTATTTATTTATAACGGACCCCCAATTGATTGATACGTCATTACAGAAGATGTATTTCTTCGATCGGACTTTTCTATATATGACAATGGCTACAAGGGAACAACATACATCGTCACATATTTTACTACAACATTTCACAATTCTTTTATCCAATGAAGAACTGTTTTTATTTTCTTATACGCAGTAATAAAACAGTATTATAATCATAAATAAAAATCGAAATATACATTTTGTCCTTCTCTGAATCGAATTTGACTATTTTTTGAATGAATGTCTGTCCATTTGTCTATGTGCGCGCGCACACGTGTTTGTGTGTGTGTGTGTGTATGTGTGTATTTGTATTTTAAGGTGTATCTGATTTAAACAAAATACGTATAAGAAAGTTCAGTGTAAGACCCGACGGATATTTTAATAGTGTACCAATTGTGTCAATATATAAATATGACCCAATATGCATGCCATAAATAGCAATGTATATAATTTTAACGAGAATAAATATGGCCGACTAAAAATTGTCTACCTATAACAAATATATGCTGGAATGTTAGTTTTCACGCGTCTAGCAATTTGTCATATTTATTGATACATCTATCTTTACTGGATCTGTCAGCAAACGATTTCTAAGAGTTCCACTGATCGATGTATTGAATATTTAACGGTAAAATCGATACGCATATCGTGACAATCTTAAACAATAAATATAAATACGCTCTATCATATAAATAATACATGTGGTAATCGTCTCATACAAATATGGAAATTAAATATATTCGACTTCTTTTTTTTTTTTTATGCGAAGTGAGATTTCTAAATATTCTAGTATTTAATAGCCATTTGAAAATTGATGATTTAATTTAAAATATTCCTAAATAAAGTGTATATTTTGATGAAATCCAGCGAATTTAATTAAATAGAAAACGTTCAAAGATTGAGACGGTGAGGAATGGATGGATGGATGGATCGATGCAATCGATTGATGTGCATATATAATATTAGGTTGATAAAGAACGTTTAGCCGCTGTGCCACCGTTTTGGCCCTTAGGTGTCAATATATCAAAGTTACGCTGTGTACGTGACACCAATACGTTATATGGTAAGATAATTGGACCAATTTGCAGAAATTTGCAACTTGAACTTGATTGCAATATACCTATTGGCCGCACTTACGGTAGCTTTATTCATAAATTTAAACCGCTTTTTACTATACATATTATACGCGGAGGGACTTTCTTTTTTCACTCACACTCTGATATTCATTTCACTAACACTAAAAACTATCCTACTAAAGATACAAAACGCTTTTCGTTTTTCGTACTCCATATGCATACATACTATATTATAGTTATACGCGACATATACTGCTTCTGGCCGTATTCTTGAACAGAACAATGCAAATAAATATAACAAATGCAGTTGTTAAACTGTTTATTAGTTGTAAGCAATTTCGAAAATGTACAAAGCCTTTAAAATGATATGTAGTCGGCGAAGAAACAGCTCACACATCGACAAAGAAAGACGAAACGCGAACCTCCGCACAGCGCGGCGCCCCACTCTCGCGAAAGAATATAATAACTTCTTTTCTTGTAGTTTTAATTTTCGTTTTGTTTGTTTCCGTGTACCCATATCCCATCCCTGACATTTAACATCTTACAATCGTGAAAAATGAAACCTTAAGAATAACACACACACACATGACAACCTACATATATGTATTTAATATATATATGAATAGTTAATTTTAATTCATTTTAAAACGTAAATTTTTGAACTGCCAAAAATGTTGGCATACTGATTATAGCGGCTAGTATACGTAATTGCAGGGTAGCACATATACGGTACACTCCCTATTAAAAAGTGCAACACTCACACACACACACACACACACACACACACTTATCTTTCATGAGCAGTTTCGAATTTCTTGACCCATAACATTTAAGATAATTCTCGTTCGTATGCACATCAATTGGACTACTTATAATTATGTGGCCATCATCTTCAATAATGTGCATGTGTAATTTTTTGTATGGGGGGCCTATGTCAAAGAATGTATCCCACATATCATATATTATGATGTAGAAAATAATGAATTACTCGCGAAACGAGTGAGTATGTCGATCGATACTAATAACTTAATCATCGATTAAAAGTAATTGTAGTATTTAATATACATAAACATGGCCTTAACGATTATTGTTCTTAATAACCGAAATTTTCTACCCAAAAACGACAACTGCAACATTTAACAAGGCTGCTCAAATTGCTTTTCGTTTACTGAGCAATTTTTTCGAATTCTAACTGAGACTTACGGTGCGCAAAAGACAAAGTTGAAAGAGGCAAACGAAGTTTGTTTAGATTGCAGAATCGATGGTAAAAGAAACTCAAATGAATGTATTGATAGAAACATGGCCCGGGCAAGTAATCATAGTTGATTTGTATCTGAAAATCTGTTTGTTTTTAACGATCGAAAATGGTCGCTCACGGGGGGAATAAAACCACAATTAGACCTGATGTTCTAATCGAGTTCTATGCGTACGTTGGTTTTACAGTTAAGGTTAATGTATGACATAAAATTTTATGACTATAATTCACTGGGTTTTTTAATTTTATTTTTTGCTTAATCTTCCTTTTGTTTGTTGATTTAGAAATAGTAAGTATCTGTATACAGGTATATAATAATGTAATAGAAATGTTTACTAACTATAATCTCGGCGTTTTTAAATAGATTTCAATGGATTACATAACCGATTGATTGGTATTGTATCGTGTGCATTCGTGGGAAAATATTTTGGTAAAATAGAAATATCTAGCTGCAATTCATACGTTCAAGATCTTATCTGAACGCGTACGTACTTTTGACATATGAATACTTTATGTAGTACTTAGATGTTACAAATTAATGGAAAATGTATGTGAAATAAAACGTTCGTTTTATTCAGCATATATGTGTCTTGCACTTTTGCTTGAAAAGCAGATAAATGAATTATTATTATTATTTTTGATGCGAAGTTAATGCTGTAATTTCTTGAAAATATCTGGTTTGCTTATTAGAATGTACTTATAACACGTATATCAATTTATGTTTATCGTTTTGCTTTATATTATTAACATCAACGTCTACTGTTATTTTTAAACAAAATTTTAACGGAATTTCTGATTTAAAATTATCTATTGTTAGAATATAGTAGTAAAATTTAAAATAGCATGCCATATATTTTCCGGCAATATTAAATATTAGTCTTCTATAAATAAAATTTTATATCGAGTTAAAAATATCTAGAAATATCCGTAGTGTCTTGCACTGCACTTTCTTATACGTATTTTGTTTAGATATGAGTTAAAATACAAATTTTGAATATCTAACGCTTATTTTTTTATTATGGTTTTTTTTTACATTTTAAAATAAACCTACCTACTTTACATATAAATTATTTTACTGTAAGTGCAGTCGCAAAAAAACGACTGAAATAAACAAGCACTTCCAGTTTGAATATTATTTTCAAAAATAAAAGTTTTTCTTACAAGGCATATATAATTTTAAAGTTTCATTATTTTACCACAGACACACACTACATACACACATAAACGCACATACACTCACATGCACGCACACACACACACTTATACACAGACATTCACATACACACAGACAGACATCATTCTAAAAATTGTCAGTTTTGATTCAAAGAAGCATAAGCATAAGAATATTTCCGTAAAATTCGCGAAAAATTTTTTCATGATTACGATACTTACTTATTATTTCGTATAAGAATGTTAAAATGTATGATTTTGAAAGAATAATAAATGGTTGCCATATTTTAGTAATTTTAAGAGATATAATTGCATAAACTATATAATTTAAAAAAGTCAGTGATTGTAATACATAAAACCAAGTATCCGGATAAACGAATTTAATCAAATTGAATATAGAAAATGCGGAAATTTTTATAGATATTTTTCAAATGACCTACAAACAAACAAATAGCTTATATGGCATTATGTAATTGTGTTAGACTAAGGGAAAAATATAAATATATCGGAACTGAAGTAGACAATAGACAAATCGTCTCATATAACATGTCTGTCACATTTCCAGACGATCTCTTTTACTGACACATACGTGTAAATATAGATTGAATAGAGATAGAAGTAATTGTCTGTAACTGTGTGCGGGTTATTGTGCGTGCATGCGATATATGATGCAAAAATAATTTATTTTACGAAATACGAAGACAACAAATAACGCGTGTCGCAGGCGACAAACATCAGCAAATAAAGTACCGAGAATTATAGCCCTTACACGCGTTACACATACACACGATACCTACCGTTTAATAGTTTCGTTGTTTATTTTGCTGTGCGATCATGAAATTCGGAATTTTAACGACGTTTACACACGTTTTTAAACCCACTATTTTGGAAAATAACATTTTATTGCCATTCAAAATTTGTCAACGACAAATGTTCATTACTGTTTTCTGTGACTAAATCAATGATAAAATGCGAACCATTGAAATAAGCGCTATAATTATTTGCAAATGTACTATATTTTCCGCGTGTTTTTCTTATTTGTTATGTAAACTAGAATTATCGCAGTTGGCCAGTGTTTTTAATAACAGCGAAATCATATAATTTGATTGTTAATTACGTGAACGGAGGTGAATGCAGCCGCCGGCACGAAATGCCGCGGATACTTTGACAGCCATCAATCAATTGACGTGCGCGCAACGTAAGCGTAACGCAAGTACAGCAGCAGCCGCAGCCGCAATACACGAGAAATATAAATATCCTGCAACTATATCACAAGCCACTAGGTTACCTATGCAGTCTACGCCTATTCACCAACAGAATATGTTTCTTTTTATAGTTTTATTTATTTCTCATTTTCCGCGACTATTGGAAAAGGGCACAGTTTATACGATTTATATACAAATAAATAAAATACGAACATATTTCAATAACCATTTTCTTGTAACCGGTACCTTTTTTGAGAAAATTAAATAAATATCAAAATCTCTAGTTTTTATTCAAATATTAAGAATCTAATAATAATAGAGGAAATTAATAGTTGGCTTACTATGAAAGCAATAATTGGTTAATTTTCTAACATAAAGTAACTTTAATAGTATCTGGCAGCATGAATGACCGACTAGCAAAATAATGACGTGTCGGTGTTAGTTTTTTTTTTTTTTTTTACAAAGATATAACTGTATGACGATTAGTTAATGAAAGTATCAAATATAACAAACGGACAAGTCATCTAATTATAATAATAATAATAAAAATTCTAAACACATGATTAGCCATTCATAATAGTTCGCTCGCTGTTTGCTGCGTCCGTGGTAGACTGGTAGGTAGGTAGAAGTAGAGAATTGTATGATTCACAGGTAGCATATAATATCTCTACTCTTCTAACTAACAAGAATGAACGTGTAGTGGTGTTGTTAACACCGCGGTTTCCGACTGGAGGGGGTAAAGTTGCGCGTGCGTGCGTGTGTACGCGCGCGCTTATAGTTTGCGTTTAGTATTTTCACAAGAGTGCGCGATCGACTTGTCACTTTTCAGCTTGATTGTGCATCGCGGTATCCCCAAAAATAGTTTTCAGTTTTTCAGCCACGTCCACTCCGAACATCCCCTTAACATCCCGCCGACGCAACAATTATTGTTTGCGAAAAAACTATTTTCAATTACCTACTACTTGGTATTATTTCGTTCTGTTTTGTGACTGTGTGTGTGACATGTATACGTACGATTAGACGATTTAAATTCTAAATCGCTAATTGGATCATTGGTAAGACATAGCCGGTAAAAATCGTATTAAAAGTGCAATGTACGACCTTGTTGATTCGCAAACTACTAACTGAACCTTTGACAGGTGAGAAAAATCTATCTTTGTTATGTTCCGTTTTTCGCTGTGATTCTTTTTTGCCCGTGTGCGATGTTTAACAAAAGATCTGATTTTACTGCGATGAAATTACATTTTTATTCTTGTTATTGGATGATTTGTATTTTTTTTTCTTATTACAAATAGAAATTAATAATACACTAAATAAAATCATATCACTATTGACGATTTATATTCAACAAAAATATTTAATTAAATTCCTAAAATAATAAGATTTAATTTTTGTGGCCCCAATTCTGAAATGCTAATATATTATATATATTTTTACACATACGCTAGTTATATTTTATGATTAAAAAAATCATTTTAATCAAAATATCAAGATCTGCTTATCATTAAAATATCTTGTCGCATAGCGTGTCAATCAAAACGTATTCACCTATGCTCATAATAATATATAATTAAGTGTGTAATAAATATAATTAGAAATAAATAAATATTATTATTAAATGTGCAATTAAAATTGTAATTATTTTAAATTTCATTGTGTTTTTTTCTGCTCGATATTTGCATATAAGTAACAAAATGCCATATACAGATTTGCAGGTTTACCAATTACTAATTATAGTATTGGACTTTCTATTCTAATTTCCTGAATGCCATTAATTATTATTGTTATTCTTGGTTTGGTACTGCTGTTAATTATTGCTGAGTTTTCTTTGAAATCCATCAATTTAAACCATTTATTTATGTACTATTTCATAGAAGTGTTTGCGTTATTCAAATGCAGTTATTTAATTGAATAAATAAATGATAATTTACAATTTTTAATGCTAAGATTAATACTATTATCGTATTATTATTTAAATTATCTAATTATCAAATGCCATTCGCATAGTTTATAATTATTGTTTTAGTAATTTCTAATAAATAAATTCCAGTATATTATTTATGAATTTACCGAAAGTTATTCCAAAATTCGCTCATTGTTAATTAAAATAGTTCACTCAAAATTGTATTATAGAAAAATGTTAACTTCATTATTCAACATAAAAATAGGTATTTATTTTTAAAGTATATATTAACTTCAGAACCGTGCAAACATTTACATTATGTATGCAAAAATAACAATACCTAATGTAAGCATCTATTTTCGGTGAATAGCACCAAAAATAGCCAACCATTTTTTTGGTAAAGTGAATTTAAAATTATTCGCTCTACGATTACTTCGACTCCACCTGCCATCAGTAGGATATATTTACATCAAAATTTGATATCTCAAAGTCCAACTTTTAAAACAATCTTTTTTATCAGTCGCAATTAACAATAATAAAATTTATATTTCATTGATTTATTGTAATATTTATACTCATCTTACAAATATTTAAAAACAATTCACTTCTTTAAGAAGAATCAAAAATACTATTAAAAAAAAAAAAATAGATGTAAAACTTATATAAATTTTTATTTATTTAACGTTATGCCTATTCCTATCAAATGGGATGGTAAAGTACCCTTTAGCTCCATTATACACTACGCTGGACGAGATTTTAACAATTATAGTTTATCGATATTTGAAACTAATTTAGATAACGTAAAAACTTGTTGAAAGTAATAATTAGGAATGTTTGAAATAAATGATGTGCTTGGTTACAGTATGTTAAAGACTCAAACGCTGTTGACAGCAGCGTTATCGCTGATGTTTTGGGGCGAGCCGTCCTCTGTAGCAGGGGGCAAACAAGGAACACGCGGCGGCGTTAGTGGCGGCGGCGTGCAACCACACTACGAGGTGCACCGCTCCGACCAGCTGCCGAGGGACGTGCAGATATCCGCCTTCCTGCACAAGGGCGAAACCAAAACGTGAGTTTATTTTTACCTTTACCAAATATTTTCTTTTCTCATTATAACTCGACACACACGCGCACGCACTATCCCTTCGCTTTTGGACAGCCACCCTAATTAGCATCGTCCCCAACACCAGTTATCTATGTTATTTTTTAATTAACAACTTTATTACTGCCGTCCTTAACTAGGGGTAATATGTTTAGAATATTTCCCAATTCACTAGAACACAATTTTTACTTTATTTTTATAATATGAAAATATCAATGACACATATCCGCAATGTCACTAAATATATTTCTTACATTAGATATTAAATGACAAATTTCTAATTATTTTACTATTCTATTAAATAATTGGCAGTCATAGTAAGATACGATCTTATAATATTTTACCTCACGTAATTATGGCAATAAAAATAAGATAAAAACAAAATTCAATAGCGATTTTCTTTTATAAACAGTACACTTTTTGAAAAAATAATTGAAAAAAATTCACACATACACACACAGACAAACATCAATCGAAAAAATAGTCAAACTCGATTCAGAGGTCAAAAGATATATTTCTGTTAAAATCTCGAGATCGAATTTTTTCATAATTACAATGCTTATTAATACTAAATAAAAGAATCAATTTGACAAATGTATGATAAACATACACGAGATTTATGCACATAATAAATTTATTCATTTTATTAACTTTGGAGGTCTAGCAATTACTATACGGAAGTTCCGAGTTATTTCTCGTCAAAAAATAATCCTCGCATATCAATTCTTATGTCACATCTCATATGCGATTTATATATATTTGTATATACAAATGTGCAAAAAGAGCCTACACGTTTATCAGTAGCGCGCGATGAAATATTGCATATTTACTTCTACTTAAAAATGTATTTAGGAGAGGATTAAATATAGATTTTAGATAGAAACTTAAACTAGCCCAACTCTTTTACAAAAGTAACTATCTAAAATCGAAATAAATTTAAGGTGTGATTAAAAAAATGAGGATATATTTTGCAATTTGTTTAATCCCTTGTACGAAATTGGCAACGAAGTTGTCTTGTGAAATTCAAGTGACGCCACTGTTGACCGTGTAGGCGTACACAGTTACCATTTACTTTTGAAGATATAATCCACAATCATACCGAAATCGTATTTAAAATTAGATAATAAATAACGGTTTTAATCAACACAGAATGTAGTGGCTGCATTACGCCAGACCGTATAAACTAAACGTCAATTTTATTTAAGTATAAATTATTGTTAAAATTTGCGTTTACTTTATTTACTTCATAAATTTCTACACACGATCAACGAAAATATAGAAAATAATAAAATTAGACTACACGGAAACAACATATGCATACAATAGTCATATGGTAGTGACATTGTATGGTAGTCTCTAGTAATGTTCATCCTACGAATAGCTGTTTCGATGTAAGTTCGTTGAAACAACCTTACACACTCATTATCAAAACTTTATGGTATTTCGTGCCAAAACACAAGGCTAACTTGTTCACCCCGTTACCCCACTTATTGTGCTGTCTTGTTTTTACTTAAGCATTTCCAATATCCCGAATTTATATGAATGAATTTACACACAGCACCGTTTAATAAATGGATGGTCATTTTTGCCAAAATAGAAAGTAGTCGCTTTGTATGAAGATTGATTTCAAAGAAAACTTGTATCACATATTATATATATATACATATATATTTACTTTATGGGATTTTACGTCTACGAATTATTGTGCTTGAATCGTTCTTCGATAAGATTTATTGCGCTGTTTTTGTTCAACTAATTTAGGATAATTTTTGTTTGTCACTGAACATGTATTCGGGTGAAGAAAGATGATAATGCCGCAGATGTTATCATTATTTACCTCGTTATTAAATTGTCATACGACAGTTTAATATTATAAGATTATCCTACACTATATACATATATGATTTTCATTTTACTTTCTTATACGATGTAATAAATAAGTATTGTAATCATAAAAAAATTCGAAATATACCTTTTGACCTTCCCTGAATGGAGTCTAATTATTTTGGAATAACGATTCTCTCTCTCTCTCTCTCTGTCTCTCGCTCTGTGCCTGTATGTGTCAGTCTGTCTCTGAGTGTGCGTGTGTGTGTATTTGTGTATGGCAGTGTGCATACGTGTGTATGCATGCGTGTGTTGTGCTTTACAGCATAAATAATTGAAAATAAAATTATGCAACTTTAAACATAAAATTTGTATATACCTGGCAATAGAATCTCTTATTAATTATGGAAAAGAATATCAAACCGGAAATGCTAGTTTACTTTAGTTGCACTTATAGTAAAATAGTTCCAATAAAAATGATATATTTTCATATTTTGCATAACTTTTGCTCGAAAGTGCCTGTCATTTGTTTAACATAAAACAAAATAGATTCAAATAATGTGGAATTTGATAATTAAATATTTTTCGTTTTTCAAAGACTAGTAAAAATATTAAAAATATAGCATAGTGAATTATCCAAAATTTTAATATACCACCTATCTGAACAAAATACGTATAAGAAAGTTCAGTGCAAGGCGCTGCAAATATTTTATTGTAAGATTAAAAAGACAAAAAAAGCAAATATCGTCATTGATATTATTAAGTGACATAATATTATTATAACCACGCACTTTTCTGACAAATAATAATAATAAGATAACATAAATCAAATAATCTAATTTCCGCTCTTAATTGATTAATTCATTGAACTCATGAATATCTTTAACAACGGAACAATTTTTATACTTAATAAAAATCTCAATCAAAATATACGATAATTTAATCCAGATGTTGTTAAAAATGATTTATCGTAACTTTTATAATTTTGCACTACATACGTAATTTAAGCTCGCTTCGCTAAGTACGAAATGACTGGTTTGTTACACATATGATTAATTTTTTTCAATCGATATTTAATAATACTATATTCACTTACGCACACACTGAAGCGCTACGTTTGAAATTATGATTTAATTTCGAGAAATAAAACACACGATGCACCTATCCTGCAAGTAAGGAAAAGAAAAAGTATGCATCTGTAGTAAGTAGGCACATTTAAATGAGGATAAAATTGTCAGTTATTTGATAGAGTATAGTATTACTCTCTATCAAGATCAAACAACTTGTTATTTCAATATAATATATAATTGCGTGTTGGGATATTTTCAGTTATCACTAACATGATAACATCAAAATTTATATGCATCATTAGAATATGTGTACGTTTATTTATTAATGTATACCTACAGGTATACGCGAACTTATATATACATACATATACACGGCAAAAACATCTTCGTTTACTTGAGTATTCTAAGTTTAAAGTTAGGGTTTAATTGTTTATAAAATAAGTTGCGATTGACGGATTAAAATGACTTCGATGCGTATTTCGTATTAAATTTTATTTATAAATAAATTTAACTGTGTCATTTGAAATCCTGGCCGCTTACAGTGTCTTCCTTAGAATTTATTGCGATAATGTTGGCAAAACATGAATCTCTCTAAGCAATATGATATACCAAAGTGTATTATTTAGAAAATTCGAGCGAAATGTCAGAGTATTAAATCGTTTTAACGTGTAGGCATACTGACTGAAAAGCATCAGAATGCATTCGAAAATGAATTGCTTTGTCAGCTGTACACGGCGTGTGACGTACGTAAAGCATTTTGCATCCATGAATATCTAAATTTGTTTGACAGAACAACAGTCAATTATTTCTGTAGGAAATGCTCCACTTATTAGTTGATCCATTGTACAATTTATTTATACACTATTTGCGACCTCGAATTATTCAAATTCACACTACCATTCTGGATGAGTACTCAATTAATTCGTTGGCTATTTTTATTTATGAATGCACATAATACATAAATTCATTCAAAATTTTTTTATATATTTTAATTATTTCAATAAACATATATACAATTGATGAATAAAATATCTACATTTCATTTGAATCATTGTTATTTGGGGATTTATTAGGATTTTGTTCTTGATATAGTAGATGATATTGTTCGTTGAATTCGTGTAAGGCAGAGCGTGCAAAAGTGCAAAGACGCTCGTCGTCGCTATGTCAAAATAGACACGTGCTCGGATATGTCTTTACGGGTGAGATTGATATAGGCGTGAGTCTACTCTGCGGACGGACGCGCAGTCTGCTCAAAACAGCGTAACGCTGTAAAACCATCTGTGGCGTCCCGTCCCGTCCCGTTCTGTCCTGTCCCGTTGCATAGTCGACGCTCGTCGAACACTAGAATTCCCGCACTAAATATTCCCGACTCATATATCAAACACGACGTCACTTCAGTAGCGTAGATATACTTGGATTTACTATAAAAATATCCGCAATGACTTGCACTGAACTTTCTTATGAATATGAAAAAAATTACGTTTAAAATAAATTAAAAACCAATCTACAATTTGTTGTTTAATATTTTAAAAAATTTTATTTTTCACTTAAAATATTTCTTACAATATATATGTTTGCTGTAAGTGCAATCGTTTTTAAGTAATTGCAGAAACCACAAGATATGACTAGAGTAAACCTGCACTTCCGGTTTTAATACTATTTTCGAAAATATAATGTTTTCTTACCATGTCTATACAGATCTTAATTTTACCTTCAGCCATACACACACACACACACACACACACACACACACAAAGGCAGACACACTTAAACAGACGGTATTACAAAAATAGTCAGACTCGATTCAGGGAAGGTCAAAAGATATATTTCTGTTAAAATCTTGAAATCGATTTATTTCATAAGTAAAGATAGTATCAAAACCCTAATGAAAATCTCACATTTCTATTAAGATATGAAAGCATATAGTAGGTACTTTATTTTTATATGTATAAGAAGGTATTGACTAAAAGTAATGTATAAATCGTTTAGCTGGCCTACACACTATAAAAACTATTTTCACTGCCATTTTTTATGACACTAAGCACCGGTCTGTAGTTATATCAACGCGATTGCAGAAATGATTTTTGATTTACCGTTTGTTTCTCATTTTACGCGTATTGTGTATGTGTGTGTGTGTGAGTGCTTTGTAGTTATATGTGTGCGTGACGTTTTTATTTCTATTTCCCACGTTTAAACTGTCGAAATATATCATCGGTGATGTGATTTTTTGTGTGTGTGAGCTCTCTTCTATGTCCGCGCCAAATTGCTTTAGAATCTGTTTCACAGCAAATACAATTTTGTGTGTTGTGAATATTATAATTTACAGTTATGTGGCGAAATCATCTGAAATGAGATTCTGTTCCGCTGGTAATGTGATTTTCGACGAGATAAATGACAAGAAAACATGTTTTATCACATTGCAAGCGATAATTTTCGCACCATTTTACAATTTCTCACGACGGACATTTCAGATTTATGTTTGTTATTGCTAAATAAAAACTGTTTTTCTATGCTACCAACCATTATTATACTAAATATTCGGCATTTTTTCTTGTCAACCTTTCATATAAAACTGTTTCATGTATCTATTTATTAAACGAATAAGAACACTTAGTTCTTGTTCGCGTTTGACACTATTTATATTATATTCACCATCAATCATCCCTCAAATAAGGTGTTAAATATATCTCTTGCATGTAATTATCGTAATTGCTCAATAATTTAGTAATTTTTTATTACGAGAAAGTCACGATTTAAAAATGTACATTTATGCAATTTTTGATAACTACCATCATAAGTATAACGTTATACACAAGTATTTTATTTTTACGTAAAACAACGAAAAAATAAAAATAAATATCACACTTGCGTCCAATGGGTCACGTCGTTAATTTTACTGACAACAAAAATAAATGTGAAAGTAATAAATAAAATATAATTTACGTTAAATTGATGGCTGTGCGCGGAATGAAAAAGAAATATATATTTTTTTTATTGCTCCGAGCTATGAATGACATCGTAACATTCAGATGTGCGAAACATTCAATGTTTTTTTTTTTTCTTATTCGGTATTCTCTTGTTCGCTTTTCGGCATAAAAACCAAGCATAACTACGTTAAATTGTACTGTCAAAGTATGTCAAAATTTATATGTAAATTAAATGGCTTAGCTGAACTAAGCTGCATAACTTCAGAATTTATTTAAAGCAAAATTACATCTAAATTAGGCGTGAAACATATTACTAACATATCATCTAAAATTACTTTCTTATACGATGTAATAAGTAAGTATTGTAACCATGAAACAATTCGAAATATACTTATTGACCTTCCCTGGATCGTATCTTACTATTAGTTTACGTGTGTGTATGTGCGTGTGTATGTGTGTGAGAGGGAGATAGAGAGAGAGTGTGAGTGTGTGTGTGTGTGTGTCTGAGCGATCTACAGATTAAACGGGTGAAGGTAAACTGAAGAAACTTTAAACTTAAGATTTGTACTAAATACTTCTTAATTTCGAAAATAATTATCAAACCGGAAGTGCTTGTTTACTTCAGTTGTTTTTTGCGATTTCTGCAATATTACAGTAAAATAGTTTTAATAAAAATGAAGGATATTAATATTTCGTATAAATTTGATTTGATATTTAAAATGTAAAAAATATATTATAATGAATAATTATATTATCTTGAATTATTCAAAATGTGTATTTTAATTACCCTCCTACCAAAATAAAATACGTATAAGAAAGTTCAGTGTAAGACACTGCGGATATTGTAGTTAGGAGTCTTTCAAAAAAAAATTAATAACAGTATAATTAGTTTTTAAGTAACAGAGTCACCAATGCGTTTATTATAAACAAAGACGTAAATCTATTACGTTGTTAGAAAAAAAATCTCGACGCATAACAAACTATTTACGATAAGAAATTATTGAATAACTATTGTTCATGACATTTAGGTAAAATCATAAACTGTATTGTTTATTTGCAAATGCGTGTCCTATCGGTGTTTCCAACTGTTTAACTGTTATTTCACATACATGCTTTGACTACATGACACAGTGTGCTTAGTATCCTTAAGGCCGGTTTACATAATCTATAACCTTAACCTTCCCCTTCAGCTTAACCTTATTCTCACATCTCTAGTTTATACGACACATGACTATGAAAACCACAGTTTCAAATCGTTAAAATTATCCGATTACCTTACCTTATTATTATTATTATTATTATTATTGTATATGCCGCTATAGGGAATATTCCCTCTTCAGCGTATTATATGCGTGTCCGATATTTCCCGTTATTAGTATCTTAACTACCCTAACTGAACTATAACTCCTACATTTGTATAAATGCTTATATAATACTGAAATTATCGAATTGCATGTAGTATATGTTTCCTAGAGCCGGAAAACATCTTTTTACTGATTTTACCGAAATATTTCACAGTTAAAATATCCCATTTTGACCCAGGCGAGATTCGATCTTTCTCTTATTAAGAGTTAGAAGTAGACCACGAACACTCTAACTTATGTTGCGTAATAGTACTAGAAACTATCGGTTTAGTGGTATAATCCCGTGTAGATGTATAACAATTACGATCGAATAAAGTAATGAATTGAAAACAAAGTAATACGTTTTGTTATGAGTTCGCAAATATACGCTAAATAACGTGACACAGGCCGAGACTAGAACCAAACGAACCAACATTGAGTCAACATAAACAAAAGCCAGCATGGCTAGACGATGTCGTTTTCACGTTCACTCATTTGTGATGTTTGTAGTGTGCAATTAGGCCTGATTCGTTTATATATACATGCTTCATTCGACCATCACGTTTGTTTACGTTTTACTTTTCGTTTGGCCATTCATACAAACGTGTAAGATATTTCATTCGAAAAATGTATTGAATCTATCCAGAGTCGGATTTACAAAGTACTTCGTCACTTTTCTATATACATACATACGTAATTGAAAATTATTTTTAAAACATTATTAATATATTGACCTTCACCAAATGTGAAATTCAGATCACTCCATGATTTAACGATCTATATTGATTTTGTATGCTAACCTTCAATTTTTTACGCAAGACATATTTAAATTTTAAATTTCCGAAAGTGTATATAGTAAAATGGACATGTATGATAAAAAAAAAACACTTTAATCTTTAAACAGTTTTTGAAGAATTTCTAATTTATAACTTCATTAAAATTCTACTCAAATTTGTGGAATATTTAATTTTTGTTGAATGGGTTAGTTTTTTTTAAGCATCACGTATATTTTTAGTAATTATGAAAAATATTTGATCTAAAGATTTTAACGAAAATATACCTCTTGGCCTTCCCTGAATCGAGCCTGATTATTTTTGGAATAACGGCTGTGTGTTTGTGTGTGTGTGTGTGTGTGTGTTTGTGAGAGAGAAAGAGAGAGAGAGAGAAGGGTAGAGTGAACGGTAACTTTAAACTTAAGATTTATGATATGCCTGGCAAGAAAAGAATATTCAAACCGAAAGTACTTGATAAGTCGTTTTGTTGCGGTTTCTGCAATATCACCGAAATGGCCTCATACGTATAAGAAAGTGCAGTGCAAGACACTGCGGATATTTTAAAAGAGCAGAACAGATATTTTTGTAAAACGTTTTTAACAAGATCTTCTGAAACTGGACCAAATTTCGGTTCGTTTCATCTTTTCTCGGAGATTCTTTAACGGTTAGAAATAGTGTTGTCGATGCAGTGATCGATTTTGCATCGCATCAATAAATTTGTCGATGCCTGCGCTGATTATCAGATGTTTCGGTAAGAATCAAAAAGCACTTCTGTATACACAACAAATAAACAAACAAAAAACTGTTGAAAACGGTTCTCGTGTTGCTCGAACATCTTCTATGGTTGTCAAGTAGGGTTCGTGGCATTGGATCGAATTCCTGGAAAATGTATTTTAGCTTACTTTACATTCAATGAAATTGGATTATGTTTAGGCTTTTTGTGTGTAATTATTACTAAATAAAATATAGCGATAAAGAAATTGTTATTTGAATATTGAGAAAATTCCTTATAGCGCTTTGATCCAGTGTCGTGAATTCGTTTAAGTAAACTTATTTACATATGTTGAGTCCCGATCTCAGATAAATCTATCTTGATTGTGCCAAAAATGTCTCGCGTCCCTTTCTCTTCGCTTCTCTTTGACCGAGGAGCGGACACATGCATCTCTTACCTCTTACCATATTTCTATATTTTAAACATTTCGCCTTTGTGCTGATGCGTTTGACGCCAAACGATGGATTTTTTCTTTATGTCGGTTCGCCTCATAAACGTGACAGATGGAAAATTCATTGTTAGTTTGTTAATGGTACATCCTTTTTTTTTTTTGGCTACTAACTAACTTTTTTTTTATTTTTCGCATATATTTTTTTTACAGTTAGAACAAAAGACTATTACACTAATTAGTTCTCAGGGTCAAGTTCAAGATGTTTTTAGCGTTACTTTCACCCAGTTATTAAAAGATGGTAATTATTTACACAAATAAGTAAATATGAGGTGAGTTTTGTTTAATGTAGAAGAACGTTTTCTTCTACTATGGTATGCTTAAAATAGCATCGTAACAGTGTAAGAATTTCGTGTGAATACCGCGAACCAATATAGCGATGTCTATCAAAGCCAAATAACAAAAGATAAATCTCTCCGAAATATCTCGGTTATGATTGACGTTAATCGTTGAAGCACACAGTGTGATTGCAGACGCGGTTCGTGACTCCACGAAGTGTTGCACGTGGTGTCGGTGCATCAGTTTTTCCCGCAAAAACTGTCGCTAATACTATAAGAATAGATGTTCTGAGCGTATAGCAGAAGTGTGCGTATGTGCGACTTATATATAGTATTATGCAAACTCTGTCCTGCTGTCCTGGCTGTGTGGATATCACTCATCCACTCTTCTCGAGTATAGCTACAACTAGGCCTAATAGCCAGACTTATAGCTCCTGCTGGTTCGGCCTAGACGGTGTCACTGTAGTGTAGTGTGCTGTGTCTTCTTCTTTCTACTATGCAGTCTGCCCGTCGCTCTGGATTTAGACCTGGGGTCAATCTCGCGACCCCCAACGTCACTCTTTAACAGATGCGCGCCGCTAACCATCTCACTTTAGCACTCGATGCAGCTTTCTCGCTTTACCATTCCTTTCTTTCGTTTCGGCAGCTTTTTACTTACTTATACGAAGTTATAAATAAGTATTGTAATCATGAAAATATTTCATTTCGATTTTCTAACGGAAACATATATTTTGACCTTCCCTGATCAACTCTGACTATTTTTGAAAGGACATCTATCTGTGTATATATGTGTGTGTATGTGCGAGCGTGCGTGTCAATGAGTGTGTGTGTGTGTGTGTGTGTGTGTGTGTGTGCGCTATATTTCCAAAACGGTTGATGATAAAATTATGAAACTTTAAACTTAAGAAATATATTTACAAACCGGAAGTGCTTGTTTAACTCAGTCGTTTCTGCAGTTTTTGCAAAATCACAGAAACAGACTGCACTTACAGTAAAATATTTACTATAAAAGTGAATTATATTAATATTCTGCACAACTTTGATTTGAACATTTTTTTAAAAAGAGTTACAAGAAAATCGCTATTGAATATTAAAAAAGATTCAAATAATTTGGATTTTACCATTTAATATCTATTGTAAAAAATTTATTGAGTGAAAAATATATATATAATACTACAAAATTTGTATTTTAAGTATCTTAAATAAATACGTATAAGAAAGTTCAGTACAAGACATTGCGGTTGTTTATTTTTAACAATTGCAAACTTGAATATTAATTTTAAATTACTAAGTATTCAACGGTGAGACATTCTTTTTATTTGCGTAAAATGATTTTGATATTTTTTAAATAGGTAGACTTTTGTGTAAATAAATAAAATTTTATTTCTTGTAACAAAAAGAAATGATAAATTCAGAATCTGTGCTGCGCGCAGAGTGAAAAAAACAACAATGTTAATTTCGGTTCAAGTGAACGATATTTAAGTTCAGTCTTGGAATTGTTTACGTGTGTTCCTGTCACTCATTGCTGATCAACTGGTTTGAATTAAATATATCAATCTGTCAACGACAATCCCAAATTCAACTATAATGAATAATGTATAATATGTTGATTTGTTCGATAGGTGGGTACTACATACATACATACATATTTACTATGTTGTTCAATCTTTCTTTCAACGTCTCTGTATATACATACATATAACAACTGAAAAATTATTTGACTTGAATTGGTTCATAAATTTCATCATTGCGCCATTTTATTTCCACGGTTTTTTACTCCTAAAGTTTTTCGGTGGTCCTCCGCATTTCAGACTTTTTTATTTTTATTTCTTCTCTGTTTATCATTGCTTTTACGTACTAAATAATGTTTTTTTTTTAAATAAATCTTATTTCATTGTTTTTATTTAAGTACACATAAATTAATATAATTCCTTTGAAATATAATTAATAATTACATACATAACACCATGCCTATTCCTATCAAATGGAGTGGCAGAAAACCTATTACATTTTTACATTTTGACACAATTATTTCGTTTATCTTTCTAGTTTCTTCTATTGGTCAGATATGACTGATGCACCCCTCTCGGTCACAGTGACCCCATGCACCTCTACAGTTCGTTGGTCCGTCCGATATCGAGAGAAAAATGATACAAGTTCAGCACCTTCAGGTATGAGAAATGTATTAAGTTTTTTCTCTTACTTGTGTAATTGGATATTTTGATTTGCGAAATTATTTTTGTTTAGTTTTTTTCTTCAAAAGTTGTTTTGATTAATTTTTTATATTTTTATAAATTATTGTTGTATTCATACACAAACAAAAATGAATTCTTATACCATTCTCAAATAAAGAATACACATTATAGTTTATACATAAGTATATGGTTATTATCAAGCAGAAGTTAAGACAAATTTTATTCTAAAAATGTACTTCGCTATAAAAACGTGTTTTCTTTTAAACCACGATTCAAATATTTTTAATTTGTTATTTTAGCAAATGACCCAACGTTGGGAGAAGTATCGACAAGAAACCTCCACACATTACATTTAACCGCCGCCAGAGGTTATTTCATGGTGCAACTGGAAGCTGTTGAAGGTGACAGCTATACGGGAGTGTATGTGAGTACAGAACCAGGTGGTCCACAACCATTACAAATCACTCCAGTTCCAAAATTACGACTTCAGAATAGACAACGAAGAAAACAATTGACTGTGCGGTGGAATCAAAGGTAATTTACTCTATACTTTCTTATACGATATAATAAGTAAGTATTGCAATCATTAAAAACACAATCTCGAGATATTAACAGAAATATACCTTAAGACCTTCCCTGAATCGAGTTTGTGTGTGTGTGTGTGTGTGAGAGAGAGAGAGAGAGAGAGCGTTCTACAGCCTAAACAGTTGAAGGTAAAATTATGAAACTTTAAACTTAAGATTTGTATATGCCTGGCAAGAAAACCACCTATTTTGAAAAACATATTCAAACCGGAAATTCATGTTTACTCTAGTCATTTTATACGATATACATGAATAACTACCTACTCCCATCCAATAGGGTGACAAAAACATACATTTCAATTTTGACAATTTTTTGCCATTCAACTCTAAAATCTTACAACCAGTAATCCATTTTCCATCACTAGCGAGTAAACAAGCATGCTCTAGTCGATGCCCATCTACCACAATATTACACACTATTCTTCGATCTACTATCGTTTTCTATATATATTTGTAATGCAGAGATATTAGTTAAATAAATATATAATTTTACTTAATTCGCAATTCATTTTCGTTATAATGATTAAATTCTTATTCTATCAAATAATCTAAGCAAATATTGAATCCCTTGAAAAAATAATCAAACCAAACATAGTCAGTTGTAGTACGTCATAAATGTTCACCATAGCTTTTACAACTTTCGTATTGCCCAATGTAATACCTACTTTGTAGCCAAACTACACAGTTGATCACTGAAGTTATAAAACTATAGCGATCTAAAACCGAAGAAGTCGGTAACTCGCATAGCTAAATTACAAAAACAAACTGAAAACGCTGTGATCTTTGTGATGCGACTATGTCTAACTGTGAGTCATTCTGTCCGATAAACTACATAAAGATAAATGAATGAAAGTTCTTTGGCATCATATTTCGCATCTCTACACCGACCGCCCTGATCAGAATTTATGCTACACGGCATTTTTTTTTTCTTTTTCATGCTTGCCAAATTACTTTCTATACGCCGCGTGTGACTCACACATTTTGCCCAATGGCCGTAGGCTGGCTCGCCCATTAGAACCCCGCGCTGGGCCCCTAATGTACGCCACTGAAATCCGCAAAGCAATAAAAATATTTATCCAGTCTAATGCGTGCCAATAGATGACGAAGATTATCGTGTACCGTTGTCTTTAATATAAAAATAAATCGTATAAATAATCCTGTCTCGTTCAAAATGCAATTACTTTTTTTTTAGATTTGCCGAAATTTAATTTTGTCTGACATTGTAATAAATTCACAAACACAAATGTATTTTTATGTGCAATTTGACTTATGATAAATTCATTTTCGATAATTTTTAAGTTTTCGTCTCGTTTGCTTCTGGTTGACGTGCAAAGTGGTGTAATTGGTCGTTTAATATCTGCATGTATGTATATTGTTAGAAGAAAAATAAATGATTGTATTGTTTTATGGGCGCGTAGTCAGCTGTAGTAGGTAATAGCTAGTCAAGGTAAAGGTCTCTACATATATGCACTCGATCGCGGCGCATTGGTATTATACAGTTTCTGTAAACGATACGAGTGCTACAAGTACATAGTTTTTGTACGGACGCCATCGAGCCAACGTGCCTGACCATTTCAACGATTCCAATTCTGTAGTCAGGTTTGCGATGTATTTGTTCTCTCATGTACGTGTATATGTATATGTGTGTATGTATGTGTGTGTGTGTAAGATTTATAACTCGTGATGAGAATTCAGAATCGATAATTATTCCATTTTATCAGTCACTACTTTGGATTATTTTCAATCGGTAAATGTTTTCTTCCTTCTTCTAACCGCCGATGACATTTTGTTGTAAATTCTACGGAAGACACTGCACCGGCTATACTTTGTAATATATGTATGTATATACGTACATATGTGCATCGATTATCACTCATTTTAAGGAGACTTAATTACTTTTGCGTATTAGGAACTTATTGGTATTTTGATCGAAAATTGTAAATGATTCTTTCTGTTATAATATGCAACTAAACAATAGATATTGTTTCAAAAATTTTGTATGAATTACGAATAGAAAGAAATAATAAAGTAAGCGTCCATTTACGATGGGCAGCATACATCAGAACAGAATGATCTTTCCTAGGATTACTTGTACTCATATATTTTACCTTATTTAGTGTCGAGTTCATCAAGTTCGTTTGTAAATAAGAAAACACGGTAAATCAATAGAGTAGTAACAAACAGCGCATCGTAAAGGTATCACACACACACACACACACACACACACACACACACACACACTTGGAGATATATGTACATGCGAGAAAATGTCATTTCCTAAACAACAAATATATTTACTCCACGACCATAAATTTATATTATTGAACTAAACAGCACTTAGTCATACTTCATCTTCTTACCATTGGCTTAATTACAAACAACATGAAAAACTTTTACCGTATCATCGAGAAGAAAAGAGAATTGCTTCCTATTTTATCATATGTGACGTGACAGTGCTGCTCAAACATTTATCAGAAAATAAAGGAATAAGACACATCTTTTTTTCGTGTTGCACATACTGTGAAAGCCATTAATACTAATATTAAATCAAAACTTTACGTATACAATTACGTAATTAACAATTGTACAGATTATCCAATAAATATACACATATACCATGAAGCTATTTAAAAATAAGTTTAAAATTATTCATAAAACAATCTATTTTTTATTTTCTTATACAAATCATTTTGTTATTCGGTTTATTCTACACTATATTCATATTTATTCATTCCTACAATTTATCTCTTCTCCCTGAGTCATTCAGGATGTGTTCCTCTCTTCTTTCTATTTGTTCACAGTTTTCCCCAATTCGGAATATAGTATATATCCAATGACTAAACTTGTCGGTGGCGATATTTGATTGTAATTACCAAATATGTATGTGATATATCTTTGAAACTGATTGGCTATCACTGTTTTGTGTAAGCTGTAAATTAAATAAAGCAAATGTTAATCAGCTAACAACATATATACATACATACATACTTTTAACAAGGATTACAACCGATTTTGTGTTATTAAAATGAGTTATGTAGAGATTTGTTGCTAATGAAGCGATTTCAATAAATTACTGTATCATGTATTAGTAATAAGAGTAAGTGTGTATAGTATTAGTTCGATTCTATTTGCACATGCATGGCTCCCCTCAATAGATTGATCAAAGGAGACGCACACACACACACACACACACACACACACACACACACACATATACATATAGTGTGCAGTGCCACTCACAAATGAGGTAGGTACGTGTTTTTGTGTCGGCAAAATGCCAACGATCGAGCACTGTCGAACTGTGTGGATCTCTTGTCTTTTTCTCGTCGAACTTCACACACACATACACATCTATGTGATATACCAAATGCATGTGTGTTCTTAAGTTGGATAGGTCGGGACAATAACAAAAGAACATCACCGCAGTTAGCGAATCTAATTACTTACGGTTGACGCATCGGAACCAACCTACTATCACATTTCCCTCATTCTTCTCTGATATCATAAGTCTTTTTACTTTCTTATACGAAATATTCTTTTTGATCTTCCTTGAATCGATTCTGACTATTTTTGGAAGGACATCTGTTTCTCTATGTGACTGTATGTGTGTACGTGTATATGTGTGTATGTGGGGATATGTGTGTATGCGCGTATGTGTGAATGTGTGTGTATGTTTGTTTGCAGCCAAAACGATTGAAACAAAAATTATGAATGTTTAGGCTTAAGATTTGTATATGCCTGGAAAGAAAACCTCCTATTTTTGAAATTTAATAACTATATTTTTAGTAAATGTTGGCCTTTACATCTTATGTACTCCGAACATACAAACATATAACACAGATAGGCATGCTTGGCTGTACATATACAAATTATGAATCTCCTACGTATAGGCAACCCACAATACTCATCAACAGGCTTGCTTCTTATAGTTACGTTATTTAAACATGTTACCTACTCAGTTAATCAATTACAGTTGAAATTTATTGATATATATATATATATATATATATATATATATATATATATTAATTTCAGTTTAGTAGACCCTCACGTAACATCGTATTGTTTGGTCATCAGTCAAAGTAAGAATTATTCAACGTTATGCGAAGCAATGGAAGAACGTTTCGGAATGATGCCACCGGATATGAAAATACCAGAAATTATAAAGTCGAAATCTAGATCACTGCAAAAAATAAACGTTTGGGAAATACCTACAGGTATTTTTTTTTAATTTTAAAATCACATCCTAAATTAATGATTTATGTTTGTCGAATTCTTAAATAGACTCACATAAAGATCCAATAATTAGTTGTGTTGGATCTCAAACGCAATACACACTATCCGATTTGGAGCATGGTCAAATGTACCATTTCAATCTATTCGCCATGAATCGTCAAACGAACTTCACTTACCCATATGGATCAGCAGTACTTCGCTTTGATAGCCATATCAAACCAACGGCCCTCAAAGATGGCAAAGCTACGTTCGTCAATTTGAAGAAATTGGATGGCAAAGCTGTTTTTCGGTATAAGGTACGAGTAATTTTTTTTTTTTTGCATGTATACAAATTTTTTAGGAGATTTATTGTTTATTTTATAATGTTAGGTTGCTAGGGGTTCGACCGAGTCTCTAAAACTATATGTTATGCCATGTGGGGGTGCTGTGGATGTAGAAGTTACATTGAAAAACTCACCCGTCGAACAACGACGCCGTGTAGATGGCTATGGAAAAATCTTAATCAAAAATCCAATACGAGGACAACGATACTACATCCGTGTCATAACTACGAATAGGGAAGAATTGAAACGAACTTCGGGTGTTGAAGTACGTACATAAAACAAAATTGAATTATTTCTTCAAATAGTTTTTTCTTTCATTAATGCTAACGTACATGAATGTCTAAAACTTTGAACAAAATACATTTTAGTGAAACTATTTCTACTTTATTACTTACTAAACTCAAAAAACTATAATTTTACATTGATATTTTTCAATATTCAATTTATGTATAAGTAAGATTTTCGCTTGCAAAATCGCAATTGGATCTTTGATATAAAATTTTTAGACAATCATACTTGCTTGTTTAATATTTATTTGTAATTATTTGTTTGTATATATTAGGTTTTGGCAACAACAAAACCTTCTGTTAAATTTCCTCTGCCGAACATGCCATCGGAGGCCCAAGTGTACGAATATGATTCACTTCGAAGATGCGACAGCGTCACCGTCGGCTGGCTTCCTTCTCCAGACCAGCGAGCATCACATTATTGCCTGGTGGTACGGGAGGGTCGACTACGAGAACTCGAAGGTTACAGAATGCCAAACCAATGTGGACTGGAAAATCGGTTAAAGAAGTCTGCCGATTTTGCAGTTAAATATTGTCAAGATATCAAGAAAGGAGAACGGTATGTTTTCCTCTCTCTCTTCATATTTTTATTTAAGTAATACGTAAATACTGTAATGATGTCTGTATGTATTACGTATAAGAAAGTTCAGTGAAAGACAATGCGGATTTTTATATAAGATAAAGACAATTATATTATTTGGACTCATAATTCCATTTATAGTGATTAATAATTACGTATATTTTTACTGTTGTTACAGAGAAGTCATAACGCAGAAGATAACCCAGTTAAAAGCAGGCAGGAATTATGTCGTTCAGGTAACTGTGAAGAAACCTAAAGGTAAGACACTTTCGTACGATTTGCTACAAGTGCATACAAAACAATCATGTGAACATTCAAATACATTTAATTAGCTAATATCCCACCGCCTAAAATTCGTCGCCATTATACCAAATTTAAAAACTGTAAATTCTATCATTTATAGTTGAACAAACTACGAAATAAATAAGTTTTAATCCTAAAACAAAACTTAAATCTATAATATAATACTTCACAAATTTCAAATATATTTAAAGCCGTGTTAAAGAGGAAGAATAGCCTAGAGACCTTCAAACAATTTTAGAGTCCTAAATTTTGCACAACTTTACATAGTTTTTATTTTTGGTAAATTTAAATGTGTTTTGGTGATTAAAATGGCTAAACAAAGTTCCAGAAATTAGTTCACGACCACAAATTTGCTATTAAGTAGTACTTAATTGTTATTTTAATAAGCTTAATTGATCGAAATACTCATAATTATAATATACCTGACAGACATCGTAGATAATGAATTTTGATACATCGAAAATAAGAGACCTGACTGATTTACGAATGCACAATATTTCTATGATCCTTAATAAAATTGACTACAAAATTGATCTTGTCATAAGGGCTTTAGAAAAAATTCTTACAAATTTACGCATATCCTAATCCAGATTTTTTATTTTCGATGAATTTTACAAAAATTACATTTTAAAAAATTCGTAGCGCTAAGATACGTGTACTTGCGTCCGTTCAGTATTGAAATTGCAATATATAAATAATTGTGCTTTTAATAAACTAGCAATTGTTCTTCAGAAGTCATTTAGGCCAATGGTACACTCGGTTAAAAGTTGTTTGGGTGAGTGTACCATGATCCTTGTAAGAAAACAAATATGATTTGTGCTTTTTACATGCAGTAACGATAAACGTTATTTCGCTCTTTATATGTAATCATTGTAAAATTTTATTTAAATATTTAACTAGTTGATAAATTAGTATGTATCGTAAAAAATATATTTATAAATCGGGGTACAATATGGGCGCTGAGAAATAGTATTATAAGTAATCAAGTTGTTTATATCCTTGCATTAAAAATATGCTTGAATCCTATATGTGTTGTGTATGTATGAACAAAAAAAAAACAGAGGCTATTTTATAAGTTTTATTGTGATTTTGAGTTCTGATTTCATTTTTAAAAAGTATTAATTTATATGAATAAATAGCATATATTTTATGAACAATATAATTTATATTATATGCAATGCGATTTGCATAAACAAACGGAACATCGATTATTTTAAGATTAGATTTTATACGTTTTGTATTGGATATGTTTTTATACGCAATAAATGTTTTATCTGTATAAATTGAATTCGCATCGTAAATTCGAAAACTGTATTTTTTTATTAATTCATAACGAAATAAAATGACACAATCAGGCTACGTTTGTAGTGAAGTGAAGTAAAGTAAGTGTAACAAGCATCACGCAGTTTGTCAATGTTGTTTACTCAAATGACATGACGATATCAACAACTATTATTACATACATACATACATACACAATTTCACAAACACATTACATATGGTTAGGTTTGTTAATTTATTGATTACCTGTCGTTATAGTAATAAATAATTTTTTTGCCGATTATTATAATTATTCTATGATTTAATATAAAAGGCAATCTATGATAAAATCATGCTGATAATGGTACTTTTATCGTATTTCAAGTACGGGTAATTAATTGTTTTGTTTGCGGAAAATAGTTATAGCATACTATTTTTCACACCTGAAGCTGTATTTTAAGGATTTATAATTAATTTTTACTTTCTTATACGAAGTAATAAGTAAGTATTGTAATCATGAAAATGTTCCATTTTGAGGTATTTTACGGAAATATACCTTTTAACCTTCCCTGAATAGAGCCTGAATATTTTTGGAATGACGTCTGTCTGTGTGTGTGCATTGTATGAGCGCTCTAAAGCTTATAGGGTTGAATATAAAATTATGACACTTAATGCTTAAGATTTATAAAAAAAAAATTTCAAATCTTGAAATGGATATTCAAACCGGAAGTGCTTCTACAATATCACTAATACGGCTGTACTTACAGTAAAATAGTTAGAATAAGAATAAAAGATGTTAATATTTCGCATAACTTTTATTTAAAAATGATTTTCAAAAACAGTATTTATGGCAAGAAAATCGCTATTGAAATTTTATTTAAATTCACATAGTTACGTATATGCAGAAAATATTATTGCATAAACCGTATCAGCTATGCATGCCAATTATTTAGCATAAAAACAAAAAAAAGACTTAAATTAATCAAAATTTATTTTTTAATATCCTTCCTATCTGAACATAATTTGTATAAGAAAATTCAGTGCAAGATATTGCAGATATTTTTAAATTAAACTACTAATTTGTCCTCAATTTACGAAAAGCAATTATATATGTTATATATTAAATGCTTTATCAAACAATCTGACTTTCTTCTGAGTAAATGTTGATAGTTAAACCCGTCATGTATTAAATTGATGCTTTGTGAGCTTCAATAATTCTAATGCGAACCTAAAATTGTATTTGTATTGAATTGCAATTATTTTGGCAACTCTAATGATTTTTATAATTCATAAGTTTCTATATGTTCCCGTTTTTTGCTACTAGTAATTATATATATAAAAGCAAAAGATAAAACAGCACAAGTAAAAACACATGCGCAAATCGAAACTAATCAGATATATTATAGAATGATGTTTTATAACAATTCTCTCTAGTCGGTATTATCGAGAAATCAGAATGAACGTTAGCAAACCAGTGCAGATCTTCAACGTGCAATTCAACGATCTTATTCATAGCTTCAATGTTCCTAAAGCTTTAATACAAGGGGTAAGCAATTTCTTAGTACGCTTCTTTCTATTAAGTACTTTAAAATATATACAATTTTAAATGAAATTTCATTTAGACAACTCAAGATCTATCAGAATATGCTGTAACGCAACTGACAGAAAATGAAAGAATTATATTCTTCATTTTATATTTGATTGTGTTTTCACTGTCTATGGTTGCTAATATTGCTACCTTATTCACTACTTATCAAAGGTAATCGATTTTTGACAATTTCACATTTTTCTTCTAATGTATGCTTATTTTAGAAAAATTCGTATGATGCAGAAATTTTTGATTATATCTTTAGCTATTAGTGATATAATTGTTTGTATGTTTTTCGGAATTAACAACATGATTAACTATTCCCATCCATGGACTGATTGGGTAAATATATTTATTTTTAATTTTAACATAATGTTCCTATTTTTATTTACGCTAAATGCAATTCATTTAGTTTTAATGTTTCCGAGTTGCGTTCTATTAGGCGCTTTGCTATATCGATAATTTCTTAGGAATTAAATAACAAAAATTGTAACTTTTTTAAGATTCTTGGTGACTTTATGTGCTCTTTTGTACCATATATGCAAATCGTTGGCTCAGTTGCTAACTCCTTAACCATGGCTTCCATAGCACTGGATCGTTATCGAAATATAGTCCACCCCTCCAATCCCCCAAACAAACAATGGAATCCAAATATATGGCTCTGTATAACACTCTTACTTATATTATGGGGTGTGTCAACAGGTATATTAATTGTCTCACTCAATGATCCATATATAATTTCAACAATTTTAGGAATTTCATATCCTATGATGAATTTAAATCAATTGGTACCACTACGAGTATGGATTATAGAGCCATACACTCACAACTTTCTTGGAATCGTCCATACTTCACTGTGTATGACAAAACGTAAACAGAACCATTTCATATTTTACTCCATTATATTCTCGATCATTTTCATCCCAATGATGGTTTTGTTTCTGTGGTTGTACTACAAAATCGCCGAGTTGATTTGGAAGCGGCGTAAACCTCTCACGTCTAAATTACAAGATAACAACGCTAGTGTCACCATGGAAACATCAACCGACAGCAAAACCTCAGTATCTAAACAATCTCCGGTAACATTACAAATAAACAAAGGGATGAAAAGTCTGATGAAGAATAACAAATTACATATGGAACGTAAAATTCGCACATTTAAAATCATTCTAGTTATTATGGTGGTTTTCTTTGTGTGCCGTATGCCACATTGGATTTTTTCAATGGTTAAATACAATGTAGAAGTTAACGAACCGAAGCACTGGGTCATCGCAAATGCACTCTCGTTTTTGTTGGTGGTCAACACAACGTTAAATCCATTTCTTTATAGTTTCCTCAACCAGACGCTAATGTATTTCGATAAAGTGTTCTTTGCGTTCGGTGATTTTATCACGAAAATTTGTTGCTGTTGTTGTTCCAACACTGAATTTGATAATTTTGAAAAGGATAATCCTTTTCCGCCCGAAATGTACGAACCTAGACCCAGTCAAACTTCTAGTATTATACCGCGGGGTCCTTATATGGATTGTGTTACCGTTAAGCCGAATCATGTCAAGTTTCAAGATATTGCTGTTGTTAATATGTACCCGAAAACTAATGAATTGAATTTAAATTGTAACACATTCTAATTTATGTATACTTTACAGTATGGAAATATTTATTATTTTAGCGAGAATATAATAAACGTAAACACCCTACATTTTGTATATCTCATTAGATGGGAACATAATTATGTATGGCTGTACATATATTAATTTATCTATCTAGAACTCCCAAAACATTCCAGAAGTTCATACTGTAAAAAAGGTTCTTTATTTTCATATATATTGTTTATTCCTGATCACATAGATATGACGGCATAATGAATACTTTCCCCTCAAACAACATAATTGTAAAAAATCTCTCTTAAACACAAGATACACTTAAGTCCAAATCTTGTATATCTTAAAGGGCGCAGCCAACATTTTCAAAGTGGTGTAACGATTTGCCATTTTATGTAGAAAATTGCTAGGATTAAATTGATAAAACGCTGATTTTATTTACAGAGCGATATACTTGATGTACGTCACTATAAATTATTTTTTAAAATTGTATAGATAACAGTTTTATAAAAACAATACTATAGATATGGATATAATTGCATGTAAATATTAGTTAATGTTGCCGCTGCTCTTCTGAATTACAGTTTTATATTAACTATGATTTATTTCTACAAATGTGCTTAAAAGAGTTATTTGATTATTGCTGTTATTTTATTGTTAAATATTGTTGTAATATTCAATCATATTCCGAGGAGGGTATCTTTTATTTAGGTATGCAATAGTTAGTGCTTATTGTCGTCTTTCTAATATCTGCAGTGTTTGCACTAAACTTTCATATACGTATTTTATTTATATAAGAAGAATTCAATGCTCTATATTAGAATTTACTAAATATATTTGTGACAAATTTCAATTTATTCGTGTGTAGTTTGTTTTCCCGTCAAATAAATAAGACAAATTAGAATTTCAATTGCAATTTTTTCGTAACTAGTAGACTCTTTGAAAAGACTTTTCAAAAACAAATTCTGTGAAATATTAATATATTTTATTTTTATTGTAATTATTTTTACTGTAAGTGCAGCCGTCTCGGATATATTGCAGAAACCATATAAAATTACTAGAGTAAACATACACTTCCGGTTTGAAAAAGTTTTCAAAAATAGTTTTCTTGCCAGATGTATATAGGTAAATCTTAAAATTTTAATTTCAAAATTTTATCTTCAGCCGTTTAGGCTCATTCCCAAGCACATACATACACACACACACATAGAAGAAAGACATCATTTCAAAAATAGCAGACTCGATTAAGGGAAGGTATATTTTTTCATGATAACAATTATTACTTCGTAAGAAAGTGAATAATGTCAATATTAAAACCGCAATTTAATTTACAAGTACATTTTATGACGTTAATACCTATGTGATCAGGAATACACCATGCTTAGATAATGGAACAGACTATAATATTAAAAAAAAATTACATACATAGAGAAATATTTCATTTGCATGTTGTTGCAGTGAAATATTATTAATTAAAAACAACATTTGGTGTACTAATCGAAGCATTACAGTGTTATTATTATAAAGCATTTCATTCCGGTAATTCAATTCCTTTTCCATTCAACCATCTCCCAAAATCTCGCAACGAACTATTTATGAGTTCGTATAGTTTTGTCCCAGTGCCAGCGCTAATATCATTCTTCAAGACATCTTTCGCTTGTAACAATATATCTTTAGAATGTTTCATTTCTTTCACTAGTGCAGTTTGGTCTCCATGGTTCCATTGTCGTTTCAGCAAGTCCATTGTTGCTAAGTGGAGTTCGTGTAAAATCACACCCGAATATAAACATAGCCTGGAAACACAAACACATTTATTATACATATACAAATTCCTATTTATAATTTCATTCTCACACAAATAGTTATTTAAAAAAATTCATTTATAGAAAAGCATAAAATATTGATTTTACGCTGGTTCAACAAGTTAATACGGTAATAAAAAACAATTCAAACATCGTTTATAAATGTAAAATCTAGTTAAGACTGTACCCTGCATTGGCGGGGTCAATTTTTCGAGTAGTATCCAGAAGTTCCCGGCACATATTCGCCTTCATCCTAAGCAGATCATCACTCAATTGATTCGGTAAGTACCCTTGTTGATATCCATATAATTGCAATAACGAATGCTTCACCGAATACACATGATAATGATTCGGGTGCAAAAACGTCATCATCTTCTCCATCAAGCACTCCATATCTTTAACCGTCGGTCGATTCGCTTGTATACTATCAACCTCTTCACCAATTTGATTCACTAAAGTAGCAACTTGTTCGCATGAGATTTTCATCACGCATTTATCACAAGCCCACTCCGTCTTCTCATCCAATGGATCGATCGGTGTTTGGGTGCCACCGCACGGACCCATTTCCGACCCTAAACATCTCAAACTACTCAAATGGGTGCCCATTTCGGTGGGGTCACTACAACGTTGGCATTTGCAAGAAAAATATTTAGTTTCTTTCAGGTGTTCGCGCCTTGCTTGTGTCCCCCATAGTGCATGCGTATACATTGTCGTTATATGTTCGCCTTTTTTGATCGGGCAGGCTGCGCGTATTGTTATTTTATACTGTTCCAAATCATCTCCAAAATGCTGAAAAGTATTTGGAATGCAATTGTGCTCTAGTATAGCTCCGGTTGGGTACAATGCAGATATTTCAATTCTTTGATTCGTTTCTAGGGAATTCACATCAATGATTCCGCAAATTTTATGTAAAGTCTCTTCGGATACATCGTGTAATATAACCGCGTTTGTTTGTGCTTCATATTCTTTTAATGGCGCCAAGTAATTATTCGTTAAATATTTAACGACGCGGTCATTCAATGTTCTAAAAAATTAAATTCTTAATTCTATAAATAGAAAACAAACAACATATGTTGGCACACATATACCGGAAAAGACTTACTTGTAGATTTCTGTATTACTTCCCCGTTTATCAAAATGAGTTTCCATTTCGAACAATTGTTTCCATTTTTTAACTCCTTGTCTTTGTAATAATAAACACCTCAATGCAAATAAGGCATCATGTCTGAAAGTAGTTTTAGAATTAATTAGTTAATTTTTTTGATTTTGTCTTACGAACCGGAAGTAATCATGAATATTTTCGATTGGTTGAGGCGGACGTAAGCATAGAACAGGACATTCTTGCGCATGAGCCATCGGGTTTCTTATTCCAATGCATGCAACATCGCAAATTTGCCAACCACAATTTTGGCATCTAACTGTTGTATCCGGTGGCACTAACCTATATCCGATTTTTTTTATTCGTTAAATAATCTATAGATTTAATTCGAATACTTACTTTGAGCATCCTACACATGGCACAGGCCCTTCTTCGATTGTATATGGTCGAGGGCCGAACACGATCGGTAGTTCCGATAATATCAAATCTCCAGGTGCAATATCGCGACTCGCTACTAAAAATCGACCTAGCTCTGGAGAATGTCCGATCTGAACAAAATTTTATATATAAATATATTTCTTTGTTTTTATAATTTGTCAGTTTTTGTTTTACTTCGAAAGGTCTGCATAAACTTTTATGTTCTTTCCAATGTTCTTTTTGATGCTCTTTAGTACAATACCACACTAGTTTACATGCTGAACATTTTAGTTCGGCTGGTTTTTTACATTCAGCACATTTATTAATTTCACCTGGCATTATTAAAAATTCCTTTAAAAAATATTATTAAATTAATAAACCTTAAATTATAATTTTATTAAAATATTATTTATTACAATACTATTTAAGTATCCAACAATAAATATTATTAATTATTAGATGCCTTACCTTAAAAAGTAAAATGGGAATAAATATGACTTGTCTTTCACGTGTTTTAAAAAATATGTCTGCGAAAAACAAGTTTTTAAAGCGTATCGTTTGTAGATCGCATGCGTGCGTTTTGGTTCAAAATTAGATCGGCCCGAAATAGCCGAACGACGTATATTAAAATCCATGCTACTAATGCAGTGTGGGTGAGTTGCAAAGAATTTTCTCTCTGGACTACCATTTCCTATTTAAAACTCGATTTGTATATTTTACATAATTGTAGAACAGTTCAGTAGTGCATATAAGACCAACATGAGTGATAACGTGCACCGATGCGCTGTGTGCAATACACCGGCCATGCAGCTATGCGCTGGATGCAAATCGGTGTACTATTGCAACCGGGACCACCAAAAAAAGCATTGGAAAGATGGCCACAAGAGTACTTGTACCACGTACAAAATCATCCCACTGAACGGGCGACATCAATTGATTGCAGCCAGAGATATAAAACAAAATGAGATGATTCTATTGGAAAATCCAGTCATTTTGGGACCACATGAAAATTCATACGCCACATGCTTAGGCTGCAATCGTCGCGTGAAAGATAGTCCAGACGACGTGCATAAATGTAAAACTTGTAACTGGCCCATATGTGGTCCAAAATGCCAAGAGGCAATGTTGCATAGGGACGAATGTAAATTAATGGCGGCAAAAGGTTTCAAAGCTAATTTTGAATATTCGGAAAAAATTAAATCAGAAGATTATAGTATGATAGGTCCATTGCGTTGTTTATTATTGAAATCGACCGCCAAAATAAAATTTGATACTCTAATTGGATTATTAGCACGGGCGGATCTAGTTATACCTGATATGAAAAAAGAGAAGATCCAAACCACTGTTGTGCCGTTCATACGCGACGTTCTTCAACTAAATTGCACAGAAACGGAAATTGTACAAATTTGTACTATGTTCGAGATCAACACGATCGATATTGAGAAGGAAGATGGAGAAATCAATATAAAGGGATTATATCCAATGGCTGCGTTGCTCAAACATGATTGTAAACCCAATACGAAATTCTCAATACAAGGTGAGCAATTTCAACTGGTTCTAATCGCAACAATGCCAATCGGTAAAGGGGAAGTGATAACCACCTCATACAGTGAAGTATTATGGGGTACTTTGGAGCGAAGGGCGCATTTGAAAGCGAGCAAATATATCGATTGTGAGTGCAAACGGTGTAGTGACAAAACGGAATTGGGAACTTATCTAGGCGCGATTTTTTGCGCTCGGTGTAAAAAGACCAATGAGGAATCGTGCCCGAAAATGCTAAGCACAGATCCGCTGAATATGGCCGCTATTTGGAAGTGCGAAAAATGCGATCACACTATTCGAGGTCGGCAAATGGTTTGGGGTAATGACGCTATTAAAAGTGACATGAATCGATTAGGTAAAAATCCATTGAATCTTGAGAAGTTTTTAAATAAATATAAAGAAACTCTACACACGAGGAACTATCATGCACTAGTCGCCAAATATGCGCTAAGTCAAATATATGGAAACGTGAAAGGGTATCTATTAAATGGTAATTAGAGGCGTTAGAAATTCTTTAATATTTATAAAATATTATAAATGTTTTTTTAAGATTTAACTGATGAAATTTTGGAGCGAAAAGTTGATATTTGCCATGAATTATTAGAGTTAGTAGATGAATTGGCGCCTGGTTACACAACAATTCGTGGTTCATTATTATATGATTTACAATCGGCAATGGTTGTGCAAGCAAAGCGAGAATTAAACAATGGAAAAATCACAAAAACAGCGTGTCAAGTAATTTATTTGATTTATTATTGTATTGTCTTTATAAACATATTCATATTACAGGAATCATTAACCGAATGCATGGTTATTTTGAAGGAAGCTACCGAAATATTAAGCGCCGAACCGGAAATGAAAGAATTTCTAACAGCAAAACTACAACAATTAGTTAAAGAACTAGATATTTAACAATTTCAAATATATTTGTGTATAAGCGTTGAATTATGTATTCAACGGTATAAGTGCATGTTGTTGATTATGAATATATATTTTAAAAAAATGTTATAAATAATTTTTTCAAGCAGTTGGTGCACCATCTGTGAGTGATTTCTGTAATAACGTGACGCCATGTTTGACATTAGCTAGTGCGCTCCCAGGGTAAATGTGATTTTGATGTAATTTTTGTGTATGCTTTAAGAAGTGTAAATCCGTTATTTAAAGTTAAATAGTTATCGTTAAATAGTTGCTTTTATTCAAGTGGTAAGTAAAAAACGTACTGCTGCGTTTTGTATGTGTTTAATTAAAATATTTGCCGTGTATCATTTTGATTGAATGTGATAAATCACATGTAATTTCCATAAGGTTGTGATCAAATATATTTTGCAGTATAAACAATTTCAACTTTACACGTCTACAGGTAACCTTATAGTCACTTATATCATGTTTCTGCAATCTAACTAGTTTATATATATCCTATTTTTCCGAATTAACCTATAATCCATTCATAATTGCATTCATAGTTCTTTGCACCCTTTCCGATTTTATACAGCTTCCCTAATGTTTTTATCAATGTTATCTTAACCTCTGGTTGTCTTAATATGACGACATTCACCTCGTATTTATCTTATATGTTTTTGTCGCTATTTGGATCATATAACCACGTTTTCGTATCTTGCAACCGGTTAATATTGTATAAACATTCGCTATCATCGCTTAATGATTGACAAAAATAATATATTTATCATTCTCGATACATTTCCAATAGCATTCAATTTATAGTCACTTTCCTCTGATCCATCATTCCATCAAGATGTAAGTAATTTGTTTCCACACATTTAATATTCTTTCTAAGTTGATCGAAAAATTATAATCGGCATTTTAAAAAATGCATTACTTTTTCATTTTATGTTTTTTACTTATTTGCAATTTTATATTTGTGCCTACGCATCAATAAATTTGAAATAGGTTCGCTTTTAAATTTTAGATTTATTGATATTCACAGTGTTGAATGTAAGTGTGGTTTTTTTTTTTTAATTTTATGTATCGTATATATTTTATTACTAAATTAAATTTATTTTGGTATTCTAAATGTATGTTTGATGTTATGTAAATATGAAACTTTGTACTGTTGCTATTAGAAATATGTGCAAAGTTTGTAATATTTATGTTTTTGAGACGCGTAGCCACCTGCATTTGCGAACGTGCACAAACTGAATATTGGCGATGTTTTTGTGCACGCATACACCAATAGTTTAATTTTGCACAAATCACCTTCACTTGGCATATGTGCATCTAATAATAGGATGTTACCAATGCCACTAGTGTCCCCGTTGAGAGTCATGTTATGTTTTTGCTGTTGTATTTCAGTGTAAGGATTTGTCATAACTTGGTTCGATTTCTAGCAGAGGTATAATGCATTCATCATGACTTTGTTTTCTTTGGTAACTTATTTTCACTACGTATGTAAGCGCGGTTTCTACACTTGTAAAATCACATTTCTAACGAAAATCTATTTGTGTATTTTTTTTGCTAAATTGTTATAATCGTTTTTTAATTGTAGTGTTGCTGGAGCAGCACTATGCATAACACAGGTCTTGAGGGACAGTACCTAAGTACAAATGGGGCCCACAATCCAGAACGAGTCGCCATCTTAGACGCCGGTGCCCAGTACGGCAAAGTCATCGATAGAAAAGTCCGCGAACTTTGTGTCGAATCTGATATCTTGCCTTTGGACACCCCCGCATTCAATATCAAAGAGAATGGCTACCGGGCGATCATCATCTCTGGTGGGCCGAATTCTGTCTACGCAGAAGACGCGCCCAGATATGATGCTGATATATTTCGAATAGGGATTCCAGTTTTAGGTAATTACACAAAAATTCTAATAATACTTAAGCCAAAGAAGCATTATTATTTGTGTTTTTACAAAATGTAATTTTTGAGTACAAAGAACGAATCGATGTTTTTATTTCCAGGAATTTGTTATGGTATGCAAATGATGAACAAAGAATTTGGTGGAACTGTAGTGCGGAAAGATGGCAGAGAAGATGGACAGTTTAGTATTGAAGTTTCAAAATGTTTGTTATTCAAGTAAGTGCGATTTTATTAATATGATCCTAGTGCTAAGGCTATAGTTTTATTTTGTTATTGGAGGGTAAAGAAGGCATTACTCTTTTTAGCTTAAGATAATGCTGATACAAATCTCCTAGAAAAAAAACTGGATAGAAGAACAGCTTTGAATATATGAGAATTTACTTCAATGCTACATTCTGTTCTACATATTTTCCCTATTATATAAATTTAAAATTGCGAATGAATTTATTCTCGGCCAAAATTTGATCATAGATTAAATTTTGATATCTTGTGATTTTTAGTATAATGAAGTTCGACTTACATTTGTGTTTTTCTTGTTGAATTTGTGTAGAGGTTTGGAGAAAATGCAAACAGTACTGTTGACACACGGTGATTCAATCGAAAAGATGGCTGAGAATTTCCGACAAATTGCTCATTCTGGTTCATCCATTTCCGGTATATGTAACGAGAAACTGCGATTGTACGGTTTACAATTCCACCCCGAGGTTGATCTGACCACAAACGGTAAAATCATGTTAAAGAATTTCCTATTCGATGTGGTTGGTTTGACCGGTAATTACACGATCCAAAGTCGCCAGTCCGAGTGTATTAAATATATCAAAGAATCCGTGGGATCAAATAAAGTTTTGTTACTGGTTAGCGGTGGTGTTGACTCAACCGTTTGCGCAGCATTGCTACACAAAGCACTGCGCAAAGATCAAGTCATTGCGTTACACATAGACAATGGGTTCATGCGTAAAAACGAGAGTGCCCGAGTTAAAACATCCCTACAGCAAATCGGACTTAACCTCAAGGTCATCAACGCCGCCTATCAATTCACCGAAGGCACCACCATCGTGCCGTTAGATAAACGAGAGCCGAACTCGCGGACACGCGTCACTAAAATGTTGTGTATGACCACGGAGCCCGAGGAGAAACGCAAGATAATCGGAGATGTTTTCGTGAAAATTTCTGATGACATCATCGCTGAACTGAACCTCAAACCTGAAGAAGTTTTCCTTGGCCAGGGTACACTAAGACCAGATTTAATTGAATCAGCGTCGAGTTTAGTTAGCAGCAAAGCCGATGTGATAAAAACACACCATAACGATTCCGAGTTAATTCGAAAGCTAAGAGCCGAAGGTCGAGTTGTGGAGCCGTTGAAAGATTTCCATAAGGATGAAGTTCGCGCGCTTGGACGTGAACTTGGGTTGCCCACTGAGCTTGTGATGCGGCATCCGTTCCCCGGGCCTGGTTTGGCCATTCGTGTGCTGTGCGCTGAGGAACCGTATATGGAACGGGATTTCTCTGAGACGCAAGTTTTAGTGAAAATTATGGTCGAGTTCGATCAGATGTTACAAAAAAAACATGCGCTTTTGAACCGGGTTGAAGGCGTTACTAGTGATGAAGAAAGGTAAGCAGATTCAATTATTTGTTTTTTTTTTTCTATTAAAAACAACAACAGTCATAGTTGATACGATTTATGTAATAAAATCTCACATCTATACACACACATGTTTACACATACATATATACACATACATATATTTACAAATACATACATACAAATACATGAATACAAATACATGAATACAAATATAGGCATACACATACATACATACACATACATACATACACATACATGCATACACACATGCATGCATGCATGCATACATACATGCATACATACACACATTCATACATACACACATACCTATACACATGCATACATACATATACAGACACACGCCTTGCCGAAAATAATCAGACTCGATTCAGAGATGTTCAAAAGGTGTATTTCCGTTAAAATCTCGTGATTGAAAAATTTCATGATTACTATACTTCTTTGTATACATTCGTATAAGTAAATATATGTAGAAATGGAGAGTGAAGAAAGCACTATTTGTTTTAGTTTAAAATAATGCTGATACGTCTCTCCTACAAAAAATGTAATAGAAGAACAGTTTTGGATATCATAGCTTTTATTTCAAACCTACATTCTATTGTACATTTTTAGTCTTTATTTGTAGTAAGAATTTCAGAATACAATAAATATCATGTTATACTTAAGTTATAAATAAATCACGGTAAACTATTAATATCAAATGAATTTTTACGCAGAACTGAGTTAAGAAAAATCTCAAGCAAACAACGGTTGGCTGCTACATTACTCCCAATCCGCAGCGTCGGAGTACAGGGTGATTGTCGTTCATATAGTTACGTCGTAGGCATATCAAGTGAAAAGGAAGCCGATTGGGATGACATGATGTTCATCGCCAAACTAATTCCCCGTGTGTGTCACAACATCAACAGAGTGTGTTATATCTTCGGTGGACTTGTCAAAGAACCCATTCCCGATCTCACACCCACGTACTTGACGAGCAACGTTCTCAGCACGCTTAGGATGGCCGATTATGTAGCTACACTAGTGCGTGATATTTCGCTATTGTTTATGATTCGCTGATTTAATTGTGATTTTTCTGTGTTTGTGTGCGTAGATATTGCAAAGTTTCAGTGGGTATGACAGTGTCATCACACAAATGCCTATCATTTTATTGCCAATCCATTTCGACCGTGATCCTGCAATGAGAATACCATCCTGCCAAAGGTCGATTGTTTTACGTCCGTTCTGTACGCAAGATTTCATGACTGGTACCCCTGCCGTGCCCGGCAAAGAAATACCCATAGATGTAAGTATTATCACATATATAAATGTGTAAATTCCAAAAGAAAAACACATTTAGATTTTATCTTCATTTATCCGCGCGCCAGGTGAAATTTTTTGTTGTCCCGTTACAAATCGGTGTGCCAGCGGAACACTCGACACATACATATACACTCATATACATACATACTAATGTTTACACATCTTCAGTCGTATGTGATCTAGTAGAAGGACTAGTATGGAATTTTCCGAGTGTTTTTAAATCTGTGAATGATTAGAATATTATTTGTCATGATCGCCGAATTTTTAAGCAAGATCAATCAATGAACGTGTTTTGGTGTGTTTTAGATTGTTACAAAAATGGTAACAGAAGTCCTAACAGTACCCGGTTTATCGAGAGTACTGTACGATTTAACCGCAAAACCGCCTGGCACCACAGAATGGGAATGATAATCCAGAACCGTTCAACCCTATGATGTTTAAAAAAGAAATCAGATGCATGAACCCAACAAAACAAAAAGTAAATAAAATGTGTACATTCGCATCAGTTGCATAGTGGTTTTGATTACAGGGAACGGGCCGATTTTCACGATGCGAATATGTTTTTAATAATAATTGTTTCTCTCATATAAATTTTATATTCTTCCGTGCTTATTTTTAATTAATTATATTTCCTTATTAGGTAACATACATACATACATACATACACACAAACAAACACAGACAGACAGTACTTTAATGGTAAAAATCATATTTAATTAAATAAATAATAAACAGCGTTGCATAATGTACTTGAATTGGCCTCTGGCGTTACTATATCTATATGCGATCAATAACAAATAAATAAATCAAATCAGATAATTGCTTTGTCATAACAATACAATACATGTGCATAATAAATGTTATATTTCGTTTATTTTTGAAATCGGTCTACCCTTATTTTATTATTAAGTCTAACCTTCAAATAATAAAATAAATAGTATATTTTTGTTATCATAGGTCCAGTTATAAGGCACTATTATTACAGTTTGAATTATTTCCCTATCCAACCAACCAGTTTGTTTGTAACTTACATAAAATGTGTACATTTTTTTTGTAAGTGTTGTTTTATGTTTATTGTCGCTTTGAGGTTGAATTAAGTAGGTAATTTGAACTTGTACATTATTGAAAAAAATTAAATATTAAATCGTATTTAATATTCCCAGTGTAACATCTCGTGTTTTATTTTTATTAGTTTATCGTAAATTATTGTTTATTTGTATATAATAAGTGAAAACTATTCTAATGTTATAATTGCATCCTCCTCATGGCGACAATTCAATGAACGTATTAAATGTTTTCGAATGATGCAACTAACTAAAAAAGCAAAATCAAATAAAATCGTGCTGGTGTTCACAGTTTACAACTAGATTTTATACCCAGTCAATTTGATGAACACGTGAACGTTAAATTTATTGTACTTGATAGTGACACCAGATATATAAATGTTACATTCTGCACATGCCTAGTTTAATTTCAATTGCATTCTGTAAAGTACTAAGAGAACAATAAAAATTTATTAGGTGATTGGCTATCTTATTACAAAAAAAAATTGTTATTGTATGTAATGATGATGATCATGTGTGTGTAAGAGAAAAGAACAGAATAAATATACCAATAAAGTTTTAATTTACTGATGTCTTTTTCAAATTTTACCCTAATACAAAATACAGATTCGTAAAAATTTTTTATTATATATATTTTCGTTAAACTCGAAAGCGAATATTTTTGCGTATAATGAAAAGAGACCTTACTCAGGACCTGGACGCTTAAAGTTGGTGAGCGTATGGGATACCAGTTGGGAACTTTCATTTTCTATAAGTTGAACAATTTTACGTTAATCAACGTTTTTTCATGGCGGTGTTGACATAACTTGACAATTTTACTTATTTATCACGTATAATGATGTATAATATAGTAAATTAAGTTTGAACTTGTGCTTATCCTCAATAAATATATTTCATTATTTATAAATATGGTTCGAGGCAGTGGGTAAGTAATTGTGTGTGTATAAGATCGCTTTTTGGATTGTTTGACTCATATAACCTAACAATATCTAACATGTATTCGTTATACATTTTGGTAAAATAGTCGCGAACGATCTCCGGACCATAAACGAAGACGAAGTAGAGAACGTAATCCCGAACGATCAAAATCAGGCCGGCATCGCCGTACCAGATCTCGCGATCGCGAATCTCGGACCGAACGGACCAGAGACCGACGATCTCGTAGCAGAGAAAGAAAACGGTAATGTATTAAACATTTAAGGGGAGCAGAAAGAAGATCGTAATATTATAAACTGACCGCATAAGTAGTTACCTTATTTTTTATACATAAAATAGTACTATTACATTAATAGTTTTGAAAAATATGACCTTAAACAATTTTTCGCTTAATAAATAAAAAGAAATACTTTATCTTTTATATTAAATTTAAAATTGTTAATTATGATAGTTTTTAATTCTAAATTAAAAGATTGGTGTATTTCTGGTTTAATATGTTTTGCGACCTTCTCTCCAGATATATTTAAATTTGAATGTGTATAGGTGAAATTGGTATATGTTTTATTCAATGTGTGTGCAATTTATATTGTTTTCGGTTTAAAGTGGTGACAGTAAAGACAAGCGGATTTCAGGGAGTAAACGGAGACGTGACGCACGAGACAGATCCAGATCTCGGTCGCCGAAACATGACGGGCATGGCGATGAAATGTTTGACCCTACAAACCTGGACAAGGTAAAAATATTACGCTAAATATGTCTAAAATGTATTTTTGATTGAACTGTAAATACATTTTTATAGGAAGAGGAGCAAAAACGGCTTGAACAAGAGATGCAAAAGCGTCGTGAACGAATTGAACGTTGGCGGGCAGAACGCAGGAAAAAAGAAGCTCAAAAAGGAACATTACTGGCTAATTTAACAATTCCTCAAGGCGCCGTTAAAAAATGGTCGCTTGAAAATGATTCGGATGAGGAAGAAGAAGAGAAAGGTGATGGGGATGATGAAGTTGAACAAGAAGTTGATCCACTTGATGCATTTATGCAAGGTGTTTATTTTATTATTTTATATTCTTTTTCTAATAATGAAATCAGTAAATGTTAAATACTTCTATGATTATTATTTAACTCTAGGTGTCCATGATGAAGTAAGAAAGATCAATAAATTCGGTGTTAAAAAAGATAGTTCAGTCGCTGGACAAACAGAAGGAGTTGTGATTGTGACTGGTGTAGCGAAAAACAAGAAAGCTACAACGAGCAATCGCGGTGAACTAATTGAAGAGAACCAAGACGGCTTGGAGTATTCATCTGAAGAAGAAGCGGAAGACCTGAAAGACACTGCTGCATCCTTAGCAAACAAGCAGAAAAAAGAACTGGCGAAAGTCGATCACGCCGGCATGGACTACATAACATTCCGCAAAAATTTCTACGTGGAAGTTCCAGAAATCGCTCGCCTGACCAATGAAGAAGTCGAAGCATACAAAGAAGAACTTGAAGGTATTCGAGTCAAAGGTAAAGGGTGTCCAAAACCAATAAAAACCTGGGCTCAATGTGGAGTTTCGAAAAAAGAACTTGATGTACTGAAGAAGTTAAGCTATGAAAAACCTACGCCGATCCAAACTCAAGCGATCCCAGCGATAATGTCTGGGAGAGATTTGATCGGAATTGCAAAAACAGGAAGTGGTAAAACTTTAGCGTTTATGTTGCCAATGTTTCGGCACATTTTAGACCAAACACCACTGGAGGAAACTGATGGACCAATTGCAATCATTATGACACCAACGCGCGAACTGTGCATGCAGATCGGAAAAGATATCAAAAAGTTTACGAAAAGCTTAAATTTACACGCAGTCTGTGTGTATGGGGGAACGGGAATTTCAGAACAGATCGCCGAGTTGAAACGAGGTGCAGAAATTATCGTGTGCACACCGGGGCGAATGATTGATATGTTAGCTGCTAACAGCGGCAAAGTGACGAACTTAAAACGCGTTACATACATCGTTCTCGATGAAGCTGATCGGATGTTTGACATGGGATTCGAACCACAAGTTATGCGAATCATCGAGAACGTTCGACCGGACCGGCAAACAGTTATGTTCAGTGCGACTTTCCCGCGACAAATGGAAGCCTTAGCGAGGCGTATCTTACAAAAACCAATCGAAATACAAGTCGGGGGTCGGTCCGTTGTGTGTAAAGACGTTGAGCAACATTGCGTTATCTTAGAAGAAGAACAAAAGTTTTTAAAACTCTTAGAATTATTAGGCTTGTATCAAGAGCATGGAAGTATTTTAGTGTTCGTAGACAAACAAGAAAACGCCGATATTTTACTTAAAGATCTCATGAAAGCCTCATACAGTTGCATGAGTCTACACGGTGGCATTGACCAATTCGATCGAGATTCAACTATAATAGATTTTAAAAACGGCAAAGTTAAACTCCTAATCGCTACTTCCGTCGCTGCTAGGGGCTTAGATGTGAAACAACTAATCTTAGTTGTGAACTACGATTGTCCGAACCATTACGAAGATTACGTGCATCGTTGCGGTCGTACAGGTCGAGCCGGTAATAAAGGTTTCGCATATACTTTCGTCACACCCGAGCAAGAACGCTACGCGGGCGATTTGATTCGTGCGTTTGAACTCGCTGCCGTCCCAGTTCCAGAGAGTTTACGTACTTTATGGGAAACGTATAAGACTAAACAAGAGTCCGAGGGTAAGAAGGTTCATTCTGGTGGAGGGTTCAGCGGCAAAGGGTTTAAATTTGATGAAAATGAAGCAGCTGCAGCGAATGAACGGAAAAAATTCCAGAAAGCAGCGCTTGGTTTGCAAGATTCAGATGATGAAGATTTAGAACATGATATTGATCAACAAATAGAGAGTATGTTTGCGACGAAGAGGATTGTGAAGGAAATTAAGGCTCCGATGGGTATTATTAACCCTGCTAGTGCAGCGCTAGGGCAGCATTCTGCCATGGATAAGTTGGAATTGGCGAAGCGACTGGCGTCTAAGATTAATTTGACTAAGAATTTGGGGACTGATGCGAAATGGGCGACACAACAAGCTGCTGAAGCTATACTAAAGGGTGGAGTTGGCCAACCATTAATAACTGTAAGTCAAATGCTTGAAACTTTAAATTACAAATCCAGACAATAGAATAAAATATCCGCAATGGCTTACATTAAGCTTCCTTATACGTATTTTATTTCAATTCAGGGAAGATCAAAATATATATATATATTACCGTTAAAATCTCGAGATCTGTGTTTTTCTTGATTGCAATACTTATTTTTTACTTCGTATAAGATAGTAAAAAGCCATGCTACTAAAATACAAAGGTCCGTAGCACGGACAAGCTACTAAGCCTGTATTAGCGAAAAATATCACACAATTAGCACGCTAATACAGGCTTAATAGCTTGTCCGTGCTGCGGACCAAAGTGTTTCTTATTTAAATTATATTTTCATCATGAAAGATTGTTTAAGACATATGAATGAAGTCAGGATCAAATCCATTTAAATTATTTACTTTAGGCAAAAACAGTAGCGGAACAGCTGGCTGCAAAATTGAACACTCGTTTGAATTACCAACCTAAGGACGAGGATGAAAAAGGTGACGAAGATTCTGAACAAACATTCCGAAAATACGAGGAAGAATTAGAAATCAACGATTTTCCACAGCAAGCCAGGTGGAGAGTTACATCAAAAGTAAGTTACATTTTGCAGTTCACGTAAATGAGAATGTCATTTAGATAATAGATTTATCAGTACTCGTACGATAATAAATGATGTTTTATTCTTATTCTGATTATATTAACCTTACGACCTGTCAAATTTTATTAAGATAATACTTTTGCGCGATACTATTATCTGAAATATTTCTAATGTCAATTAGAAGTCATAGTAGTCTTTTATTTAACATATTATGATACATTTAAGTTATTTTTTTGCAAATAAAAATAAAAATAGTAAAAGTAAACCGATTCGATACCGAAACATTCAAACAAACGTTTTGAGTATCTAATTTTGATTTTCTGTGTTCTAGGAAGCCTTGGCTCAAATTTCAGAGTATTCAGAAGCTGGTATCACTGTACGTGGCACTTATGTAATGCCTAATAAAAATCCACCTGAAGGTGAACGTAAATTGTATCTCGCCATTGAAAGTACTAGTGATATTGCGGTGTCGAAAGCTAAAGCCGAAATCACAAGACTTATAAAAGAAGAGCTGCTTAAACTACAAACGTCTGGCCATCATACATTCAATAAAGCTAGATACAAAGTGGTGTAAACTATTTTGTAATTGTAAAATTATAGTTTATAAGATTTTCAAATATACAATATTATGTTAATTACTAGATAATAAACTACACCTAGTAAATTGATGTATTTTGTCTTATTATTGGAATAAGTGTATGAAGTAAAACTAAATTTTATTTGTATCATTTGATTTATATTTGGATTGATAATAAAGTCAATTTGTTCTTATTAAAGAATTTTTTATTGATTGTTCCCATCTTTTTAGTCTATAAGTAATATAAACATAACAAAATTATTCTGAAGTATTTATATACTTACAGTAAATTTATGCTAATTAAAAATATGCATATGCATTTAGTTTTTTTGCTTTTCTATTAAACAATTGACAGGCACAGACGATTTATGTGAAAATAATTATAATAAGAACAAATTTCAATAGCCATTATCTAGTTTCAGATAGCTATTAAAAAAAAAAAAATTTCAAACTAAATTTATGCGAAATAGTAATACCTTTAATTTTAAACCAAACAATTTTTCTGTAACTTCAACCTTTTTTAAGCAGAAACCGCCAAATATGACTAGAGTAAACAGGCACTTCCGAATTGAATATATTATTCAAAATTAGGAGGTACATATGCGAGGCATATACAAATCTTAAGTTTAAAGTTTCATAATTTTACCTTTAGCCGTTTAGGCTGTAAAGTGCACACACACAGACGTCATTCTAAAATTAGTTGGAATCGATTCAGGGAAGGTCGAAGCGTATATTTCCGTTGAAATCTCGAGATCGAAATTTTTTCATGATTACATAACTTACTTATACTGCGTATAAGAAAGTAAAAACATTATTTTACTGTAACTAATTCATGTTATTAAAAATCAATACAATATCTGTATAGGTCAACAATTATATTTAAATTTTTAATATAATTTTAAAGGAACAAAAAGAGATATCTAGTATATTATGGCAATGAAACTACGAAAGGTTAAAATGGTGACCTAGTGATTGCATTGTAGCGATAGATTCAAGAGTATATAAACTAAGCAAAAATCCACAGAAGGTACACTCAAGGTTTTGTATCATCTCCGAATACAACCATGAGGACGACAATTGCTCTGCTCTTAGTAGGCCTTAGCGCCTTCGCCATCGCCAACCCAGCTCCTGCACATCACCATGGAAAGCAATACAAAGTTGGTAAGTTCAAACATTTAATCAATTTTTAATATATTGTATACTTCTATTGAAAATGGAAAATTAATATTCGAATATTATATTTATTACAGCTGACAAAGCTTTCCTTGAAAAACAAAAGGACATCCTTCGTCTGTTCAAATTTGTTTTCCAATCCAACTACTACAAGGATCAAGCCGAGATTGCCAAGACCTACAACATCGAAGAGAACTTTGATCATTACACCCACGAACAACATGTGAAAGAATTCGTCCACTACTACAAGGAAGGACTCTTACCACGTGGAGAAGTGTTCTCGATCTTCTACGAAGAACACAGACAACAGGCTGTAGCCCTCTTCAATGTGTTTTACTACGCCAAGGACTGGGAAACTTTCTACAAGACCGCTTGTTGGGCTCGTGAATACGTCAACGAGGGTATGTTTGTCTACGCCATCAACGTAGCCATCCTCCACCGTGACGACACCCAAGGAATGGTCTTACCACCCATCTACGAAGTCTACCCATACTTCTTCGTCAACAGCGAAGTCATCGACAAAGCTTATGAATACAAGATGAAATATGGAGGCAGTTACAAGAGCGCCGATATGGAACACAAACATTACGTCCACGCCAACTACTCCGGATGGTATTTGAATTCCAGCCCTGAGCAATACGATATGTCATACTTCACCGAAGATGTAGGCCTAAACGCTTGCTACTATTATTTCAACCTCGATTATCCATTCTGGATGGGAGGTGATGAATTTGGTTTGAACAAAGACAGACGTGGTGAACTCTTCTATTATGTCCACCAACAAATCCTCGCCAGATACTACTTGGAAAGATTATCCAACGATCACGGCAGTATCCACGTATTCGACTGGGAACAACCCATCAAGACCGGATACCTTGCATCCATGCGTTACCCCAACGGACTTGAATTCCCATCCAGGCCCGCATACTCTCATCTCGTCTACAACCCACACAACCAAGCTTTCACTTTCAACGGTGAAGACAATGTGTTCGAAATCCAACAGATCGAAGATTATGAACGTAGAATCCGTGATGCCATCGACTTTGGATTTGTTTGGACCGAAGAAGGCAAGAAAATCAACTTGTACGAAGAAGAAGGTTTTGACACCCTCGGTAAAATCATCGAAGCTAGCCCAGACTCTCCCAACACTCGCTTCTTCGGTTACCTCCAAGTGATCGCTCACCAGGTGCTCGGCTACTCTGCCCACCCTGTCCACCACTACAAGGTCAACCCCAGCGCATTGGAACACTTCGAGACCGCTCTTCGTGACCCAATGTTCTATCAATTCTACAAGCGTATCACATACTACTTCTTGCAATACAAGAGCCATTTACCACACTACACCTTCACCCAATTGAACTATCCAGGTGTCAAGGTTGAAAGCGTAGCCATGGATAAATTGGTCACCTATTTCGATAACTTCGAATTCGATATCACTAACGCTTTATACGTTAACGAAGAAGAATTCCAGAAAGACGAATTCCAACAAGATGTCTTCCAGGTATGGGCTCGCCAATACCGTCTTAACCACAAACCTTTCACCTACAAGATCAACGTGAACAGCGACAAAGCCACCGATGTTGTTGTCCGTGTCTTCTTTGGACCTAAATTCGATGAACAAGGACATGAAATTCCATTGAATGAAAACAGAGTAAACTTTGTTGAATTAGATAAATTCGTGTACACCCTCGAAGCCGGTAAGACCGTCATCGAACGCAACTGCCAACAAGGAAAGACCGTTCAAGACCGCACCACCTACCGTGCCTTGTACCAACACGTCATGGCTGCCCTCAAGGGAGAAGAAGAATTCCACTTAGACATGAGCGAGGCTCACAATGGTTTCCCCAACCGCTTTATGCTCCCCAAGGGTAAACAAGGAGGTCAAGTATACCAATTCTACGTATACCTTAGCCCTTACACCGCTGTCGAACACAAGGAAACATTCGACAATGTCATCTCCGCTGGAGTCGGCAGTGGCGCTCGTTACATCGATACCCTTCCATTCGGTTATCCATTCGACCGTCAAATCGAAGATGAACATACTTTCTTCGTCCCCAACTCCTTCATTGAAGAAGTTGTTGTCTTCCACAAAACCGAGAGTGAAATCAACAAGGCTCACTATCACCATTAAGCCTACATTTATGCAATTATTGTGTCAAATGTAAAACAATTCTGTATATTTTCTATTTATTATGATTTGATTGTTCCAAAATTGGATATTATTTATAATAACCATTCTCGTAATTGTTTAAAAATGCAAAAAATTTACTATTAAAACAGCTTTACAAACATATACATATTCGTTAGTTTCAATCCAGAACATAAAATATTAATTGTTTTGACCAAATGAAATCCTCTTCCAATTGATCAAAATGTGTAAATCTTACTTAGATATAAAATACGCTAATTGTTATGATTTAAATTTTAATGACGAGATAAAATAGTTAGCTACCAATTCGTCTTTTAACATAATTCTTGACCGCTAAAAATTTTTACTTTCTTATACGCAGTTAGAATCATGAACTAAACAAATTTCGTTTTTATAAACGAACAGCTAGAGAAGTACGTTGGATTTATTTCGTATATTGATTTTTCCAAAAATGTCGAGGTTTAAAATTAAACAGTCGAAAATCGCTCAGAAATTGCTAATAACAATTGAACCATGCAACATAAAAAAAATCCTACGTACTTCCATTAAGAAAGTAGTATTGAATATACAGTTAAATTTTCAAGTCAATCGGTAATGATTTGTCCGAGTTATCGGTCCGGCCAATTTGAAAAATGTTGTTTCGAAAAAACGCGCTTAAAGTTTTAAGTAGTAAAAAATCATAGATAAATTAAATATACTTTTATTCTGCAATGCCTGCTTCATACAATTGGCCTTTCAGGTTAATATCCTGCTCCGGAATTTCCTTGCATCTATCCGATTTCAAGTTGATCCTTGCCTCTTTTGCAGTGTCAGACAACGAATTTTCCGCTATCTTAAAGCGTTGAGCCGATTTTCATGAAATTTTCAGAAAAAAATGTCGAAAATTATCCGGAAATTTCATTCACCCATCAACCCATTCTTCTCAAATATTATTGTAACGAACTCTAAATTGCTGTAATCTAGTTTAAAATATTTTATGTATACTGACGATGACCACTTAGTGGTCGAAATGTACATCTATATTATAATAAATTTGTGAAAAAAAGGTTTTTTTCCATAATCCAATTATTGTGAAATGAAAGCCGAAAATAAAACCAATGCCGATGAAAACGAACTGCAGCGTTCTTGCATTCGCATAGAACAGTGGGAGGGGTCGCGCTATATTCGAAATGCAGGCTCTTTTAGAGTTTTTCGGGGCATAAAACATTGGCTTATTATTTTCAAGATACTAAAGCATAGATTAAGCAAAAAAATTATTTGCTAAACCTGAAATCTCTACGGTAACCTAACCCCTTAATCAATAATGTCAAATCCTTATATTTGTTTTTTATAAAACTTTAAATGGAAGCAAAACTGCGAAGGAAATTAATTGATCTTTAAATAATATTTAAAAGAAAATATTAGATCAATTTAATTATTGAAAACTACCATATATGTTACAATAAAAAATATAAAGTCTTTGGATAAAACTTATTCAAATAAAATGATTGAAATCAAAAACTTCAATGACCCTATATCGATTAAGGTACAACCCCAATATTTAAAATTATGAAAATTTGTTTTTTTTTTTATTCGCAATATGGATATCGTTTCTGCAATTAATTGTGAAAAAAAGTTTTAATTCTAATTAAACACATCTACTACACCTTACACTATTTTGAATTAAAAAAGTAAATTTTATTCAAAGTTATCGTATTACAAAAAATAGTTAAATAATCCATTATATGTAGATAAAACGACTCTTAATTTTGACATTCAAGGATTATCTAGCCCATTATCTATACTTTCGGAGAGAAAAAAACGCTAGGTTATATTTTTGACCCACCGTTGCATTGTGGAGATAATATTTAGAGTATATAAGCTGAAGAACATTCAACAGAAGGTACACTCAAGGTTTTGTGTCATCACCGAATACAACCATGAGGACGACAATTGCTCTGCTCTTAGTAGGCCTTAGCGCCTTCGCCATCGCCGGCCCAACTCCAGTAAACCAACATGAAAAGCTATACAAAGTTGGTAAGTACAAATTTTTTTCAACATAAAATTGATATTGTATAATATAGTATATAATATACAGATATATAAATATAAATAATATAATATAAATATATAAATCTAACATTTGAAAATGAATTTGTTACAGCTGACAAAGCTTTCCTTGAAAAACAAAAGGACATCCTTCGTCTGTTCAAATTTGTTTTCCAATCCAACTACTACAAGGACCAAGCCGAGATTGCCAAGACTTACAACATCGAAGAGAACTTTGATCATTACACCCACGAACAGCATGTGAAAGAATTCGTCCACTACTTCAAGGATGGACTCTTACCACGTGGAGAAGTGTTCTCGATCTTCTATGAGGCACACAAACAACAGGCTGTTGCCCTCTTCAATGTGTTCTACTACGCTAAGGACTGGGAAACTTTCTACAAGACCGCTTGTTGGGCTCGTGAATACGTCAACGAGGGTATGTTTGTCTACGCCATCAACGTAGCCATCCTCCACCGTGACGACACCCAAGGAATGGTCTTACCGCCCATCTACGAAGTCTACCCATACTTCTTCGTCAACAGCGAAGTCATCGACAAAGCTTATGAATACAAGATGAAATATGGAGGCAGTTACAAGAGCGCCGATATGGAACACAAACATTACGTCCACGCCAACTACTCCGGATGGTATTTGAACTCCAGCCCTGAGCAATACGATATGTCTTACTTCACCGAAGATGTAGGCCTAAACGCTTACTACTACTATTTCAACCTCGATTATCCATTCTGGATGGCAGGTGAAGAATATGGTTTGAACAAGGACAGACGTGGTGAACTCTTCTACTTCGTCCACCAACAACTCCTCGCCAGATACTATTTGGAAAGATTATCCAACGATCACGGCAGTATCCACGTATTCGACTGGGAACAACCCATCAAGACCGGATATCTTGCATCCATGCGTTACCCCAACGGACTTGAATTCCCATCCAGGCCCGCATACTCTCATCTCGTCTACAACCCACACAACCAAGCTTTCACTTTCAACGGTGAAGACAATGTGTTCGAAATCCAACAGATCGAAGATTATGAACGTAGAATCCGAGATGCTATCGATATGGGTATTATTTTCACCGAAGATGGTAAGACAATCAAATTATTCGAAGAAGAAGGTTTCGAGACACTCGGTCTAATCATTGAGGCTAGCCCAGACTCTCCCAACACTCGCTTCTATGGATACCTACAAGTGATCGCTCACCAGGTGCTCGGCTACTCTGCCCACCCTGTCCACCACTACAAGGTCAACCCCAGCGCATTGGAACACTTCGAGACCGCTCTCCGTGACCCAATGTTCTACCAATTCTACAAGCGTATCACATACTACTTCTTGCAATACAAGAGCCATTTACCACACTACACCTTCACCCAATTGAACTATCCAGGTGTCAAGGTTGAAAGCGTAGCCATGGATAAACTGGTCACCTATTTCGATAACTTCGATTTCGATATCACCAACGCTTTATACGTTAACGAAGAAGAATTCCAGAAAGACGAATTCCAACAAGATGTGTTCCAGGTATGGGCTCGCCAATACCGTCTTAACCACAAACCTTTCACCTACAAGATCAACGTGCACAGCGACAAAGCCACCGATGTTGTTGTTCGTGTCTTCTTTGGACCTAAATTGGATGAACAAGGACATGAAATTCCATTAAACGAAAACAGAGTAAACTTTGTTGAATTCGATAAATTCGTGTACACCCTCGAAGCCGGTAAGACCGTCATCGAACGTAACTCTCAACAAGGAGAGACCGTCAAGGACCGTACCACCTACCGTGCCTTGTACCAACACGTCATGGCTGCCCTCAAGGGAGAAGAAGAATTCCACTTAGACATGAGCGAGGCCCATAACGGTTTCCCCAACAGATTCGTCCTCCCCAAGGGTAAACAAGGAGGTCAAGTATACCAATTCTACGTATACCTCAGCCCTTACACCGCTGTTCAACACAAGGAAACTTACGACAGTGTCATCTCCGCTGGAGTCGGCAGTGGCGCTCGTTACATCGATACCCTTCCATTCGGTTATCCATTCGACCGTCAAATCGAAGATGAACATACTTTCTTCGTCCCCAACTCCTTCCTTGAAGAAGTTGTTGTCTTCCACAAGACCGAAAGTGAACTCAACAAGGCTCACTACCACTATTGAGTTATTATGACCACCACGCAATTCTAAATGATTTTATAGTTGTTAACTTGTTATTCTATATAAAGCAAACAAAAAATAAACAAATGTTTACCAAAAAATGTGTTTTTCTTTTTTATAATCTCAAAACCGAGAGTGAAATCAACAAAGCACACTATCACCATTAAGTCTAGATTCATGAAATGATATAATGTGTTTAATTTATAAAATGGTGTATAGTTTTATTTATTATGATTCGATTGTTCCAATATTGGTTATGATTTATAATAACCATTCACATTTTTGTTTAAACCTGCAAAAATAAATAAATAAATAATACAGCTTTACAAATATATATGTTATTGTTTCAATCCTGAACATAAAATATTTATTTTTTACAACAAATCAATACCTCATCCAATTGATCAGTTGTAAATCTAACTTAGAAATATAAGTTAATTGTGTATGATTTAAATTCTAACAACGAGAGATAATAGATAACTACCAATGCATATTTGAATATAATGCTCTTCCAATCAACGTAAGTAATTAAATTAAAATCTTAAAAATATTTTTGCTTTTATTATTCAAAATGGTGAAGACGTCCTTGATGATAGAAGTATTCGTATAATAATAAAAGCAAATAAATATTCCTAATGAATTAAGAAAGAAAATTTTTATTCAAAGTTATCGTAATATAAAAAAAAATTAAGAATGCCACTATATGCAGATGAATGACTCTAAATTGTAATATTCATAAACTATTTGGCACATTATCTATATTTTCGAAGATTAAAAAAACGTTAGGTTATATTTTTGACCCAACCTTGCTGTGAGGAGATAATATTAAGAATATATAAACCGTTAGAGGTACACTCAAAGTTTTATGTCATTTCCGAATACTACCATGAGGACGATAATTGCTCTGCTCTTAGTAGGCCTTAGCGCCTTCGCCATCGCCGGCTCAGTAAACGAGCATGAAAAACAATACAAAGTTGGTAAGTACAAGATTTTATTAATAGGTTAGGCAACTCTAGAGCAGGCCCCTTCGACTCAAGCTTTTGACACTTCTAATAGTGACTGGAATGTTGTAGATGACACTGACAATCAGTAGGGCTCGTCCATGATGTTCATGGCCAACCGGTACGAATATTTTATTGCGACAATTTATAAATATAGTTGCATTATAGTTTTGTTATTTGTATTTCCAAAATTTTTGAAGGATTATATTTATTTATTTTAAATTGAATGACGCAATCACCATTTAACGTAAAATCAAATTAATTTAACTTTAAAGTAAAAATATAAATTTTAGTGGTATTTGTAGTGGGAAATTATAGGGGTAAAAAGCAATACACATAAAATTATTTCTTATATATATTTAGTTTATGCAATGTTTTGCCAATTTTTTTTTATGCAAATTTGCTTTTTGATCTGCATTTAAGAACACACAATTACGCTCTAAACGTACTTTTAGAAAAATAAAAATAATTTTAAACATTATTTTTAATTTGTGCTCTTGGCACGGGAATCGCAGTTTTTTTGAAGTAATTAAACAATTGGGCATTTTAAATATAACGTAATGAAGCTAAAGAATAGGTCTAATTAGGTTATGTTTTGATCCGCTTTTCGATCATTGGTTGTCAGAGCCCTGTTCCTTGTTAGAGCCATCTACAATTTTCTAGTCAGCGAGCAAATCTCGTCAACAATAGAATTGTGGTCGAGTTGGAGGGGCCTGCTCTAGAGCTAGAAAAAATAGGTCTTTTTTCACATTTATTTTTGACGAATGTATACATCTTGTATAAAAATCGTTTACATGTCTTTATTTGACATATATTTGACAACATTATGAATTTTTTTCATTATTAAATATATGAAATTGGGGGCGCTGGTGTCATCCAACCTATGAAAGTTTTTAGAAGTAGCGCTAATCGGGTGAAAGGGCCACTAATTGACATGGGGCAAAAATGACAACAGATTAAAAATCTTCAATATTTAAGCTCTCGAATTACGTAGCCAAATTTTAAAATATAAATTATTTTCCAAATGACGCGCAATTCAAAAATAGTTGTTAATAAAAAAAAATAGCAACAATAAAAAAAAACTGTCCTTTTATTAAGATGGTAAAAAATTCATGTCTATTGATTAACTTGTACAAGCGTACAGTTTTCACTCAATTTCAAAATAACGGTTTCGAGAAAACGCATTTAAAGATGAAGTTGTAGTTTCTGAATGAATGCTTGCATATAGGAGCACGCTGATAGTCGCCTAAGATCTGCCCCAAAATACTACGTAAAGAACATTTTCTCGAAATTAATTTGAATTGTCTCTTATGCTTTACAACTTTAAGTATCATTTAAGGCAAAACAAATTTATCTAATTTTTTGATTCTCTAGTGTGGCTTAACCCCCTTACGCATATACTAATCTTGACTTCATATATTGTTCCATTGTACATATCTACAAAAACATAACACTAAAAATTAAAAAATATATTTGTTACAGCTGATAAAGCATTCCTTGAGAAACAAAAGGACATCCTTCGTCTGTTCAAATTTATTTTCCAATCCAACTACTACAAGGACCAAGCCGAGATTGCCAAGACTTATAACATCGAAGAGAACTTTGATCGTTACACCCACGAACAGCATATAAAAGAATTCGTACACTACTACAAAGAAGGACTCTTACCACGAGGAGAAGTGTTCTCGATCTTCTACGAAGAACACAGACAACAGGCTGTAGCCCTCTTCAATGTGTTTTACTACGCTAAGGACTGGGAAACTTTCTACAAGACCGCTTGTTGGGCTCGTGAACACGTCAACGAGGTTATGTTTGTCTACGCCATCAACGTAGCCATCCTCCACCGTGATGACGCCCAAGGAATTGTCTTACCACCCATCTACGAAGTCTACCCAGATTTCTTTGTCAACAGTGAGGTCATCGACGAAGGTTATATACACAAAATGAAATATAAAGGCAACTGCAAGAACGCCGATGCGGAACACAAATACTACGTTTACGCCAACTACTCCGGATGGCACATAAACTCCAGTCCTGAGCAATTCGATATATCTTACTTCACTGAAGATGTAGGCCTCAACGCTTACTACTACTATTTCAACCTCGATTATCCATTCTGGATGGCAGGTGAAGAATATGGCTTGAACAAGGACAGACGTGGTGAACTCTTCTACTATGTCCACCAACAACTCCTCGCCAGATACTACTTGGAAAGATTGTCCAACGATCACGGCAGTATCCACGTATTCGACTGGGAAAAACCAATCAAGACCGGATACCGTGCTTCTATGCATTACCCCAACGGACTTGAATTCCCATCCAGGCCCGCAAACTCTTATCTCGTCTACAACCCACATAACCAAGCTCTCACTTTCAACAGTGAAAACAATGTGTTTAAGATCCAACAGATCGAGGATTATGAAAGAAGAATCCGTGATGCTATCGATATGGGATTTATTTTTACTGAAGACGGTAGGACAATCAAATTATTAGGAGAAGAAGGCTTTGACACCCTCGGTAAAATCATCGAGGCTAGCCCAGACTCTCCCAACACTCGCTTCTTCGGTTACCTCCAATTGATTGCTCACCAGGTACTCGGCTACTCAACCCACCACTACAAGGTCAACCCCAGCGCATTGGAACACTTCGAGACCGCTCTCCGTGACCCAATCTTCTACCAATTCTACAAGCGTATCACAAACTATTTCTTGCAATACAAGAGCTACTTACCACACTACACCTTCACCCAATTGAACTATCCAGGAGTAAAGGTTGAAAGCGTAGCCATGGATAAACTGGTTACTTATTTCGATAACTTCGATTTCGATATCACTAACGCTTTGTACATTAGCGAAGAAGATTTTCAAGAAGACGATTTCCATCAAGATGTCTTCCAGGTTTGGGCTCGCCAACACCGTCTTAACCACAAACCTTTCACCTACAAGATCAACGTGCACAGCGACAAAGCCACCGATGTTGTTGTCCGTGTCTTCTTTGGACCTAAATTCGATGAACAAGGACATGAAATTCCATTAAACGAAAACAGAGTAAACTTTGTTGAATTCGATAAATTCGTGTACACCCTCGAAGCCGGTAAGACCGTCATCGAACGTAACTCCCAACAAGGAGAGACCGTCAAGGACCGTACGACCTACCGTGTTTTGTACCAACACGTCATGGCTGCCCTCAAGGGAGAAGAAGAATTCCACTTAGACATGAGCGAGGCCCATAACGGTTTCCCCAACAGATTCGTCCTCCCCAAGGGTAAACAAGGAGGTCAAGTATACCAGTTCTACGTATACCTCAACCCGTATACCGCTGTCCAACAAAAAGAGACATACGACAATATCATCTCCGCTGGAGTCGGCAGTGGCGCTCGTTACATCGATACCCTTCCATTCGGTTATCCATTCGACCGTCAAATCCAAGATGAGCATACTTTCTTCGTTCCCAACTCCTTCATTGAAGAAGTTATAATCTTCCACGAGTGAACTAACTAGTCTCACCATCATTATTGAATTATTATAACAGCCATGCAAAGCTTTAAAGAATTTTCATTTTAAGATCAATAAAAACGAAAATAAATATATTTTTACATAAATATTGTTTTTGTTTCGTTATTAAATCTTTCCTTTTATTTTGGTTTAATCCCATACACATCAATAAGATATATCAATAAATAAACAAATGTTCTTATATGTGAATATTTATAATTTATCACTTTTACTCATAATTTCCCCTAAACATGTTAAGCCAAGGGTTATATAACTAATGGTATGCTTTAAATCAATAATTTTTTTTTTTTAATTATGAATTTTGACTCCAGCTACGAAAATGTATATAAATTCCTTTTATTGATTGATAATTAATGATATGGATATATTTAATAATTAAATGGAATTACAAAAAGTTTCTATTGCATGTATAGTTTTGATCGATAATAATTGCAAATTGGGCTTGACAGAAAAATGTTGATACCCATACATGTCTTATATATAAAATATCTCATATAATAGTGCCATTTACCAATGGGGAATTAATAGGCATCAAATGTATCCTTAACCAAAAAATCTATCTTGTATCCAGCGGACTTTAGGAACTAAAATTCTTGTTAGCATAAAATAACTTCAATTTTTTTCTGTAACTTTTTTGTAAAGTATTCAACTTTTGTAAAAGCTTCTTTAAGTAAGCTACCTTAACGTCGTGTCTTCAGACTAAATCTTACAAATATTCGGTATAACTACTTACGTAGGATAATGATGCATTTTTCACCAGAATTAAATAACTATCTTAACTCATAGTCATATGTATAACTATCTTAACTCATAGTCATATGTATAACTATAAATACAAAAACCGTGATTGATTTAAAAAAATATTAAGTAATAATATGAAGCTGGAACTAGTTATGATAATTAAGATCCTAATTTTGTATCAAAACGTAACATTTGCATAGGACTAAATTGTTCTGGAACACGAGCACACAATTGTGTATACGTAATTTCTTAAGGTATTTGAGCGATTTTATGACACAAAACTTTCTTATACGCATTTTGGTTAGATCACATCATATTCTTATTATTTTTTTAATTCATAATATTTTATTAAGCTTTGGAACTCTTTTTAACTAAACATATTTCTTGGAATAGATAGTAAATGCCAATCTTCAATTTTTTTTAGATTTTCTGGCAAACAATTGACCGGTACCGTTCATGCGATTTATATGAAAATAAGTATAAGAACCAAATCCAACAGCCGTTTTCTTGTTTCCGGTACATTTTTTGAAAAATATTCAAGACATATACAAATCTTAACTTTGAAGTTTCATAATTTTACCTTCAACCGTTTAGGCTGTAGAGCGCACACACACACAGCCAACGACATTCCAAAAATAGTCGGAATCGATTCAGTGAATTTAGAAACGTATATTTCCGTTAAATTTTTGAGATCGATTTTTCATGATTACATTAATTACTTGCGTATAAGAAAGTAAAAAAAAAGAAATTTGCTTAAAGAATAGTTGGTTGCCAATTTTAAGCAAAGATTAATATAAAATAAAATCTTACAAAAGAAAGCGAAATTTTCAATAATTTATAACAAAAAAGTCAACTTAATACTATAATACTAATATAAATAAAATTGTTGATAACTTAAAATAAACTTACTCAGTCAATATGAAGAAATGAAATAAAAAGAATTATGCTATTTGCTACATAGCAGCAATAAATCCTAGGTCTGAAATAGTTCAAATTTATAAAAAAAAATGATTATGAAATCAAAGAAATAAAAAACCGATGCAACTATGTCAACTTGAACTCTGAATTATCGTACATGTATACACCAAATTATGCTTAAATTTTCCATTATTTTAAGCAAGACAATCATAGGTCACAGATTAGAGCCGGACATTAGATTAAAAGATTTAGTATAAATATCGAAGAATTTATCACAATAGACACACTCAAGGTTTTGTGTCATCACCGAATACAACCATGAGGACGACAATTGCTCTGCTCTTAGTAGGCCTTAGCGCCTTCGCCATCGCCGGCCCAACTCCAGTAAACCAACATGAAAAGCTATACAAAGTTGGTAAGTACAAATTTTTTTCAACATAAAATTGATATTGTATAATATAGTATATAATATACAGATATATAAATATAAATAATATAATATAAATATATAAATCTAACATTTGAAAATGAATTTGTTACAGCTGACAAAGCTTTCCTTGAAAAACAAAAGGACATCCTTCGTCTGTTCAAATTTGTTTTCCAATCCAACTACTACAAGGACCAAGCCGAGATTGCCAAGACTTACAACATCGAAGAGAACTTTGATCATTACACCCACGAACAACATGTGAAAGAATTCGTCCACTACTACAAGGAAGGACTCTTACCACGTGGAGAAGTTTTCTCGATCTTCTATGAGGCACACAAACAACAGGCTGTTGCCCTCTTCAATGTGTTCTACTACGCTAAGGACTGGGAAACTTTCTACAAGACCGCTTGTTGGGCTCGTGAATACGTCAACGAGGGTATGTTTGTCTACGCCATCAACGTAGCCATCCTCCACCGTGACGACACCCAAGGAATGGTCTTACCGCCCATCTACGAAGTCTACCCATACTTCTTCGTCAACAGCGAAGTCATCGACAAAGCTTATGAATACAAGATGAAATATGGAGGCAGTTACAAGAGCGCCGATATGGAACACAAACATTACGTCCACGCCAACTACTCCGGATGGTATTTGAACTCCAGCCCTGAGCAATACGATATGTCTTATTTCACCGAAGATGTAGGCCTAAACGCTTACTACTACTATTTCAACCTCGATTATCCATTCTGGATGGCAGGTGAAGAATATGGTTTGAACAAGGACAGACGTGGTGAACTCTTCTACTTCGTCCACCAACAACTCCTCGCCAGATACTATTTGGAAAGATTATCCAACGATCACGGTAGTATCCACGTATTTGACTGGGAACAACCCATCAAGACCGGATACCTTGCATCCATGCGTTACCCCAACGGACTTGAATTCCCATCCAGGCCCGCATACTCTCATCTCGTCTACAACCCACACAACCAAGCTTTCACTTTCAACGGTGAAGACAATGTGTTCGAAATCCAACAGATCGAAGATTATGAACGTAGAATCCGTAATGCTATCGATATGGGATTTATTTTCACTGAAGACGGTAAAACAATCAAATTATTCGAAGAAGAAGGTTTCGAGACACTCGGTCTAATCATTGAGGCTAGCCCAGACTCTCCCAACACTCGCTTCTATGGATACCTACAAGTGATCGCTCACCAGGTGCTCGGCTACTCTGCCCACCCTGTCCACCACTACAAGGTCAACCCCAGCGCATTGGAACACTTCGAGACCGCTCTCCGTGACCCAATGTTCTACCAATTCTACAAGCGTATCACATACTACTTCTTGCAATACAAGAGCCATTTACCACACTACACCTTCACCCAATTGAACTACCCAGGTGTCAAGGTTGAAAGCGTAGCCATGGATAAATTGGTCACCTATTTCGATAACTTCGATTTCGATATCACCAACGCTTTGTACGTTAACGAAGAAGAATTCCAAAAAGACGAATTCCAACAAGATGTCTTCCAGGTATGGGCTCGCCAATATCGTCTTAACCACAAACCTTTCACCTACAAGATCAACGTGCACAGCGACAAAGCCACCGATGTTGTTGTCCGTGTCTTCTTTGGACCTAAATTCGATGAACAAGGACATGAAATTCCATTGAACGAAAACAGAGTAAACTTTGTTGAATTCGATAAATTCGTGTACACCCTCGAAGCCGGTAAGACCATCATCGAACGTAACTCCCAACAAGGAGAGACCGTCAAGGACCGTACCACCTACCGTGCTTTGTACCAACACGTCATGGCTGCCCTCAAGGGAGAAGAAGAATTCCACTTAGACATGAGCGAGGCCCATAACGGTTTCCCCAACAGATTCGTCCTCCCCAAGGGTAAACAAGGAGGTCAAGTATACCAATTCTACGTATACCTCAGCCCTTACACCGCTGTCGAACACAAGGAAACATACGACAATGTCATCTCCGCTGGAGTCGGCAGTGGCGCTCGTTACATCGATACCCTTCCATTCGGTTATCCATTCGACCGTCAAATCGAAGATGAGCATACTTTCTTCGTCCCCAACTCCTTCCTTGAAGAAGTTGTTGTTTTCCATAAAACTGAGAGTGAACTCAACAAGGCTCACTACCATTATTAATTCTATTCGATGACAACAAATAAGTCAAGACTATAATACTGTTTCTTTTTCTAAAGATACATATTTGGTAATGACCTTGCTATGATTTGTATAATTTCTTGTGATTTATAATATTTTAGTTTAGATTTTACAAAATAAAAATTATGTTTAAAATATTTAATTATTTCGCAAATTTATTACTTTCATTATCCATTTATTCCATTTGATAATTATTAAACGACATCGTGGAACTTTCTTATCTGCATTTTAGTTAGATCGTTAGAATTAAAATTAAAAAAGTTTGAAATTTTTAAAATTTTATCGAACCAAAATGCGTATTAGAATTTTCAGTATCAGATATGATATATTTATTATTTTACTAATTCCTTTTGGTACTGTCTTACATTGAACTTTTTCGAATTTTGGTTAGATCACATCATATTTTTATTAATTTTCTAATTTATAATATTTTTTCTTACCTTTTGAATATTTTTACACTAAACATATTTCTTAGGCTAAATATAAAATGTCAAAGTCCAAATTACTTAAGTCTATTTTATTTTTTTGTTAAAATTGACTGGCGCAAATGATACGATCTATGTAAAAATAAATATAATAAGAAATATCAATATGGAAACAGTACTCTTTTGAAAAAAAATTATTTTTATCCATACAATTTTTCTGTAACTGCAAGCATTTTTGAGTAATTGCAGTAACCGCAAAAAAATGACTAGAATAATCATGCACTTCCGGTTTGACAATTGTTTTCAAAAATAGAAGGTTTTATGCCAGGCATATACAAATCTTAAGTTTAAAGTTTAATAATTTTACCTTGAACCGTTTAGGCTGTAGAGCACACACACACACACACAACAGAGAGTGAGATGGACGTCATTCCATAAATAGTCGGAATCGATTCAGGGAAGGCTAAATCGCATATTTTTGTTATAATTTCGAGATCGAAATTTTTCATGATTTCAATACTTATTTATACTGCGTATAAGAAAAGAAAACTATTAGTTATATTTATGGTTGGCCAAAAATATAGTATATTGCCAAATTTGGCGAACAAATTAAATAATGTATTTCAAGAAGAACTATATTATTAATAAAATATTCCATTATAATTGTTTTCTGAATATATTGTTTAGATATTCCTAATTATCGAGGACTAAATTTGGCCCCAGAAATATACTCAATAGTTTAAGTGGCATATGGTAGCGATAAAAAATATAAACGTCGATTTTATTCAAAATATCATTCATTACTAGTTACGTGATTAAAAAGACACCGTGTAAGATAATATATCAAAGAATATTCTTCCAATGAGAACAAACCTATTCTAAAAATAAATTGCAAAATTATATTACTCTTTATTTAATTTTCAAAAAATTTCAATTTCATACATAGAAGCAGATGTTATTAATTTTAATTTAAATTATTAAATTATTTATTTAGCAACACCCATTATATTTGCTACATATTTTGTTGATATTGATAGTTATGAATTCAAACAATTATAAATATTCTGATATAAATATTATCAACAGTATAGAAGCTAATGAACGAACGACCTTTTTAATTACAAATGTTACAATTTTTAACACAATTACATGTGAGAGGTCATATGGAAAAAAACAAATATTTAGATATTTAACACTCTAGAAATAATACTTATTTTTAAAGTAAAATATATATCGACGTGCATGCATATGTAACATGAAAATTTTAAATTATTTAATTCATCACTAGAATTGCAGCGTAAAAATATCTGCAATATCATACACTGAACTATCTTACACGAATTTTGTTTAGATGCAATAAATACATATTTTTATTATTTTATTAATTGATAATATTTTACTAACCTTTGAAATACTTTTTCACTAAATATATTGCTTGCAATAATTATTAAAAGTCAAATTTCAAATTATTTGAGTTAATTTTGTTTTTCTAAAAAAATATTTAAAATAAAATGATATTTCAATAGCCATTTACATGAAATCAGTATTCTTTTTGAAAAAAAAATTCAAACAAAAGTTGTGCGAAATATGAATATCTCTAATTTTTATTGGAACTTTTTTTGCTGTAAGTGCAACCATTTTCGTTATTGCCTGACTACGAATTTTCCGGATACGAATTGCACCGGTACTAATTGTCCGGAAACGAATTTTCCGGGTACGAGTTGCTCAGATACAAATTGTACTCGGGTATGAATTGTCCTGGTTCCAGTTGTGCGATACAAATGCTGGGGTACGAATTATTCGCAAACCCACACAAACACAAATATCATTCCAAAAATAGTCAAACTCTATTCTGGGAAGGTAAAATTATATTTCCGATAAAACCTTCGAATAATTTCATAATTACAATACCTATTACTTCGAATTATATTCATAATAATGCTTCTTGTTATTTTTATTAATAAGTTTTTGTATTATTTACGCTTTACTCGCCATGCCCATCTTAAAGTGTATCAGTTTCGATAACGCCATATCAATGTGTAAATATAAGCCCTATAACTGAATAAATTAGTCTGAAATTGAAATATATATCATGAAACTATAAAATTATTTTGTTATAAAAACAGCTTAAGAAATGTTTCCGGTGTACTAGTTAAATTATTAATATTAGCAATGATATTAATAGCAATGTAAAATGTTATTTACTAATGATTTCTCTTACAATATATTTTAGCAAATGAGTTAAAAACCTTTAATGTTTGACATTTTAATAATGTATTATATTTATTCGAAATAAATTAAAACATTTCGTGCAATTAAACAATTATACATTTGCTTAGTAACAACGCACAATTAGGTGCAAGTTATTTAATAAAAAATTAAGCAAAGAATATCTATTATCATTAAATGATAATAGATAATCAAAAGGTCAGCAAAGTATATGAAGAGGTTAAAAGTAAAACAGTATATAAACCGACAAATATTCAACAGAAGGTACACTCAAGGTTTTGTGTCATCACCGAATACAACCATGAGGACGACAATTGCTCTGCTCTTAGTAGGCCTTAGCGCCTTCGCCATCGCCGGCCCAACTCCAGTAAACCAGTATGAAAGGCAATACAAAGTTGGTAAGTACAAACTTTTGTTCATTCATTGTTCTATTGTACACTTCTATAAAAACATAAAACTAACATTCGAAAATGAATTTGTTACAGCTGACAAAGCCTTCCTTGAAAAACAAAAGGACATCCTTCGTCTGTTCAAATTTGTTTTCCAATCCAACTACTACAAGGACCAAGCCGAGATTGCCAAGACTTACAACATCGAAGAGAACTTTGATCATTACACCCACGAACAACATGTGAAAGAATTCGTCCACTACTACAAGGAAGGACTCTTACCACGTGGAGAAGTGTTCTCGATCTTCTATGAGGCACACAAACAACAGGCTGTTGCCCTCTTCAATGTGTTCTACTACGCTAAGGACTGGGAAACTTTCTACAAGACCGCTTGTTGGGCTCGTGAATACGTCAACGAGGGTATGTTTGTCTACGCCATCAACGTAGCCATCCTCCACCGTGACGACACCCAAGGAATGGTCTTACCACCCATCTACGAAGTCTACCCATACTTCTTCGTCAACAGCGAAGTCATCGACAAAGCTTATGAATACAAGATGAAATATGGAGGCAGTTACAAGAGCGCCGATATGGAACACAAACATTACGTCCACGCCAACTACTCCGGATGGTATTTGAACTCCAGCCCTGAGCAATACGATATGTCTTACTTCACCGAAGATGTAGGCCTAAACGCTTACTACTACTATTTCAACCTCGATTATCCATTCTGGATGGCAGGTGAAGAATATGGTTTGAACAAGGACAGGCGTGGTGAACTCTTCTACTTCGTCCACCAACAACTCCTCGCCAGATTCTACTTGGAAAGATTATCCAACGATCACGGTAGTATCCACGTTTTCGACTGGGAACAACCCATCAAAACCGGATATCTTGCATCCATGCGTTACCCCAACGGACTTGAATTCCCATCCAGGCCCGCATATTCTCATCTCGTCTACAACCCACACAACCAAGCTTTCACTTTCAACGGTGAAGACAATGTGTTCGAAATCCAACAAATCGAAGATTATGAACGTAGAATCCGTGATGCCATCGACTTAGGATTTGTTTGGACCGAAGAAGGCAAGAAAATCAACTTATACGAAGAAGAAGGTTTTGATACCCTCGGTAAAATCATCGAAGCTAGCCCAGACTCTCCCAACACTCGCTTCTTCGGTTACCTCCAAGTGATCGCTCACCAGGTGCTCGGCTACTCTGCCCACCCTGTCCACCACTACAAGGTCAACCCCAGCGCATTGGAACACTTCGAGACCGCTCTCCGTGACCCAATGTTCTATCAATTCTACAAGCGTATCACATACTACTTCTTGCAATACAAGAGCCATTTACCACACTACACCTTCACCCAATTGAACTACCCAGGTGTCAAGGTTGAAAGCGTAGCCATGGATAAATTGGTTACCTATTTCGATAACTTCGATTTCGATATCACCAACGCTTTGTACGTTAACGAAGAAGAATTCCAAAAAGACGAATTCCAACAAGATGTCTTCCAGGTATGGGCTCGCCAATACCGTCTTAACCACAAACCTTTCACCTACAAGATCAACGTGCACAGCGACAAAGCCACCGATGTTGTTGTCCGTGTCTTCTTTGGACCTAAATTCGATGAACAAGGACACGAAATTCCATTGAACGAAAACAGAGTAAACTTTGTTGAATTCGATAAATTCGTGTACACCCTCGAAGCCGGTAAGACCGTCATCGAACGTAACTCCCAACAAGGAGAGACCGTCAAGGACCGCACCACCTACCGTGCCTTGTACCAACACGTCATGGCTGCTCTCAAGGGAGAAGAAGAATTCCACCTAGACATGAGCGAGGCCCATAACGGTTTCCCCAACAGATTCGTCCTCCCCAAGGGTAAACAAGGAGGTCAAGTATACCAGTTCTACGTATACCTCAGCCCGTATACCGCTGTCCAACAAAAAGAGACATACGACAATGTCATCTCCGCTGGAGTCGGCAGTGGCGCTCGTTACATCGATACCCTTCCATTCGGTTATCCTTTCGACCGTCAAATCGAAGATGAGCATACTTTCTTCGTCCCCAACTCCTTCCTTGAAGAAGTTGTTGTCTTCCACAAGACCGAAAGTGAACTCAACAAGGCTCACTACCACTATTGAGTTATTAAGACGACCACGCAATTCTAAATGATTTTCTAGTTGTTAAGTTGTTATTATATAAAAAGCAAACAAAAAATAAACAAATGTTTACAAAAAAATCTGTTTTTCTCTTTTATAATCACCCTTTATATTATTCTCATTTTAATAAACAATCAATTATTATTTAAATTAGGATTGAATTGTTGTTGAAGAGGTTGTTGTCGTCCATAAAACCGAAAGTGAACTTAACAAAGCTCACTACCACTATTGAGTCTAGATAAGGACTGTAAGATCGGCAATGCAATGATGCTGATTTTTACCATGAGCTTCCTAGATATATAATTTACGATGACTTTGCTATGATTTGTATAATTGCTTGTGATTTAGATATGGCTAAATAAATATAATATATAAAATTAAATACCGTATTCTCTAAATATGTCCGTCTACAATATTCTACATAATTATCAATAAGTAATAACACCAAATAATTTTTTAGTATTTGATATTGAAATATCAAAAAAAAAATTTTTTATGTTTTACACGTCAAATAGAACTCGACTATGGATATCATCAAAATAAATCTAAGACCATAACATTAAGATATTTCGCTATTATAAACATTTGTCTCCGCAAAACGCTATTTTTAAAAATTGCACATAAATAAATATCTAGATGCAATGAACATTAAAAATTGTTAATTTAAATAAGCAATGAAGAATGGTAATAATTAATTACAGTAGATTAAATTAAATTATAATTCCTCTGCAGCTAAAATAAATTTATCTAAAGCCGACACTATGAAATAGGTATATTTTTCATCATTTTTTATTGAAAACTGACGTAATATTTTTACAATTCAGTAAACTTTATGTTTTTACGTGTATTTTTACAATAGTTATAAATCTTCAACACCAAATCTTCTATTGTATTTATTTTCCGAAAACATAAAGTGCACTGCTCGTTTTTTAACAGCTTTTCTTCTAGTGATGGAAAGTATGATTGCGAGATTGAGAGAAAAGTGTCTGCTGGATGTAAGATTTTAGGTACGTTAGGAATGTTTACAAGAAATTTTATTATTTCTAAGGATGCAAGATTATGCGTGTATGTACAATGGTGTACTTGTGCCATCCTTGATGTATGGGATGTTGGGTTTGGCAAACCAAGCATAAAAAGCGTGTGACTGCTGTGGAAATGAAATTTTTGAGAGATATTTGTGGGTGTATGAGCAGTGCGATGTCGTAAAAAATATCGTACTCAGAATGGGTGCGAGTCAAATGAGATGGTATGGCTATATCGAAAGAATGTCGAATGAAAGATTAACAAAAGAGATTTATGTGGGAGAGATGAATGGTGTGAGAATGCGAGGCCGTCGTAGGAGTAAATGAATAAACATGATTGAAAATGAACTGCGTGAAAGACAAGTTGCGAGCAAGAGGAATATAAGGACAAGTATGAATAATTTAATGAGTTTGAATGAAGCGAAAGAAGTGTATATGGATAGAGTAGAATGCCGTAAGATTGATGTGAAAGTATGTAAAGTTGTGAAGAATATTAAGGGTTTTTTGCCACCCCATTTGATGGGATTAGACGTGATGATATTTATGTATGTATGTACAAAACCATTATAAATTAGTAAAAGAACTACATATATTTTTATAAAATATTTTAAACTTATATTGTTTTATTATATGGTATAAATATTATAAGATATCAAATTTTGTATTAAAACTTTAGCAAATGTTTAGCTAAATTTTACAGTATAGCTGGTTCATTAGTAACATATTTTTGAAGATTTTTACTATATGAATGGAATACCTAACTAAGCTGACCAAACCGGCTGTCAGTCATCTGCGCCACTCATCATTTGCACCAATATGAAAGCTATCTTTTGCGCCAATGAGATAAGCACCACTCTTATCTCTCATCTCTGAAGTTCTGCGACCGTTTAACAAACTAACGAACAAGCTTATTTTTATTCAAAATATATATTATTAATTTTTTATTGTTAAATAAATTATAATTTAAAATTATATGAACATGATATCTGTTTCCTGTTATTTAAAAAAAAAATTACTACCACACCTGGTTCTTGCCGTAATTAATGAAGAACACACTTGAAGATTTAACAATATTCATATTAAAAAATTCAACATTTAAAACAACATTCAAAATTTTATTTCAAACAGATTAAATACTCATTTGTAACTTTGGCGCAGATTACATGATTGGTGCAAATGATGCATGTATCCTAGAACCGGAGTACCAGGAGAAACCTATAAACGTACTGTTTTACCGAAGAAAAACACAGGGATTTGGAATTCGAACTAGGCAAGCTTTAAAGCTCACTTACTGTAAGGTAAAAGCATCAGCTACTAGACTATGGACGCCTCCATTTTTGAAGAACATTGCCTACTATATTTATTTATTTTTCTAAATATTGGTGTGCAATTATAAAATATTTAATTTACATATTTTATCAGCATAATAGAAACTATCTTATGAACGACCTTTTATACTATAATTTTTTTACTTGTTAATTATTTTTATTTGAACTGAAATAAAGGTCATACATAAAAAAATACTGATTGGAATAATTCGAATGTTATTATTTTAGAAATAATTTTTCTTTAGAAAACAAAACAAAAAACAAAAATATTTATTATCTGCGAAATAAATAAGGATTTAAATGAATTACATGCGACGAGAGAAAATCAGCAAAACCATATGTTTCAGAGGATAATCTTACAAATAAATATAAATAAATATTGAAAGCACCGCAGATGAACTTGACCAATAAAAATTATAGGTAATCTGTATATTATACAATTGATACACTAAAATTTATTTATATAAATGAATATGTTTGCGAATTTTTAATATGAGATAGTATTGTCATACTATCAGTTTAATTTTTTTTAATTTTAAAATATAATTAAGTTTATTGTGTCTAAACTGAAGCAGCAATATATACCCATTAAAATTGACATTGACATGCATCTTTCCTGTTTTAACAGCTTATTAAATGTATTATATATTAAAAACAATTTTTTTTTGTCATTTATAGATTCAGTTTACATTCCACAGTATCCTATTGTATCACTTTATTTGCTAAATTTATTAAATGCTTCAACTTGCCCAACTGAATACGCCGCCACCGGCGATTAGAGTTGTTCTTTAAAGAATTAAAGAAAATGAATAAATATTAATACAATTAACATTACCAGTAAATATGGAAAAATTTGAATTCTTCACAATCTATTTGTATATGGTAACATGAATTACGATAGTAGAATATTGATTTTAAAAAATTCCATATTCTGTAATGTTATGTTGGTTCATTCTTATCAACAATTAAACATATGCTTAGTAACAACGCACAATTTTTTGTAATTTTTTTATAATAACATAAATGCAAAGGATAATATCTTCCATCATTAAATGATAATAATTAATCCAAAGGTCAGCTAAATATGTGATGAGGTTAAACGTAAACCAGTATATAAACCGACAGATATTCAACAGAAGGTACACTCAAGGTTTTGTGTCATCACCGTATACAACCATGAGGACGACAATTGCTCTGCTCTTAGTAGGCCTTAGCGCCTTCGCCATCGCCGGCCCAACTCCAGTAAACCAGTATGAAAGGCAATACAAAGTTGGTAAGTACAAACTTTTGTTCATTCATTGTTCTATTGTACACTTCTATAAAAACATAAAACTAACATTCGAAAATGAATTTGTTACAGCTGACAAAGCCTTCCTTGAAAAACAAAAGGACATCCTTCGTCTGTTCAAATTTGTTTTCCAATCCAACTACTACAAGGACCAAGCCGAGATTGCCAAGACTTACAACATCGAAGAGAACTTTGATCATTACACCCACGAACAACATGTGAAAGAATTCGTCCACTACTACAAGGAAGGACTCTTACCACGTGGAGAAGTGTTCTCGATCTTCTATGAGGCACACAAACAACAGGCTGTTGCCCTCTTCAATGTGTTCTACTACGCTAAGGACTGGGAAACTTTCTACAAGACCGCTTGTTGGGCTCGTGAATACGTCAACGAGGGTATGTTTGTCTACGCCATCAACGTAGCCATCCTCCACCGTGACGACACCCAAGGAATGGTCTTACCACCCATCTACGAAGTCTACCCATACTTCTTCGTCAACAGCGAAGTCATCGACAAAGCTTATGAATACAAGATGAAATATGGAGGCAGTTACAAGAGCGCCGATATGGAACACAAACATTACGTCCACGCCAACTACTCCGGATGGTATTTGAACTCCAGCCCTGAGCAATACGATATGTCTTACTTCACCGAAGATGTAGGCCTAAACGCTTACTACTACTATTTCAACCTCGATTATCCATTCTGGATGGCAGGTGAAGAATATGGTTTGAACAAGGACAGACGTGGTGAACTCTTCTACTTCGTCCACCAACAACTCCTCGCCAGATTCTACTTGGAAAGATTATCCAACGATCACGGTAGTATCCACGTTTTCGACTGGGAACAACCCATCAAGACCGGATATCTTGCATCCATGCGTTACCCCAACGGACTTGAATTCCCATCCAGGCCCGCATACTCTCATCTCGTCTACAACCCACACAACCAAGCTTTCACTTTCAACGGTGAAGACAATGTGTTCGAAATCCAACAGATCGAAGATTATGAACGTAGAATCCGTGATGCCATCGACTTAGGATTTGTTTGGACCGAAGAAGGCAAGAAAATCAACTTGTACGAAGAAGAAGGTTTTGATACCCTCGGTAAAATCATCGAAGCTAGCCCAGACTCTCCCAACACTCGCTTCTTCGGTTACCTCCAAGTGATCGCTCACCAGGTGCTCGGCTACTCTGCCCACCCTGTCCACCACTACAAGGTCAACCCCAGCGCATTGGAACACTTCGAGACCGCTCTCCGTGACCCAATGTTCTACCAATTCTACAAGCGTATCACATACTACTTCTTGCAATACAAGAGCCATTTACCACACTACACCTTCACCCAATTGAATTACCCAGGTGTCAAGGTTGAAAGCGTAGCCATGGATAAATTGGTTACCTATTTCGATAACTTCGATTTCGATATCACCAACGCTTTGTACGTTAACGAAGAAGAATTCCAAAAAGACGAATTCCAACAAGATGTCTTCCAGGTATGGGCTCGCCAATACCGTCTTAACCACAAACCTTTCACCTACAAGATCAACGTGCACAGCGACAAAGCCACCGATGTTGTTGTCCGTGTCTTCTTTGGACCTAAATTCGATGAACAAGGACATGAAATTCCATTGAACGAAAACAGAGTAAACTTTGTTGAATTCGATAAATTCGTGTACACCCTCGAAGCCGGTAAGACCGTCATCGAACGTAACTCCCAACAAGGAGAGACCGTCAAGGACCGCACCACCTACCGTGCCTTGTACCAACACGTCATGGCTGCTCTCAAGGGAGAAGAAGAATTCCACTTAGACATGAGCGAAGCCCATAACGGTTTCCCCAACAGATTCGTCCTCCCCAAGGGTAAACAAGGAGGTCAAGTATACCAGTTCTACGTATACCTCAGCCCGTATACCGCTGTCCAACAAAAAGAGACATACGACAATGTCATCTCCGCTGGAGTCGGCAGTGGCGCTCGTTACATCGATACCCTTCCATTCGGTTATCCTTTCGACCGTCAAATCGAAGATGAGCATACTTTCTTCGTCCCCAACTCCTTCCTTGAAGAAGTTGTTGTCTTCCACAAGACCGAAAGTGAACTCAACAAGGCTCACTACCACTATTGAGTTATTAAGACGACCACGCAATTCTAAATGATTTTCTAGTTGTTAAGTTGTTATTAAATAAAAAGCAAACAAAAAATAAACAAATGTTTACAAAAAAATCTGTTTTTCTCTTTTAAAATCACCCTTCATATTATTCTCATTTTAATAAGCAATCAATTATTATTTAAATTAGGATTGAATTTTAGTAACACAATATTTTAAATTGAAATAATAAAATGAAATTCAATCACATTCAATCCAAATTTCACTTATCTTTTTTGGTACCTTTTTTAAAGTTTATTTTCAAATTCGATTCAATAAATCAATACTGAAAAAAACTAAATTTGTTACATTTCATTGAAACTATATAAATACATATTTATCTCGAAACGAATTAAATTTAAATATATAGTAAAATTAAATAAATTTTTTTGAAATCCTATCTTTCTATTTATTTATTTATTTTTTGTAATAAATACGATGTTTAACATCTTATTCAATGTCAATGATAAAAATTGTTTATTATTATTTTTTACTCATTATCATTCGCATTATTTTACTATAGGTCATTGAATGAATAACATAATTAATTAAATGAAGAATACTATTACAGATTTAGATATTTAATTTATTAGATATTAATTTATAAGTCTGAACTACGTTATAATTATACATCTTTTAAACTTCTTATAAAATCAGTCATCATGTTTAGAATGTTAACTTTTTTTATCACTATTTTAAGAATAAATCTTCTACTTATTCATATATAATCGATGTGTTAAATTACAACAAATAAAATAGATATTAAATAATGAATCAAAATACTTATTTATATAATATACGAATGTGATATTTGTTCAAAATATTTTAAGACAATAACCTTTTAAATATTTCATCAATTTAGAAGGTACGCTTCTTATACCTGGAGGAGCATACGTTCCCATCAAGAAGCATTCTACCTGTGCCTAAGAATCTCATCACGGAACGCCCTTAGAATAATTCTTTTTCCGTCGATACGATATTTGAATTTAAATATTCGCAAACCCTATATTCTATATTTTCAATTGTTACTTTAATTTTATTTTATATAACCGTCCATAATCAAAACGTCTTTATAGAAATGAAAGAAATAGAAGCTTGTTGTTATAGTACTTCAAAAAAATATCAAAGCGTAAAAATAAAGCAATGCAATAAATAATACTAATATTGTATTTCATTATATCTTCCCCGAAGATAATATTTTAGCATATACTTTTAGTGCTATTTTAGCAATGACCTTGAGTTATATTAAATTTAAATATCCAATCTTACATGTTATTTACAGCAGATGATTGAAAATCCAATTCGAAAAAAAAACATACTTTTACAAAATGCAGATAACGAAAATGTTAGTTATGACCGCATTTATTGATATGCAAGAAACATCATAAAAAATTTATCACATTCCATTATGTATCTTCTAATGCTTTATAAAGGCTCTGATAATGGGATTTAAAAACAAAAGAACCGAAAAATTGATAATAGTATCTACACAACAATAATTGCAGTGCAAGGGGTATCACCATTATATCTTCCACTGTTAATTTGCACATAACAACTAGAGGTCAATGATTAAAAGCAAAGGAAATATTTAGAGGGCACAGGCATAGTATAAAACATGCAGAATATCCTAAGAAAGGCACACTCAAGGTACCGTGTCACCAAGGAAACACAACCATGAGGACGACCATTGCATTACTAGTGCTGGGCCTTAGCGCCTTCGCCATCGCTGGACCTGCTCACGTAGACGAAATTGGTGTGAAATACCGAGTTGGTAAGTCTCAGCATTGTATATTTAATATAATATATTAGTTTTGTGTAATAATAAATATTCATCACTTTTGTGTATTTAACTAACATTCGAAAATGTACTTGTTACAGCTGACAAAGCCTTCCTTGAAAAACAAAAGGATGTCCTTCGTCTGTTCAAACATGTTTTCCAAACCAATTACTACAACGACCAGGCTGAGATCGCCAAGGCTTACAAAATTGAGGAGCATTTGGAACAATATACCAACCAAAAGGTAGTAAAAGAATTCCTTCACTTCTACAAAGAAGGATTCTTGCCACGCGGTGAAGTGTTCTCGATCTTCTATGAGGCACACAAAGAACAGGCTGTTGCCCTCTTCAATGTGTTCTACTACGCTAAGGACTGGGAAACTTTCTACAAGACTGCTTGTTGGGCTCGTGAATACGTCAACGAGGGTATGTTTGTCTACGCCATCAACGTAGCCATCCTTCACCGTCACGACACCCAAGGAATGGTCTTACCACCCATCTACGAAGTCTACCCATACTTCTTCGTCAACAGCGAAGTCATCGACAAAGCTTACGAATACAAAATGAAATATGGAGGCAGCGCCGATACGGAACACAAATACTACGTTCATGCCAACTACACCGGATGGTACTTGAACTCCAACGCAGAACAACACGATATGTCTTATTTTACCGAAGATGTAGGCCTAAACGCTTACTACTACTACTTCAACCTTGACTATCCATTCTGGATGGGAGGTGAAGAATATGGTTTGAACAAGGATAGACGTGGAGAACTTTTCTATTTCGTCCACCAACAGCTCATCGCCAGATACTACTTGGAAAGATTATCAAACGGATACGGAAATGTCAAGGTCTTTGACTGGGAACAACCAATTGAGACCGGATTTGTTCCATCCATGCGTTACCCTAATGGACTTGAATTCCCCGTCAGACCAGCTTTCTCTAAGGTCATGTACAACCCACATAACCAGGCTGAAACTTTTACCGGCGAAGACAATGTGTTCCTAATTAAACATATCGAAGATTATGAGAGAAGAATCCGTGACGCTATTGAATGCGGCCACTTTATCACTAAAGAAGGTACCATCGTCAACTTGTACGATGCTGCAGGTTTTGACACTCTTGGCAAATTGATTGATTCCAACCCAGATTCTCCCAACGCTCATTTCTATGGAGCTCTTCAAGTACTCGCTCACCAGGTGCTTGGCTACTCTGCCCATCCCGTCCATGAATACATGGTCCACCCCAGCGCATTAGAGCACTTCGAAACCGCTCTCCGTGATCCAGTCTTCTACCAATTCTACAAGCGTATCACATACTATTTCTTGCAATACAAGAGCCATTTACCACACTACACCTACACCCAATTGCACTATCCCGGAGTCACTGTCGACAGTGTTAATGTAGACAAACTTGTAACCTACTTCACTCATTTCGATTTCGACATCACTAACGCTTTGTACGTTACTAAAGAAGAATTCGAACGAGATGAATTCCAAGTTTGGGCCCGCCAATACCGTTTGGACCACAAACCTTTCACCTACAAGATCAATGTAAACAGCGACAAAGCCACCGATGTTGTTGTCCGTGTCTTCCTTGGACCCAAATATGACGAACAAGGACGTGAATTCCCACTGAACGAAAACAGAGTCAACTTTGTTGAATTCGACAAATTCGTGTACACCCTTCAAGCCGGAAAGACCGTCATCGAACGCAACTCCCGTCAAGGTGAGACCGTCAAGGATCGTACCACCTACCGCGCATTGTACCAACACGTCATGAGCGCTCTTAACGGTGAAGAAGCTTTCCATCTCGATATGACTGAAGCCCACAATGGATTCCCCAATCGTTTCATCCTCCCCAAGGGTAGACAAGAAGGTCAAGTATACCAATTCTACGTGTACGTCAGCCCTTACAAAGGTATCCATGAGAAACCAACATACGACAAAGTTATCTCTGCTGGAGTTGGCAGTGGTTTCCGTTACATTGATGATTTGCCTTTCGGCTATCCATTCGACCGTCAAATCAAATACGAAAAGAACTTCTTCGTTCCTAACTCTCACTTTGAGGACGTTGTCATCTTCCACAAACATGAAGGACAACACCATCATCACGAATGAATTTAAATTCGTTTTCGTTTTAATGCCCTTATGACTGAACTATGACTATGAACATTGTTAATTACTATATTTTGCATTAATAAAAAATCTCAACCAAAACACTACTTTTTAAAATTTCATCCAATCCAGATTCCTAAACATATTTATATTTTAAATAATAAGTTCAATATTTCCACCGTAAGCAAATATTATTATTACGAATAAATTAATTTATAATTTGTTTAGTTATTACATAACAATAAAAATTGAAATTTACATTGTATATTACAAAAATAAATAATAACAATTAATTGTATTGCCTTAAACTATTATTATAGTTCGCCTTCCCCACGGGTAAATTTCTTTTTGAATTGTTTCGTAGGCGCACAGTAGCAAGCTTTCGTTTGCGCATCTATGTACGATTTGCAGCCGAGTGTTAGTGTTCCAGAGAATAACATTTTTGCAGCGCCCTTACATGCTACAAAAAAATTAATTATAAGTAAATTAAAAAAAATAATAAGCCGCATGCTTCACATAGTGCAATGCATTTCGTTTGAATGTTTTGTAAATGAATAGCAGCGAACAATCAGACACTCAATTATTGCCGAACTCGCGACATCGTGCACTAATCAGGTAGACTCTACAACATAGAGTGACGTCACCTCATAAAAATTATAAATATGTTCTAGTTTTACCTTTTACAACTGTAGCTCCGACTTTAGTTTCAAAAGTATCGCAATGTTTATATAAACATCGTTTGAAATCCATATCACAAACTTCCTTGTCTGTATTGCAAGTATCATAACAAATATCATGATCATCACAACATTTCGTCATTTCACCAATCGGTAAATATTCGCTAGTAATTTCGAGACCAAGGGACCCACAACCATCCGATTTCGGCGTATGGTTCCTATTTCGTTTCGGTGTTTCCCCTATCATTTACAATTTATATAATACATATATATGATTAGCAGTCATTAAGGCTTACCATTTGGGCAAGAAAATATGCAATGTTCATCCACTGCTGCATCAAAAACATCGTGCACAATTTTAAACTTTTGTGCAACGGTAATAACATTCCGAAGAACATCACCGAATACTGTTTCAGCTGCTAAGACAGCATCTCTTAAATTATTTATCAATCCTGAACCATACCCACTGTAGGCATAGCCCAGGAAAGTTAAACTATAAATTAACACTCTTGTATACGGTATTTCCATTATGAGCGTTTTAACAGTAGTGATCACAGATCATTATTTGAGGTTATGTGGAAAATGGATAATTTTAGATTTTTATGAATAACTGATGTGGCTGTGTATTATTTGGCAAAGAAAAAATAATTACGAGCATGTCTATTTATAATAATGTAAACCAATCTTTATTTCATCATTAATTAAAAAATACAAAATTATATTCATCTTGAGAAAGATATTAGAGAAAATAATAGATCAAACAGCTTCTAAAGAAGTTACTTTGCAATAATTGTGGCTAATTCTCCCGATTCGTACAATTCTTTCACGTCGGAACCTCCTCCCAAACATTTTCCGTTGACGAAAACTCGGGGCACCTAAGTAGACAAAATCATTTTTGTTTAAACGCGTTTTTTTTTTATTATTTATAAATACGCACGGTTCGTGCTCCAGTCAGTTCGCCCAAAGCTGATTGAATCTCTTCGGCGTCATCTCGTTCATCAAGTTCAATAGCGGTAAATTTGTGATTGATTTTATCAAATACCTACAATAGTCAAAATTTGGACGAAAAATGAGAAATTTCATGGTTATGTTATGTTATATTTACCTCTTTAGCCAATTTGCAATAAGGGCAGAAGGTTTTCGAAAAAATTACTACCTTATCTTTAGCAATTAAATTGTTCACCTTTGCGAGACATTCCGGAGATATGTTGATTTGCTTTGAACTAAAAAGACCCATTTTAACGTTAATTTAACCACCACTTACTACGCCTTTTAACAGGTTTCTGAATGTTATTTATACTATCAAGGTCTGTTGATTAGTTACTTTTAAAACAAAAACATCAAGATAATAGAAAAAGAACTGGGAATTTTAAATGGCGCACGGAAAGAAACTACATCAATAAACAAAAGACGTAAATTACCTTTGTGACATCTTGATCAACGTGGCACAGCAATATATTTCAAGGAGCAATAATTCTATGCAATAATTACCAACTATTGATTTTTATTCTGTAAAAAAGATTTCACATGTACTAAAAGTTCTCTAATAATAAAATAAAATTAATTAATGCAATTTGGAATCTTATCAATAATTTATTTAGTCTAATATTGACCATGAATATAATCTTTTCATAACTTTTATAAAAGTGACGTCGTAAGGGGGGTATTTCATATAAAACACTATTTTATAAATCGTATCGTACAAATTGTCTGGAAAATTGTCTTAAAAATAGAACATGTTCTAAATTTTTCAACAATATTTCAAACAATTTACTGTTTGATACTTCGCAATTTGGGTTGCACAATTTCTTGTTCAATTTATTGTGTAGTCTAAAACGGACCTTTGCTGCTTGATACTACGCCATTTTGGATTGTTCAATTTATTGTGTAGTCTCAACTTAATGTAAACACTCTTTGAATATCTGCAGAAGCCGAATTTCATTTTGTTTCGTATTATATTTTAAAATTGTGTTGCGGGCCCTGAAATTGTTTAAGACGCCCCTGAAAATAAATCTAGGGAGTTTAGATTTCGTATTGAAGTGACTTTTATAGTTCTATAAAATATTCCTCATGAGACTGACTTGATTGTCGTAATGATTGTAGTGTTGGAAGTTTGACATTTGGTGTACACTTGTGCAAAATTCTGAATATGTAAAATAACGTCGAAAAATAAATTCAAATCCATCACAATGTCGCTACCGGGAAATGGCATATTCGTCGTGCAAGGCGAAATGGCCATTCTGGTCACCGCGATGCGTCGTGGCGCCCGATGGTCATCACATTCACATCAGGATGAAGAACACGACAACTTGCTAAAAGCTTTTCAAGAGCTTAAAGACATTCTAATTAAAATCGACGATTTAAAAGTATTAGATCCCAATGTTTTCCTGAGCCCGTTTCTGGATGTCGTCCGTTCGGAAGAGACAACGGGCCCCGTCACAAATCTAGCGCTGTCAGCTGTTAACAAATTTCTTTCATACGGTTTGATTGGTAAGGCATATAATTACTAAGAGTGTAATTAGATTATTGAAACTATTGTTTATATTCCGTGTATTAGATCCTACTCATAGTTCAACACCGTCAACAGTAGAAAATATAGCAGATGCTGTGACTCGAGCTCGATTTGTCGGCACTGACCAAGCCTCGGATGGTGTAGTACTTATGAAAATTCTTCAAGTACTACGTACTTTAATGTTAGCTCCGGAGGGCGCAGCATTGAGGAATGAAAGTGTTTGCGAGATTATGCTGTCGTGTTTCCGCATATGTTTCGAAATGAGGCTCAGTGGTATATTATTATTTCGTCGTGTATTTGAAAGCATACTGAAGTATATTTCGTTTTAGAATTATTAAGAAAAACTGCTGAACATTGTCTTAAAGATATGGTGCAGTTGTTGTTTATGCGTCTTCCACAATTTACAGAAGATCTAAGAGTGCATATAAATATGAAGCAATTGAAAATGCGAACAGGTGCTATTGATCAAACGCGCGCTAAACGAAAATCGCGAAGTTCATTCAAGTACAAAAACAAACCAGAGAACTCGCAACCAACTGCCAATGAGAGTAAAATCGGTAAGTAAATGATTTTTTCCTGCTTTAAATACACAACACACACAACAATAAACGTTCTATTGGATAATTATTTAAAAATTATCTGCAATATCTCACTGAACTTTCTTATTATAAGAAAGTAATTAATTCGTGGGTACTACTGAACAATGGCTATTAATAATCCCATGCACGCTTTATGCCATTTTAAAACTGGCCCTATTGATTAGATCCACAAGTTGAAAACATTTTAAGTCCAACGGACAACAGATCAAACATTTTACGTACAACTCATTTATCAACAACCCCAATGACACCAGCGGGTAATATTGTTGACATGCAAGGTTCTATATCGCAAAGCACTCCACAAAATCTAAATTGCGAAACAAATATGGACGCAACATCCGAAGCCAGTCTAGACAAAGATCAATTAGAACAAGAAGTAATAGAGAACCAACCCGAGTTGACAATCAAACTACAGAGTCCAGCTGGAACGGAAGTTGTTTTAGAAGAAACAGATCTTAAGAAAGAAAACGATGAAACCATTGACGACAATGATCCTGATAGCGTTGTACTAGAATCGGAAAGTGTAAATGATTTACAAACTAGCGAAGAGTATGTCAATCCACGCGGAGTTCGATTTACGGCGCAAAACCAAGAAGGTGTTCCATTAGTACCATATGGGCTAGTTTGCGTTCGAGAACTGTTTCGATTTTTGATTTCATTGTGTAATCCCTTGGATAAACAGAATACTGAAGTCATGATTCATTTAGGCTTGACTTTATTAACTGTTGCGTTCGAAGTAGGCGCTGATAGTATCGGAAAATATTCGACTTTATTAACTTTAGTTAAGAACGAACTATCAAGAAATTTATTTTCGGTGAGTACATCTAGATTTGAAATTCCAATCAAATTAAAATAAATCTCCAATTTTAGTTATTATCCACGGAAAGACTATCAATATTCGCCGCTGATTTACAAGTCTCATTTTTGTTGTTCGAATCATTGCGAACGCATTTAAAATTCCAATTGGAATACTATTTAACAAAATTGATCGATATTATTGTATCTGATTCACCAAAAATTACTTACGAGCACAAAGAAATTGCGCTAGATAATATAGTGCAGTTGTGGCGTATTCCAGGTCTCGTTACTGAGCTTTATATAAACTATGATTGCGATATGTATTGTTCGAATTTATTCGAAGAACTCACGAAACTATTAGCGAAAAATGCATTCCCTGTCACTCAAGGCGTTTACCACACACATTTACTATCGTTAGACGCACTTTTAACAATAATCGAGTCAATTGAAAAGCATCGCACTGATGAGAAATCTGATACTTCGAAAACTGATACGGATACTAGTAAAGATAATTCCGATGTGGAAAATATTGATAGTTTCATCTGTAGTACTATTTCGGCCAGGCAGAAAATATCAGAGAAAGTTCCTGCTAGAGATGAATTAGAACAAATTAAAACTAAGAAAAAGGTATTGAGTGATTTAATTTCGTTGTTGTTTGTCATTTAAATATTGTTTTTTGTTAGTGGTTACCTTTAGGTACTGAACACTTCAATAACAAACCCAAAAAGGGTATTCAATTTTTACAAGAACATGATTTTCTAAAATCTGAATTTGATCCTGAAGAAATTGTACATTTTCTTCGCGAAAATCCCGCACTAGACAAGAAAATGATTGGTGATTATATAAGCAGTAGAAATAATTCCCATGTGCTAGAAGCGTTTGTGAAAATGTTTGATTTCGTGGAAATGCGCATTGACGAAGCGCTACGATTGTATTTGGAAACGTTTCGGTTGCCCGGTGAAGCACCATTGATTTCATTAATTATGGAACATTTCGCTGAACATTGGCATGTAAGTATATTAATCAAATTTACAATGAAGAAAAACATTCTGATGTGAAAATTATATTGCATTATAGAAATGCAATGGAGAACCATTCGTTAACGCTGACGCAGCATTCACTTTAGCTTACGCTGTTATAATGTTAAACGTAGATCAACACAACCATAACGTTAAACGACAAAACAACCCAATGACTCCAGATGAATTTAAACGTAATTTGAAGAAGGTCAATGGTGGTAATGACTTCGATCAAGATATGTTGGATGAAATATATGTTGCTATCAAGTAAGACTTTTCACTTATTCATGTATTACTTATTTTGTCATTTACAAATTGAGTTTAATTAAATTAATATTGAACATATTTTAATAATAAGGGGTGAAGAAATAGTAATGCCAGCCGAACACACTGGAATAGTACGCGAAAACTATTTATGGAAAGTATTACTTCGTCGAGGCGCCTCTAAAGATGGTGTCTATGTCCATGTATCAAACGGAGCCTTTGACGATTGGCTCTACTCTCTCATCTGGGGCCCAACAGTCGCTGCGTTAAGTTTTGTTTTTGATAAATCAGAAGACCCAGCCATTTATCAGCGGGCAATGAAGGGTTTCGAAAAATGTGCACTTATAGCCGCGCAATTTTCCGATGTGACAAATTTCGAAACGTTACTCTCATCATTATGCAAATTTACAATGCTTCAAAATCAACCGAAACATATCTACAATGTTTCAATTCAATTGGGAAGTTCAATGAAATCGCAACTTGCTCTCAAAACGTTATTCCTATTGGTGCATCAGCACGGGAATATTTTAAAACAAGGCTGGAAAACTGTGCTCGATTTAATATCGATTTTATTCGGTTGTCAAAAGTTGCCGAAATCTCTAATGGAAGCTGAAGATTTTATTGAACCAAGCGGGAAAATATCTTTGATTAAAGAAGCTGAGCAACTGCAAAAAGCTGAAACTGGTTTGTTGAGTTCGTTGTACTCATACATGGTTTCTTCCGATAATTTATCTCAAAAAATACCAACACCTGTTGAAGAAGAATACATTGAGCTGGCGCAAAAGTGTATCAAAGAATGTCACTTGGAGCAAGTTGTACAGGATTCGAAATTTTTGCATTTAGATTCTTTGCAAGAACTTATCAAAGCATTGGTGGAATTTTCGCGAGGACCTGACGGACATAAATCATTAGGATTGAATTATAATGAGAATATAGCAGTTTTCTTTTTAGAATTGCTACTAAAAGTCGTTATTCAAAATAGGTAATTATCATAACGTTCTTGACCTAAATTTATTTTTAAAACATTGCTGTGGTAATTTTAGGGATCGTGTCAACGATGTTTGGCAAATAGTTCGTGACCATTTGTACACTTTAGTAATGGGATCATCATCATGCGATTATCAACTTCTCTTAGAACGATCTGTAATTGGTTTGCTGCGCATCGCAATACGTTTATTAAGGCGCGAAGAAAGTCCAACAATTCTAGAATCTTTAAGAATATTATTGTTACTAAAACCAGCTATTCTGTCTCGAATCTCTCGACAAATTTCATTCGGGTTGTATGAGTTGTTGAAGACTTCCGCGCAAAATATACACAGTGATGCTGATTGGTCTATTATTTTCACGTTATTAGAGTGTGTTGGAGCTGGAGCTCCACCGCCAAAGGTCGTCACAGAAGATAATCAAATTGATCAAGGTACTGTTCAAGTCATTAATATTATAGAATGGATTTAATTGTGTTTTCTAAGGTGCGAAATCCGAAGGAGAAGGTCCGATAAGCAGTGAAGAAGAGTCTTTAGCGACTGATCGGGGTTACACTTCCGATTCTGAGCTTACGCGAAGTCCGAAGCATAATTCTAGACCGCAAAGTCCACTTATTACAGTTCCCCAAAATAACAACACTACTGGTGGATGGATTTTGGTAAACAAATTACTTCAAGTTTGGTGTAGAACTGGATATATAATATTTTTTTCAAATTTATTAGGTGGGCAGAGAAGGTGATATTCAACCAATGTTATCGCATTCAACATCAGCAAATCTAAATCAATACAGCATTGTTCATGAACGACAACTATTGCCTCATGATCCGCAAGGCCTAGTGAAGTGTTGTGAGAGTTTAGCGTTTCTAGTGCGCGATGTTGCTCATATAACGCCATATAATTTCGAAAATTGTGTTCATTGCATACGGACTTTCGTTGAAGCAAGTTTACACGGAAGTAAGAATTTTTTTTTTAATTATCAAACAAAAGTAATAACTTTTGTACAATTTGATTAGATGGCCGTCACCGAAAAACGTCTACGAGAGATTCTCGGACGCGTAAGATATCAACAAATAGGCGAAAAGCGAAAGTTACACACAGAAGTCCACCGGGTAGTGGGCCTGAAGAAGAAGAAGACAGTGATTACGATGATTTGCCCAGTGGTTATCACCAAGTTTCAATACAAGTATGCCATTTATCGTACAAAAAACAATTTCGTTGTTTGATACATGCTATTTTACTTAGTTATTAGATTTAATGCATACTTTACACACACGTACTGCGCAAATATTTCGGTGGTGGTCAGAAGAAAATGGCGATATACCTAATTTTACATCGCTATGGGAACAGGGATGGTGTCCATTGTTGCAAGGAATTGCAAGATTATGCTGTGACAACAGAAGACAGGTAAGTCTTTTTAAATATCTGTAGTGTCATACGTATTTTGTTTAAAAATCGATTTAAAAATTTGTATTTGAATATCCTTCTTATTTAAATAAAATACTTTCAGTGCAAGCCATTGCAAATATTTTTGATTAGAACACTTACATATTCGTATAAGGAAGTAAATTTAATAAAAATAATTCTAATGCACAGTAAAATCTCAAATTACGTAACAACTATCGATTTACACACAAGTACAGTTGAAACTATTTTCACCCAATGAAATAAATTATTTTTTCAATTCATGTCTGCAGTAAGTAGTAGAATCATACATATTTTTCAACTCACCATACAAAACTTAATTTATTATATCGGTTTTTAAATTATAAGTGTTAAAACATTTCTTCTCACGCATGCTCTGTTTTATGAAGCTTAGTATATATGAAATTTAAGCACGTCATTATGTTGTGTTGTATGAAAGGAGAGACGGTTAGCACTCCCCTAGACAAGGACGGAATATAAACACAAATATGGTTAAGGCACACTTAACCACATTTTTTTAATGATTTTATGGCCCTTAAAATAGATCCGAATGAGTGCAATAACATACCTTCAACGTGCTCTACTCGTTCACGACCTCCAAACGCTAAGCGGTCCGGAATGGGAGGCATGCTTCAATAAAGTATTATTTCCACTTCTTGCAAAACTGCTCGAGCCTTTCAATCCAATTGATCCATCCGGAGTTGAAGAGACGCGAATGCGTGCCGCTACTGTTTTATCAAAAGTAAACAACAATTAGATAAATGTCGCGAAAATTGTATCTAATTTAAAATGTTGAAATAGGTTTTTCTACATCATTTGACTCCGTTACTATCTTTACCAACATTCACTTCGTTATGGTTAACAATTCTTGAGTTTATGGATAAATATATGCATGCCGATAACAGTGATTTGTTATTCGAAGCTATACCGGAAAGTTTAAAGAACATGTTACTTGTTATGGATTCGGCTAAAGTATTTGATAGTTCAGACGGCTATTCGCAACTTTGGACCATAACTTGGGATCGTATTGGGACATTTTTGCCAAATATGAAACAAGAATTATTTAAAGAACCTGATAATTCCAATGTGGCCAATACAGAAAAGGTATCTCAGTACGATTTTTAACTAATTTCGACACTACCAAATATGTTTATTTACTTAATAATGTTCTCAGGAAAAACAACTAGAACACACTATCACTTCAGTTCAAAAACCACTAGAAAATATTGTTACATCAGTTCAAAAACCTCCAGATAATATTGTGCCAATGGTTCAGAAATCGTCAGAATTATTGCAAAATGTTGAGACTGCGACGAGATCAAGTATTATTTTACAACCACCATGTTCCGATGGCAATATTTCATCATCACTTTTCGCTCACCTTGGACAGGTAAGTCTATTTATTTAAAAAATTAATTATAAAATAAATATTGCATTAGTCATCATTTAACTTATTATGAAACATTATTTAATTCATTCGTAATCAGTATAAGTAATATTATATTACAGATGGTATCAACACCAATTGGATTACCAAGTTCACCAGAAAAATGTCCACAGCCCCCTTATACACAAATTAAACAATCAATTATAATATCTAGTTCCAATTCGTTGGTCAACCAACCCCAAACATACCCTATGCTATATACAACTCCGCAAACCAGTGTAATATCTTCACAAGTAACTCCATCACCAATTTCATTGTATTCTGAGTTTATGGGAAACCCTTACAACAACTCCAACCCCTACTTATACAGTACACAACAACCGGTAATCGTATACCAAACGGAACCAAGTGATAAATCACTCGAACCACCAGTTCCATTTATTCCTACATTGGACATTAACACAACTCCAGATATAGAAACCATCCCGGATTTAACTGAATATAGAACTGCAATGAGTTATGAAAACCAACAACATATGTCGAATTATTTTCAATCTTCGAATTATTTTAATATGGATCCCACGGCAGGAAATATAGCACCGGGTTCAGAGATTTTTTACGGGTCTGATAAAACCGCGCCAAACATTCCGTTACTATCGGTTCCAAATACAAAATCATGAAAAAAAAACTAATGAATTATTATAGTCAATTGTCACATATTTTATTGTTTATTACTATTTTTATTATCGGTGTGCTCAATTTGCAAACAAACATTGATTTTACACTTGTAGTGAAATTGTGAAAAATGTTTATTATTTTATTTGTGAACAGATGTAGAAACGTAGACAATTTACACTGAAATAGAACGATTGGTGTTCATATTTTCTAATTTATATACTGTATAATTAATGAAGTTTATTTTATTTTATATAATAATAATAAATAGTCAAAACATGTTTTAAAAATATTTTCTGTATTTAATTTGTATATATAATGATTTTATTGAAACAATATCCGACCAATATATACAATAGAGAAATTCATAAATATATTTTATTGGTGATTAATAGGTAAAATAATTGTTATATAAATTATATGATTACGTACAGTACATCATTAAGGGAACTAACATATCTCTTTATTATAAATGATGGTGTATGTATATTGTTATTCCTGTATTAATAAATAAATAATAATCAATAAGTTTCTTTTAATTACGAAAACAAAACGTTTTTTGTTTCAGTTGAATCTTTACTGGATTCAAACGAATTTTTACTCTTTGCAATCAGCCACGCATCGCTTTTATGTTCAGTTTTGTAAGGGCCTCTCGGTTGGATCACATTCACGCATATTTTATCTGGAATCGGTAGTTTTTTCTTTTTAGGGAAGAATATTTTCGTGACCGCAGTTGTACGAAATGCACGCCGAAAGTTTTCGTTTGTTAAACCATATAATACTGGATCTAAAGCAGCGTTGGTGTAAATTAAATATCTTGCAACGAACCACAATATTTGATCTGCTCCAACAACCTACATTAAAAACAGTACTTAATATTTAATATCAACAACTACAATAATCAATTTTAAACCATTATTCACCTGATTCTGTTCTTTTTGCTTCAACCATTGATTTCTTTTAAATATTAGAGCTGTGAAAGGCATCCGACATGCTACGAATGTTATCACAACAATAAATAACACTTTTGCCACTTTCGTTTTGTAACTAACACATAACGGATGCTCCCTTTTCAATACTTTTTGTTCATATCTATCCAGCTAGAACATAATATTTTAAAATATCTTGATATTAGACTAGTAGTTAAAGTATACTTTAATAAAAATCGCTATATAACATATTAGCATGATTAGTAATGGTAACCAAACTGCCATTACTAGTAAAATATGCCAGTATATCGCTATTATTTTCGCATCTTCAGTACAGTAAATTTCTAAGAAATCTTTCCACTGTCTTATCTATAAGTAAATGAACATTATATATGATGCATAATTTGTGTTTAAAGACTAACTTTATATTCTCGATATATAATCAATGGACTTGCTAAAATAAAACTTAAAATCCAAGTTACGGCAATAATAATTTTAGCACTTCGGCGTGAAAGTCGAGTTTCTTGTGGTAGAACAATTGCTGTTAAACGATCGTAACTTATAGTTGATAAATTCATTACATTCACCAATAATAACGAAACTATATAATTTAAAAAAAAAACACTAATGATGATTATAATTATTAATTTGTTTATAAAAACTTACATTCCAGCCATCCATCGATTCTACACCCGAATTCGCCGAGAGGGTAATTTTGAAAAAAATCACAAACCAAAAAGATCCAAGGATAAATGACCAAAGTCACTAAATCCACCATAGCCATATTTGCGATAATCATATTTGTCGGCGTACGAAGATGTCTGAATTTCATGATTATATAAAGCAAAGCTAAATTGCCGAATATACCCCATACTACAATTGGTACAAAAACAGATGACTTTATTATTATTTCTGAAACGGGTGCGACAATCCATAAACTGTTTGGAAATGGGTGATCTGAGACATCAACCTGCTTTGATATAAAACTCATATATATATATTATCTTACATAAAAGTAAATTAAAATATCTTAATTTAATAATAACTTAAGAACCAAACACAAATAATTTCTGAATACACATATTAGCATTTAATTATATTACCTACCAGCTCACCATCATCAGGTGAATTATAATAAACCATATGATTCTGATTGTAAATATCCAACTCAGGCGAATACCATGGGAAGATATCATCGTTTTGATATGACATACAAGACTCTTTAGAGCTATTCCATTCATTCGAAACATTATTAATAAAAGTAATATTAGCACCACACGCACGACTACGAAAACGTTTCGCAGTTATGCGAATACACATTTTATTATTTTGCAATAAAAAAAAATATTGCAATTAATCTCAACGAATAAACAATAAATGAATTAGAATATTACACAACAGTGTAATATACGCCAGTGTTATCATCTCTAATATAATTTCTAAATATACGTGTTTGCTATGTACTTGAGTGTCGGATATTGTTTAATGCACTTTATATACAAATTGCTGTTTTTATCTTTTATCGGGGAACCCAGAGGAATCTGTAAACATATGGTTTTGATGTACGGTAAACATATACTCTACATATTGTATGATCATAATCAGTTAGTAGATAAACAACGAAAACAAATTATGATTAACATGAAATTATGTTGGGTACACAATAACAACATTTATAATTCATATTATAGACACGGATTTGATAAAACTGGTAGCTCTTTTTTTTTGTTGAAGAATTAATGTCGTTTGGAATCGAACCCAGAGCGTTCAGATCTGCGTTATGGTGCACTACCAGTTTGTTTTCACTTTTAAAGACAATTAAAATACTGTTACAGTATCCAACATTGGCTCTATATTTAAATACTATAAACGAGAATTTAAAGTATTTAACATGATATATTTCGGTAACATATTTCAGCGAAAAAAGTATCAATTATATATGCTTTATTAAAATTTAAAAATATGCTACTTTACTTTATAATAAAATTAATGACGTAACATAAGCTCAGGTGCAAAGATATTAAGTCTAGAATAGATTTTTTATAGAATAACAATATATGTAGACAGTTAACTTTCTTCTAGAAAAACCAAGGTAAATTTCGACAGATTAATAATTATTAAAATAATAAAGGGTTTTCTGCCATCTTATTTAATGGGAATAGACATGACGTTGTGTATGTGTGTTTAAAAAATATGTTCTAAACATTTTTAAATGTTTTTAATAATAAATCAAAATCAAGCAAGTAGAGTGTTAAAATCTATTTTAATAATTTAAATTAAAAACAAACGAAAAAATTATGTTACATCCCATATATTACAAGGCAAAAATATACACTTACATATTAAAAGTTCTAATGATTATACACTATTAATATAGTATCCAAAACACAGGCAACTGAATTCTAATAAATTTATTGAGCACTAACTTCCTCATCCATCTCCGAGCCCATTTCTAAAGTCACCATTGAAATATCATCACCTTCCGGTAAAATTTGTCCAGTTGCTTCCATACCTTCTTCGATAATATCCAGCGCAATATTACCGTTTTGCGGAGCATCAACGTGCACCTCTTTAATATGATCGCGCAACGCGAACGCCCTCGCGTACGACGCCCCACACAAATAGCAATTATATTTCAGATTGTTTTCGCGTTTATGCGTCTCCATATGAGCGCGAACCGCGTAAAGAGAAGCAAACGGTCGATTACAATGGGTGCAACTAAACGGTTTTGTATGGCTGTTTTTGTGGCCCGCTAATTGAACACCGGTTTTGAAAGCTTTAGGACAATACGGGCATTTGTAACCGCGGACATCAGAATGTGTGAGTAAATGATGATTGTAGACGCTATGGGCTTTGAATCGTTTACCACAATGTTGACAGACGTATGGACGATAGCCGGAATGGGTGCGCATGTGCAGGGTTAGGCAGTAGCTGACACGGAATGTTTTGCCGCAAATTTCACACTCATGCGGTTTCTCACCGGTGTGAATACGCTCATGTTTGACTTTCTCGTGCGGACGTGCGAATCTTCGCGAGCAGTAACTGCATTGGTAAGGTCTAGATGCGCAGTGTTGTTTTAAATGTTGTTGCAGGCTTTCTTGAGTTAAGAAACCTTTTTTGCAGTGAGTGCATAAATGGCCTTTTTCACTACCATGCACTCGCATATGCATTTCTAGATTGCTGTGAGTATAGAATTTTCGATTGCAAATGTAACAATCGTAATGGTTGACGCCGCTGTGGTATGCCATGTGGATTTCTTCGTAACTTTTATCGTAGCTCTTACCGCAAACTTTGCATTTGAACATTTCGCGTGGTTTTGTAGTGCTGGTTTCGCCACCATTTAGTCCGTACTCGACTGGCGCGTCGATTTCTTTCGCTTTAATTGGATCGTGCATGCGACGATGCAATCGTAACGATTTATTACTCGGGAACACTGTATCGCAAACGTTACAAACAAACGGGCCGGTTGCTGGTGGTTCTTGCGATGGTTCGTGTTTGATTGATTTGTGGATTTTCATATGCGCGCATAACGATTGGGAACTAGTAAAAGTTGCCTCGCACATTGAACATCTATACTCGCTTGCGACTTCCGGATCACAGATATGAACGTTAAATTGTTCGCGTTTTGAAAACTGAACACTACAACTACTGCATTGGAATATCTCCAGCACTTGGACGTCGTCGGGGATGTCATTGTGCCGGTTACTGTTAATTTTTTGTAGTGCGCCGTCTGTATCGACGATGTATTTTAATATTAGAGGCACGCGGTTTTTAACGGATTCTTCGTCCCAGAATTTCTCGATTTGTACTACTTTGCGCGTGTACAAGCGACCGTCTTTATCGACGCAGTCTTCCTGCTTGATTGTATTTAGAAGTTGTGGCATTCGCACACGGTTACTAACTTCTAGAACCTCCTGACTTTCACCACTTTGCATTTCGTCGTCATCTTCTTCAAAGTTGCCGCTCGCCAAAATGACACCATCTTCAGATATTATTGTTGCGCCTTCTGCCAGGCTCGCCAATAAATCCTGGTCACTTTTCGTTTGTGCTTCTTGTTCGCCAGCATTCTCAGACATCTTAAATAGAAAATGCGATAAAATACATTGTATCCATTTTTAAATTTTAAACAAAAATATCAAAGTGTCTGCTATTTAATGATTCTAATTAAAAAAAAACTATATATGACGAATATGAATAAAACGAAAGAAGCGTATAACGATAGAGTTAAATAACGAAATATTATTAAGATGTGAAAGAATGTATAGAGTTTTCTGCCACCCCGTTGAAGGAAATAGACATGACGATATGTATGTATGTATGCACGTGTGCGCATGTATATATGTATGTATGTATGCACGTGTGCGCATGTATATATGTATGTATGTGTGTGTATGTATATATTTGTGTGTGTATGTATTTATGTATGTGTGTATGGGAGTGAGTATGTATGTATATGTATGTTTGTATTTAATATTATTTATTGTATAATGACAATAAAATACCTCAACAACAACTTCTTCGCCTTCATGGTATTCCTGGATGTGATCAACAATGGAAGTAAAATTAACGCCACAACTCAAACATGAGTAAACATCATCTTCTTGCGGTTCTTCAGTGTCGTTCGTTTGCGCTTCATTATTTTCACCTGCGTCAGTTTCATGTTCCATGGCCTCTGCTTCATTATCGTCGTCATCCAACAAATATCTGTCTTCAGTCGTATCGTTGTTTTCATTATCATGTTGCTCATCTGTTTTAATAAAAGAAGTATTTTTCGTGTGCGGGCTTAAAAGCGCTTTCGCAAGTATACTACCGCTCATTTGCTCGTCTGCATAATCTTCAGCTTCTATTTTTATATTCACCAAAGTGGTGTCATTTGAATTTGCCGCGTCTTCCGACGATGTTTTGCCACATTCAGAATCCAAATGTTCAGCTAGCTCAAGAATAGTTTGAAAGCGACTGCCACATGCAGGGCACAAAATATTATCAATTAAACTCAACAGATGATATTTGAGCGATTGCGATGAATCAAAAGTCTCACTACAACATAATGGGCAGTCCAATTGTATTGAAACCATTTTCAATAATTGTGCGTTGCACGTCCGATAAGACGTGATATGTAGATAACTAGGGTTAACACTATCCCACTTTTGCACAATTTATAACAATTACAGTACACTTCGCAACAATAATGCACATTCACAATTTGAATTTTCTTATTTAGATTGTTGCTAATTTCCTTTAAAACTGCACCATATATAACTTCATACCAAACATAACGAAAACTGCCGTGAGGTTGGATAAATATGGCTGCCGTGACTCGTTTTGTTTCAAGCCAGTCAAAATAACATCTTATTGATTTTTCAACATATATTACAGTTCATAATATTCACTTGAAAACACATATAAATAATTATTTAATTTTTACATTGCATTGAAATTATTTTTATTTGTGCCACCAAATTGCAACGAAATATAAAATTAATTTTTGGAACTGTCACGCTATTCCGGTCGATACAAAGGAACTCGACACTAATTTTTCAAAATTTAATAGATTAGTTAGATGAAACAAAATATTTATTAACAAAAACATACAATTAACTACATAGATAAAATGTTTTAATCATTATGTTCATGTTGAGCCTCCGACTCTCTCCAAGTATTTTGTACTGTTTCAACAATCCATTTCCACCATTTTGATTTACTAAAATAATAAACAGCGCATACAATAATAAACAACCAGGATAACCCCAGAAAATAATCTGTTTGTTGTTCGGGCGTATTCGGCACCGGTCCCGCGAAATCCGCTGATGTAACATAGGATTTGTTCACCGGTTTTAAGCCAGTGTATTTCGTTAAAAATCTAGAGAATAGTTCTAGTGTGTATTCTGTATCATTGAATTTGCTGACTGATCTCCCTTTGTGGAATAGTAGTAGTGTCGGAACTCCAACGATGCCGTTTTGTGCGTTGAAAATATGGTATTTCATTGCATCGATTGCAGCGACTTTTATATCGGGAAACGCTCTCGATAAAGCGTTGAAATGTGGCGCCGCCATGCTCGAGAACGTGCAGAACTTTGCGTAAAACATTATAAGTACACATTCGCCAGGGATGTCTTTCGCCGTTACGTTCGCATCGGATAATACTAATTTAATCAGTTGCGTTCCGTTTACAATTTCAACAGGTTGTCCTCCGATTCCTTCTTTGCACAAAACAGTCTTTGTTATATTCGGGGTTGTTACATTTGCAACAGTATTAACCACCTTGCCTCTAGAAGCTCGCCCGTCATAATCCGGCACCTTGCTTTGGTTCGCAGCTAATACATATTCACTATCAATTAATGTTTTTTGCCCTGGACTTAACAAATCTAAATTAAGCCGAATATCGTTTGTTTCGTAAGCACATACTAAATTACCTAGAAACACACTAATTAGTGCACTATAGAAATACATGTTCAATACAATTACCAATTAAAACAAGACAAATACTTTTTATTATCATATTTAAAATGACATTTATTCAACTAGAAATATATTACAATAAATATTTTACTATAGGTTGGTACAACTGCAAACAGAACTGTAGTAAGGAGGATATATTCACTTATTTTAACTCAGCTGGCATATTTTGATTATTCAGTGCTGCTAAAATATTATTTGCTGACAAAATAGCCATTTCGTTCCTAGTAGCAATACTAGCGCTGCCTATATGTGGCAAAAGTACACAATTCTTTAATTTTAATAGCGGACTATTAGATGGCAGTGGTTCAGGTGTCATAACATCTAAACCAGCCGCGAAAATAGTTCTATTTTCTAAGGCAGCGATCAAATCGTTTTGATTCACCACTCCACCCCGACTAGTATTAACAAAAATGGCGGTCGGTTTCATCTGTTTAAACGCGGCCTCATTAAATATTTCTTCTGTATCAGGTGTAAGAGCGCAAGTAACAATAATAAAGTCACTTTTCGCTAATAATTCACCAAAAGGGACACGTTGGGCGCCGACTTCAGCGGCTTCCTTCCTATCTGTACGGCCGAAGTATAGAAACTTAGCTACGTTAAACGGCTTAAGTCGACGAGCTACTGCTTGCCCAATTCGTCCAAAACCTACAATCCCAACCGTTGAATCATTAAGGCCAGGTCCACACATCCAAACCGGCGCCCAAGCTTTCCAGCCGCCATTATGAACTTCTTCGCGCGCTTCCATAAGGCGCCTAGATGTAGCTAGTAGTAAGGCGACTGTAAGCTCAGCCGTGGAATCCGTAAGAATATTTGGTGTGTAACCGATTTTAATACCGCGCTTTTTAACTTCCGCTACGTCGATATGGTCAACACCTACCGACATAGTCGCGATAACTTTAAGGTTAGGCCCGGCACTGTCCAAGACTTCTTTATCTATTTTATCAGTTAACATACAGAACAGGCCGTCTTTTCCTTTTATTTGTTTTAATAATTCATCTCGCGGAACCGGTATATCTTCATTCCATGTTGTTAAATCGCACCTATTTATTTACAAATTAGACACGTAAACACTATATATTGCGTAAAGTACTTACGTTTTCCGTAATAAAACTAAACCGTCTGTTGGTACATCGGATCTTGTGGCATAGATTTGTAGTTTGGACATGTTTGTTGAGTAAAATGACGGTTTTGGAATAAAACTATTATAAATTTGTGGCGTTTTTGTATTTATACACTTTCTCACCAAAAGTGAGAGGCCTTGTTTACATATAGTGGAGGTCATCTTGTTCACACTATCAAATCACTATGCTCAGTATGTGATTGGGTGATTTACTATCTTTATTAGATGAATTCTCACAAATATAAACAAAGAAATACCCAACATTTATTAAATAATTATTTATTTAGTCATTTACGTTCACATAGATATTCCCAAATTTATACAATTCACCAATCTAATAATATATGAAATTAATTTTAATGTGAACTTTTTAAATTAGTACAAGTATGACAATTGATTAATACTGTATGTAATACAAATATATAAATCAGAATAATAAATAAATGTCTAATTCGATTTTTCAATAGCTAATTTGGCTGCTTTAAATGTGTTTTGCATTAAAATTGCGACCGTCATGGGTCCGACCCCACCAGGCACCGGTGTAATATGACCAGCTATTTCACTTACGCCTATTAATAATAATTCCATATTAATTCTTAAGCTAAATTAATCTAAATAATTGAATCCAACCTTCATAATCAACATCGCCAACTAGTTTCTCTTTCCCGGCGTCGTCGGTAATTCGTATTAAGCCTACATCAATAATACATGCGCCAGGTTTTACGAATTCTGGACGAATTAAATTACGGATACCTAAAATACGAGAGCAACTATATTGTAGGTGTTAAATGTGTATTCATATATTGTACCAGTTGCTGTTATGACAATATCAGCGTTTTTAACATGCTCGGCTAATTTTTCGGGTGGTGTGTTACGGTGGCATATTGTTGTCGTTGCTTCGTAACCGGGTACATCGTAATTTCCATCTGAATGCATCAACATTGCTATCGGTAAACCAACATTTTTTGACCTACCACAAACTACAACGTTTTTCCCAAATGCGTTTATACCGCTTCTAAAATATCCCTCTTTTAAATTATAATTACATCTAGTAGTATCTAGTCACGTAATCACATGGTCACCAATAATTTGGAAATTATATTTATCACGTATAAATATATATATTTAGATAATAAATGATTACGAATATCTCTATTTAATGTAAATTATAAATAGAAATTATTTGGATTTATTTCTAACCTTCACAAATTGAAAAAATAATAGTCCATTGTTCATAAATTTACTTAAATATTTACGAACTAGGTGTTTATTTTATATTTTAAATTCGTAATTTACAGTACTAAAAATAATAAAATAACAACTAGGGCATAATTAATAGTTTCAAATGTGCATTACTTTCTTATACGAAGTAATAAGTAAGTATTGTAATCCAGAAAAAATTCGAACTCGAAATTTTAACGGACATATACCTTTTTTCCTTCCCTGTGTGTGTATGTGTGTACATGTGTATGTGTGTGTGTGTGTGTGTGTGTCCTCTGCAGTCCAAACGGTGAAATTATGAAACTTAAGTTTTGTATATGTCTGGAAAGAAAACTACCTATGTTTAAAAAGAATATTCAAACCGGAAGTGCTGGTTTACAGCAGTTGTTTTTTGCAGATTCCGCAATAATACCAAAACGGCTGAATTTTCAGTAAATTAGTTATAATTAAAATGAAGGATATTAATATTCTGCACATTATTATATATTTTTTTTTTTCAAAAAGTATACTAGTTCCAAGAAAATCGCTATAGAATTTGTGTGTTAAATTTGTATTTGAACGAAACAAAATATGTATAAGAAAATTATAGTAAATAATCATTTAAGTATGAAATAAAAAACAATGTACAAAAAAAAATATTTTCGGAATGTAATAAATCACTAATCAATTCAATAACGCCAACAGCAATATAAAAAATTCTAGATTGTTTTATTTGTGTATGACTTTCTAAATTAAACTAAAAAACAAATAGTAAAACATATTTGCCATTTATTTCTAAACAAACCCAAAAATATAAAATCCCAATTAGAGAAAAATAACAAACCTCTTAATAAGCTCAATGACCCCGAGGGCAGTACAAGAAATAAATGTGTCCATATTAAGACACAATTTACCAATATTGGTATTGTTGAAACCATCAACATCTTTATCTGGATCAACAGCATTGCAAATAGTTCTTTCATTTATATGCTGTGGAACCGGAAGTTGCACCAAAATCCCATCAACAGTTTTATCATTATTCAATTCGTCGATGTATCTTAATAAATCATCTTCGGTAATTGACGCATTTAAAGTTTTAGTACAACTTTCAATTCCTAAGTTTAAAAAAAAAATCAAACAACAACTATAGTCAACTGTGCATTACTATCATATTACAAGTGTATAAAATGTGCTGCATTACTATGACTCATCAAAATAAATGATTATTTGTGAAATTCAATACAAATAATATAAGACAAACATTCTTATCAAATTAAGCGTGAATATTTCATCTAATAATAATAATATCTAACGATAAGAAATATTAAATGTATAATTCAGTACCGGAAGTAGCGATTTAAAAATTAAATTGCTATATATTTACCGACATACTGCGCAGCAATCATTTTGTTTTTAACATATTTTTGACTAGCTGGATCTTCTCCTACTAGAACAGCGACTAATTTAGGTCTTTTATGACCTAACGAAGTCCAATCGGTAATTTTTGATTTCAATTCATCTTTAATTTGGTTTGAAATCGCACGACCATCAATTATTTTTGCTTTACCCCTATACAAAAAATCAAAAATGGAAAAGTACAACGTGAATCAAAAATATAAATATATTTTTTTTTTAAATTACAAATATACTTTATTAACAAATTAAAAAATGTACCCGCATAATAAGTACATACCTTTGCAAATTGATATTATGCGTAAATTTAAATGTATATTTATAGTTATTAAAAAGGCAACAATTAAATATTTTCCCGGTATTTAACATTTTTATAGCGATGTAAAATTGAACAGCACCTTAACCTATAAGATCTAATAATAAACAGAAAAATATTCTTACATTTTGTACAGGGGTATAATGCGTCAATTACAATAATAAATGAACAAAATGATACTACAATGCCGCTTTATGCTGATGCAAAAACGTGTACTGGTGCAAAAACCTGGAAGAGGTTAGGTTTATATCATGATAGAATCATTTCCCTTGTTTTATTTTGTCCGCATTTGGTCCGCATGCTTTCCATGCCTAGTAGAGACATCTAATGTACCAGGTTATAAACTACGAGAAGAATTTGTAGGTAAATCCAGGACCGTCATTAGATTACTTCAGTAAGAACATCACGAACATATCCATAACAGAATAATACTCTGTTTTTTTGATCGAATTTATTTATAAACTATTCAACTGTTTTAAATAGTATAATTATAAACAAGGAACAATAACAGACACGCATTGCAGATTAGGCATTTTATTATTAATAAGTAGATAAACAATGAAAACGTAAATATATACATTATTTAACGGCAGAGAAATGATTTGTGATTAAATTTAGCGAAATTGATAATAAAAATGGCATTTCTATAAATGTAATATTTTTAATTTTTATGTTCGATTCTTGAATTAAAGATGTTGTTTCACTTTTTGATTTGGATGTATTATTTACTAACCAATTTAGAAAAGAAAGTATTATACTTTTTAGGAATTTAATTGTATTTTTTAAATTAACTTAATTTATTTTTCAATTAAATCGTTGAAATCTTCATATTTTCTCTATGGTGATAAATTTAAAATGAGTTTTAATCATAAAAAGTGAAAACTAACATTTTATTGTATTTTATAAATCTTTTTGAAATAAAATTTAATCGATGTGAAATTTTATATGTATTTTTTTGAAATAATGTAATTACCATCGAGAATTTTCATAATCTCGCTTTATTAATAGAAAAATTCATTTGCATAATATGTTTTACTTTGAAATATCTGTCATGTCCTGCACTGAACTTTCTTATACGTCTTTTGATTAAATATATATTAAATGTCAAATTCCCAATTATTTAAGTCTATTTTGTTTTTTTTTTGTTAAATAATTGACAGGCATACTTGATACGATTTATGTAATAATAATTCTTATAGCTATGTAATTATAACATAAATAAATGTTTAATTTGTTTTCAAACAATAGTTGTGGAAAATATTTATATCTTTCATTTTTATTGAAACTATTTTATTCTAAGTGCAGCTGTTTCGGTATTATTGCAATAGCAGAAAATAAATCGACTAAACAAGCACTTCCGGTTTAAATAATCGCATACAGACAAACACACACACATACATACAAACATACACACACATACACACTCATACACGCACATACATACACACAAACACATATATACACACATACATGCAAAGAGTAGTCATTCCAAAAATAGTCAGATTCTATGCAGGAAAGGTCAATAGGTATATTTCCGTTAAAATCTCGAGATCGATTTTTTTCATGATTACAATACTGACTTATTATTTCGTATAAGAAAGTAAAAAAGATGAATGCGCAAATAATAATAATAAGTTTTCGCTTGTCGTGCAAAGTATATTGTTCACGGTCGACGAACGCAACCTAATTTACTGTATTGTAAAGAGTATCGCGTATTCAAGATCAATATTATGTTTAGATTTAGTTTTGCTTATTTTCCCACACACAGGTAAGTAAAATATTTATTTTATAGATTCATAAATGAACGAAAACATGATGTATCGCAAAAATAAAAAAACACGCGTTAATGTTGTTTTATTTCATCTAATATTAATGTATGATAACGTATTTTGTTTTGATTGAATCTCATTGTATGTATATCAGCAAACAAATAAAAATCAATTTTACTAAATTATTTATGATGATTGGTTTCAAATCAAGTGACGCCACTCCCATATAAGAAAGAATCTCACATTAGTCTATACTCTCCATACATTTTACAGTTGATGAACACTATTGGATACAATTCGCCTAATAAAATATCATTTTCCCCAATAAAATCCAATTTTTAAATCATTTCATATATAAGTATTTAATTTATTCGTAAATTATTATAAATTAATCTAAATATTAGCTAAATTAAATGTTCGAAAATACAATGAAATATCAACAGTTTCGTTTTATTAACTTAAGTCTAAATATGTTTAGTACTACTTGTTTTTGATGATGAGTTTAAATTTATTTTATTATCCAATTAATATTATTTGAGATACATTGCCAAAAAACTATATTTAAGTAATAAATATTTTGATTGTGCAGCGATTTTTAGCAAAATATTTCCAGGAATTCTGGTTGGTGTCTTGAACTTTATTCATAACAGTGTCCAAAAATGGTGATCAACTAAAACTTGTATCACATTTGACATCATGAAAATAAATACGCTGTTATTTATGGCCACACCATTTTTGCAAGAGTTCGATGACCGAAAGCATATTATATATCAATATATATATATACACACAAATCAAATTATCTTTAGCACACTTTATTAATTAAATAATTTGTGGGATATTTATTAAAACGTTATTTATTATATAGGATTAAAAGCGCTTTAGGGCGGAAAGTTAATATTATGTGAACAACCCATAAAAGTGTTCGCCAAAAATCGGTATCGCACCATAAATCACGCGTGTTGAAGCCGCGTGTGTAATATCCCCTTCCAGACATCAATGAAAGCGTTCAACTTGCAGCCAGTCGCCACAGTCGGCATTCAGCTGAAGCCACCGTCGCTGTTTAGTTGACACGCAGCGCAACGTAACGTAACGCAACGCAACGCGCAGTTATTTGAAATCACACACGGACGAAACGGAACAGACACATGTGTTCACTTTGAGTGCCCCGCGCGCAGAGCAGCAGTGCATATGTGACAACATATAACAAAAATCGCGCACATGTTTCGAAGATTTTTTCGAGAAATTTACATAGAACTCGTCGCGAACGCGTCTTTATTGTTAAAACAAAAGAAAGTGTGAAAGTGAATCTGTTTTGTGTGTTTTTAATTTTTACGTGTGATGTGTGTGCGTCTTTGAATTAAGATTTTTTTTTTTTTCGGAATTTACCAAATGTTTTATTTGATATTTGAGTGGGGAATGAGTTAAGACCGCTTTGCAATAGTAAAACGTGTAGTTATTTGTTATTCATCGAGTATTGATTGGTGATTTTGTTCGATAACTCAAAAAGGTTGGTAAATATTTTGCACATTTTTTGCATGTATATTTTATCAATGTAAATAAACTGCGGTAGACATTTCGACTACAGTTTTTTGTTTTGCTATTTTTTTAATGGTACACACCTACAATTCCGTAAATAAAATCTGTATGATCTAATTAATTAAATATTACGCATAATTAATTGCCAAAATAAATCCACAAATATTTAATTTGCATTGCTATTAGAATATTTTAAATCCCGCACATTTGAGATTTTATACTGTTGAAGGTTAAAACAGTTTAAATTATTCCCAACATTGTATTAAGTCATGCAGACTTTAATATATAGCTTCCGCAGAATTCAGCTGTGAAACTAATTATATTTGTGTCTGTTTAATTAAAAAAAATCATCTAGATTAGTGTTTTAATGTCAAAGCAAAAACATTAAGAGCAAATAAATATATCAAGATGGTGAAATTGTCCTTGAGTAAATATTTAAGTTCGCAATGAGAAACAAATAGAGTATTATTTGCGTGTTAATTTGTTCTGTGTTTCGCTTAAGAATTTGCGCTGTAGGATTTAGTGTGTATTTGTAAATAATAATAATAAATAATACGTGTATGAAAGCATGTCGGATAATTGAATATTTGGTATAAATTTGAATAAATTCATGTGTAACTATTAGTTAATCGATGTTGAATGAGTTTCGTTTTCAATAAAAACTGATTTTCGTGTGTATTATTCAGAGTATATCAAGTAATATATTCAGTTTTGTTGTTATACTCAGTGATGTCTTACAAAACAATTTAACATAATCTTCACATAGGAAAAATATTTGCTACATCAGCTACCAAATATTTTTTATGTAAATTATATACCTTACTATTATAATATTATATTTACGACATGAAAACATGTTGTTAGTCACTTATTTGTAATAACAATGAGATATACCTTAAATCCTCTACTAAAGAATTTCTTAAATAAATAATTCACTAATATAATATTTTTCATTATTCTAACAAACACATACCATTTATATGATGATTACAAAACTAGACATTCTTATACGTATTTTGTTTAGAGGAAAGATATTAAAATACAAATTGTACAATAATTTAAAATAATTCAAATACCCACATATATACTTTACTACCATTATATATTTTACTTACCTTTGCAGCACTTTTTTACTATATATATTTCTTACAATAGATATTAAATTACAAATTACTGTAATAGGTACTCTTTTTAGAAAAAAAATTCAAGCAAAAGTTATGCAAAATATTAATATCTTTCATTTTTATTCTAACTATTTTACTGTAAGTGCAATCGTTTCGGTATTACAGAAACTGTAAAAACTACTAAAGTGAACAAGCACTTCCGGTTTGAATAATCTTTTCAAAAATAAAAGGATTTCTTGACAGACATATACAAATTTTAAGTTCAAAGTTTTATAATTTTACCTTCAACCGTTAAACTATAGAGTTCTCTATCTCTCTCTCTCTTTCTCTATCTCTCTCTATCTTAAACACACACACACACACAGGTATACAAACATATACACATACATTTATACACACATACACTCATACATACATATATATATATACACACAAACACAGATATACGTTGTTCCAAAAATAGTCATACTTGATTCAGGGAAGGTCAAAAGGTATATGTCTATTAAAATCTCGAGATCGATTTTTTTCATGATTACAATACTTACTACTGCGTATAAGAGACTCATCATTATAGTATATTCTGGACTTAGATCGATTTTGGAGTAGTCAAACAATATACGAGATTAGAAAATTAGCCTTTTAAATATAATTTGATTAGAAATTTCTTATCATTATTCTCGAAACAAAAATACAAAACAGGATGTATTTTGAATAAGTATATATTTTGGTAAAAAAAATATGCAATGCGTATTTTGTAAACCGGAAATATATCCATATCTTTTTTGCAATATTATTTACATATATCCGCATAAATATTCTCAGGCTTTTTGATAAATGCAACGCAAATATTAGCTCTAATAGGCAAAACAGTTTGTTCAGTTCATCCAAGTAATACCAGATTACATGGTGGCGTACCATTTTAGGCTACTTTAGTGTAGATAAATCAACAATATTGATTCAACCTTGGTACAGTACCGCTGGTAACTATTACCTGGTATGTAAGGTGTGGAACCCGGTTATAAGTATTTGCATCACGGTATCTTTGGTTATAGAGGCATATTAGAATGTGCAACTATAGAGAAAGGTCAATATTGCTCGAAAAGGTCAGCGATCGTTTAAGTTTACAATACATAAAATTGTTAATAAGAGAAAACTACAAAAAAAAAAATTCACCTAATGAACTTTGTCATTTATTTAACGTAATTTGTCGAAGCAAAAATAGTGCCGATTTATTAATTGCCGGGTCAAATTTCGTAAATGCAACCAATACTGGTTTTAAAAACAGATATAAACTTTCTTTGTGTGTAGTTTACTGGATTATTTTGCCAAGGTAACTTGGATTCTTTTTGACTTGGTGGCCTCTTCATGATACTACCACCTTTTGTGTTCTCAAGGTTGTCAACAAAGTTACATACTTGGTACAATTGCAATTTTTGACTCATTGGATTCGCAACAAAGAACATTCTTATCATAAAAACTGTATTTTAAACGATGTTTTTATTGTAATTACATTACCTGGAAATATACAATGCTACTGACATATATACGTTTTATCTATTTCAATTAAATCAAACGACAACAGCAGTTCGTTAAATATGGATTAAATAGGAATTTGATTTTTAAAAATATGTATACATTAACAAGCTAAATTGAATAATTATTTAAAATACAATGCAAGTTTTATTTGAATTTTTTGTGTAGTGTCTGTTAAATTTCTCCCAACATTTAATTTTTAACGATCTGTTCAATGCCATAATTTGTAGGCCAGTTAAAAGAGCGATTCTTTCCACTCGTTTTTTTGTCTCAAGGTGAAATTAGATTTTTTGTTAACTTCCGATTATTAATATTAGAATGAGAAAAAAATATATTTATCACCGGAAAGGACAAGAAAGTATATTCAGTGAAAATACGAAAATTCAGATTAGAAAATGCAAACATATAGATTTGCATTCGCCAGCATTTTCTTTTATTATAGTTGTTTTCTAAAAACGTGTATTTATTTTAATATTTTGTAAAACTTCTCATATAATATAAATTGTTATCTACATCTTCATGAATTATATTATGAATTTTGTAGCACTGAGAAATAGTTGCGATGGAGAACATTTATACAAATAAATTCAATTACGAGAAATGCGTTTACGCTAATGCATGCAAATATTACTTAAAATGCATGATTCAAGTTCTGAGAAATTTCTCAAATTCTGCAATGCATTTTCCTTTTTTTAATTCTTTGAATGCAAACAAAACGCGCAATAATTTTTCGCAACATTGCATTCTTGTAAACAGGTAGCATTGTCAGTTATGAATTTGTCCTACTTTATTCATAATTTTATTCGCTTCATTTTGTCAGTTAATATACATATGTATATGTATGTGTGTTTTATTTTTTAAATTTGAATAAATTAACATAAAGAACAGTTGAATAATGGATGTGAACGCGCTCAGAGAAATCTAACAAAATAATTTGACAGTTAAAAGTGAAAACATGATTTTTACTATTATTGTCAACAAATATATAGAAATTGAAATTTATATTGTTGTTAAATAGAAAATTATTAATAGCGTTAACTATACCTTGTAACTATTTACATAACTTTACCAAAAATGTTTTGAATCTGTTAAGGAAAGTAAACACTATTAATTATTATGAAAAGATATTTATTGCCGTTGTTTCCTTAATGTTTAACTTTTTACTTTCTTATACGAAGTAATATTAAGTACTATAATGATTAAAATTAACCAATCTCGATATTTTAATTGAAATATACCTTCTGACCTTCCCTGAATCAAGCCTGACTATACATCTGTGTGTGTGTGTGTGTTTATGCACTTAAAGTAAAATAGTTAAAATAAAAATGAAAGATAGTAATAAAACTCAAAACTTTTGTTCGAATTTTTTTTCCAAACTGGTACTGGTTACAAGAAATTCGCGTCCTATTATGATGCCATAGTTACGTAAGTATATGAAATTACATAAATCGTATCAACTATGCCTGTCAATTGTTAACAAAATAACATAATTGACTCAAATACTTTGGAATTCGATGTATTTTATTTAGATAATTCAAGAAAATGTTTTATTATATTTTATATCTACATATATATAAAATATAATAATAATAAATTTTCTTGAATTATACAAACTTTGTATTTTATTATCTCATGTATATAAACAAAATACGTATAAGAAATTCCAATGCAAGACACTGCGGATATTTGAGTTTATTATTACTGGTAATGAAGACTTACGAAGAATCTAAACATAAGACTAGTTTCCTGAATAGTCATTCTCTATACAGAAGTAAGAAATCCTATTAATTAGTGGTATTAACTTATTTAGAGGCACTTGTATGATTTCCTTATGTAAGAATCTCACAATTACTGATAAAGGTTTAAAAAATAATCATGCGTAATCACTTCTGCAGCATCTTTTTCGAAGAATGAGTTTTTTAAATTAATACACTCATAACACTACACTTCATTAGTTAATGCACTTACTAGATTTGTTCATGTAATTTAAAAACTAATATTTAAACAATTTAATATCAATTTAATGTGTACAACCGTTAATATTATCATTACAATAGTATGCAAGAGTGAACTAGTCATCTTTCTAACTTGACATTTGCGTAATTTTATCAGACGACTTTGAATACAGAGTACAGTTTGTTAAAATGTGTATGGTTCAATTATTCAATTATTTATATCTACGTAATTATTTATTATAATAAACAGTGATTTCAATACGAAATCGATGAAATGTGTAAACTGAACAACCACGAAACATTACTTTAAGTATGCACGAGTAATGTCACAATCATTTTAATTACTACTAATTATATTGAAATAAATAACTAACAACAATGCATGTGTTTGACCAATAGGTGTTAGAAATATTTTTCTTATAAACATTCGTATAAGAAAATAAATGTCACTTCTTTTAAAAAAGTATGTAAATCAGAATTGAGTAATTAATTTGTAAAAATAAGTCAATGTTTTATTTAATCATTGTAGACTCAAGGTTAGGTTTATTTTTGCGGTTTTGCAAGAAACTAATAGTTTTTTGTAATAAATATGCCGAGAAAAATATATCGATTTCTTATAAACGTTACTTTCAATTTCATTTAATATAAAAACCTTCACTATTTATGTGTTTATGATAGACTATTATAAGCAATTATAAATTTGAAATAATTATATATATGTACCTATTGTGAAAATTTCGCATTCATTGATAAAGAAAATCGTAAACTATAAAATTGCTACTGCACATACCTAAATAGCAATTATTCAGGAAAAGAATATATAATTTGCTACGAGTAGGTCTAGGCTAATGAAACGTTTTCGTAAATTATATATGTATACTGTGGAAGGTTCATATTCGTTGTGCATTTCCTAAGCAACTAATTATTGTTATTTTTGACTCGTGGTCAATTAGAAATTTATTGATACGTAATTGGATACATATGCTATAATTACGTATACTTAATTTAGTAATAATATTTCTTGGCAGACTAACAATAGAAATGAATAAAACAATAAAGAATTTATGAAATCCCTTGAATATAAAAAATACTTTATTTATAATCTTTGTTTTTTCCGAATATTCAGAAAATTCCAAGTAATTGTAGTACTCGTACTAATAAACCATAATTTCTAAAACATATAGACATTAAAATTTGGAAGGACAAGTATCACACATTCACTTGTCAATTTAAGACCTAAATTATCATTAATTACGCTTTTTTACAACAATAATTTCATGACATAGTTACTATCTAAAAAAATATATATATGATCCTAAACACCGTTAGTCTAATTCTATTAGATCACCAAAGAGAACATTTAATAAAAAGAAACTGTGAATTCGTTTACCGGTAAATTCATTTCCATTAGTGTAAATAATTCTACTTGACCTGACACTGAGACAAGATCTTAACTGGTAGACGTAGACTGAGTAACCCATATGGTATAGCCACAATATAGAATATAATACCGAATAGTTGGACTTGTGCAGTTAGGCAGTGAAATATTATATGGGAAGGCATGCTATCGTCAAGTTTTCTTATTACATTGGTAGATTGGAAGGAACACATATGTTACCAAGTTTATGGGAAAAATTTTGCGAAACTTAGAATGTTGATTGTTTTAAGATGTTTTATCAAAACACTAAATTTGTCCTAAGATAATAAATGTGTGGACAAAATACGGAGGGTTGAAACTAGTACATATGTTAATAAAGTTTTGCATAAAATATTTGTGTTTTTTACTCCTACTATTTTATGAGAAGTAATAAGTAAGTATTGTCAACATCGATCTCGAGATTTTAACGGAACTATATCTTTTGACCTTCCCTGAATCGAATTTGACTATTAGTTTTGTATGTCTGTCTGTCTGTCTCTGTCTGTCTGTTTGTCTGCTTGCTTGCCTGTCTGTCTGTCTGTCTGTATGTCTATATGCCTGTATGTCTGTCTGTATGTCTCTGTCTGTCTCTGTATGTATGTCTGTAAGTCTGCATACTGTCTGTATGTCTGTATGTCTGTATGTCTGTATGTCTGTATCTCTGTATGTCTGTATGTCTGTATGTCTGTATGTCTGTATGTCTGTATGTCTGTATGTCTGTATGTCTGTATGTCTGTATGTCTGTATGTCTGTATGTCTGTATGTCTGTATGTCTGCATGTCTGCATGTCTGCATGTCTGCATGTCTGCATGTCTGCATGTCTGCATGTCTGTATGTCTGTATGTCTGTATGTCTGTATGTCTGCATGTCTGTCTGTATGTCTGCATACTATATGTCTGTATATATGTATGTATGTCTGTCTGTCTGCATGTAAATCTGTATATATGTGTATCGGTCGTGTGTGTGTGTGTGAGAGAGATAAAGAAAGAACGTTGTTTTACAGTTTGTACCGAAACGGTTGCACTTACATTGAAATGGTTACGATAAAACTGAAAGATATTAATATTTCGCTCAACTTTTGTTTGAAGTTTTTTTTCAAACACACACAAGGTTCCAAGAAAATCGAATATATTACTTATTTTTTTATGTTGTCATAGTATAATTATTCAAAATTTGTATTTTAATATCCCTTCGAAGCAAAATACGTAAAAGAAAGTTCAGTGCAATACACTGCGTATATCTATACGAGTATTCTTGGTAGTTACAACATTTAAATTTAGCATATTTTTAGACGAAAAGTAGGTAAGAATGTCACCTTTTTAGCGGAGTAACGCATGCATAACGATCACAATAACAATAGTAATAAAAACGCAACATGTCATGTAATTCCGCTATACATATTATAAGTGGCTACAATTTTTAATATAATAATTTTCGCGTACCGTGTGAGAAATATAACACAGGAAATTAACGCGTATTTTGAAAGCAAAAATAAAATAAAAATCACAAATAGAATAAGTATATCAGCCATCACATTATAATATAAACGGAAGAGGAATAACGGTAATAATAGACGGAAAAGAATTTTCGTTCTGTACAGAATAGATCTTGAACCAAATGTATCGTGGTGGTACACTTTCACTTCACGAACAATACGTGATTTTTTCTAATGCCTAATAACAATGATGAACGCACGACTGTTAATTGGCGTAGATATTTAAATGACAAGGAAGCACCACTAATAATAATGGGATAAACCGGAACAGTCTTTCGTGTAGCATATCCTACATTACTGCCTACATATACCCTCGTGATGCACATTCGGATATGTTTTTGTGTGCATAAGAAATTGCCATGTATTCCAAGTCAACATAAAAGTTATTACAATGACGCAACCATTGTCCTTAGCATTAACTTCAACAAACAGCTGTTACTGTTTAAAGACTATTTATTATTTAGAACTTGAAAGTCGAAAGTTAATTTACCATCTTTCCCGCATACATCAATGCCAAGTTGTAAAAAATACAGTTATTAATGTAGGAGTCAAGATCACCTAAGCGCAATCATCATTAGGAAATGCACTAAACTCAAACATTTAGACAATTTGCTTTTATTTTAAAACATCTGTAGTCATGTAATAGGCATATCAGTTTAAATATCGATTAATAAAGTTTTTTTAATCAAAGAATATATTATTTATTAAATATAAATTTTTAAATAATTTATAAAACATATTCTTCAATTTTACTGACATATTGATTTATTTAATAAATATTACGACGTTTAGGACTAATTAGTAAATAATAAAATAGGGAGGATACTATATTATTTAAGAAGTAATTTTAAAATTGCGTTGGTTTGAAAAGTGTCTATATCTATTGTCTGGTATTTATTTCAAGGATGACGTGATAGTAAACACCTAATTTTGTCATTTATATTTATATATACTAAACAGCTATATAGGTAATATGCACTTGTATGTATGTATGTACAGATAAATTAAAATAGCTTGAAGTACAATATGTATATTGATTTATATAAGCGTGTATATCAATAAGGTTGAACCAAAACAAAGGAAGCATTTCAACGCATTCCTAAATCTATTCTAGATTATTTAAAATTTAATATATATGTTTGGTATTGTTTAAAACATATCTAAAACATTGTTCTAAAGAATTCCCACACCAAATAAGTTAAATTATAGACTTGTTTGTTTCGTTGTAACGTTTAATCATTTAAGTAGTTTGGCGTAGACAAGGAATGCGGCAGTCATTTACTTCATCCGAAATCTACACATTTTTCTCTTTTAATTCACAGTACTAGAGCGTTTTCATATTAATGTGTAACAGCTGCCATTGAAATACCCTTGATATGTCCGTGATTCGAAAATCAATATGTTATGATGGCTGGTTCACGATTTCAAATAAGCTTGAGTCAAGCTTTGCTATAGTATATAACAAAAAAAAAAAATACCCGCAGTATTTTGTTTAGATTCAAATAAAACTTGAAGAAAATGTTAATATCTATAATTTTTATCGTAATAAATTTTCTGTAAGTGCAACCATTTTTGAGTAATTGCAGAAACCGTAAAAAATGATTAGAGTAAACAAGCACTTCCGGTTTTCTTGCCAGGCATATACAATTCTTAAGTTTTAAGTTTCATAATTTTACCTTCAACCGTTTAAGCTGTAAAGCACTCCCACACACAGAAACACACACACACACACACTCAAAGTCAGTATTAATTCGGGGAAGGTCAAAAGGTATACTTCCGTTAAAATCTCAAGATATATTTACTTATTACATCGTATAAGAAAGTAATATCATTGAAATTTTCCGTCATATGCTTCTTAAGTACACTATTATCTAATGTATAAACAAATAAATTCTAAAAAAAAAAATGAATTGTTCCAACTATACGCATATTTCCTGGAAATAAAGGTGAAAAAAACAATAGATTTGTGTTATCACATTTGTAAGATAAGAACAGGATATAGCACAGGTATACATATCCGCTGATGACAAGGTAAAACAACCATAAAGCTATTTGTGTATACAATACACATTTTAATAGATGAGTGAGCACCCTTGAGATTACGGCGCGGTTAATGAAACGGATTATCTATTTGTATATGCATATCGTTTCGAAATTTACATTATTTGAAATTCCATGTTTAATGTCCGGATAACCGATTTAATTCTTCTTGTTCTGCCTAACGGCAATGATTTATATGTTAAATGATGGAGAAAATGTAGAATACAGTGATTTGTTACGATTTTATCTTTGTTTTACAACTTGTAAGAAGCTAAGACATTTTAATGGGAATTTTGTTTTTACGATATATAAATACCATACGATATTTATTCTTTGTGTTTATGTTTGATTATATGCATAATATAACTAATTTTTGAGTTAAAATACATTAAACAATATTAGTGTCTAAAGACGGATAATTTAAGCACTAATATCATTGTTCTAGGCACATTAGTACTGTAGATAAGGTTTGATAAATGTGTTTACTTTCAAAAATAATCCTTCGTCAATAATGAATATTAAATACTATATTTTTAAATTTATTTTAAATATATTTAATAATCGTTGTTGACATAGGATTATTTTTATTGGTATACTATTTAAGAATGTAAAAATATGCGAAATATCGTAATATAAGCAGAACAATCAGACCTTCACCTTTTTGAAATTTAAGGTTTATGGTTTTATTGTTACATATAAATAAATTCTTATCTGGCAATTTTAAGTCGGTTCTATGTTTCGTGGTAATTAAAATATTATATCGCTCAGATTTTGTGCATTGTGACGATAATAAGAAACATTTTCCTACAGTTATGTTACATTTACTTCAGAGTTTAATTTATCAACAACGCACTGAACCATTACGTGCTGCTTTTCCTTCGTGACGAGGTTCAAATTTGAGTTAAAAAGCGTTTGACCTGATAAATGTACGATTCGTTTATTATTTCATAACATATTTTTTTTGCGATAAACGCTATGAAATTGTTTATAATTTCTATATGTAGGAATATAGCGTTTGTTTATTTATTAACCAATTTACATTATTAGATGAACTGGTAATAAATATATATTATTACGCAGATTTGTTTTTTACTCTATAGCATTACGTTATCAGCATCTTCTTTTACTGATTTTCTCTATACTGTTCCAACAATTAGAAAGTTGAAAAATAATAAGTATGGCGACAGTTCAAAGTATTTTTTCTTGAGTAATTTACAATCTTAACTTGACTAATTTTACTTAAAGAGGATATTTTTAACTTTGCTTTGTGCCTTATGGGTAATTGAGTGTATGAGTCATAAAACCAGCATGAGTCATAAACGTTTTAGAGGAAAATGTCTGTTTTTATCAATAAATGTGAAAAAATGTTAAATTATCCTATTTGTAAAGTGAAGTCATCAATTTAATCCATTATTTTCAAAAAATATGTATACACTTTTTTAATAATTCAACAAAATATAATTATTCATTACACTATATTTTTCATATTTTAAAATTAACTAAAAACTAAATAATATTGAAAACAATTACTTTATTATTTCTAGACAACAATTGTATTGTTTAAACAAATATTTCACCGTAAAGAAACGTGCAAAAAAGGTTTTGGAAGTCATGGTACATTTAATACAGTAATTAAGTTATTTTTTGTGTGAATTTACTTTAAAATTTGTTTACAATTCATTAATTTGCACGATTGTAAATTAATGAATTGTAATTGTAACATTTTTTTAGCGCCAATATAAATATAGGTGATTATTGAGACAATGACAATGTTTTATAAATATAATTATTTAATTATTTGAGTTTCTAATATCGGAAAGCTAAATGCCCTAATTGAAAGTGAACCACAAATTAATCATTTAATTTTAATTAATTACGAAAGTTAAACAAAATAATGTGTCTCTTTAATTGTTTATTACAACTTCTCCAATCAGAATTATAGTGCGAGTTTCAATTATTACTCATTTATATCAAAATATTTTACGTTTCGTTAAATTCCAGTTAATTATTTCCGAATTAAAAATACTCTACTAACAAGTATCCCCCCCCCCTCTCACCAGTTGCTATTTTAATTCTATTATATTTATTAACAAATAGTAAATCTATATTTTTTTTATTACGCTAATAAATACAATTATTACAAATACAAATAAATAAATTCGAATGTTCATTGTGTTTGGTTCTTTAAATGTTCTGAAGGTTAGAAAATAATTCAAGGTTAAAAATATCCACTCCTTTTTACTCAAATCATTTTTTATGCGTAGCATATCGCACCATAACTTATACATGATAAAATTTAACGAACTTCCATAAATAGCTGGTTTTGTCGGTTATATATAATTATTGTTTATGATATAAAGACACCATTGTAAAATTGAAAGCACTGAATGTTTGAAAATTTCACATATTGCATATAATAATAAATATTTATATTTCTAAACACGGAACACCAGTTTAGAACAATTATGGACGTTACCAAATTAAAAAAAAAATTTATACATTTTATTTCATCAAGATTACAAGTTTTATGCGAGAAAGTTCTTTTTTTTTCTATATTAAAACTTATTTTACTTTATAACTGTTCTAGTTCAAGATGTTGTTAGATTTCCCCGGATGGCACGTTGAAGAATTCTTATGAACAAAGTTTACTTAAGTATATATGAAGATGTTCAATTATTTCCTAATGAATTACTTGTTCAGTTTTTGTCGTTATTTATTATATGTTTTATTTACCGTGGTAATGAACTGTTTTTATGGTGCTTTTATAGTAAACAAGTAAACGCTACTGTTTTCTTAGTACAAGAAAGTATGAATGAATAATTAAGATTTGTTTTTTTTTTATATATATTAAGACTACACTGTAAAAATGGATTACAATAAGGAATTCTGCATCAATGATTGTATTTTAGACAGTATAGAAATTGGTGATTTTAAGAAAAAGTATTAATTAATGAATAGTTCCTGTATTATAGGCGAAATAATTTACCGGATACACTAAATTTGAGTAGCGGAAAAATATTTCCGTTTTCAGTGAATGGAGCAAAATAACACTTGACCCAGTTTTTATAATCAGTAAATATATCGAACTCATCTGTCACATAATACAATAGAAAAACAAATCAGCTTCAATTCGATCAATTTTGCTTGTCCTACAATCTCAATGACCTGTAACATTTTCGATTTATCGAACAATATACCTATATTTATTTTATGATATATAAATAAGTACCGTTATGATATTTGCATGCAAATAAGTGACTATATTATCAATATGCATAATTACCTACAATATACAGTCATATTTTCAATGTATTGCTTAGAAAATTAAAACACATTCAAAAAAGTCAAACAAAATCAATCTAATTTGTATCTTCATTTTTGAAATAAACTACAATTAATTTCAAGTTGATTTTTTTTTCTCGTTCGTAATAAATCGTTTACACAATAATATATGTTGTATGTGGTTCGAGTTGCGAGTTTTTAATTCTCATTCAAGTAGATTAATAATAACAGCAAACACTGCTGTTAGTGTTGGCAAGAATATAAAATAACCGTCACAATGGCGCCACATTTATTCGTCAAACAAAGAATACTACTGGCCTGGTGATCCAATGAAATGAGACGTATGATAAAAAACGAATTTGATTGCATGTTGCTAATAGAGCTCGTTCATCATATTATTGAGCGTATACCGTTTGATTGTAACGGAATTTCTTACATCTCTATACATATATATATATAAGAATGGTAGTTATTCCGTTATCGACAACCAGACTCTGGCTCTATAGATTTCGCGATTGTTATAAGTTTGCACCGGAATGTCGTGTTACTATGCCCCCCATGCTTCTTCGTCGATAAAAATAAAATAAAATAATGGGTTTTGTCTTGTCGGACAAACGGTAAAACGTCTGTGTGGATGCACGCACTATTTTATATGTATACCGGAATACATCAGCGGCATTGACGAGAGGAGTAGATTTTTAACGTTATTAAATGATACGTATGATACATTTCTGTAGTTTATTTATAAGTTCCCGTTGTCGTTAGTTCTCAATTGCGAATAAGTGTGAATAAAGTATATAAAGAACCAGAAAAAATTATCAGGATCTCAGAAAGTATAACATAATTTTAACCAATCTGAACTTTGTCTTAAAAGTATGAATTGAAATATTTATTTTGTATATATTTATTTTATTTTCAAATGTAAAACATATAGTAGAATACATAATTAAATTATCTTAAATTATTAAAAAATTGTAGTTTAAAATCTCAATCGGAACAAAATATGTATTAGAGAGTTTAGTACGGATATATAATCTCTAAAATGATTTTTGATAACTTCAAATTTGAAATAAATCTGGCATTTCCCGTAATAATTCATTTTATAAATGCACTCGAAGACATCCGTGTTTCTCAAGTAATAATAAACGAATCTTTAACGAAATGTAGTCTAACACGCACTGTAAAACACGGTAATCAAGCCTGAAATGGTTTAACCACCCATTAAAATACTAATATACGACCATTCACGATGCAATTATGATATTATGACGTTTGTGATTACGTGGGCGTTGATTGCATTTTAGATTCAATGGAGCGTGATTACTATTATGGAAAAGAAAGTATCTACTTATGTATGTATCTCTACTTATAATATGTGTCGTATTATAAATCATTGAATACTTCTATTGTTAACGATTTTTAATAGTTTACTTGTGGTTTTACTGACAAGTAACATCCACCGTAAAACAATAGATCTGTACTTCCTGTCGTTTTCTTTTATGAATCATGTTAATTTTTGTCGTTTTATCACAGTCTTCTATGTTATGAGTAATTTTTCGTTTTTTTTTTTAAATATATAAACCTATACTAGAGCGTAGGTGTTAATTTTATGAACATTAAATAAAAAGTAAAACTGAATTTAATTATTTGCTCTGTCAGAATTATGATGAATGCTTTGCTCCCATTTTACCAATTGTTAGAATTTCTAAGCTTTGTGAACTATTAAAGATATAATAATTGTCTATTAGACACACAATTCTCTAGTCATTTCTATTTTTTTACTCATAATACACTTTTATTTATTCGAACAAGTATTGCATTAAATACATGATTGGAAATGCTGTAAGCATCAAAGAATATAACATTTAAACTTTCTTTATTGTCAAAGTTCAATATTCTAGCATGATCACAGCTTGCAGCAGTACTATTCATTCGCAATAATGCGCTATTGTTGTTACCTAAGAAAGATTATTATCGATTCTATACGCAGTCATGCTTACGCTACACGATTATTGTTACCGTTCTGTCATTTGGTATATACTTAATCAACAAATCGGATTTGATATATATTAAAACATAAACTATAAAAAAAATATGTCGCAATCTTGAAAATATTTTTTATCGCATGTCACAATTAGAAATCAATCGCACATTCGCAAACATAAATATCCACAATGGCTGGCACTGAACTTTCTTATACATATTTTGTTTAAATAATTCATATATATTTTTAATATTTCAAACCTTTCAAACAAATTTTCACTAAATATATTTCACACACATAAACACCAGCGCGCATAAATACGCATACACATTTTCCAAAAATAGTCAGACTCGATTCAGGGAAGGTCAAAAGGTATATGTCTATTAATTAATTATCAATTATATTTTCGTTAAATTCTCTAGACCAATTTTTTTCATGAATACTTCGTATAAGAAAGTAAAAATGTTTAAATACGTAAACATTCAATTGAATAAAAAATTTTATTACTTGTGATATATACACTTGTAAACAATTGTGTGTAGGCGTACAATTGTTATATTTTACTTTGAAAATACATATCCGTATTACATTAGATTTGGTTCTGGTGTATGATCGTTCAAAAAGCATAATACACCAGTTCCGGAATACATTCTTTAATAGCTCTTAAAATATTTTATATATGAAATTTAGAATGTCAATAATTAAAAGTTGTTTATTTCTTTCATTATAGAACTGAAAATGTTGCAACAGATCTTGCGTGATATGTGGGTGGACCCCGAAATTCTGTCCGAACTCGACGAAGGACAAAAGCAAACGTTGTTTTGCAAAATGCGCGAAGAACAAGTGAGAAGATGGTCAGCGTGGGACCACAAAGTAACCGATACCAATTCAAGTGTCATAAAACCACAGAAAAAGACTGCGAAAACGAAAAAAACTGTAGACTTCCTAATGGGCAATGATGGAGAGCCATGGACTTGGGTGATGGGTGAGCATCCAGATGACAAATCAATAGCAGCAATAATGGAAGAAGAAGCTAGGGAAAAAGCGAGAGAACTAGTCGAAGCAGAACTGGCAATAACTGAAGATATTATCCAAATGAATGAAAAAAATATAGCACCAATTAAAGAAGAAAAATTAAAAATTGAAGACACTTTTGATATTTATTGTTCCGTTGAAGAACTACGGGATAAAGTGAAAATAAAACCGTTAAAAAATATTAATACTTACTCGTTCACTCATTATAAAGGTGAAAATCTATATAATGATTCATCGAGAGATGTACTGCAAGAGATATCGCTGAATAAAGTGCAAAAGGTCGCACAGAAAGTCGCTTTGTGGGAGAAGAAAATGATGGAAGAACGAATCTTTAAAACGCTGCAGAAGAAACAACTAGAAGCTGCCAAAGAAGCTGAGGAAGCGGAACATAATCAAGAAGAAATGTGGAGAGAGCAAGGTATCTATTTATTTTTCTTGAATGATCTACATTTGCTTTTTAACAAGCGAAACCTTTTGTTTTTCTTAATTGCTTTTATTGGAATAAATACATTTTAATACAAAAATAATTCTTTAGTAAAAGTTATCAGTACTTGTTACAAATTGACAGCAATCTCTAAATTTAATTATATATTGTCACTTCAATTGATAAATAGTATTATAATTAAGTGTTACCGGAAAATCAATTATCATTACATTTGTAAAATTATCTATTATATAAATCGTAATTCGTAGGAAATTTTATTTTAAACTAAAACACAAGTCAAGTATAAATATTGTGATTAATAGTTCAAAGAACTGTTTTCGAAGCGTGCTCAGACCCTTGCAACTACATATTGCACCAAATGAATCCCTGTGTCTATTTTGTATTTATAGAACGTAAAGCAAAACAAGCTGAACAACAAATACGCGAGATAGCACGTAAGGCTCGTGAAGAGCACCGTCTGGCTTGCACGCAAGAGCAAGAGCCGGCTAAAAATGATTCTACCCCATTACCAACGCGACCCCCTAACAGAGACTCCGTGATTGAGTGGTACAGAAATAGAGAAATCGCCAGACGAGCTGGCATAGATCAAGCGAATAATATTGAACCATGGTTCCACGGTAAGCGCAACGAATACCCAACTATTTTTATCATAAAACTCCCAATGATTAACACACTTTTTATATTAACACTGATTAACACTAACCAGATGGATAGATATTTATAGATTTGTGTTGTAAAAACATTCCCGAGAAAGTCTGTATTTTTTTATCAAATTTAAAACCGATAATAAAAATTACATTTTCTAATAAATAATTCATTTCATGTAAATGTGTTCATTTACAAATTTGTTTTCATGTTTCGTTAATGTTCCATGAGTTTTTGTACAAATTCTATACGTTTCATATTGCAACCGTTCAATTATTCAAATACCTACATATGTGTAACAACGACTGTTCCAGTGTTGGATTGGCAATTTTAAATTTTAAACTAAATATCGCAAAGAGAAAGGTCAACCCAACTCTGCATATTACGCACAAAAGTTGCATGTAATATCACAAAATTTTAATTAATACATATGACATTGCGAAATGACGCAATTTCAAAAAACTCATTGTATCACACAATTCAGAATAATTGCGTAGGAACACATTTTTTATTGTTATTAACCCTTTGTTCGGGGTTTGATGACATTCATTAAAATAATGACATACTCTTAGCAACACTCGCCTAGGTTATTACAATTGTCGTGTAATTTTCACAAAAAAAAAAAAACAAGACACATCAAATACAATACGAAATTGCTTCCTATTTCATTTTCTTCCTTTCAGGTCTGATAACACGTCAGGAAGCTGAAACACTTTTATCAACTCAAGAAAACGGTACTTTTTTGGTACGCTTATCCGAAAGACTTTGGGGCTATACAATAACTTATCGCGCACCAGATAAATGTAAACACTACCTTATAGATGCATCAAATGGCCATTACCAGTTTTTGGGAGTTAATCAAGTCAATCATAACTCATTAGGTAAGCATATTTGTGGTGGGACGCATTGCAAAATAGTAATTTATGTATGAATTTCAGGCGATCTCATACATTATCACAGAAAACAACCGTTGTCAGGAGGCGAATGTCTCATTCATTCCTGTCCCCGACAAGTAGATTCACCAACATACCAAGAATTATTGAAGGTACTCAACCGGTAAACGAGCATCGAATTCCGTATTTAGTATTTCTGTGATTGTACTTGTTTTTTTACTGCATTTTTTTTTTGTTATTATACTATTGTGTAAAATGTAAGAAAAATAAAAATAAATTTGAAATTTACGCTCGTGAACTATCAATACATATTAAATTGTAATTTGTGCGAACTAGTAATAATAGTCAATAATTAATTTTGCACAAGCAACAAATATAAGTAAGATTTTAAAATTGTATTTGAATGCTTGCTACTTGATAGGTATTCAGTTAAGATTTATATAAATGTGTTTCATCATTATATTGTAAGAATGTTTTTTTTTTTGTATTTTTAAAACCTAATTAAAAGATATAAACTTATCTGTTTGTGTGTAATTATATTATTACGAAACCTATTACGAATTGTCAGATAAGCGCGTCTTTAGTAAATAAAACTTGATGATTTGAATCAATATTTGTTAAAAACAAAAAGACATTTATGTTTCAATTCATTTTTATTTATTTTATCAATGGCGGTTTTAATATAAAGCTTGGAGTCGTTCTATGAATATGCCGACACTTATACAGTTTCTGCAAAGAAAACAATTTATTAACGCATACAGAGGAAAAGAAGGCGAATTATATATATGTAGTAAATGAAAAAAAAAATTAAATGATTATAGGTAAATAACATTTTATTTTAAAAATCTTATCGTAATAACTACATAAATGGTAAATGTTTTATTTTTGATGAGGTTGATTTATGTGAATTAGATGATAATATTCTCTGTAAGAAAGTCGTAAATTTCGTTAAAATTCTTATCAGGTAAGTGGCCAGTTTCATTGTCTACTTTGTTTAGACTTACAGGAGTTTGAATTCGGTTTTCTGATTGCTGTTCTAGGGTTGCTTTTTTCTTAGACTTATGCGGACTGCCAGTGGCTAAAACATAATATCAACCATCCAAAAGAGAACATCTTTTCTATACTTTTTAGGAAATTATATACAAATCTCAATTCCTAACATAAATATAATAAAATCAGCCATATATTACTTTGAAGATTTTATTTAATCAATGTCATGCCCACGTCTATATAAAGATATGCATGCATAAATTATAGTCAAGGACGTTAAAATATTTCTTTTTGTAATAAAAACCATAAAAATGATCTTTTACTGTGTGATATGTATAAGAAAGTAACAAGTGTATATTTGTTAATAACAAAGCAAACCCCTCTCTATAATTACAAAATTCACTCATTTCATTCAATAAGAAATATTTCCCTTACCTCCTGGAACAGTAGGCAATGTAAACTCATTCACAGTCTTCCCTTTCCACGTATCCCGTTTTTGCGATATACCAACAGAACTCAACCAATCCGGTGGTGATTTAAACCGCGCGGATTTTTCTGTATTCAATACCGTCGTATCGACCACACAATTCCTATCCAGCCGTTTTAAATGATGTGCTTTTGGTGTTTGATTAAATACTGACTTAAGTGATAAGTTATTGACGCTTTGTATTAAATACGGTGATTTTTTCGGATCTTTTGTAAAACTAATATTTGTTATATTTGGATGAAGTACCGTTGCATGTTGCATTGGTGATTTCGAAGGTTCTCGAAAACTTTGCGATTGCAACGATTGAAATTCGGGAGGGGACGGGGGTAAAATATTATTGTATTGGTGTAGATCTTTGTTTATTGATTTGGGTCGATAGGTCTTTTGGTTGAGCTTGGAGAGAAGATCCAGCGCTTTTTCTAATCGGGGATTTTCTTTTTGTGAATTGCGATTTTCAATTTTCTCTGTATAGATTTTAGGAACGATAAATCCATGATTACTATATTTCGATATATTTTGTTCGTTGCCTGATTTATCCTCACGTTTTAATGCGTGTAGCGTACTCTTATATTGTCCCAATTTTTGCACTGTCGACAATTTTTGACCAGCCCTAGTCAAACTAATAATACTTCGATTTTCATTGTTGTTTTCACTGTTGATTGTATCGGAGCTAAATTTTCGTTTGACGCTTTCATGGACGAAATTAATTTTCCATCTTGGCGGATCCACTTGAATTGTTCGTCTCGGTTTTATTTCTTCGCGCTTTTCATTTTTCGTTTCCGACGACATCAATATGTCAACTTTGAATTTCCGTAGTAATGGATTTTCGTTGAATTCCGTACGGACATTGTCTCGCAGTGCCGGTAAGAATTTGTCGGGAAACCGATCGTGCAGGAAGTAATTGTGTTTCAGGAGTTCGTCTGCAGTTGGCCGGTACAATGGGTCCATTTTCATGCAAGCACTCAGGAAATCCAAGGACAATAGTGACCAGCTGGAGAATAATTTGTATAAACTGTTTGACTCCATCGCTGATGCACGTTTAATTGCTCGTAGGTGAGTGTTTTTTGCCATTAGTTGTTGATGGCGACTGCAGGGTTTTCCTGAATTATTAATCATAGTTATATATATGTTATAAAAGTAATGTTTATATAAGGTTTGTCATCTTTATTTATAAATTCCTTCTATTAAATAATTTCTAATTATTATTGACCTACCTATTAATTTAACAATGAGATACAGTTGATCTATATCTGATTCGCCTGGAAATAGCGGTTCGCCGGTCATCATCTCCGAAAACAAACACCCGATAGCCCAGATGTCCACCGGCGCACCGTAATGTGATTCGCCGACGAGAAGCTCTGGTGCTCGGTACCACCTCGTGGCTACGTATTCGGTGTAAGCGTCACCTTGACCGCCAACTAACCGCGCAAAACCAAAGTCGCACAACTTCACGACGCCCTTCGACGAGACTAATACATTTTCAGGCTTCACGTCTCTGTGTATTATCTAGAAGAATTAGCAAATGAAAACATCCAAATACAGTTCACTATTACATAAAATAACTTTTCAGGAAATTAAATGGGTTTTCATTGTATTAGAATTTCTTATTAAATACTTTCATAAAATTATAGTTTATAGGATACATACATTCCAAATAATGTATCATTTTTAAAGTTAACACAAATATTCAGAACGATTACTCATACTATTGTTAATAATAATAACAAATAATTATATATTCTAGTAGTATGATTGCTATTTAAATTATAAAAGAAAATTAGATTCTTAAATCTAAATAATATTAAAAATAATTTAACTATATTTTAAATGATCTGTAATTGTAATAGCAACAGAAATTAGACAGTTTAGTGGATATTTATTTCAATTAATTATTTAAATAAAACTTACATGGTTTAAGTGGCAATAATGAACAGCCCTTGTAACTTGATAAATTCGTTCCCTGCTTCGTTCATCCCCTAATCCTTCAGGATATTTTTCTAGTTCATCCAAAACTGTTCCTTCCATATATTCGAATACTAAATAGAACCTTTTTCGATGTCGAAACACTTCTATCATAGTTACCAGGTTTTCATGTCGCAGTCGCTAAAGTGAACAGTTGCATTTTTAATTAGATTACTCAATTTACCTCGCGAGAGTTATAAATATAGATGGTTTTATTTCTGAAACTACGCAATTTGATATACTGTTTTTTTGTTTGTATAAATGTTAAATATAAAATACACTTTTCAATATATGATTAATGTCACCAAAAATAGAAGTAATAAAAAATTAAACATTTATTGATTTCATTTTATGATAAATTAATTATTTTGTGATACAGACGTAAAAAAAAATGCAATAAACAAAATACGATTTTTCATAATTGCCGTAACTGTAAATATAATAATATTGATTTATAATTGTTTCACATGTTAAATAACATTTAAATTATAGTTTGATTTATCGGTTTACAAATTCACAAGGCAATAATCTCCGTGCAAGTCTGTGGTAGGCTACAAAACATCTAACGTAACTGGAAGTATGGTTGCATATTTTGTGAACAACAAAGATCAATGTGTAATTGATTTGTTCGCCTGTAAACTTATATTTAATAACCTTCAACATTCTGATTTCTCTGAGCGCCATTCTTCGTACGGTGGCATCTTCTTCTGTTTCCAGAAATTTCTTGATTGCCACTAATTGATCGGTATCTCGATGCCTACATTTCATCACGACTCCATAAGAACCCTCACCCACTATTGTTAGTTGTTCATATTTCTCCATTTTGTTTTTATATTTTTATAAATTATTTGGTTGGCTCGTGTTTACGAATTCATATTAAGATCTGTTGAACAAATCTACATTTTATTTAGAACTACAACATTTATTCGTAACTTAGGATTGAGTTACATTAAATATTTAGAGTATTTTTGTAGGTAATAATAATATATATAATTATTAATAAAAGCTATTAGTTAGTAAACGACTGTCATTAAGTATTTTATAATTGGTTTAGTGTATTTTTTTGCTTTATTTCGTGCAACTATAATAGGTCGGTGCGTGTTTAGGTTGTGTAATACAAAGTTAGGTTCCCCGAACGTTATTATCTGATAGAGTGCATGGATTTGTGTGAAAATGCGTGCATATTTTTTAACGGGGTCTTTAACTTCTTCTTATCTACTTGGAATGACACTTCTGTCTGCATATTACAAATTATACCGTGTATCATGCATATGTATCAGTACATAAATGCATATTTTATGTATCAGTTTGTAAGATCTCTTGTTTTATATATGTTTTTTGCATAATCCATTATAAATATGAAATGAAACCCAAGCATTTTTTTAAACATTTTTATTGTCTTATACGATGTAATCATGAAAAAAACATCAATTTATAAATATACCTTTTGACCTTCCCTGAATCGTTACTGTTTTTGCATGTTTACTCTAGTCAGTTTATACGCTTTCTGTAATATCTCCGAAACTTGCACTTGTAGCAAAAATAATAACAATAAAAATGGAATAAATACAACTATTGTTTAAAGTTTCATCAAAAAGTGTACCAGTTACAACAAAAATACAATAGAAAATCCTATTTGTTTTATTTATATTGCCAATTTTTTATATAATAAATTTTAATACAGAGTAATGAATAAATATATTTTCTAGGGTGTTTAAAATCTTATTTTTTATCATTTTTATTTAAACAAAATCGTATAAGAAAGTTTTGTTGAAGAAACATTTTACAAATATTTGCGTAATAAATGCATTTCCATATAATAATTTCTCGTTAAAATACAAAATTAAATTATATTTAGGCCTTACCCTTATATACAAGTGACTCAACAAAAAAAACCATTCGAAAACAAACGTAGCGTGCCGGATAAAATAGGGAAATGTTTTTATATCAAGTTTCAATGAGTACTTTCAACTTCCTGTAGAAAAGTGACTTAATTTTTTATTTAGTGCATTTTTGATTAAAACTAATGTTGGCGACATTTTCGTCGTCATGATAAAGTAATATAAAACAGACAATTTTTTCTAGATTAACTGTAGGTAAACGAGTATTCCTCAATCAATAATCGCATGTTTCAAGCACATGTCAAGTCTACAAAACTATCGTTTCGCAAATGGATTTGTTACGATCAGCAATGGAAAACGGCGATGATTATTTGGCGTTTAGATAATATTTTAAAAGCAATATGGTTTTATTTCATATGCAGTCATAAATAAATTAATAATAACTGGTATGGTTCACGGAGAGTTTGTAAAAATAAATGAGAAACTGGATTGGTTTTAACATGCCAGTTACATGAATATTTTCCATTAAGTGAAAATGAAATAAGAAAACTAAGATGCAAAATAGAATGATATGAATAGTAATAGTATCACGGATCGTCCCTTCAATTTAATATATTCCATAGGTACGAATTTATGACGGGAACTCAAGTCACGGCATCCGTGACTTCCGTACTCACTGCACACAGTGGGTAGCCCACTGACTTCTTGTTTTGGTTTGGTGGAACGAAAACGTTTTTAATATAACAAGGAGAACAAGAATTAAGGAATCAACCGCGGCCTACTTTACTTTAATAATACAATCATTAATCTGACATCATATATTAAACTTTGACAAAGTATGTTAAGGGAAAGCTTTTCACTTTACAATCTACGAAAATGTCTATCCGCGATATATTGCTGCTATAGGCAATAAGCCAACTTTGTAAAATCGCTTGCAGAACGAAAATTGCATTTCGATTTAAATCGGTTACAACTCAATTTTCTTATTGAATCTAAAAATAAAAATATTCGCAGTGACGTGCACTTAACTTTCTTATACGTATTTTGTTTAGATCGGAGACATGTAAAATACAAATTTTCAATAACAATTTTCTTGTAATCGGTAGTTAAAAAAAAAAAATTCAAACAAAAGTTGTGCGAAATATTGATATCTTTTTACTATTTTACTGTAAGTACAGCCGTTTCGGTAATATCACAGAAACCTAAAAAAAAAACGACAAAAGTAAACAAGCACTTCCAGTTTAAATATAAATAGGCATTTTTATTGCCAGCCATATACAAATTTAAAGTTTCATAATTTTACCTATGTGTGTGTGAGTGCGCGCACACACACACACACAAAGAGAGAGAGAGAGAGAGAGAGAGACATACGTTCTTTCAAAAAGAGTTAGGCTTAATTCAGGAAAGGTAAAAAGGTAAATATATGTTAAGATGTCGAGATCGAATTGTTTCATGATTACAATACTTTCGTATAAGACAGTAATAAATTGGAGGTTGCAGCACGTTGTAATATATTTCTTTTTAGATTTTCTTTTAGTAATTTAACCACGCGAACTATTAAATATTTTGTCTGTCTAAAAATAAAGTAATTATATAAAATTGGCTTGTCTATTGATTATGCATAAAACAAAATAAACTAAAATATATAATTTAATTCATATTATCCGTATATTCTTCATCAATTTAGACAATGCGTTATTAAAAAATATGGTATATTTAGTAAATAAACGCATAAAAAATAAAATTCACTAAAATGTCACCATTAATAATGAATCAATTTACCAAACGATATAACAAATTTATAAATAGAAATCGAAACAATTTTGAAAATAGAATATCGATCTGCAATTTTCTGATTGTGATGACAAAATACCTACCACTGTATTGTTTATATATATATTTTAAAAGTCAAGCTCAAATTTTGTGTATGCTCAGGCATACATATCGATTTGCCATTTATCTTTCTTATGAAAAGACAGAATACCGCAAACGAGAATTTATTATTCTACACTGATTAAAATCAAACAGTAAAAATAGAATAAAAGGCGATAAATAATAAATGTTATTAATGCTATTAAAATTATGAACAAAATATGCATCTTAATTTCTCAAATATGTAGATTATAAATGGATGTTCTATTTCTCATTAAAATTTATGTACTAAATGCTATTCTAAATTGTAATAAGTACAATCGAACAATCGATAAGAAATTCTTTCTTGTAACTGTATGTAATTATCAATTACCATCTGTTGTATATTTAATGCAAGAAGTAATACAATTGATTAATTGCTAAGTATTTATAGTAACCCGGAAAACTATTCATAAAAGTTGTATTTATTTCAGTGGGTAAATCATGTGTGCTACTTTATTTGTCGAAAAATAAAATGTGTTAGGTTAGCGTGTTGGTCAATAACCTCTCCGTAGTCAAATAATTTTCTACAGAAAGTTATGAATGTTTTTCCGCAACTGATAACACGGGGTAGAAATTCATTATTATTGAGTATGTCATAAATTATTAACACCCTCAACGTGCCACTTATAACAGACGTTTTAGCTTTCTTATACGAAGTAATAAGTAAGTATTGTAATCAAGAAAATATTCGATCTCAAGATGTTAACGGAAATATATCTTTTGACCTTCCCTGAATGGAGTCTGATTACTTTTGGAATGACGTTTGTCTGCACGCGCGCGACTTTGTGTGTGTGTGTGTTTATTTATGTGCATGTATGTGTATGTGTGTGTATGTTGTGTTTAAGTGTTCTACACCCTAAAAGGTTAGAGGAAAAATACATAAACCGGAAGTGCATGTTTACTGTAGTTTTTTTTTGCGTTTTCTGCAATAACTCATATACGGTGGCGCTTACAGCAAAAACAGTTATAATAAAAATTAAAGATATTCGTATTTCGCACAACTTTTGATTGCATTTTCTTTTTTTCAAAAAGTGTATCGGTTACACGTAAATCGCTATTGAAAGTTTATTTATGTTTCTATAGTTACGTTAGGTATAGCAAATTATATTGCATAAATCATATCAAATGTGCCTGTTATTTGTTTAACAAAAAACAAAATAGACTCAAATAATATGGAATTTGATATTTAATATCTATGGGAAGATATATACTTATTGTTAGTGAAACACTACGTGAAAGGTTAGTCAAATATTTTTAAATTAGTAAAATGATAAAAACATGATGTAGGTATGTTTTTAGTTATGATTTAAAATTTTAAAAAAAATACGTATAAGAAAGTGGAGTGCAAGTCATTGCAGATATTCTTTTACTATTTCCGGTCATTGACGTTTGAAATTGTATTCAATTTTCTACCAATATAAACAACGAATGTTTATCTAATTACATACTCAATGATGTTATATCAATTTTATTTTAAAAGCATTTTAATATTTTGTACACCGAAAGTTATAATAAATAAAAGCATATTAGTAATTGCATATGACAAAAAAGTATATTTAATTATACATAGCTTCCTATTAAATATGATAACAGAAAATCCGTTACATCCAATCGACATTTATATTTTACTGTGTTTGTGAAATGGTAAACTTTCAACTAGACTTATATTTCACAAAAAAAAATAAACAAGTATTGTTAAAACATGTTGTCGTGTATGGTGACATATACGAAAACAAAAGTGATATTTTATTGTTTTCTATTACGAAGAAAATGCAACATATATACATTGTTATTGATATGAATTAAAAATCTGGCGGAACTAATTCCCAATTACAACATTGAAGCCAAGAAGAGTTCATGTGTGAAACAAGTGGTTTCAATTGCATTATATTAAAAAGAAAATTGATCCAGATATTCGTTACATCTTGATTAATAAAACATTCTACCATAAACAGAATATCTACATTTATTTTATTTCCAACAAACATAGATAATTTATGTCAAGAAATACTTAGTAGTAGGAAGTAATTATATCTTCATTTTTGACAAGATAGCCCTTATCTTAATTAGAAAGTAAAACTCATTATCATTGTCCTACTTTTTACATCACGTCCTAGCCCCAATCACGCTAAGTAATGGATTAATTAACCTTACTGGATTATATAAAGTGTCCTCTGACACTTAATTTATTTTCTACGTATAACAGTCCTATTGTATATCAAACGTACTCAACTATAATATGTAATCTGATATATTATCAGAACATTTTCAAGATACGTAAATTAGTTCATTCTCGTTTGTCCTACAACTAATCACTCTTGGCCCCTCACATTAGAGGTGCTCTGTACAAAATGCACACGTTCTTCACTATCGTGCACCCTACTGGAGTGAAACCGGAAGTCCTTGCGTGCAAGCAAGACGAAACCTGACGGTGGTCAGTCTCAGCTCAGACGGCAGGACATAGGGCATTGACCCCACATACTACACACGAATACAACGCCCCCAGGTGAAGTTTTTGCCCATAAAGTGCATTTGGTTCGGTATGATTGTTCCCTATTTTTCAGAACTGATGAATACGGAAGTCGTATTGAACTGAATTGTGTATGTAAGAGCTTTAAGTGCCCGTTTTTATCAAGGTTTAGATTTTCGCTTGCGATTATTATTTAGTTTGAAAAGCAGTGGTTAGATTTTATCTATTATTTATGGACTTCGAATAGGGTTTTTGTATGGGGTTAAAGCTATTATAAAAACAATTTGGTCGCTGGAAAATGTGTCAATAATGTTATGAAATATTTGTTTATGTAATAGGAAATAAAAATAATGATTTATTAAAGGAAATGTGTAGTTTTATTTAATTCGCATATTTGTGAGGCTGGTGAAGAAGAGTGGTAAATAAAAAGAAGACATGGACCGATTTCGGTTCTTAAGAAATTGGAAATGAAAAATTAGTGAATTAGTAACGGTATTATTTAGATTTTCTGTAGTACCAGTGTAACATATCAATTTTAAAATATCAAACTGAATATTTATTATTGTATAATTATTAATATTTCAAAAATAACAAAATTAAAAACTAAAAGGCGACGTATTTGAAGTGTATTTATATGTTGACTGTATACATTTACTTTTTATAAATTTAGAATACTTGTTGAGGTCATTCCATATTACAGAGAGGTTTGACAACCTTTTATCTAACAAAATCACAATCAAATACAGCGAACAAAATCCAATAAGCATTCTAAATAATTCCATTTAACATAAAACCTGTCGTAAAATTGTAATTCTGAGAACTAAGCATAAGTTCAATATTTTTTCGCTTGTAACAAGAGCGAGTTACAGTTTTTTATACGGGTTCAATGATGTATGTAATAATCGTATTTTATCAAACCCGTATATTATAATGCCGTTCAAATAAACGGTAAAAAAATTTCAAATAAAGCAACTACATGATTTTAATGAAACGTTACCTATTTTTACTTTCTTATACGAGGAAATAAGTAAATATTGAATAATGAAAATAATGCGATCTCGAGATTTTAACGGAAATATACCTTTTGACCTTCTTTGAATTTAGTCTGATTATTTTTGAAATGACGTCTGTACGTGTGTGTGTTTATGTGTGTGAGAGAGAGTGTGTGTCTGTGTTGAAAGGAAATTTTGAAACTTAAGACCTGTATATGTCTGATAAAAAAAGCTCCTATTTTTGAAAATAATATTCAAATCGGAAGTGCTTGTTTACATTAGTCGTTTATTGCAGTTTCTGTATTTTAACCGAAACGGCTACACTTACAGTAAAATAGTTATAATAAAAATGATAAATATTAACATTTCGCTCGAATTTTCTTTGAATTTTTTTTTTTCAAAATGGGCACCGGTTACAAGAAAATCATAGCAATCTTTATAAATATATTAATTATTTAATTGATTTACTCAAAAATATTCAATAGCTTATAACTCAAAAATTAAATATTTTTTTCCAAAATATTTTCAGAACCTAATTTTTATTCATTAGATCTACCTAAATATGAATTTTGAACAAAATCCGAAGACCTTGTGTAAATCAGTAGCACACTTGGGAAACTCTTACTCTATTACTACAATTACGTACGTATTGTATATAAATCATATAAACTATGCCTGCCAATTATTAACATATATTGTAGGTAGGTTTTTTATATATTTTAGAAACGTAAACAAATATAGCTAATGAATATTTATATTTTCTTGAATTACAAAATTTGTATTTTAATGTCCCTTTTATCTAAACATAATACGTATACTTACAATATATTTTGTAGATATTTTTAATATGTCGCAACTAGTGTTATATTTTTTCCTTCGCGATTGAAGGATAAATAAATTATATTTTTATATACTAGATTTTAGGTATGACTCATTAAATTGGTAACAATGTTTTTTTGACAACACAAAACGAGGGAGAAAATATAATGTATATTTATACCCCTTCGCATGTCACCATAAAATTTATTTCGTAAATGAATAACAAAAATGAACAAAACAAAATATTCTATAGCATAAATCATCTCTTAAAAATACAATTACAGATTAAATTATTTTTAAAATAACTTGCAGTTCCATGCGAATGAATTACGTATTGTTATACAACTATTGATTTAGAAACAACCTTCAAGTTATTGAAATTCATATCTATATTTACAATTAAGAAATAAAAAAAATTTCGCTTTGTTTCTTGAGGAAGGATGTATTTATGTAATGTTGATGTTATTGCATCGATAAAATATTCTAGTTCCGGTATTTTTTAAAATTGTTTTATCTAGCAGAGCATAACTTTATATTTCAACACGATAATACTTATGTTTTATTGATAATTAATGTAACATAATTTAAGCATAATACCTAATTGATCATTAGAAAAATATAATTTTTAATTATATATTTTATTAAATTCAAATATATTAACCATCTATCTTTAAAAAATAATACTCAACAAATCATGTTCCAAAAATAATAAATAAACTAATTTGCTAAAGTTAAATAATTTGTATATCTTGACTAGAATTTAATTTAATAACTAAATCACAATATTCTAAAATTTATATATTTTATGTATACACATATATAGAAATAAATAATAAAATAAATAAACTTACACCTATCCTTTCAACGTATTCACAATTTTTTTTCAGCGTTACAACTGAACACCGTGAAACGCAACTAGCCACTAAAACTAAACCATGAAATCAACAACGAAAACCGCTAAAAGAAAATAAGTTTCAAGCAGAATTTTGCCATACTTTCTACAGGTAGCATAGTAGTGACAGGTGAACAGATACCGAAACTTATTTCCGGCGTCATGCGCGATGTCGACAACACGCAAAACATGATATACAGTTGATTTCAAAGCGGGGACATATCGATCATTTTTGTTTTATTTATCAACCCCTTCCCCACTAAAGTCTTTCAAATTTGTCTGTTGATGAATCGGAGTTCCACCGTCAAAGAATTTTATTATTTTCACGGACAATATGTGGTTGTAATGTCAAGACATGACCTTGGCGTTAATATCAAGATTTTTTTAAAAACTTTTATTAAATAATTAGATATGCTAAACGGGTGTTATTTTTAGATCTAAATAACTCGTTTATCGCTTTATTTTTTTTATCGTGACCATACTGTATGTATTTACGTGTTGATATATGAAACAATATTAATAAAGATGACTTAAAAACACTTAAAATAGCCATTAATTTATTTGAATGTTAATTTTATGCCAGAACAAATTTATTTACTTTGCTAGTTGAGTGATGTATTTTTGCAAATATATATATTATAATTATTTAATTTTCACTAAGTGACAACAGCACTATCCGTTAATTTTATAATTATTATTATTAGTGTGGGCGCCGCTAAAGTGCTGCAAACCGACCTTAAAAACATAAACTGAATATATTAAACATATTAAGAAGAAATTAATTTAATATTTAGAAAGTTGTCGTTGATGTATTGTTTATATAAAGAAAATAACATATAAATAAATAATTTTATTATTATATTATTATTTTTAGTCAAAAGCTACAGAATCTAAATTAATTTGATACTATTATCTAACTGTTTATCGAAAAATATATAATATATTTTATCAGTAATTGTTATAAAACCACGTTTAAAATTACAAATAACTAAATCAAGTGTATAATGGTGGAGGCGCTTATTCAAAATAGATGTATTCTGATTAATAATAAAAATTATATTTCAAATTATTGTATGCAGTATAAAGCAAGAACTTATAAAATTAAATAAAAATATACTTTGATTATTTGTGGTTCTAGTTTATTTGTGCATTTGTGAAATAGTAAAGTTTTCGTGAATCTAAGAATATCTATAAAATTTAGGTTGTATTCAAATTTGCATGTATTGTCATGGTTTAGAAATGATAATGAATGTATATTCCTATGCGTGTGGTTGCAAAGTGTTAATTAATGGTCACTGGATTACATGACCAGTAGATATTTATCAAATAGTTTTGAAACCTTTCAGTGGCAAACACGAAAATTATCTCCGGCATATTTGCAAGTTCATAAAAAGATACAATCAAAATTCGTTTTTTTTTTTGGAGTAATGGGTTTATAATTTAGTTTAGACATTCATTAAAGAGCGCGATAAAAAATTGTTTAAATTTAAAACGTTTACTTTACTAGAGCATATTGTTTATATAAGTTAACTTTCGCAATTTACTGTAATGCAAAGCATTTGTAATGCAAGCACGAATGTATCTCTGGTGGCGGCAATCTGAACTCAACATTTCTAATATAATAAGATTAGTTCTCGTTATAAGCCCAATTCTTTTCGCTATTTATGATGAACAATCAAAATAAAATAAGAAATTACCACTGACCTGAAGTGACATTATGATGATGCAAATGACTTTCTAAAACAACTTGACACAAACATATACACAATAAATAGACACACACTTTATGACAGACAGTACAATTACAACATATAATTTGACACTACATGAAAAACAATGTTTTGTTTCAAATGTCATATTTTACCTAATCGGAAGGCAATTGTATATACATTTAAGCATCTTGCGTTGTATTATCAATAAAAAAGTATTAAGTAAAAATTACAAATAATTATTTCGAGTCAAATGTATATTTATACATAAATAAAAGAGTTTTTATTAAATTTATACCTATATCCAAAAAGTTGACACTTATTCTAAATTGATACACGTATGTGAAAACGGTTGCATTCTTAAAAAAATTGTTTTATATATACATATATTCCACTAATTCTGGAAAATACACATACATATGTTCATATCCTGTCCGCAGTTATAGGTTTATAGGTTTCAGTAGGATAATATCCTGCTGTAACTGATTAATTTTATTACTATTCAGAGATAATTTATTAAAGAGATATTCTTGGTAAAAAATCAGATATCTATTTACCAAGAAACGTTTACCTTGCTTCTCTTACAATCGGAATAATTTCATTCCTGCAATTGCTGCATATTCGCATTTATCATTTTTTTAAAACCATTACCCCAAAAGTAGCTTGTATTGTGTATTGAAGTAATATTAATTAGTTTGAATTTCTATTAATGATTGGTTGAATTAATCGTTTTTGGGTAATTTTTGATAAATAATTAATGTTATGAGTGTTATTTGAAAATGTTGAAAAGGCGCGTATTCTTTTTTATAAAATCCTGGCAGACAAATATCTCGTCTTGCCCCTCGGTACGATATAATTTTATTTTAGGCCAGAGAGCCCCCACTTCTCGGCTAAACGGCTGGCTACTATAGTGTATGTGTGGGATTTACTGGATTACTAGAGCAGTTGTATTTGTATTGAGTAGGAATCGGGATCGGGTGAAGTGCGTGGTTCTCATGTCGATTTCGCGTGTTTTACATTGCTTCGGTCATATCACTCCAACCAGAATGTAATTCGCTCAAATTGTGATACACTATTGACACATACCAAATGTCAGTATTCGGGAGACAGCTATATATTTTTCGCACGTGGCTATGTGATTTATTACTAAATTTTAACAGTGGTTAGTTTTTCATTATAGTGTTGAAATTTTTGAGCTATTAATATTTTTCGCTGGCAAACCTGTTGTACTTAATTTTGGGAGCTGCGGCCTTTAGCAAATATGTAAGTATGCTTTTACGCTTATATGGTTTCAAACAAAACAGATTAATAATCGCTCTTTTTGCCACTACCTATGTGTTATGTTTTAAATTACAATGACCCTTTAAGTTCGCACCTTTCAAATAGCTAAATTAATAATAAAAAAAAAAAATCGTTGATTTCATAATAATTTATTACTGGCGCCAAACGCCTCTTTATTGATAATATACATAAAATCGCTCAAGTAGCATTATTTATGATTACATTTACAACGCAGTAGTAACATTGCAACATGTCGCTAAATATTTTATTAAAAGTATGTTGTTTTTGAGGATTTAGTTTACAATTTAAAAATTACTTATTTACTTGTTGATTTTAAAAAAAATGCAACTATATAGCTTTGATGTTTTTGGAGGAAATGTATGTAAAATATTTATTTACTATTATTGGGTAATAAGTTTTACTATAATAAATTTGAGAACTATTTAACAGGTGTCTATTTAAAATAAGCGCATGTTCTTCATATGTTAAAAACGCGTAAGCTGTATTCGTTTCGATTACTAAATGTTATTGTAATTTTTTTTTTTTAGTGATATGCCTCATGTGATGGCTCCAACAGCAACAATGATATCACAGGTCCCCCAGGCGAATCGGTACAAAGTGGTGCAACAGGATCAACTAACTGCATTACAACCATCGTCGCAAATGTACCCTAAAGTGCAACCATATAACTGGGTGTATTCGTATCGCGGTTACGAAGCGAATTCAAATGATCAAATTAACGTACAGGTGAGTCAAGTTCAAGACAATTTTTCGCAATTAATTAGTAAATAAAATAATATTGAGCATATTACACTTTTAATTTGAGATAATGAATCACATTTAATTGAAGTGTGTTTATTGTATGAAATAAGCTATCATATTTAGATTGCATATAAAAAATATTTATTTAATTCGCAGGAAATAAATTACTTAATTTAACGAACTATATTAATAAAATAGCGTTTGTAGTCAAAATATGTATCTTAAATATAACTAAATTTAACATCGCACTTATAGTACTATTGTGTATTATTTATTGATGTCTAATCATAAATTGCTCAAGATGCATTTAATATCGCTTTAAATTGATTTTTTATGAATATGTTTCGTTTTAGTGTCCACCAAAAATGATTCCACCCACTTGGAACCCGTTTCCAACCGCCCAGCCGTCGTATTTTAACGTTTTCAATACGTATTCCAGTGACATGAGCGATTTGGCGGAACAATTGGAAGGATTGTCGATGCTCGATCTGAAACCAATGAAACCACCACCGGAAAATTATTTGTGCCATTTATGTTTTCAAAAAGGCCATCTTATAACAAATTGCCCCAAGGTACGTTTAGGTATTTTTTTTTCAAATTAATATGTTCATACAATTTATAAGAAATTGCAAGTCAAAGTATCGAAAGAATTTTAATAGTAATTATTAAGTAATTGGATTTATTTTGGAGTAAATTCAAAATATTTAATAAATTTAAACTAAAGTACGCAAAGTTTTATAAATCGTTAGTATTTCCATTGAATAAACATATAAAATATAATACGTCAAGCAAACCAAATAAAATTCGAAATTTTATTTCTTTGTTTGTTTTTACAAACAAATACTTAGCGACGTGATTTTAAAGCGTACCATAAATTAGGTTGAGTCAAAAGTAATAAGCGAATAAAGATGTCACACGAAACACTTCGTGATGTGACTTATTTGACAGTCTCTCGTGACGAAACCCTAAACCATACTCGAGTAGGTCTCTTTAGAATTAACTAAGAAGTAACCCTACTGCCTGCTTTAGCTTATAAGGGAATAATAATGACTGTGCGTTAGTCATCACGGCACGAGCTTTACTAAGAAGCATTTGTAACGCCCTTTTTTAACTAAATTTCGACCCAATTTTATGACCATACTGATTTTTATGTGACAACAAAAAGTGATTTTATTATTTATTTTCGACGCCCACATCAATTATTTTAAACATATTTCAAATAACAATAAAAATTCGTTTTAGAATTAAATTTAAAATTATTTTTTATTTATTAAATTGGTAATAAGATTTAAATCTTAACTAAATGCGATGTTTAGAAATATATATTTCTCAGGTTGAATATGTATATAAACCTAAAGAATATGTTTAATTCTGGTATTTTATCTCTGAAATATGATACTTGAATGGCGTATAAGAAATGAATACTTAAAAACAATAGTTATTCTTTCAATCAGTGCTCATACTTTATCTAAAGTAACGTTAATCGCTTAAGTATAAATAAAATCTAGCATCGGAAGTTTATATTTTCATTTGTTATCGCTAGTCCATTCGACAGTCGGTTAAAATAACACACGTATGCGAAAACTTTTTTTTTTGGTACACCTAGCGTCTTATCTCGTGTGTGTGTCGATTTGTTTAGATGTGTGCCCACACATATTTCTCACCATCTTGGGACGTAGCACTTATCAAAGAAAATAAACAACAATTTTAAGATACTTGACAATGAATGCTTAATAATAATAATAAATTAATAAACATTTTTCAGTAAACATTCTTTTTACACACCGGCACACGAAGCAGATTTAAATGAAAATTTACGGAAACGTTTCAGTTTATTATTAAATGACGTTAAAATAATCACGAATTATCTAAGCTTGCTGCGATTTACAATGAAGAAAATACATGTTTCAAATGTTTACCAGCGCACTTGACCCGAGGAACGTTACATTACAAAAATAACTTGTATGCTAGTTACTTACCCCGCCAAATATATCTGCATCGTAAAATTACATGTTTAACCTCAATTTGACGGCTGTCAATAATAATTTTATTTAACAAAGCACATTTATAAAATAAACATAAATTGTTTATTACTACAATAAATCTATTTCACATCGAAATAAAATATAGTCAATACACCTACTTCAAATTAAAATAACCATAACAATGCCTTGTACTGAATATTCTTATACGTACTAATTTATATTATTTAAAAAAAAAATAATTCTAATTAAAGTTGTACTAAATAGTAATCTCTTAATTTTGTTTCAACTATTTTTGGTGTAAGTGCAATCGTTTTTGATTTATTGGAAAAATCACTCTTTCCTTCTCTCTCTCCCTCTCTCTCTCCCCCCTCCCCCTTCACTTCTCTCTCCCTCTCTCCTTCTCTCTCCCTCTCTCACAAAACACGTACAAAGAGAGAGAGAGAGAGAGAGAGAGACTTAATTCGTAAAATGCTGATATTTATAAAGACAGTTATAAAAATAATTTCGACAATAATTTTTCAGGCTCGACCGAAGGGTGAAGGTAAAACACCATACCAGGGAAGGAAACGATGTTTCGGCGAGTACAAATGTACGAAATGCAAGCGAAAGTGGATGTCGGGCAATTCGTGGGCGAATAATGGTCAAGAGTGTATCAAATGTCGAATTAATATTTTCCCACATAAACAGGTACCGTATTAACAAAATTCGACGTTTTTGGTTTATTAATTGTTGTTGGATTTGAATAGCGACCATTGGAAAAACCGGATGGTTTAGATGTGTCGGATCAGTCCAAAGTGCATCCACAAAATTTATGCCAAATGTGTAAAACACGTGGCTATTATTGCCGAAGAACACCAACATAATTATCATTAAACATTTAAATATGTACCTTCTCTATTTAAACACATTTTATTCGTCTTTATTAAATATTAATTTTCTAAAATTTCGAAGAATTATCATTTTCAAGTATTACTTTTAGAGTATTATTATTTTTATTATTAGAAGTATGTTAATGTTAATTAACATAATCATTTTTTATATTATTTGCTTATTGTTTCGTTAATTTGTTGAAGTATATATATATAAAAAAACATTGTTATATCGTATATTCTTTTGTTATAGTCTATCTATATTTACTTCATGTTACTTATAAAATATATCCTCTATAAACATATATTTGAAAGAAAAGCCTTTTGACAAAATAAGACGTGCCTTTCATTAAAAAAAAACATTACTGTATATCAGCTCTGTATTTCATAAATATGAAGTTATTTTTAATATAAGCTTTACCCTATTCTTACCTGTGAATTTTATTCCAGTCCTAAAATTGCTATAAATAAAATAAAACTACCGTTCGTTTATTCTGCACTGATTTGTTTGATGTTGCAACCAAATGCATAAAAATTATAAGTAATTAATTTTATATGTTTTACAAAACCACAAAATTAAATATATTTTGGTACTTGTACACAATTCACACATTTTTAAACAAATTTTATATTTAAAATTGTATTGAGCACTGGAACCAACAAACGTAAAGTACAGTGCGCATGCGTAAATGTTGATGTGCGCACATTTGTGCGTCTTTCCATTTTACTGCATTTTACGATGTTTGGTTAGACGTTGTTCATTTTACAGTGCCATTTATTTTATTTCTTTAAACTTTTACATAAAACAGGATTTGTGAAGGTAACATGTATTGTGTGAACATATATTATAAAGTGTTGTGAACGTTTTCTTATATTTATAACAATGGAAGACGAGAAACAACGTAAAATCCAAGCTGGTAGAGAGAAGGTGAGCGATCGTATTTGTTTTGACTGAAGTCAAGAATGTCATTTTTTTTTATAACCTTACAAATATATCTTATTTAACCTTGTAGTTGGCAAAATATAGAAAACGTAAAACTGGAGATAAACAACCAAATAGTGACAGTGAACATTCATCCCTGTCGTTGTCGATTAGCGATACGTCGTTATCACCGCTTCCTTTATCGGAAGCGAAAGTTCAAACAAAACCTGTAGCTCAAGAAAATGTTGATTCGGGCTCTAGCTCAATATCCGAACACATAGAATTAAGTAATAGTGAAAATGATCGTTCATTGCAAGAGATTGTTATTGCGAGTATACCACTGGATAGTCCGGTGACTTCGTTAAAAAGTGTTTTGCCTCCACGTTCAGGGAGACCATCCCTGGACAATAGTTTAAGTGATACTAGCGTTGTTAGTTTAAATGCACTCGAAAAGTTCGAATCATTAAGGATGGAAGGCACACAGAATATACTGGATGAAATCATGCGACACGATCAGTTTGATAAAACGGAATCGCTGCATTCGAATCCGTTGGACGATCTGAGTTCGATTACTTTACGAAGTGAACGAATCAGTAAACCCAAAATTGAAAATGAAACTAGTGAACAACCGTCTGGTAGACGAAGATCAAGTGATTCAGCGAGTTATAATGTTAAAGAACCAATAGTTGCGCAATTTTCTTCAACTGAAATAGATTCGTTACGAGAAGTGAATTCTAGTAATCCTTCTACGCTTAGTTTAGGAACGAATACAACAGAGTACAAACAATGTTTCGATAAAGTTAACTTTGGGGTAAGTCACTAAAATGAACAATTTTTTTAAGATAAATACGTAATATTTATTATGTACACACACACACACACACACATGCACACAAACACACACACACACACAGGCAGGCGTTATTCAAAAAATAGTTAGACTCGATTCAGGTCAAAAAGTATATTTCGAGATGAAATTTTGTTTCATGATTACAAAACTTATTCTACGTATAAGAAATTTTTTATTCGATAATTGAAAATGTTATTAACTAAATTACTTATGTGTAAATGTTTTTACTTGTATGATAAATATAAGATATTTAAGCATTTTTGGTGACGTTATTTTCTTTTGAAGACAATAGAATTTCAAGATATCCTTTCGCATAGAGACGACTACATAAAACAATTAACCGAAGCGCTTCAACAAGTAGTAGAAGATCGTAACAATGTCAAAGAGCAAACTGATTATTTTGCTCACGAAATCGCCAATCTAAAAGAGCAACTAGTACAAGCGACGGCCATTATCAAAAAAAATAATTGGAACTTGAATTTTGTCCCCGAACCAATCAGTAACGATTTTAAATCGGAGCACAAATTAGAACAAACGCCTGTGGCTTCAAATTTAAACCAAGAGAGTAAATCGAATCCGGAGATTAATTTCGATTTTGAAGATCCAGAATTTAACGAAACTCTTACGCCAGAAGAGAAAAAAAGCGTAGCCGCTATGCGGAAAAAAATCAATCAGTATATTGCACAAAAAGTCAACGAATGCAAAAATGCCTACGAATCTAAGATGCAAATCTTACGGTTAGATTGTGATATATCAAGTAATAAAAAACTTGAGGATAGCGGAGATAATTCAGAAATCATTGAACCAGAAACCAAACCAGTTGAAATTAATGATGCAATGTTTAATGAAGCTTTTACTTCAGATACGTTAACAAATATTTCCGAGCTACGAACGAAAATCTATATGTTTATTGAACAAAACATACAGAATTATCATCAACAAAATGCGAGTGAGTTGAGTATATTAACAGATAAAATACAATCGGAGAAATTAGCGCACGACGTAGAACTAGATCGGTTGCGGCAATTGTTAGTTAGTGTCAAAAGTGGTTCCGTTGAAATTAATGAGTTAAGACAGGAATTAAATGAGAAACATAATAAAGAAATGGAAGAATTACGCACTTATTTTCAACAAAGGTGTACAGATATTGAAAAACAGTAAGTATCAATTTTTAAATTACTTATTAAGCTTGTTTAGGCTACACAAGAAATTGTGCTGTTTGATATCAAACAATTTTGGTTGTACAATTTATTGTGTCTAAAACAGTATTAAAGACCTCTAATACAAGAAGTAGATATTGACAACGTAAATATTTTAGTTATTCAGAAGAAATATTTAGTCAACAAAGTAGAAAAATGTCAGGAAGTAGTGTATGCTCTGAGTTGGAATCTGAAGTATATCCACATCCAATTGGACCAGGTGGAGACGCTGCAACTGTTCCTAATTCACCAGCGAAAGATTTGAACACTGTTCGCTTGGAAATGCAAAATAAATACCATGCCGAATTGGAGATTTTGCGTGAAGATTACGAGAATAGACTGGATGAATTGAAAATCAACCACGAGAATACAGCGCAAGAAATGGAGCAAAAATATATTACACAAATCAACGCTTTGAAAACCGATTTGGAAGAAGTACAAAAAACCGTTGTCGCTACTCAAGAAGTGGTGAGTCGATATATTATTCATTTAAATTCTTATATTCTTTTCAAATTTTCTATTAATTATTCACAAGTCAATTGATTGTACACAATTTTGTTAATATTTACACAATGGTGTCGTTTTTATTTTTAACCTTACGCTATATTTTGTTTTATTTTTAATAGCTAATATTTAATTATTTAACAAATATACATTATTATTTTCGCAATAAAAATACAAATCATTTATTGTTACTACAAAACAACATGGAAAAACAGTTTAAATGTCGGAATAGGCAAACCAAATCGATCTTAATCGAATATGTTCATTCAACATGTGTTTTAAACGCATGCGTATTTAGAATTACACTAGAATCTCCGGTACTGTACACTGGTCGGGAGTGGAAACCTCCGCTATGTTGACACTATCATGGCGGCCACTGACGCCGTCTCATTGGTTATCGCTAAAGCGCGCCAGTCTCTTTAGTTATGAATGTACGTCATTTGTATTTACTGCGCTTACACGCTCATTCCTATTGGTTTTTTCAAATTCCGTACCATTTCCGCTATGACGCAATATTGTACAGTAGTCGACGTTATGAGTGTGCGGTTCCCGAGGTTTCCAGCTCCGGAGGTGAACAGTACCGGAGGTTCTAGTGTATTTATTCTAAAGAACGACTAATATTGCATGTATTTCATACACAGGCAAGTTCGGGTGATTTTGAAATAGCCGAAGTAGTTGAAAGTTATGAACGGCGATTACAAGAACAAGTAATGTTAGCAAAAATAGACATTATTTCAGCGTTAGAACAACAAATCCAGGTAAATCAGCAATACAAACAAAAGTAGACGAAAAACATGCATGACTCACATTATTATTTGTTTTCTTTGCTCAATCGGTAATAATCTCACTTTCTAATCAGTTTGTTTAACTTCAAATAGACTAACAATGTACTTAGTTTTTGGGATAGTAGTTCTAGAAATGTTGTGCACTAAACAACGTGAATTTATTTAGACTCTTGTTTCGAATACAAGTGAAGATCTTGAATGGCCACCAGAGTTGTTGCAACTCAGAGATCGTTTGACTGAACACTGGCATTCAGAGATCCAAGAAATTAAAGACCAACACGCAGATGAAATCACCAATTTAAAAGAAGATCATGAGAAGTATATAGCGAGAGTGCTTGAGCGAGAAAGAAGACATTCAGAGAAAATTGGCGATGAACTTGAAATAAAGAAAGAACGGTAATTATTTATTTATATTTAGCCAATTTAGCCATTTTTTGTTTATAAATAATTATTTTATAGAGACAATCTTAAAAAAGTTTCTTCAAATCTTCGACATTTAGTCGCCGATTTAATCAAATATTTCACTAAATGCGAAGACGAACTTAACAATACTCTTGTAGAAGAATTACTTAAAAATGATTTAGACAAAGATCTAAGTAAACTAGAAAGCGATTTTAATGATTCATCCCAATCAGGATCGGATCAATTAGACCTAACTTCCCCACGAGTGAAACGCGTTCATTTCACACCTGATTTATCAGGAATAATAAAACTTATTAACGAAACTACCATAGAGGATCTAGACGATACTAAAGATATATCAACAGAATTCCGCACTGAATTAGATCTGTGCTTAGAACGCTTAAAATCAGAAGCGAACGCTATTTTATCTTTAACATCAAATCTTAAACCAAAATCAAACGAATGCGCTCATATAGAAGAAACTAAAATAATACCAGATAAAATATCTTCGTTAACAAGACAATTGATAAGTGAAACGCAAAATAAAAACGAACTTAATATTCAATTAGAAGAAACAAAACTTTATATCAATAGTTTAGAACTAGAGAAACAAAGTTTAGAGGTGCAAGTTGAACAAATGTTAGCGAAACAACTTGTTTTAACGTCTGAATTAAATCATGCAAAAGAGAAAATCAATGATTTGATTGAAAGTGGCAGAAAAGAGATAATTTCAGAAGGGTATGGAGAAAATGACATAACGGGAGCGACAACTTTAGGTAGGGTTATTCGTGTATGTATAATTTTTTTAAAACTAAACCTATGTTTTAATAGGAGGACGAATAGTTTCGCTGTCGGAGCTTCAAGATCGAGCTAGAATGATTTTAGGCGAGGCAGACCCAACGATTCCACACCCTTTGTTCCAACTGGTGGAAGAATTGTGTCGGGAAGGAGATAGAATCGTGGACGACGCAAAGAAAGACCATGAAGATTTAGTTCAACAGGTTAGTTCAAAATTGCGCGCAAATATTTGTAAACACCACCTGGTTAAACCTGATTTAAAATCACATTTAGACCTTGCTAGTTATAACTGGGTTTTTCATTTACTGTCTCGAAAACTGTGATCACTATTTTGTTCGTTTTGAAAACATCAGATAACTTCGATACATTCGCGAAAATGTCGCGTAAAAAGGTAATAAACTGGAATGTACTTGTCTATATGGTGAAATTAATAATATAAAGCATGCGTGTACGCTTATGAATTGCTTTGTCGTCGGTTTTGGTTCTCTAATAATTGTGACGTTGCTTTATACTTTTGAATCATGCTTTGATACGAATTTTTGGCACATTATGCACAACATATAATATTGACGCTCATTCACCATCATTTTCATTTTAAAAACTGATTCATTCGACATATCAATTTATTGAAATATATAAGTTCTGAGTTACGTGAAAGTAATTATAATAATAATCAAAAAACAACACCTTTCTTTCACAAATTTATTTTGAAAACGTATAAATGTACATTTATACGTTTTCAAAATAAATTTGAGAAAGAAAGTTGTGGTTTTTTTATTATTATTATTTAAATATAATTTGATTGGAATAAGAATGGAATCAACATATAATTTGATAAGTTATATTTTGTCTGTTTATTTCATGTATGAAATTTATCTTAAAAATATATATTAACTAAATTGGTCGATTCATTCAAAAACAAAATACATGTAGGATAAAATTGGGAATATGTAAAGATAGTGTATGAGTAGTTAGTCGATTTTTCATTAGTTATTAAGCTTGAGAGGTATATTGTTATCCGATAACAGATAGAGGCAGCTGATAAGAAACTACGAGCAACCACTCAATTTCTTGAAGACCAAGCTGTTGACAGAGAACTAGAACGGGATGAAGCGCAAAAGGAAATTGCTGTGCTGAAAGATCAGTTGCGCGACGGTGAACGATCACGAATTACCTGCGAGCAAATAAATAAAGAGGTACGCTTTCGATTGGCATGGTTGTGTGGTTTAAAATTAAAATTCAATGTTATATGCTGAATATTGGTTTTATTCGTTATTCTTATTGTTTACTCGGGCGGTACAAGGGAAATGTTCAATTTAGCTTAGTCCCGCTTTTTCTGACGTTATTCGATATTGCTTTATTTGTTCAGCGAGGTTATGGGAATTCTTTTGCAATACTAGCATCTAGACTTAGGAGTATCAGATGTTTAAATAACAGAAACACTATTTAAATTGATTTATACTCGAGGATTAATAAATTTAAAATATAGAATGTACATTTTTAAAGTCAGAAAAACGGGTCCCTAAAATTTTTGTTTTTTATTTCTAACTAACTATAGTTACCGTTCAAAAATAAATTGACAAAAAAGTAACCTATATCATGATTTAACTCGAAATTATATTGTCAAAAAATGGATAGGGTTGGGATATCATTAAAATTACTGTAATCATCACATTTCAAATGGTAATGTAATGTTCCGTTACTTATAGTTTAAACTATTCAATTTAAACATGCACTACGCTCATAAATTCTCATGTAACATTCATTCCTACACGTATTCACCAACAATAATATAGATGCACCAGCCAGCACCCTTTTCTCTAACAATGCACTATTGTTTTTGCATGTGGTTTGGTTACGTGATGCACTAGGAGCCGCTAAATGCCTGCTTGTGTGACTTCGGTTTCACTGTTATGGAGACGGTGAGTTTCATGCTTTTTACCCAAAAAATAATAAACTAGTTGCTAGTCTGCATATCTGGTTAATAATATGTTTGTTAGACAAAGTCGAGCTTGATCGACTTTACCCGGATATATATTCATTCGTTGAATGTTGTTCGCGCATGCGTTTTTAACCAAATGATAAATTAGAATAAAACGCGTGCAATAAATCTAAAAATTATTTAACGGATTTACAGACTAGCTGTTAATCCTTAAATGCGTTATTTTTATTATATTATCAAATAAAATTACTAAATGAACCAAAATAACGAAATAAGCAATTTATTTTGATAATTATTTAATAAATTATTGCTATATAATTAACTATAAATAATTTAATCTACTAACTAATTTGAAGATGTTATAAATTTCCTGTTCTACCTGCAGCGTTAAAGTATTGGAACCTGTCACAGTAAAAATTAAGATCTATTTTCGTCTCAGATTTAAAATAGACCCAAAATCGCATCTCTCTGTCTAGTACAGAACTTTTTACTCTTATAGAAATAGTCTACCTATCCTTTTTCTTCGTTTCCTGTACAGATTTAATTTTAATTTATTTCAACAACAACTTCAACGTAAACTATCAAACAGTACTTTCTGTTTGTCTGCGCTCTATGCTAGTGAGATGTTTGTGAAAATTGTCAAAATGTATTCTGTAGGTGGAACGTTTGGAAATTCAAATGCGCGAAATGACTGTGTTAATGGGCGATTGTGAAACGAAAAAAATCGAAGTCGAGAATGAATTGAAGGAAGCGATTGACAAAATTTGGGTACTTCGCGATATTATCAGAGATCTGGAATCGCAGATTGAAGACAAGCAAAGCACTGAAGTTGGACTCAGGCTTATTATTGGTCAATTGGAGGATAAAGTCAAAGAGGATTCGAAACAAAATGCAGAGTTGACACATCATATAGACTCTTTACTTACTTGCTCTGATGGCAATAAGTATACTGAGATTATACGAAAACTTGAATCTGAGGTACAACGATTGAGAGTTAGTTCTGAGTTAGTAGGGCCTGATGGAGTTTTGAAACAAGTCAAAACACAGGTGAATATGTTATTTTGTATTTAATTTCATTTTGCTAATTGATCAATCATACAAATGTATAATTACAATTTATTTATAGTTGAACGAATTTGAAAAAACGTTAGAAAAACGCACAAAAGATTTAGAAACATTACACACTGTGATAACAAATACAAGTTGCAGTTCACCATCTGAGGATATGTCTATTCGTGATCAAATTCGTTCGCAATCAAATCCTGATGCTGAAAGTGATTTGCCCTTGGAACAATTAGCTAGACTAAAAGACAAACTAATTCGGCATGCGAGAGCTGAAGACGCGGCAATGAAACGAATCAGAGATTTAGAGATGCAAATATTCACAACAAAACAAGATTATGAGGTAACTTCTACGCAATTTTTATTTAAAAATTATTTATGAATATAACTTTGCCATATTAGGAAATGCAATCAGAAAGAGACGTGCTTCAAGACCAACTATCCGAACAACTTGTTCTTATATCTTCACTGCAGCTGCGTTTAGACGAACAACGTTTACGTGCCGAAGCAGCTCAAAAACAAACCAACACTTCTCTGGAACACAAAGTCTACGAATTAGAAAACCAAATCCAGGCACTTAACGATGGCATCCACACACGGGACAAAGCAATCAAACAACTCAACACAGTCATGGATAAAACGGAAAAATGCCTGGCTGAACAACAAAAACAACTAAACTCCGCTGCAGACATCGAAAAGCAAATAGTCGACAAACTTCAAGCAGAAATCACACGCTTAAAAGCAGAAAACGAAGATATCAGGTTTAGACGTCTAGAAGAAATCAATCAGAAGCAAATCGAAAAGGATTCGTGTTTAAAACCACAAAATGCGTTAACCACAGAATTCCTCGATACAATGTTAACGGATAAAAACGCTGATATTGATAGGTTGAAGTTAAAATTAAGTGATGTTGAGAAAGAATTAAATTTTTATATGTCGTTAAATTTGACCAAAGAAGAACTAATTAGTTATAGTAGTTCGAAAGAAAATGATTCAAAACCATCTGTTGCGTCGATGATTGAGACCAGTGATCCTGATCAGCTGAGACGCGAAGAAATGTCGTTCGAAAGTGTGAATAGCGGCGCAAATTTAGATTTTAAACGTAACGTTAACGAAACGTTGTTTATTGGTTCGACATTTCGTGATTCAAAATACCCTGAGAAACAACCGCACAGCCCGTTTTTAGTTTCTGAATTATCAACGATTGAAAAACTTGGGCCACCATGTGTGAACTATACGGTTGAACAAGTCGACATGGGTGGTGATTCGTTAAAATTGCAAAAGCACGTTCATTTCGATGATAACGCTCAATTGAGTGACCTTTCATCGAAACTTGTTGAATTACAAGAGGAGATACATATCAAAAATGAAACTCTAAAATCGTTTGAAGTTAAGCTTACATCGGTATCTGATTACGTGATGGACATAGAAAATTTACGAAGAAAACTTGAATTTAGCGAGGAAACATTACGCGAAAATACCGAAAATTTCAACGATGAAATAGATTCGATGAAAGACGCCGAGAAGAATTTACGTGTTGAGTTGGCGGAAGTGAAAATGGAACTTCAACAGAAAAGCAGTAAACTAGAGGAGCTAGAAATAGACGCTGGCCGTAGAAATCAAATGTATATGAATTTAGCGAAAGAAAAACGTGATTTAGAAAACCAACTTGGTGAATTAGAGAAAAAATATGATGAATTTAAAAACTATGAACAGTTAATGACGGATAAAAATAAAGAGATTTATGAATTGGAACGACAGTTAGTGGAGACGAATGAAAATGGTAGTACTGCTAGTTTAAAAGAGCGAATTATTGAAAAAGAAGGCGAAGTTAATACCCTAAAAGAAGAAATAACCAATATTGGAATAGTATTGCAAGATAAAATAAAACAATATGATAGATTAGATACGGAATTTCTAAGAATTAAAAAGGAATTAACAACAAAAACAGAATTGTTACAAAAAAATGATAAGGAGCACAGAAATATTTTGTCCCAATGTGATGATTTAGCCATACATATTACACAACTAAAAGAGATTCTAGATGATAGAAACACATTCATATCGAAATTAGAAAAAGAATTGGAGGAAGAACGAACACAAAAAAAGAAATTAGATGAATATGAGAATAAAGTACAAGAGCTACAATCAATAATCAATGATTTTAAAATAAAATTCGATACCAATAGCGTGGCTGATTCAAATCTAAGCAACAGTCACTTCGAGTTAGACATTGCGAAGTACAAAAAAGAACTAGCAGAAAAAGATCTACAAATAACAAAAGATAAATACATGTTGGATGAATTGAACAAAGAAGTTCATCATTTACAAGATTATTTGAACGAAAAAGATAAAATCATCAATCAAATGACAGTGGATAGTAATAGTTTACATGTCGCATTAGAAGCAATTCAATCCAAAATGCAAGAAAGTGGGAATGTGGTAGATTTAAAGAAACGTTTACGAGAAGAACAGAATTTAACTAGTGCCTTACATGATGAATTAAAATATTTAAAACAAAGTATTGAGCAGTATGAATACATTGAATCGACGAAGGCAACAGATACTTTAGTTATGCTAAAAGAAAGTGTTGACAAAGAAAAATTGACTAATCAAGATTTACGGAACGCTAAAGAAGAATTATTATTGGAAATTAAACAATTGAAACTTCAGTTACAAGCGCAAGAAGATAATGTGCAAAAATTACAAGGTTTGCTTGATGAGGAGAAGATAAATTCAAACAGTGTTCAATTGCAGGATGCTAATATAATTGAGTCAATGCGTTTGCGCTTAGAAACGCTTTTAGACAATGAAAACGAATCGGAAGCCTTGCTGAAAACTGAAAGGAAAACTCGAGAAGAATTAGAAAAACAACTAGCAGCCGTCAACCAATGTAGAAATACAAGTTCAGTGAGTTTAGACTCCAGTTTTAAAATGAATGATGTTAATTTTGAAATAACATGCATTAAAATGGATTTAGTGAAATTGACAACAGAGAATGAAATTTTAAAATCGGAATTATCTACGATAAAAAACCTGTATTCTTTAGCAAAATCAGAACTGCAACTATCAAAAGAATATAATAATCAGCAAGATTCTGAAATCGATCATTTAAAGAAATCACTTGGAGTAGTTAAAGAATCCGAAGTTGAACACAAAGAAAAACATAAACAAAGTAGACGAGAAATGGAACAACGCAGCTTAGAAGCGGTTAGCACGAAGTTGATAATGTCAGAAATTGAAGAGGAAAAGAACCAGATGAGAAAAACAATTGATGAATTGAGAGAAAGCTTGCGGAATGTAAATGACCGGGAAAAGGATTTGACACAACTTTTATTGCTTGAACAACATAAGCAACTGGATGGTACGGTACCCGATAAATTTCTTCATAAAATGAGGGTGAGTTTATTATTTTTTTAATTTACCTTGGTGTTTAGTAATTCAATAAAATTATTTTAGGAATTAACTTCATTACTCCAAGGCCATATTGCAGATAATAAGCAAATGTCGAGTACTTTAACGCAACTAACTGATGAACGAAAACTGTTACAAAGCCGCGTAAGAGAACTTGAAGAGCGGTTGAATATCAAAGCGCCTTACGATGATCCCGTTGCAAGGGTACGTCAATTTTTAAACTCTCGTGCATGATGTGTAAATTGGTCAAATATTAAATAAATCTTTTCAAAAACATGCATTATTCTTTCTTGTAGGCTGACCATTTATTTGGTCGTTACTTAAGATCCGAAAGTTACCGGAAAGCGCTTGTATTTCAAAAACGCTATTTACTCTCACTTTTAGCTTCCTATCAACAAGGAGCATCAGCAAACTCATCGGAAACTACTCTCGTGTTTGAGAGGCTTCCAACTTCTAAATCTCTAAACAAATTTCGGTAAGTTTCAAAATCATCCAACACGCTTTACAAATTAATATTACATTTAAATTCTATTGCAACATCTGTATTCATGTTGTTATTTCTAATTTTAGAATTGCAGCTTATGCAGTGATAGCAATTCGGAGAATGCAGTACATTGTGCAACGATGGCATACTGGCAAACGTATAGGTTCCTCGATTATATTAAAAAGGCCAGTTGTATCTTCTAATGCACCATCTACATCACAGGCAGGATCTTTACACTCCGGTGAATCGAAGCCTTGGTCTGGACATTCACCGCCATGTAAAGATCGAACTAGACGAACTGAACTACCCTTAGGGTGAGTTTATCAGCGCAAGAGTGAACTTTATTGATTAGCAGAGAAACAACACTATACAAACTGCAGACACATCAATAATTATTCGTAGAGTTATCATTCATAATTCGTACTATGACGCATGCGCACTACATAAGAGCGAGAACTTTCGGCTTCAATTGGTAGTTTTCGGCTATAATTACGTTAAATATTATTCATATTTTTACAATTCCTAAGTAACTACATATATAATTACGAAATAATAAAATTGTCAACTTTTTCTAAACATACAAATAAACTAAATATTTTTAATTAGTATTGCATCAAATTCACTGTGATTGTAAATATATACATTTAATAGTTACAACCGGAAAATTATAATTTTCACGCATATGCACTAATAATAGTTATTAAAAATAAAATGCTCTAAATAAATTTTCTAATTTTGCAGAACTACAATCCAAGAGACTATAACGTTGGCACCATTAGAAGCACCGGCTTTATTATCACAATACATCGATCGATTCGATAGTATTCAACAAAGATTGGGTTTGGCAGTAAATCGTTCGTCAACCTGATCTTCTAACACACTTAATTCTATTCGACACATGAATGGTTATTTTGTTGCGCATATTTCATACTGATTTTGCATTCTGTATATACATATATTTACTTATTATCCTATACTTTTACCAATTTCTAGTCATATAATGAACGAGTCAAGTGCATTTATTTTTAAGTTATACATTTAAAATAAATTATTTACTTTAGTTATTGTTTTGTATAAATGGAATTGGCAGCTAATTAGTATTTAGTCTTTAGAACAGTTTAAATGAAATAATAATAAAAATAAATTTCTATATTTTTCTCTAAACAACTGTTAAATAAAAATTTTGTTTTTAAGGTGAAATTGCTCATTGACGTATAAACGGTGGAAGGCAACGTGTTGCTCAAACTTGTTTTTGCTAATAATTGTCCGGTACAGTTGACTGAAATGATAAAATAATTATAAATAATATTTAAAATGATTCTAATGACAAATTTAACCGTCTTGCTACAAATACTGTTCACATTGAATGTGCCTTTTTGACTCAAGAGTCGGATGCCATGTAATAGTTACTAAAATACACGGAAATTAGTGTTCTGTGTTATGACAATTTATTTATTTTACATCACATATATTTTTGTTTTGTGTGACCAGTAGATACAATATCTCAAATGAAATGATATTTGTTAGTGAAATTATTGTTGAAATAAAGCACAATAGTTTTTATACCAATATTGACGTATCTTATTTTCCACAAGCAATCATAGATTTATGCATTCTTGTTATTTATCGGTACTTTCGATTGTAACGAGCTCAGGTTCTTTTTCTTTGGTATAAACCCATTTTCGACCTTATATTTCTGCAAAAATTAAAATATAATTAAAACAACATCAGATTACTCCAAAATTTCAACATTTAAATACTTCTTGAAATTATAGTAAAAATATATATACTTTAGAAACTATTCCAATATTATGTCACATGAGTCAGTATAGAATTTAAGGACGATTTTCGTAACTAAATTATAGATTGTATCATTTTATTTTGTAAAATAAGTAATAATAAATGTAATGTGCCAATTTAATTTAAAAAGAAACGGAATGATTAGTTAGTGAAATAGAATTTCGCTACTTACGTGAATAACTTTCTCTATCAACGTCGTATTACGTCCTCTTGACTTAGCAAGCTCCAAGACTTCATCGGCATAAGTAAAGAAGTCGTTATCTTCAATATCAAGTATATTCTGGTTATGTCGTATCTCTTGCCGACCACATTCTTTTTCAGCTTGGAGTTCCTTTTCAAGGTCGTCCTATATGAGAACAACAAATCATCAAATATGTTCTAACAGTTTTATTAAATGACGTATTACCATTTGTTTGAATAACACTTTTCTATACGCAATTTTTTCATCAAATAACCTCTGTTCCTTATCCAGATTATATTGTTTAAAAACTTCATTTGTCTTTAATCTATTCAGTAGTTCCCATTTATCAAGTTGTTTGGCTTCGTGGGCCTCTCTCGCCTTCCTTTCTAAACATTTTTGTCGGTAGTCTAAACGATCTTGTTGAAGGTTCGCCTGGTATTTGCGTTTTTTCTCAAGTAATTCGTCTTCTCTAACAAAGTAATAATATTGTTTGAATTAACCAGAACAAATTTCAAAAGTAATTTTATGCATACTTTGCTATCCTTTCTATTCTCGCGTTTTCAAGTAGTTCTGCTTGGGATTCTCTCGCACCTGCGGCTGCCGCCAATAGAGCCCCGCCGATCTTTTCCCTGACACGTATTTTTTCGTCGAAAACCTTAAGAATATTCATTTAAAATATAATTTTAATTAGTTTTTGCACAAGCACCTCTTTTTCTATGCGTTTTTTCGTTTTATTTATAGTGCATTTCGCTCGTTCGTATATATCAACTATCCTATCTGCAATATCTTCTTTGCGTTGAACTTCCATTTTATATACATTTTTAGCTTCCAGAAATTTGTGATATTCTTTTTTCACGTCCGCCTTTTTATCTTTATCCTATAATGGAACATTAATTAAAAAGCAATATGAATTTTAATATAGTTAAATTAAATTATATACCAATTTTTTTTCGTATGCTTTTATTGCGTTCATTTCCTCTACCGCTCTTACGTTGCCCAATATCTCAACTTGAATTCGCTCATCATGCTCTTTCGTTTCTGCGTCATGTCTATCTTTGTTTCTAAAATGTATAAGAAAAATTATTATTTATATAGAAAATGTAATTATTCGAGCGGAACTATTTATTTATTATGCTTGAAACTTGTTGAGTAAATCATTGTTATTGATTGGCCGAGAAAAAGTGAAAAGATTTAAGGAATATAATAATAGCTGAAACAATTATAAACATGATTTTTTGTCAAAAGCAATACTGACATATGCAATAAATCACTGTTGATACGAGCCTAAAAATAAGTTCATCATTTTTCATTCGTCCTTGTAAAACTATCTTTGAAATTGTGGAATGTTGGGTGTTAATACTGTACAGGTGTAGTTTGTCCTTTTTAAACAGGGCAAGATTAATCTATTTTTCGTGCAGGATCGTAATAAACTAATTTAGAAATTAATTTGTGAAAATAAATAATTTTATATGTACTGAATAACATATTTTTGCTTTTGCCAAGAAATTAATAATTTAGAAAGTAGATTGTTGCATAATAGTTCGTTTAGATATTATTTAAGCTTACTGTTGTTTTAGTTCTAAACTGTGCTTTACGTTGGTGTCAAATCGTTTCTTTTTCTTTTCAGCGTTAAATTCTCTTTCTTTTTGCGCATAAAAACGTACAGATTCTGCATATTTAGCCTCATTAATCCGTTGATGTTCTAATTCTTGTTGGTCGAATTCTTGCTGTAAATTTCTTTCGAATAATATCTCAGATAATAGCAGTGCACTGTTTAGACTTCGTGGCTTTTCTTTGAACATGTATGATTGTCGTTTTGCGGCTACTACAATTTTATTTCGTTCCTCTTCTTGCTCTTTCCGCAATTGTAAATATCGCAGATACTTTTCTTCTTCCTTTACTCTCAACTTGGTATCATGTTCTTCCATACGACGCTGACGAACTTTCTATAAAATAAAATCAAGATTGAAAAAAAATATTATTTTGTATGACATTTTTTTTTGTGATTCATTGATTTTAACTGTGAAAAGTACGTTTCAAATGTGGTAAATCAACAAAAATAATTTCTTGATGTATTATTAGTTGCTTGATATGTTATTCGTAAACACGGTACGAAAATATTCGCGGTGCCTTAACAAATCATACGTGTACGTTCATGCCAATCAAATTTGCGTTAAGTCAACACCAGAATATTCATATCGTTATAAGATATTTATAAATATAGTGCGAGCGACGAAAAAATATTTTTAAAATTCTCGCGGAATGTCGCTTCTACAAATACCCATATAATACCTTTGGTATGCTTTAGCCGCGTCACTTTATAAGTCAATTCAATTGGGCCAAATATTTTTGTGGTTGCAAACAACGTAAACACAATAAATAAAATTTCGCTATTTTTAATGATGCCAAAAATATGAAGGTTTTACAAATTGTAAAATATGAATTACAACTTGATAAATAGATTTGTGTTATTCAAATTTTATTTACGAAATTTTTCAAATAATTTTAGCTCAAAACTGGAGCATAAAATTCATTGATGTATTTTTAGCTTCTCCGTTTTCCGTTTCTATTTTAAAATGTATTTTTAACTAGTGAATGAGTTAAAAAAAAATCTTATTCTTAGAATTGTAAAACCGCCGTTTCATCAAATCACCTTTAAATCTAAATTCCATAGATACAATTTGTGAATGATTGGTCACGTGACCTGAACCAAAATGTACTTTAGTAAATCCGAATCATTTTTCGATTTAAAAATTCACTGTTCACAAAAATATAAACGAATAAACCAATATTTCTTTTTTTTTTAAATGGTTTAATTATTCAAAAATTGTAATTGAAAATCCTTCTTATCTAAACAAAATACGTATAAGAAAGCTTAATCACCAAATGGTTAATTTAAATCACGAATTGGCGATGTTTATTTATCTAATGCTAAATATCGAAATTTCATCAACTGCTATTTTTAAGTAACGTAAAAGCTTCTATGAATGTTATTGAATCATTTTAATCGCCTAATTATTTATACCTCAATGGAGTTATCCCAGTCTTTGGTCATTGAATATGAGCCATTTTTTAAATATAACCGCCGGTCTTCTTCATCTTGTAAAAGCTGTTTTTGAATTTTATTCCTATCCAAGTGCTTTGTAATTTTCTTCCATGCTTCACTACTGGCAATTAAAGCCTTTCCACGCTCTTCAACTTTAGTATTTTGTTCAGTTTGGCCGGGAAATAGGTACCACGTTGATTCCATATTTCGTTAATTTTCTAAAATAAAATTACAAAAAGGGTAATTTCTTTGTCGGTGTTTTACACTGAAACGTCACTTTGACACATCTGTGATAAAAAGCGATGTTTGTTTTTTTAATTTTGTTTTCTTAGCAACCGTGTAACTATGACAACCAAATTATAAACGCTTTGCAAACGCAGGCGTGTTAAAAATAATTCGGTAGACTACGACGTCGTCCATTCATTCATGGCGATCGATTTTTAAAATTAACAACTAGTTTTTGTTTTTGTTTGATGATTCTCATGCCAAATTTATTTAGAACCATTCAATTAACTAAAAATATCTTAAATCTTACATAGTGCCATTCATCATTGTAATGCGTAATAGATTCATATCAAATGTTTAGTAAAATTACTAAATGTTTGTCGTATATATATTTTATTGGGAAGCGTCCGTAATTTAGTGGATTTACTTCGATAAAACGGTACATCAGCCGGTTTTTCTGCGTACTCCTGAGGGTTTTCCTCTCTAAGAAACACACATATACTCGATAATTTCAGAATTCCATACTATATAGACAAATACAGGAGATAGGGCTAGGTTTAAGTTAGCTTTTAGGTACACTAGTCACGGTAAATATCTACTACGTGCGCTAGAAAATTTAACATTCTCTATAGTGTCGCATAATAATAATACGTATTGTGCTATATTTTTCTTATTCTTCTACTCATATTTTGTAACTAAGAACAAAAAGAAAATAGTCAGAACGTGAAATACAAGTTTCTTCGTACCACTAGTATAGAGTATAAAATTCTTAGTATCGCATTATAAATTTGAATTGAATTATAGCTTCTAGATGCATTAGCTCATGATTAAAATATTTTATTTTAGACTCGGATGTTTATGTAATTATAATATCTGTACATGCGAACATTGAAATTTGCTACGGAATGAAAATAAATATAAAACCGAATACGAAATAAAAATACTACTGGTGTGTTTTTATTTGGTTTAGAAATATAATATCAAAGTTCTGTGGAATGATTTGTTTGACAGCGTACGCGCGCAGGTATATCTATATCTATGAATCCTGGACGCCAGGAGTATGGATACTCTCCAGATACAGTTATATTTATATGTGCGTATATGCGTACGTTATGCTATGCTAATGCATCTCTATGCAGTTCCGCATTGTTTTATGTAATTATGCTTTAGAATATTTTGAATTTTCTAAGTTATAATACCGTTTTATTATGGACAAACCTACTCTCATAAATTTACAATATATATACAACAGCACAAGCATCGTATGCGATTTGCTGTTTCTTTTTTCTAGGAGGTATTTTTTGCTTGAGTCTCCAGAAAAAAGGTAGATTAATCTTTTAAATTGGCTAGTTTTACGAGGAGTACGGAAATTTGATATTTTCTCTTTGGGTATCCATCTTAAAAAAAAAAAACGTTTTATGAGAGTTTTTGATTTTTAATTTGAGAATGTAATAATTTGTGACTACTGAGCAGAAGGTGTTTGCGCTTAAATAAACATATCAAGCATATTTTGTATATTGCCCACTTATAATATTATTAATAAATACCAATTTAAAGAGGATTTATACTTTATGAATTGGAAGACTATTGCAGTAATAAATTCAATTCTAAAATAAACATTTTAATGTCTATTTATACTCGAATATAGATAAAATAGTTTATACTGTTATATGTACAACTAACTTGAATTAGTTGGAAACATTTCAAATAAATAAATTAGGGATAAATCTGCAATAAGTATGCATTATATTAAATTTAAAACCGTGTTAACTTTACTGTTACAACAATTTGTCCACAGTTTATAAAATCAATTAAATATTTCCGAGATATATTTTGCAAAATATTACATAAGGCGACCCCTCGTGTAAATCAAAATTTACAAGTGTATTCGCACAGTTTTACAACTAAAACTTGATAATTTTATGACCTGTCATAACAAACAAAATTATGCAACGCACCTAGTAAATTATATTAACACTTTTCGACATTTGCGAAATAATTTCTTTGCATCATAACCAGAAAATATCATATATGTTATTTTTACATTACCTATAACCAAATCACTAAAAAAATATCCGCAGTGACTTGAACTGAACTTTCTTATACGTATTTTTCTTAGACAATAAATACAAATGTTGAGAATAAATCAAGAAAATATTTTTATATTTTTTTTTTCACATACATACATAACATATCTATTATAATATTTTACTAAATTACGAAACCCTTTTTCACCAAATATATTTCTTACAATAGATATTAGATGTCAAATTTCAAATTATTAGAGTCTATTTTGTTATTCTGTTCAACAAAAATACTCAGATTCGATGCAGGGAAGGCCAAAACGTATGTTCCCGTTAAAATTATAGTAAGTCGTTTTTACATAGCTACTGGCAATAATATTCGTTAATTTCAACCCTAACATCAGTGTTATATACGATACTAGAATAGAATTAAGAATATTTAGAAAATTTTTCTTTTTGTGAATTCTTTCATTTGATGAACACTAAGAAATTCTGAAAGTGTTTTTTGGACTTCGTAGTGTGTAATGAGGTGTACGAAGTTATTTGAAAACAAAGATGATGAGTTGTATATGCGAAAAGATAGAAAGAAAACAAAAAAAATCAAAACACGTCTGTAGTTCAGTGCCAAAATAATAAACATGTTATTATACAACTTGGCCCGTTGCTATTGCATATTTAGCGTCTTATTACTGTCCAAATGTGCACAGCATCGTGCACCTGAGCACATTATTTTTAATTTGCTACATTCTCTAAGCGAATGATTGATCAAACGACGATGTACTGTCACAGATAAACCTTCGCGACGCACTTAATTAACGAAGAAATATCTTCGCGATATTAATCATATTACATTTTTAACCTGCTATTTTTAATTTCCCCTCAACGAGATTTATTCATTTACTATTCGCATATTAACAAAACAATTTTTCTTAATCGTCGTTTTTATATTAGTGTGCATTGTAAAATATATTAAAATTTTGATTCAAATTTTTTATCCAATTATTAAATAGCAGACTTGTTGCAGTATACAACTATGTTGGTGCATATTTAAAAAAATGAATCATTAATTAAAATATCACCAAAAATATTAAAACGAAATCGTGTGTATGACTTCGTAAACGTGTTAAATTAATTAGCAATTAGTGCCAAGTAATTATTCAACAATCTGTCACATAACATGTGTGTTAAGTCTCTCTGTGTTCTCATCCAAAAATACTGTATCAAACCCTTGATGTATGTGTGTGTGTTGGAGTAATAGAAAAATGCATTCAAATGAGTATTTATCGCTATAAATACAATTATAAAGCAAACAGCTACATGATTTCGCATAGGTATACATTTCTAAAAATGTTAGTATGCAATATATTATGTGTATCTCGTTCTTGCGAAGGTATATATGGTTTGCCTTGTCTGTTGAACCGACGCCTACGTATCTCCCACATTTCGATGTGGTGTGGTGTGGGGTGAGGTGCTTGCGGACGTCGGCATACCGGCGGCGTCACCGACGGCGATACAACGCTACTGCAAAAGTGACAGTCGGCACGAGTCGACCGCGATTTGACGTATTTTGATTATGTTTGGCATTCCCGAGTGTTGTTACGAATGTATAATACTTTTTCATTCTACAACATTCGTTTGTTGTCACAAATGCACCTGTACGTTGTATGTTTACACCTAGAGAACAAGAAAAACTTTTGGAACTAATTTCTTGTTGAAATACAGTTATGTATTCGTCCATTCAAGCGTCGCGTATACTGTATACATAAATATCAATAGTCATTTTCTTCGTAACCGGTACACTTTTAGAAATAAATATCCAAACAAAAGTTGGGCGAAATATTTATATTTCCAATTTCTATTGTATCTATTTTTGCTTTTTAAGTGCGACTATTTTTGACTAATTGCAGAAACTGGAAAAATAACTAGAGTAAACATGCATATGTGGTTTCAATATTTTTTTCAAAAATAGAAAATTTTAATAATTTTATATTCAATCGTTTAGGCTGTAGAGCGCTTAAACACACACACAAACACACATAAACACATATACCCACACATACACACACAAGTACATGCACACGCATACATACATACACACACACACATACACACATACAAACACATACACATACACATACACACACACACACACACACACACACACACACACACACAAACGACAAACTTAATTCCAACTACATTTCATTATTACAATCCGTACTTATTAATTCGTATAAGATAGTAAAAATTTACATTTTGCATTTTTTTTTTCATTTTGATATAAATCCAAATGCCGTGTCCTCCGATTTAACATTAATAACAAGAATAAAATTAGAGATTTATTACATATTTGTTTATCGTTGTGATTGTATCCTTGCTGCGGTTATTTTTAAACCGAAGAAGACACTTTTCAAACAAGATATTTCTCATAACGAGAACTGACTGATATTATAAATAGTCGTATTCGTAATAGTTTCGCGGTCTCAATATTTTCCGAAAAATTCGTGCGTGACACCGATTTACACTAAACCGTCTTGGAATCCCCGTGACTTGAACTTTTGGCCACACACACACACACACACACACACTCATATGTGATTTTAATGAAGTAATTACGAACTGGCCTGATTTACCCATGATACAAGTAATATATTTTCATTCATGCTTGCATCCTTTCAAAACGATATACATACATGATTTACATATACAAACATGATGTTTACATAATGCTGTGAATAAATGAACATATTTGCGATAAAAGCAGTTTTGTGTGAGTGTGAGTGCCGAGAGGCTGTTGAAGAATGAATCATTGAAATGTGTATTTTGTCACCTCATCTTTAATGAGTACTACATGATGAAATATATGTTTTTCTTTCGAATGGATGTAAACTGTTAGGAAATTTGTCAACTATTTTTCTACACTGTCAATACGTGGATGTGGATATTTGCAAATTCATCATGTACCCCCCATATTACCCCCTCCCTGGAGTTTTACTGGATGTACGCCAGTGACCGTACAGTATTTGCGAGTTAGAAATATGCACTCTTTAATCTTTTTATGAAATCGGAGGTTTTTTTCTAATGCACAATCTGCTATACGTGCCACCACCGCATGTCATTTTTGCACATAAATTTTCCACTTTCAAACATCATACATCTGATAAATGTATGTTGACCACAGCATTCAAAAATATTCGCAATGGCTTGTATTGAACTTTCTTATACGTACTTTGTTTATATAAGAAGGATATTCAAATACAAATTTATTTTTAATATTTTATTAATCTTTAAACACTTTGGTCCGTAGCACGGACAAGCTACTAAGCCTGTATTAGCGAAATATATCTCTCTCTCACAAATAGCCCGCTAATACAGGCTTAGTAACTTGTCCGTGCTACGGACCTTTATCACTAAATATATTTCTTACAACAGATATTAAATTACAAATTTTTCTTTTCTATTAATAAATTGACAAAGAAGATAAGAAAAATTCCAATAGTGATATTCATGTAACTGGTACAATTTTTGAAAGAAAATTTCAAACCAAAGATGTGCAAATTTTTATAATAGCTATTTTCGCTGTAAGTGCAACTGTTTTTGAGTTATTGCAGAAATCGTAAAAAATGACTAGAGTAAACATGCACTTCCGTTTTAAGTATTCTTTTCTAAAATAAAAATTTTTTGCCAGGCATATATAAATTTTAAGTTTCATAATTTTACCTACAACACAGAGAAACACACACACACAAGAGGGTGAGAGAGAGGGTGGTACGTACGACATTTAGAAGATAGGCAAACTCGATTCAGGGAAGGTCAAAAAGTATATTTCCGTTATAATCTCGGGATTGATTTTATTACTTCGTATAAGAAAGTAAAAAGGAAACAGAGTAGATAAATCAGCAGTTGCTAATTTGACCTAAAATATTTTTAGCTCATCACTGGAGTCACATCATATTAAATAATTTGCTTATTTTGCGGAATTTACAGATTTTAATGATTTATTTTACAAAAAAATTTATGAAATTTATCATTTTATGCAATTGTTAATCTTAAATGCTTAATGGTTTTATCCTCATACGGATATTTAATCATCCTAAACAATATATTTTATAAATAACGGTGTAATCTAAGCACTTTGAAGATCTGACATGATTTATTAACTGTTGTTCACTTCGTAAATTAGGCTGAAAGATTTATTTCTTTGTTTTCATACATCATTAATTTATAATGAAACTGATTTAGTGGCTCTTAAGCTAGTTTTTTTTTTTGAGAAAATGTTATGTTATTCAAGGTTCTGAATAAAACTAAGATTTCTTAGAATTGAATCATAATCCTCGACACCATATTTCTTGATTCATTTTTTTAGAAACTAAACATTTTTTTGTCATTTTTAACCTTCAGGTTCAAAGTGTAACTTTGTGACCTATTTCAGGGAAAATCCAATTCGATGAAATTTATATGACTATAATCCTTGCATCCTAAAAGGATAATTAATGTTCGAAGCCTTGTTAAAATGAGGAAATTCTGCCAATGCCAATATTGTTAGTCATGTTTAATGAGCATTTAATCTTTGATCGGAGATCACGCGATTATCGCTAGATGTGTTCACATAAATAACTGAAGACTACACGGGAAAAACATTCTACATCACAAAATAAACCTAAACAGAAATACATTTGTATATAAAAAATAAATAGATACAGTACGAATTTTCGAATATTTTAAGACATTACACTGTTATTTATAAATGAATTTGTATTGGAAAGAAAGCACTCAAGACATTACATGTTATTCCCGTGTAGTGTAAAATTTGTTCAAGCTCAGTTTGACGCAACTATTCTGTGACATACGTTTTCGCATCGTGTTTTACCTATATATGAATGTTTGCAAGTGAGTGATGGATAATATTATTACGTACGATGGTTGTCTCACGTAGTGGTGTTTTCTAGCCCGTTAAAAATCTGTGACACCAACTATAATTTTTCTGTCGTTTACAACCGCAACGATTCGTAGTGGGGCGTTGTATAAGAACATACGCGTGCTCTCATTTTGACAGTGTCTGGTGAGTTTTTAGTTTTGGTGCACGGGCATTTCTGGGATCGTACTCCTTTACTATCAATCATGGTAAGTTTAAACTGTTTTATATTCCATTATATATTTATTGGTGGAGGTTCCACTAAATTTTATAAAATGAGTTAATCAACGAAAAAAAATGTTTAATTAAATTAATTCATAGATTACGTTTTTCGAATTGTTTTTAGTTCCAGTTTTATATTTTTATTTAATATTTTTTATAAATTGTTTTTTGTTATTCTTCATTTTTTTGGATTCTCCACTATATACGAGTACAATTTGTTTAAAATATGCAAATTAACTTATTTATTTTTATTTCAGGGGGTGAGACACATTTATAATTTATTTTGAAGAAATATCATAAGTTTTTTAAAATACTTTTTTTACGTAGTTTTAGTTTAATATTTTGATTTTTGATCGTATTATTATTTAACATTTAAAATCTTGCATTGCTAGTTTTTAAAAAAATATATTTTTATGCTTATTATTAATTTATTAAATGTGCTCTTTTTGTAATTTTTTTTATTCTGAGCTCTTAATGAAAGCGTAGTTAATTATAATTATATTTATAATTAGTTTAGAAATAAAGTATTAAGCAATCGAAACTATGGAATGTAATATGTTATCTAACCCAATTATTAATTATGAAGCATGCCAGAAAATTAAGAAGTGAATAGTTCGTCATACTTACGAAAGAATCTTGTAGGAAACCGAAGATGAGAAAGTCGCAATTATGCGCAAAGCATTCCAAATGTTTGACACCACGAAAGCGGGTGTAATTGAAACAATTAAAATTGCAACCATCTTAAACACAATGGGTCAAATGTTCGACGATTCAGAGTTGAACAACCTGATTGTGGAGAATGACCCAGAGAAAACTGGCAAAGTGAACTTTGACAGTTTCTGCAGCATCGCCGGCCACTTCCTTGAGGAAGAGGACGATGAAGCCATGCAACAGGAATTGAAGGAAGCCTTCAGAATGTACGACCGCGAGGGTAACGGCTACATCACCACCAACACCTTGAAAGAGATCTTGGGCGCTCTTGATGACAAACTGAGCAGCACTGAATTAGATGGAATTATTGCAGAAATTGATACTGATGGCTCTGGCACTGTTGACTTTGATGGTAATTTTGTCAATTTTGATTAAACAACCTCTTAAGGAGAAAACAAATTTATAAAATTTTAATTAAAATTTATATTGAGTTATGTTAAGATAATTGAAATCTAAATGAAAATTTTTGAGAAATGAATTTAACGGATGTTAATTAAATCAAAAATAGTAACAATATATTTGATTTCCTTTCAGAATTCATGGAGATGATGACTGGTGATTAAGTATCAAACAATTAGAACTTAGATCAACAAATAATAAATTATCTAGTTTTATAAAATTGATGAGAATGATGATGATATTCCAGGAGACTAAAGATACCACCAAATTAAATAAATTATATATTTTAATTAAATAAAATATGTGTTAAATATTCAATACATTATTAATTCTTCACCTTTCATTTTAACGGAAATTTGTCGTACACATTGAAGAACATTTTTTAAAACATTTTTTTTACTCTTTCGATGTATATAATTGCAATTATGCATTTTTAAACACAAATTTTGTATACGTACATAAATATATACAATTTTTTTAATACCAGCATTTGTTTTTCTGTAGTTTTTTTTTTTTTAGAATATAATTTTTGTTTTATATTTTATTTTTTTGTGATTTTATGCTGTTTTATTGCAATTTTGACTGACTAACCATATGACATTAAACAACAATAATTATCTATTTATATATATATTCTTTGTCCTGTTATACAATAATCCTTTAAATGTATCCAAATTTGGAAACACATCAACAAAATTAAAAACATGACTAATCTAGACAGAGTTGGACCTACAATTTTAGAATATATTTCAGTAAATAAGAAATGGTCCACAGTTATATATATTTATTATCTATGTGTATATTATTTTTAATTTATTATTATTTATTTATTTCAAAGTTTGGGTTTAACAACATTTATAGCTGATGTTTCTATAAACTATTTACATTTATTCTAAAATCAGATATTTTTGGTGTTGTACACAGTTTTACTAATGATTCTAAAGGAACGCAATTATAATTTATAATTATTATTTCGCCAGGTAAACGAACAATTTTAATAATAAGTCTTTTCATTTTGGTCAGAAATTTTTAGTAAATAATATAATGTCAAATTAAAATAACAATTTCATCTTTGCATTATTACGAAATGGCAATTGTTACGCATTACAAATTGCGTTTACACTTTTTGGCTTTGTTAGATATTATTGAATCTGAGTCTTTTCATATTATTTCATTCCTAAATTTCTCGAGGAAATAAATATAAGTTAGTTATGGATGAATATTTTAAGAAAATTACATATAGGAATATAATTTTGGCAAAAATGTAAACTTGTACGAATGCCGCTTAGATTACTCGCATAACACATGCCAGTGCTGTACTTGTTCCATTGGATTAGCGATGACAGAATTCCAATGAGATAATGCTTTTCCTCTTGCGAACATATAAGATCCCAAGACACACTTTCCTATTAGCTTATCTGAAACAAAGCACGGGATAACGTCATTACTACATTATTAAAATTTAATCAATATACTGCTCAGCGCTACGTTCAATGTGTTTCATTTTAAATGAACTAATCTATTAAATTACAAATGACAAACAATCGAGATACTATAATTTGATTTTATTATATTAATAAGAAGACCGGACATTTTTATTCGTTATAATATAAGGTGAAAACAGTTTGTTGTATTACTTTCTTATACGAAGTAATAAGTAAGTATAGCAATCATAAAATAATTCAATCTCGAGATTTTAACGGAAATATACCATTTTTGACCTTCAATGACTCGATTCTCACAATTTTGGTATGACGTATGTGTGTGTGCGCGTGTGTTTTTCTGTGTCAGCTCAAATAATTAAAAATTTGATATTTAATATCTATGGTAAGAAATATATTTAGTGAAAAAATATTTCGAAAGTTAGTCAGATATAACAAATTATTAAAATAATAAAAATATGATATATTGGAGTTTTATTTAGTTTATTTAAAAAATTATATTTTCTTGAACTATTTAAAATTTATAAGAAAGTTAAGTGCAAGCTATTGCGTGTATTTTTTCTTATGTTATACGCAACATATATTCCGATTTTCTTTTCATTTATTTACGACGTAAGACATTTGGAGTCACGTGTCGAAAATAAGATGACAAGATACGTGTGTTGATGTCCTTATACGCGCCATATATTCCCGCTTGTACGTGCTCATGTGACAGGGGAATTTCGGGTTAACTTTATCGCATGTAATATTTACCACGACCGTAGCCCGATGTCAGTTGGTACACATGGAATGCTAAACTGGTGATGTCTACTTGGGTCGGGGGAAGCCTTAAGTTGAGTCCTTCGGTAAAAGTGACGGTACCATCACTGGCCGGACGTGACACTCCCGTTTTCTTTTCTTTTACGACGCGGTATTGCTGGTTTAACGTCACTTTCACATACGTATCCCGTTTTTCACCCTGGAACTAATTTCAATTTTTCCACATTTATTATTTATTTTATACATTCTTTCCTTTCATTTAATAATAATAATTGACTTTGAGTCCAATCAATGAGTTTTTACTACTGATGAATATGAAATAAAATATTAATGATTAGAATCGATAGAAAAGTTTAGACGAGAATAATATTAGTTATTTACACTACACCATAACGCACATATATGCTTGTTATTTGTCTCATTTGTTTGTTTTGGAACCCTAGAGTTAGATGAAATTATCCTGGCGGACCCCACAACGATGCACTAAGTGATAAATCTATTAGTTCCCGAATTCCGAAAATCAAATAATTGCATTAGCTTACTGTGAGGGTGGCGGCTATGAATTCTACTAACCTTCAGACGCCTGGCTTCAATCACTGTCGCTGTCAGACGTTTCAAATTCTCGTTGTATAATAGTGAGACTAGTAGTTCACCTAGATCGGAAATTACTTCTTGTGCTTCCTGCCAGACATAATTTAAAAACTCATTAGGATAACATGTCTTTTCGTTCACAGGGAACTTTTCATTCGTAGGGTACGTGTACTAAATTATAAATATTTTAATTAAAAATGCGTTTGTTACATTCGCAATAATAAATTACGACTATGATAATTAAAAAGTTATTAAAGTTGAACAAAAATTACCATATTTCATTGCCGACATGAAAAGAAAAACCCCTACGCAGTGTCTTGCACTGAACTTATTTGAACTGAACGTATTTTGCTTAGCTAGGAGGGATATTCAAATATATATTTTGAATAATTCAAGAAAATATAATTATTTCTTATGCTACAATCATTTTTCGTATTAAAATAATTTAAAAACCTACCTACATATATATGTAATCGAAAGTACACATCTAGATTATAGACAAGTCTAAAGTTTAAAGTTTCACAATTTTATTTCCTACAGTTTTTACTGTAGAGTGTTTACAGGCAGACAAACATACTAGCAGACATACAGATAGACACACACACAAAGACATTATACCGAAAATAGTCTAGACTCAGGGAAGGTCAAGAGATGTATTTCGATTCAAATCTCGAGATAAACATTCGAATAAGAAAGTAAAAAGGCACTGATATTTAATAATGAATCACATGTCCATTCATAATACGTGTTGCTTCTGAAGCAAGAGAAAATACGTAATTTCTTTTAAGATTAAGTAGGTCAGCGACACGACATGACATGAAAAACGCAATGAAGAAAATAGAAAAAAAGAAAAATTGCAGGTGGTTTATATTGTAAACGAACAAAGGCTTTCAAAAGAATGTCAATTCTTATAAACTAATATATCACCGAGACACAACACGTATATAAATATATACAGCCCACATACACCTCCTCATAAACTCAATCCGATCTCCTAACTGCGCATATAGCTTCTACAAATGAACGGCTTCCCAATATACGAGAGCTTTACAAAAATTGAATTTCGCATCCGGAGTAAATCTATAAGCCCAGCCTAAAGATCCAGAGCATTTTTCATATATTTTAGATTTGAAATTGATGACCATGGTATTGAAACTGTTTTAGATTCCCGAGTGAATCGATTCTATCTAAAATTGTATAATTTTGTTCTTTTTTCTCGTAAATCCACTTTGTTAGGTACCTTAATTTGCAATTTCAAACATTTTTATTTTGGTAGCAAGTTTACCATAATCCCCACCAATTTTTTTGTTTAAATACAAAACAAATATTAAAATATACTTAATCGATAAAAATTACAAAATTTTACTTTCGAAATATACCTTTTCTTCCCTGAATCGAGGCTGATTATTTTTGGAATGACTCCTGTCTCTCTCTCTTTGTATCTGTGTGTGTGTGTGTGTGTGTGTGTGTGTGTGTGTGTGTGTGTGCCTGTGTTGTGTGTGTGTGTGTGTGTGTGTTAAAAATGGCTATAAATATAATATATATATTTATTATAGTTCTTTTTAAAATGTAAAATATATAGCATAATGAATAATTATATTTTCTTATTTATTCAAAATTTGTATTTTAATATCCGTCTTGTCTAAACAAAATACGTATAAGAAAATTCACAGTAAAACACTGCAGATATTTAAATTTGATTCAAATGCTTGTTCCTCCTGAAATAACATATTTTATGTGTACAGTCCGGTTGTAAAAGTTCCACTATATAAACATTGGGATATACTAGGATATATGCATGGTTTGCAAGACTGTACATTTGTTGGATTATCTGTCGCGGTATATAATTGTCCAGAGCTTATGCTGCTGGTCATAGTCTTTTGGTATACATGCACCTACAGGTAGATTAAGAATTACCTTCTCTAGATCCATTTTATACAATTGCTGCTCACTACTGTCCCCTAACTCAAGGTCACGCAATGGAAATATTACGTGACCTAATTCGGAACGGCGTTTAGCTCTGCCACCGTCGATGATGGTGAGTTTAAGGATATGATCCATCATGTTTTTGGATGATACCTATGTGTATTGTGAATATATTAGAATCTTAAATGTGTTCACTACGCGACAGGATGTTTATTAAATTTAATACAACATATAAATTAACTTACTTGGAATACCAAAGTTTCGTCGAAATATGGATTACAAGTTTTCTTCTTCTGACGTGATTGTAAATATCGTCTTTCATCTGGCATTAGATGCAGGCTGTATTATAACAACAAAGTATTAAAGTGAAATGTTTTAAGATTCTACAAGCTTTATTTCAAATGCAGATTTGAGACTTTTTTCACAATTGTCTGATGTTTCAAAGTTTGCTTTAAACGAGATTATATGTCTTCCAAGTTTAGAATTGATGTGACAAGTCAAATCTCAAGAATCCTAGTTTTCTTTTTCCGTATACAGTTCTAAATGGCGATAAAAGTTTTGTATTGAATTATGTAAAGAACGCGTTTCTAGTAAAGTTTGTGGCTCGCTTTTAAATCGAAATTGCAGTTTTCCGGGTTCAACATAAATATGTTACGGAATATTTGTTTATTCCGGTAATTATGAGTAGGGTTTCAGTTAACGAGTTTTAATATAAGATGGAAAATTAACGAGAAGCCATAAGCCTTCAATTTAATATATTTTAATGACCTTTTCTTTTAATTTCTTTGCGTACATAAAAATTGAAAAGCACCATTATCAGGGTATGAATAATAAATATACCCTGATTTCATTTGTGATTCAAAGTAGTCAAATTGGCATTACGTAACGCAAATTTTAATTAAAATTCATCAATTAATTTGTTGTTGACTCACCGCACAAACGGATCGCAACTGTTTACAGTGCCGACAGTTCTTGACGGTAGATTTTTCGCTTTCAGTAGTGACACAAGTAACTTTTCGGTCGAGGGTTCATAACGTAAAGAAAACCAAATTCTTCCTAAATGACCTTCCGGCCATTGGAAATCGTCAAGGTCAAGTGTGCTTTTATACAGGGCCGGCTCAATTACTCCCAAACCATAACAACCTGAACGAACAAGAAATAGGCATTTTCAAATTTAATTAAGCTTGCTATATTATATTTTCAGCGCCGCTTAGAATTTTATTCGTTGATTCCAATTTAAAAATTATAATTTTCTTTTTGAAGAGATGTTTTTGTTTTCGCTCAATTGGCTATAATTGTTTTTCTTTATAAGCCAGTCAAGCATTCTACAGCTAATTGGTTATTTTATTTGATTTTGATTAGTTATTAAAAGTTTCAGAGTGATATAAAATGCAAAATTTTCTTTTTTTGATATTAATGACGTTTCTATATAATAGATTTGACGGCAAAAAAACATGATACTCACTGAAAGAATTAGACCGCTTATTATGTACATTCGGTATTAAAAGCGATTCAGAGATTTCTATATCAGAATCTTCTTGTTCTTCACCGTTTGCTAAGTCGCTTAGAGACGAGCTTCTTAGAGGCGGTAGACTGAAATGGATTTCTTTCGAACTAAAAGGAATCAGTTTAGAAAGATATTGATTTGAAAATATATATTTTTAATAATAAACTAAATATATTTGGGTTTAACTAATGATTAATTAAATATTATGGGGTATTTCGCCAAGGGTATATTTTCAGTGGTTGCTTACTAATTTTAATGAAAAACAAATTGGTGGTCAGATTAAAAATACATTAACGTCCGCATAAACGAAAAATAAAAAATTTTACCTCTACCTCGTATTTCCAAATCATCTGTTATTAATTTGAAAATTTCAAATTGTATTTTCGCTATGGGGTACATTTTAAACTAGTAATTTTTAAACGTTTTATATTCCATTCTGATTACGCAGCTTACGTAAAGAGCTTTGAAAAAATATATGTAATACTTAAACATGAAACAAACTAAATAATGATTTTAATGTTGTTTCGAAGAAACTACTTTATTTTGCTCATATTTCAACATCGTAAGAAATTGGAGCAATAGGATTTATCCATGTCTTGTCTTACACAAAGCATTTTGTTTAAAGAAAATGCCTTTGTAACGTAAAACTTTCATATAAAATACTGTATAAATATCGAAATTTAATTATTATTCAATTAATGTTTGATTCCATATTATGTAAGTAATATTTCACAATATGGGAATGTAAAAAATATTTATTCTCAGCTTGACATTTTGGTAATGTATTAATTTCGAAACGACCACATTGTGGTGAATATAATTATTCTAGAACAAAGTCATAAATGATGTATGCGGCGAGATCCTTTGTTTAAAACAGTGAACAGCAACGCCAACTTCATATTTATTAAACTACCCGTTGCTTTTTGCTAAACATACTACGTATATATTAGTACTGGTATTCCAAACTTTATAACATATTGTTGGAAAGTTGTTTATAGTTTCAACATAAGCGATCATAAATTTATATTGCTATAACTAATTTTACGTTGATTGATTATTTTATCACATAAACAGAACGTTTGAAATATGCATGTTCAGAAGCTTAACTGAAATCTATAACGAAAACAATAACCATTTGAAGGATAAACATGCTCTTTATCCTGCATGTCTTTTTGATTTTCCTTTGTAAATATTTGCAATAAACGTTTTGTGAAAAATGTACATGTAAAACAGAATAGACAATTCAGTTTTTACGAGAAATCAATATGCCTACACGTGAAACTGATCCATAATAAAAAAAAACATTTATTTTTGTTATTCTTTCGAACTTATGCATTGGACAGCTATCTAATGTTGCGTACAGACTGAAATGTTTATGCTTATAAAAATATAGAAAACCACCTACATATCTATCATTGAAAGTTCCTATTGTTTTTTTTTTATATTAAGCGAATTACAGCTTGTGAACAATTAGTAGTTAGTAATTTACGCGATCATTTTGAAAACAATGCAATGCTTGTGGCATGCAAAATTAATGTAAGATATAATGTTTCATTAGGCTAGAGTGGCTAAAACTTCACATCGCTATAATAAACTCATAAGCAGGGTTCAAACGAACTACTAGGCCATTAAATTTGATTAATTGCCACATAAGGAACTACACTTAGAATGAAGCATAAAACTTACAGAAATTGCGGAACAGGCCCTTGGTTCGAAGGATATACCAGAATACTTGAAGCTTGGTTTTCTTCATCTAATTTCTTATTACGTCGTCTGGCAGCAAGGAATATGATTGCAATACTACCTAGAATAAGTAGACCTGCTACAGCTGCTACGATAGGGTATATTATTTCTGTAACATAAAGAAATGTGTTAGCGAAATTATAATAAACTCAATCAGATTCTAAATCTTTAAAAAAGTGTATTTGGATTAAAGTAAAAATATATATTTTAGAAATTGCCTTTTTCCAATGTGGTGAAAATCTTTTTAAGAGCTAATAGAAAATTATAGCTTTATAAGTTCTATTAAAAATATGATTAAAGCCATGAACGAAGGCTGAGAAGCTTAAAATATTAACTCGAAGGACAGCAATATGACACCTTTCACATTACCACATGACGGAGAAATAGGGTAATGACAATAATCGAGTCCTTGCAGCACCAAATATAATGATTCTGAACTAATATAGCTTCAATTATGGGCCAATAAAACTAGTAACTGACATCAAAAGGAAATATTTAATGACATTGAAGAAGACACACGATATTCGATCTCAGCACTTGGTTTATCTCTGTGATCGCACGAAGATATCATGTAATGTAATTAACCGGCAATTCAATTATGGCTCAAAGCTTTGGCTTTGTTAATTAATTTATTGCCATTTCCCAATAAACATATTTAGTTTTCATTTTATAAACAGATTATGAAGATGCACTTTTATGGTAGCTATCTAATCCAAATATACGGATATAGAGATTTTAATTTAAAAAACGGGTAAAGATTTATAATAATTTACAACAATTCTATTAAATATTTATTTTATTATCTATACTATAAAAATAATTATGTCATTATCGTCATCGCCTTTATGATTCTAATATACAAAATCCCTAAACTTGAAATGAAAATTTATCAATGTGAACTAAAATATTTTACATATTTCTCATGATTACGTTTGCCATAGGGAATGTATTGGGCTTCTGGGGGTTTTGGATGATAATAACTTCTAGTTCTATGTTATGTTAAGTCGTAGTTAAATAGCTTTCCGCCCCACTTCAAAACGTACAATATTTAGATATAATGCTTACATAGATTAACAGGGTCAACCCAATTTATATTATATTCGATAAGATTGCACTTAGAATAACATGAAATTCAACCAAAATTCGCTTTGGTTTACAATAGATCGAGATAGCTCTTCTAATTTGATAAATTAAACTTACTTAACAGGAAAATTTAAAAAATATATGATTGGATTCAAACGTCTTTAAATACACGAGATGTATTATGATTCGATATAGGTAAAACAATATTTTTTTGTAATGCAAAATTTTAAATAACGATAGCACAGACGATATTTCACTTCCCGGAATATGAACGATGTTCGTATATGAACTCTGACATTTAAAGTATTTCCAGATAAAAGAAATTTCTTTTCAATCATTTATGTGTCTTCAAATCAGAAGGTATCAAGTTATTTGAAATCCTCGCAAGAATGCTGCAACACTATCCCAAATATGTTCTGTAACTGAATTTGTATTGGATTTTGTATTTTTATTTGTTATTTATGAAAAAAAAACGTACTTTTTTATGGAAAATTGTTTTCAAGTGAATTATCTCACATTTGCTTCTACAAAAGAGTAAATAAATACTTTCGACTAAAAACAAATCATAATTTGTATTTTAACTCTATTGTAAATTTAAATAAAACATTTTGATCGTAATATTGTTTTGTTTGTGTGACCTATATTTTTATAATTTATAACTATTTTATTGTTGAATTATCCACGATATATTTCCGAGTAAACGAATAAATTAATATTAGGTGTGGATAGAATTTATTTTGGTATTTAATTTAGCATTAAATCATTGTTGGCACCGCGCAAAGTAATAAATTATAATTGTCTAAGCTTTAGTTTAAACAATTAATTTTAATGATTTTTTTTTAATTGAGACATTCTCTGGATAACTATGAATGATCTTATTTTGACGCATTAATCTCTACAAGTGTATTGGCGTCTGTTGTCAAATATAATAGACATTTTATATTGTTTTTGTTTTATTATTAGTACACATAAATCAACTGTTGAAAACTTGGATTTTTTTGGAATGCGTTGTTGGCAGCATTCCCAGTTTCTACATACAGATCTTTTTATTATAACTGTTGTCACATATGAATTGCATTCACTGAAAGCATTCGTATATTCACTAAATATTTTTGTATTGTGGAAGTCTGGTTACAAACTCTTATTTTAATATTTGTTATTTATTATGCCTCCATTAAAATAGAATAAATTTAAATTGAAATATTGTAAATCCATACTATTGTTTTGGGATTAATCTATTTTGATACAACTCGAACATTCTTATATTTCCGTTCTGGAAAAATTCCAATATTTTATGAGTAAATATCTTACCATATTCTGTATTTTGTTGTTTGGATACGTTATCTGGCGTATGGAAATGGATTTCTTCTTTGGGTTGAGAATGAATTAAAGATGGTTGGAAAACAGATAATGTTGGTACGTCGTTAGCGATAGGATCGCGTTTTAATTTCTTTGTCCAGGAATCTTCCATTATTTTTTCTATTGCGGAATTGATTTACATCGCTTCAACATCTGCACGTTCTGGAAAATAAAAATAAAACTAGTCACATTAAATCTATGCAATAAGATTTCTGATACAAAATAATAAATATTTGCTGCTCTAATTTCTAGCTTAAATATTTTCATAATATTGGGCAAATAATTTAAAAAACGTTTTCCTTTTCTACTGCTTATGCAACTCGTAAATTATATTAAAACAAAAACAAATAGAATAATAATTTCAAGTTATATGTTTTACCCTTATGTAATAAGATCCATTTATATATATATATATATATATATATATATATATATATATATATATATATATATATATATATATATATATATATCTATATATAAATATTCTTATAAAATCTACTGTTGTTTGATGCTTTGGTTTATTTGAATTCTTAAACAGGCTTCCTTCTTCTTATTTGCTGCTTCAATTTTAGTCAGTTAAGCTCATTAAAATTTGTGAAATAAAATACAAGTATATGTATATACATTAGAAACATAGTCTTCAAAGTATTTTGGTGTTGTATTGACATTATTTTGCTTATTTGTGTACTCTAGAAAGAGCGTAAATTGGTCCAAGTGATGTTGTTTGCAGTGCAAGATGAGTTGCTAACTCAATAACCCCTTGTGATGAAGGAGAATCGGTGAGTTTTGCTAATTATTGTTTTTGTTTGTTTCTCTGTGTTTCTAATTCGGAAATAGTTAGCTTCCACTGTAATGGAAGTGGTACTAATTAAGGATTAAGCGAAAGTGTAACTAAGTTGAAATTTAGCAGAGTATGAAAAAAATAGATATTTTAAGTAAATGCATATTTTCAAATTAGATGCAAAGTATATTTTGCATATATATCTTAAAATTATATATGCAATACATTAGTTGCAAAGATGTTATCTGCGAAGGAAATTGCGAGTAAAACGTCGCAATATAAAACAATACGCAATGCACACAGCAGACATATTGGGTAGGCATATTATGGAACAGCACGAATATGTAATATATAGGTCATATCACACGGTTATATCTCTTCAAAACAATCGAAATCATGTTCATATTCAATATATATATAGGCTCTTGAGAATAATCGAGAATTGAATTACAGTTAACTGATTTCATATTAATCTATCGAAATATGTGTTAAATTAATGATGATATGTAATTTCATTATCCATTATTGTATACATTCTACTATATAGTGTACAAATAATTATATTTATATAATGATCAAATAATTTATAAACAACTACATACATAAAGTAATCAGTAAAATGTAGGTATGAATCAAATTGTTATTTTCACTATTTTCGAAACAATGATTAGCTTTTTATTGTCAGTGTACGAAACTTTTCAAACAACCATTTCAGAAACAATCTCTCTCCAGAGATTGTTTCTGTCTTTATTCATACATCATACTCCATCAAAAAAATGATATATTATCAAAATCACACCACATTCTTTTAAAATTCCCGTTACCTCTGATTTATTCCAAACAAATACATTTTAATTTACTATTTTATGACAGACTAAAATGAATAATGGTTCTAAAGTATAATTTTAATCTGGATCAATTCTTATTGTTACACTGAAATGATTAAAGACTAAAAGCTGCAATAAGCGCCGACAAAGCGTAATAAAACATGCGTAATAATTCGATATACGCACGCATATATAATATAAATGCGAATGGCCATGAATTTGCTACGCGAAATTCTAAAGACAGATTCATCTTTTAAAGCAGGGTGTTGCTATTGAGTTTGTATTAGAAACGAGAAAATCAATAATTTTAATCTGAAGCTCTGTGTTTATGCTTTAATCGCGGCTTATTCAAGAAGTAACGTGACGCGTGTGAATTTGAATTTTTAATTATCTTTAAATATTTATGCTTACTTTTTATTCACCAAAAATATTACTATGTATGAGATAATTTTTTTTGTGTTTTATAAATTTATAAATACAGAAATCACTACGATTGTTCTAAATATATGAATTTGTATAAAATAATGATATTTACGCTGTATAATTTATTATGTAAATTTATATAAATGTAATGCGTTCAATGCATAATATTTTGTTTGCGTTTTACGCGGGTATAATTTTTAATAATATGAGTGTGTTTGGTTTAATAACGTTTCCATTATAATTATTACATTCATTTTGCTTGCTTTTCAAGAATCTAAAGTAATAATATGCTAAAATTAGTTTTGAATTAAGTAGATTCTAAAGAAATTTTGTTTTTATCTATTCAGAAACTCTAAGGTATCTCAGAGATATATTGATTAGTAAAAATTTTATTAATTAATTAATTAATACGAGCTCATTTGCACCATAAAACCATTTTTTAACGCGAATAAATCTTTAATTATTTTCACACCAATAGGTAGATCTAAAATATTTGTATTATTAGATTTTGTAAGTAAAATTTTGTGCAAGAAAATGATTAAATCAGTTGCGTCTTTACTATCTACGGTTCCTACTTTCAGGTTTCATCTAAAAGTGAATTAATGTAAAGAAAACGCATTACGAGAGTTTTATTTTTTAAGTAATTTTACTGAAAATGTTTTTGAATTTTTACTTTCTTATACGAAGTTATTATGAAAAGAATATATATTGAGATTTTAACACAAATATATCTTTAGGAATGATGTCTGTCTGTTTGTGTGCATGCGTGTGTGCGTGTGTGCGTGTGTGCGTGCGTGTGTGTGTGTGTCTGTCTGTGTGTGTGTGTATGTGTGTGTGCGAGTGCCTAAAATGTTGAAGGAAAAATATTAAACTTTAAAATTAAAATTTGTTTATGCCTGGAATGAAAACCTCCTATTTTTAAAAAAAATGCACTTTAGTAAAACTATTATGCGCTGCCGCTTCGCAAGGTCATGGCGTCATCACTGAATTATTAAAGTGAATCTATTATCAAAATTAGTTCGCATCATTAATTTTATGCACAAAAATCTTACAATATGAGTCATGCGTCATATAAGATGATTTTCTATACAGTTGCCTTTGATAGTCTGACTGAAATGCGTCGGTGTAGCAATAATTTTGTAAATATTGCGTCTCACTGTTACACCAAGGTCATGTTTAAAGGAGTAATTGAATTTCTGATTACACATGGCATAAAAAATATGATTTTTATGCCATTTGATTCTACGTGCCTAAAGAAATTGAATTTACTTTCAAATATTGACAAAAAAGTTATTCTAATGTAATATAAATTTTTTCAACAATCTTACCTAGGAATGAAATTAAAAAAAAAACGATTTTCGCCATTTTACCTACATATACATATAATTTGTTTCGGAGAATCTATATAGATGTATGTATACGTATATATCATATTTTGTATTTGAATTTTTTAATAAAATAATTCAATTAGTCATTTTTGTATGCAATTTTAAGCTTCCTATAAATACGGAGAGTGCTGTATTGAATTGATAAAAATTCACATACACCCTAGGGACCACCTTTCACTTAATGTTATCGTGCTGATCAATACGTGGGTAAAAATTGATCGATTCATTTTTATGCATTCACCAATTTTCCTCCGGGAAATCAAATTTTCAAATCCGAATAAATAAATTTTACTAACGAAAATGAATTTAAAATGTGCGTCTTCAAGCAAAAATATATATTTGGCAATATTACAGATTTATTTAAAGAAGCTCTTAGAAGAGTAGAGATTTTAGATGACATATATAGTGTTGCAAGTGCCTCTGTTTGAAATTACAAGTTGTGCTTCATTCGCTATCCCAACAAATTAAAGCCGAAGTAAATTGGACATGTTTAATAGTTTCGTGCAAATGGTGTTGCAATATTCATGTAAACTCAGTTATTCCACATGTTTTAATTGCATATAACAACTATAAACTTATATAACAACAGTTCTCTCTTTTGAAACATATTATTTATAAATATAATGTACATATTTAATCAATATAAAAACAAATTTAAAACGATGCTTATAGATTAAATAATATCCACGGACATCTGACATCTATGTGTACCAAAGAAGAATAATATATAATTAACAGTGTACCATTTAGTAATATATTTTCATAACTGTGGATTATAGCTTTCTTAGTTTAACATATATTCTACATATTCTCATCACGCCTCATATCTATGTAAATTACTAACTTTACTAAAGCAGTGTAATAATGAGAAAATATTAATTATTTAAAGACAACCTACTTAACTTTTCAAAATAAATAAATAATATTGAACAAACGAAAACATATATTTTAAGTTTAACTATGCCTAAATAAAGATATTTGTTTTAAAAAATTGCAAATTGGTGGCAGTTGTTAGCGAAACTCGTCCAATTTTGTATTCAAATTGAAACAATTTCGTTTCCCAATTAAAAAGTTTTATTTTCGTTTCCAAATATATTATAAAGAAAAAATACAAATACAATCAGGAACATACCAAAATACAGTAGATAAACTCGAACAGTTCAATTAGCTATTTAAATTGTCCACAATCACAGAAGCCCCGTAACCGGAAAAGCGCGATAAATATTGTGGATGTTGAAATAAAAACGGACGACACGAGCTCAACCCGCGAAAGGTTTGATACTGGTTCCACAACTCACGGTGTGTTATGCGTGGATCCGGTTGTTGAATGTTTTGGATCCGGTGTTGTTAGCTGGTGGTTGACAGGGTTCGACGCCCACAAGCGACGCTCCGGAGCCGTTCGCCCGGAATCGGACAATGTTCGGGCGAATCGAGTTCGGATCTAGCATGTCAATATGTGCTCTCATATATAACATGTTATATCTATCCAGTTCATGTTATTTCTCAATTCTTCTTTTTATTTCCATTATCAGATTGGATATGGATTATATTTTTGGCGCACTAGAATTGTTTTAGTGATTTGTCTTGCAGGAAATTTGCTTGATCAGAGAACTAAACATATTTTGGGACACTAGAGTATTAGAGATAGTTCTGGGAGAAACATTTTAATTTTCCTAGTTTTATGAGTAGAAATATTTATTTTTTGATGCAGTCAAAAAAAGTTTAATTAATTGCAGTTGTTTCTAGCTGCAGAAAATAAAAAATAAGTTTGAAAGTAGTTTTATTTCTACAATAACCCCCACAGGAATAGTGCGAAGTTATGTTGTGGTGTACTGTGTATATCCGAAATTCCGGCAATATACAGGGTTGTTTTAGAGTTTAGGTCTAGACGAATTATAGAGTGGAAGCTATTTTGTGTTAATTAGTTTTGTTTAACTAACATTGTTAATAGCAAATTGAAAATGTCTAAGGTAACATTGATCAAATATCTGCAATATCTTAGACTGAATATTCATAATTTTACCTCCAGGTTGTAGAGCGCACAGACACACACACACACACACACACACACACACACACTCACACACACACACACTAATACACATACAAACACACATACAGAGACAGACGGACGCTATTTCAAAAATAGGCAGACTTGATTCAGGGAAGGTCAAAAGTAGATTTCCGTTCAAATCTCGAAATTGTTTTTTTTTATTATAATACTTACATATTAGTTCGTTTAACAAAGTAATAACTTTACAGATTTTGCAAACATATTTTTAGTGGTAATCCAATATTAAATTATTGCAGTACTAAGTTTTGGTTATAAAGTAAACATTTTCATGCTCAAATAAAGATAATAAGTTTTAGTTTGAAAATATTAAGATAATTAATACTGCTGCGCTATATATAAATAGCATACTATGCTTCGTTTTACGTCTAAGAAATTTACTATAATGGCACGCTTTGGAAAGGTTTTAGAATACTGTGCAAACACTCCATTTTTCATTCGATGTTTGCACCACTTTATATCTAGAAACTGTTTGTTCGGTTGGCCCAACAACTTTACACTTTCATTATATATGTAGTTACAGGTTTATATGTATGCGTAACAAATTTATTCTTTCTTTACTGTTCTCCGCGGAAATTGCCACCAATTCTTCGGATGATAATTATTCTTGGGAACATTTTCAACTCTTTACAGAAACTATTCAATTATTGACTTATAAATTGTTTTCATTTTCTATAAAAATATTTAAAATTGGTTTACAAATATATTGTATTGCATAGTCAGTACAGATCATCAGCGATTTTAATTATTTTGAAATGATTAAGTGCGTCAATGGCATGATTGTAGTGGCTGCTAAATTTGATGAAGTGTCTATATTTGCCAAGTGTCACATTAATTTTCATTCTAAATGCCATGTGACATTCTAAATATAATTGACAACCCGATGTTTATTAATATATTAATATAATAGGCTTCAAATCAAACAATCGATTATCGACAAGATTCATATCTCGTAGTGACCAAGCTTACCAAAACCGTACGAACAATTTAATTCATTATCTATATAAACGTTCCTCATATTTCCTATTGGTTATTTTAATCTGAAATATAGTCGATCACTAACTTAATTAGTCGATTAATAAGCAGAGCATTATTTTAAATAGACTGGTGGAAGCCATGTGGAAAGTTGGAGTAAACGTAAAACCTAACTATCGGAAAATTTAAAACGAAGTTTTAAATTACTTCATCAACTAGGTATATACCAGAATTAACAAGCTATTAAAATAGATTTAAATAACTTCTCCAATGATTTTATTTTTTTATTCTACGTAAATTCAACATATTTGTATCTCCGTGGATTATTGTGACATATTTGTAATTGAAAAAATCTTTTTAGATGTAGTTTGCTTTTGTATTAAAATATATTTGTAAAGTTAAACGTTTTCAAGTGGAAGTGACATATAAATAATACGTGGTTTAATTGAATACTGAATATAATAGAAATGTTACAAATTGCGATTGGATTTATTGATAACTAGGCTTGATTACTTGACTCCAAGTTCATACACATTACCGTTTTCCCTACAATTATTTCTATTGATGTTGTGAATTCAACAAATTATCTTGATATTGATTGAGCCTATTATTAATTAATACTAATTTTAAACAATACGTTTCAATTTATATATTAATAAATAAGCACTTCCGGCTTGAGTTAGCTGTAGTGCAATCACACAGAGAGAGAGAGAGAGAGATAGAGAGACGTTATACCAAACTAGATTCAGGCAAAGTCAAAAGTTATATTTCCGTTAAAATCTCGAGATCGAATTTTGTTATTATTACAATACTTTGTATAAAATGTAAAATGATTTTAAATTTGTTCACGAATTTGATCTATATATTTATTTTTTTATAATATAGTAATACCAATTCATTATCGATGGATAACGACAAGGTTTTTATAGAAAATGTAATCCAAGTTAATACGACTAAATTAAAGGGAAAAGGGTTTATAGACAGTAACGAAATGTTTTACGGATTTATTTTAACATTATTATATTTTGTTTGATGCACTGATGGGGATGCTCGAACTCATTTTATCAGGGTTTTAAACTCATTTTATCAGGGATTTAATTTCATTTTAATTTTCAGTTAAAAAGGTTTTTGTGTCTGAGTTGGTTGAAAAGTTAAGATTATTTCTATTTTAATATTATTATTAGATATTTTAGGATAGTATTTATTTCCTAGTGCGTAGAGACTGATGGAAAGTCCTACGAACAGATAATGCCTTGCTGAGGTTATTCTCGTTAGAGACCTTGCAGAAGTGGAAGCCATTTTATACATTGTCAGTGAAACATCACCCTAGTGTACACTCAAGCCTTTGTGTGTTCCATTTACAGGTTGCAAGGTTACTAAAAGTTTTACTTGGGAAATCGTAAAAGTACAATATTTGGTTTAACGTCATTTTCAAATAAAAAGTTTTCGTCCCACATCTTTTATCGAAAATATTGATTTAAATAACATTTAAGTAATTTACCAGAAAATATTTCATTTAATTCGAATGAGTAAATTAATGAACTGAACATAAATAAAATGGAGAGCAGAATTGTATGAATTACACAAATTGAATTTATATGTCTAAACCAGATATGAATGTTGTTAGCGAGTAAACATGTTTACAAAATCTTCATATATATATATGTATATTTTTTATTATGAAATACGTGTAGTTTTATACAAAAATATAATATTCATATTGTTTATACAATCACAAAATAGACTACCCTTCGAAGAGATCATTTATGCACAATCGCCCGATTTCTTTCCTTGTAAAAGAAACTTGGTACGATGAAGAAAAGTTGTAAGAACTTTTAAGTAAAACTTGAAGCATAATTCAAGTGCGCGAATGTGCTTACTAATAGAGATATATTCTAAAAAATAAATAATAAATTTGGGATCCTTATAACTAATTATTATAAGCTAGACAACTTTATAATCTTCAACACTGTTTCGGATAGTAGAGACGCTTGAAGAAGTTTCTGTAACAATTTTCTTCCGGTTGGTGTCTCATATATTTGTCCACATTCTGGGATAATTTTCTTTTACTAAAAAAAAGTCGTTTATTTGATTCACACATGAGTAATTACAAACAATAGCAATGTATACATAATTGTCCTTAATCTTTACTTTCTTATACGAAGTATAAATAAATATTGTATAAAAAGAATTAGATCTCGAGATCTTAACAGAAATATACCTTTTGACCTTCCCTGAATCGCTTTCTTTCTTTGGCTGTATGTGTGTGTGTGTGTTTTAGAAAGAGAGTGCTCTACAGCCTAAGCGGTAGAAGGTAAACTTAAGATTTGTATATGCCGAACAAGAAAATTTACTATTTTGAAATAATATTCAAACCGGAAATGATTTTTAGCTTAAAACGTTTTTAATAGTTTTTGAATGATCTGTGAAACTACTGCACTTAGAGGAAAAGAGTTCGAATTAAAATGAAAGATATATTTCGTACTGCTTTTGTTTGAATTTTGTTTTTAAAAGAGGTGTTGTTTACAAGAAAATCTCTTAAAGTATTTTCTTATCTTATTTATGTTGCCATAGTGACGTAGGTGTATTAAATATTATAACATAAATCGTATCAACTATGTCTGTCAATTGTTTAACAGAATAACAAAATAGACTCAAATAATTTGGAATTTAATATTTATTGAAAGAAATATATTTAGTGAAAATGTTTATTTTAAAATGTAAAAAATATAACATAATAAATAATTATATTTTTCCTGAATTATTTAAAATTTATGCGGACATTAAATTAAAAACCTAATTTGTAAAAGTTCTTAAATATATTAACAACTCTGTTCTAATAATGTAATTTATATATAAGATACATTGAAATTTCTCTTTGCCAACTAAAGACGCGACTGCACTGACTTTATGAAAATGAAAATTGTATCTGACTCTTGCGTTTCAATGACCTAAAAAGGTCAATAAAATGTTCTATTTATAACCCTCGGGTTGTTTCTTTAAATAATTGTAATTGAAGGTGTCACAAATCGGATTCAGTTAGCTAATGAAATTGGATAAAGTAATTAGGTTAATTTTATCCCGGTTTAAGTCACTCTACGTAGTGTTTCGACATGAATCTACGCTCTTAAGTTTCCTCGGTAGAAGTTTGTAGTGTTTATCATGCATTAAAAAAGCTATTTGTGTATTAAAGTCTAATTCACTTGTCAAAGTTAGTAGTAAAACAACAATATAAAAATTCTAGTATTTATTTAATCGCGTCTTCCATACCACAAGATAACAATTCTCAGTAGAATGTTAAAATAACAAAAAAGTAAACAATAATTTGTAAACAGCAATCAATGATAACATAGCATTGTTGTATTCCGCAAGAATTATGAATAATTTTATTAATATCTAATGTGATAATTTATTACAAAATAAATTTAAACGTACTCATAAATTTGTTTTTTGTCGCAAGCCACAGTGATTCGACAATCCTCGTTACCAATTACGAATGTAACTAAAGAAAACATCTCGGCGACCACGTGAATTAGATAACCAAAATGTATATGCATTTTTGGAAAAACAAAAACGCTAAAACAATAAAAATCATTAAAACAATATGCTCAACAACGATGAATCACAAAAATTTCAAACAAAACATGGCGTACCTATCATCCTGCATTACTTCAATAAACTGTTTCATATCGCGGTAAACTAAAGATAAAAACCACCTTTCTGATTCATTTGCGTAATAAAACACTTCGTTATATTTACGTATAGCCGAGTTCATCTTAACAAATGTAACAGCTATACAATTCTAAAATTATATAAAATGCAAATGTCTAGTGCGAATCGTTTCTGATGAAGCAGTAGAACAAGATGGCTTCGCGGTTTCCTGCTTTTTCAAAAAGCTTCAACGTTCAACGGTTAATTTAATACCAGAATTGTCCACGGCGTTGGAAAGTACATCCTGTTTCGCCAATCCTACCTAACGCTTCTGGTTTGGAAATTATGCAACTTGCTTCGAAACTAAGCAAATCAAATTGCCTTTCTTGTAATTAGACTTTTCTTTACAAATATTACCGATATCGTAAAATATAATTGTATTTGTATAATAAATAAAATGAGCCAATATTAACTTAAGCTTTACTAGAAAACTGAATCAACTTCTAAAAACAAATATTTATCTGTAACTCTGTTTCGTAACAAATCTCATTAAATGTACCGAAACAATATAAATGCTCATTACGTGATTTAATTAAAAATTCTAACGAATACAAAAATGATTATATAACATAAAAAAAAATAATAACGAAAAAATATATGTGAAGTGGAATAATAAAAAATGACATAATTTTATTGTTGATCATCAATCTTTATTTACTCATGTTTAAACAGAAAATGAGAAAATTCCATTTAGCTTTCATGAAAAATTAAATTGCTTTTATATACAAGTATTTTTTGTTTTCTATTCTATTATATAAAGTGTCATTAGCACCAAAAACAATTTCTTCTCAAAATTGAAAATAACTTCAGCTTTGAAACAAAATATTGTTTTGATCTGAAAATGTATTGAAAATAAAATAAAACGGTCGTCAACGATGCATAAATAGGAATCTTCTGATTTTATGAGGCATTGACAATATCTTTTGAGTATTTCGCATTTTTATCTTTTATGTTTCATTGTTGGAAATCATTCATTTCGTTTGATGTAAAACACAAAAAGTGTGTACTGAAGCAAATTCTTTAATCCAACGTACAATTACAATTATTGTTTGATCTAGTTCAGTTAATCCCGAGGATAATCTCATGGGTAATCTCTTTTGTTTGCGTTTGTTATAGACACTAAGCAATCAGACTGCATTTTCAACCTATTTTTAAAACTACCATGAACAATGAACAGACGTTTTTTTTAACTAATGTAATTTTACACTGTAATAATTAAAGTCTATTTGTTTTCCATATGATAAGGCATGGTCTACTTTACTGTAACTCTCCATTCACGCACAATTTATGTAAACACAATGTATATGGTCGTAAGACACGCGAATAAAGTTATTTTTTATGGCTATCATAAAAAAAAACATCGGCATAAAATAGATCTATAAGGTCTTTGAATAGGAATTGAAACTTCGTTTTTTTATGTCAATATTTCAAAATATACATTTTTAATTCCACTTTGCAAATTGTTCGAAATTTATAAAATTTAATAAAACTTTAGATTGAAAATTTGGAATATTATACATAAGGTATTTTTTTATCTAAGCTCATAAGCTACGTTTAAAAAACTGTTTCACCGTATGTGTACGTATTACTTTAGTTTTATTTTTTATTGGAAAAAATGAATCGTAGTTAAATTATTTTATGCAAATATTGCGTGACCACATCCCAGCATGCATTAATGCAATATAGTGCTGATTAAATATTTGGTTTGCCATGCAAAATAAAAATGTGTCAACCCCAAAGTCAACTGCGGAGATATGTGTTGTAATTATGGCACTTTTGCTTACTTTACTTTTTATGATACCATGAGATAATCTCTGTTGCCAGATCAATAACTATTTGCGATAGAAATTTAATACAAAAGTAAAATAGATTTTCGTTAAAAAATGCACGATATACATACATGGTATTAAAAAACTGAATAAATTATAAGTTAATAAATATTAAATATAATAAATGAATAACGAAAGAAAATATAAATGCTTGATAGGTGCTACATGCTGCAATTTTACCTAACAAAATGGACATATTACTGATGATATTTTTCATAAAATTGATAATAAATATTCATTAATATTAATTTAGATGAAAAATATTATGTTTAGCTTTCGATTAGTTCAACCGCAGTAGGTACATACATACAAACAAGCGATAAATCTGGCATCATTGGTTATAAGCTTCGTGCAAGCATGCTGCAGGATATAAAAGTTTTATTCTGATATTAGATAAATATCAGTAACTTTTTCCCATATACAGAAAAGTCAATAGTATCTAAATATTTTTGTGACCCTAATATGAAATATGGAATTGCTCTTAATATTTATTATTTATAATATTGCGTAGAACCTTTTATATTACTAAAATTTTGTAAAATAACTGACAAATCCAATTTATATTTTCTAAAATGTGAATTTACCATTCTGAAATTTATTTATAAATACTACATTCTTGTAAATTCAATTTGAAACCCACTGACAGCTTTTATCAGTAATATATTGACAGCGACGACAGAGAAACGGCGTAGCAAATAGTACCATGAATTTCTCTTTGAAGATGTTAACATCTTGTGGCATTAGAGTTAACAAAGTAGCGCGCGTGTTTTATACGAAATGAAAAACCTTTTTTCCGTCGTTGACGTAGACATTTCCCGACAAGTGACTTCGTTTTATCGAGTAATCGAACTAAGGCAACATGTGATGTATAAAGAAAAATGTAAACAATGATGAGCAGATGTGTCTTTTTCCAGGAGTTGACATTCCTAGCATACTAACTTTTCAGTTTCAACCGAGAGACATTTACTCATATAGTCACTAAAAAATACACACGTGCATGCTTACATAGTTTCATTTTTACGTAAATAACTAATTATCAGAAAAGCTTTTTTTAGAAGCTTATTATTTATCTATGAATTGAGCATAGTTTACAGTGATCTGCCAAGAATAATTGTAGTTTTAGATTTAAATTGTTTAAGCAAATGATTAGATGAGTCAAGTATTCCAAAAAAACATTTTTTTACTTTCTTATACGAAGTAATAAGTATTGTAATCATGAAAATATTCGATCTTCAGATTTTAACGGAAATATACCTTATCATCTTTCCTGAGTTGATTCTGACCATTTTTAAAATGACGTCTGTCTCTCTCTCTCTCTCTCTGCGCGCGCGCGCGCGTGTGTCTGTCTGTGTGTGTGTGTGGAAGCGTTATGGATCCTAAACGGTTGAAGGTAAAATTATGAAGCTTTAAACTTAATATTTGTATATGCCTGGCATTTTTGATAAAAATTTATATTTTCGAGTTCAATGAAATTGACATACAAAATATTTATTACTATTTCCTAGTGCTATTATCCCTGAAATTGCTAAACTAACTAAATGTGTATATTCTTCAACTAACAATAAGTTATATAACGGCAATGAATGTGTTTTAGAGTCGATATTGTTGTATATTGAAACTAAAATTGAATAGCGTGTTGTAACGTTGATCTAATTATGATTTTGCGACAATAAAAAGCAATATTTCGATTAATTAAAACAAAAATATATTTAATTTAAAAGTATTATAACTAGAATTGTTTTTCTATGGTTGTCAATACCAACTGGCCAATTACTATTAACAACTGAGTTCAGTGGATCGAATAATGGCAACATCAGTACTGTAATTAGCACCAAAATCCCGGTGCCTGGAAACTATACAGCATATATATGAATATTACAGGCTCTAAAATTATAATTACGGCACTGTATACACTATTATATTTGTGTATTATGTCAATTCTGGGTATTACGTTTTAATGATCACGTGTAGTAAACTGCATGTGATATTTTGTAGTCAATATTTCGAACAAAATAAAGTTGTCTTTCTGGATGTATATTTTCCTATTTATAATTCATTTAACAGTAAAATGTTTTTGAATGTAAATATTTAAAAAGTGTCTGTTTATTTGTCTGCACGTAAACTACAAACATACATACATCAAGATATATTAAAATGTCATACAAAACTATTCGTCATGACAAAATGCAAGCCAACTACTACTTGGCAACTAGTGTCTCGAATTGCGTTTCGGAAATTCGGTGCAATATATCTTAAAAGTGGTTTTATTTCTATTGAATAAAACATGGGGCGTTTGTGAACCGGTACGCATTCGAGCGTTGTTAAACTCACCCATGACGGCAAGTAATATTTACATATTACAGAATGAAATGTAGAATATGAAATTGCCACTTTAATGTTATTCTTTTCACTATTCATCAATAGTAAGAATAAAATGATGACGAAATTGTCCGAGTAATATTTGTTATATATATTTACTTATTGGTATGCAAAATTGCGACGCAATTGAATCAAATAAGTGAGAATGTAAATAAACATCCATATCGCATTATATTTGCTTCGTTAGTTCAATCATTAATTATATTTCTTATGTAAAATTATGTATTTGATGATATGAAAGTCATGGTGTTTTAAAACATGATAAATCAGTATATTTTAAAAATAATTTCATTATTTACAAATAACAAGACTAGTTTTACAGTGTAGATCTTAAGCATACATTTATACATTTGATATATTTACAATTTTCATATGTACATAACTCTTTGGCAAATATTTTAATTTAAGGCACACTTATACATACATAATCGAAATATAATAATAACAAATTACAATTTATTAATTTGAAAATGTTTGCCATTTCAGTCAGTACTTTTAAAACATATTATTTGGTATTCAAAATGTCACATGAATTGAAAAATGATAATTACATCTTAATATCACAGTAAATATTGTAACTGAAAAAATATTTCATAGTTGTATCACTAAAAATTGATTCATACATAATTTGGCACAAATTCACAAAAATTAAAAATTACTAAAGAATCTTCCGAATTACTAAAACAACTAATAACACAATCAAATGTTCCGTTCTATACAAACCTATACTACTACTGTACTGAGCGGTTGTATGAACCACTATGGCAGCCGTAAGGGCACTTAAGCTCAGTTCACTTGCAACGCGAGGACTTTGTCTCACAACTAAACTCGCAAGTTTTTCGGCTTCACGTACACAAGCTTCCAATTGCAAATCAGACGGTGAGGCCACCGCAGATTGTACCAAAACAATAATATCCAACTCAATGCTTAGATATCCAGTTAGCGAGCATTGAGCCACTTGGATCTGTCGTTCTAAAGCTTTTAGAATCGATTTCAGCGTTAAGGACGACAACGAATGGCCGTGTAATGCGTATAACGCGCGGTCGATTTGTTTTCTTGAATATAACAATCGTATAACGCCGCCACAAATTGGACAGCATGCTCCTGGTGGTGTATATCCAACGCAGTCAGAACTCGGTAGATCGGAGCACTGTACGGCGCCGTTACATTGTTCAGTTTTCAAATCACCGATCACGCCTACCGTAACACAGGGTCCTTTATAGTCTACAGTGATGTAATCCGCACGCGCAGCACATTCCGATATATATGTTTTACCGTTTATACCACAGATGGTCTTGTTGTAGTCACACACATGGAGGCACGGGCCGCGATATGCGAATTTTTTGCCGCGACGCAGAAGAAGACAGCCGTTTGAATGTTCTTGATTATCGGTATCACATACAGTGTCTTGGGGTAGCTTACTACAATTCACTGTTGAATTTACTGGAACAAATTTATTATAATTTTAAAATTTTATATACATACAAAAAATAGGATAATAGAAAAATTTTTCTCATTTGGCATTTTTATTTAATTCTATTTTGTTTGTTATTGGATTATAATTTGTAAAAAAAACTTACGACATTCATATTGTTTGCATGGTTTGTGGAGCAGTGATAAACAAACTTTTGGATCAGGAACACATTGTTGACTGATCGGACATGGGTTGCTTTCACATGGGTCAACACATGAGCCGTATTCTATATCTGCATCACTTAATCCAGCACATCTGCAAAGAAAATAATATACTCTTATGACAAAAGTAATAATATTTATGAGCAAATTAATGTTCTTCATTTATTATATTTATTTTAACGCTAATTATTGTAGAATATGCATACCTTGCTAAACATAAATTTGGGTAATTCAACCCATTCCTTCCACATGTAGGTGCATAATGCGAAGGGCAATTACAAGGCAACGTAGTATATGTTGGATCTACTAAACTCAAACTATTTCCATCACATTTTCTCTTGCTACATATAATTTCACCCGCGAAACAACTACACATATTACAATCCATCCAAAACGATGCACCATGTTCAATTTTATCCTTTCCCAGCCAGCAAGGTTCCAACAAAAAACATGGCAACGGCTGACATTGTTCAATATTCCCTTTAACACATTTACATATCTTCAAACAACCATTTTGTCCCATAGCAATCGGTATTCGTACATGAGTTCCATCAGGAACCAAATATTGAGACACTTCTCCCATCTTACAACCAGAAGTGCAAGTATACGGGCGACAGGATGTTCCAGGAGCACAATTTCTATTTATAGAACAAATTTGACTGGGACCACATGGATCTCCTTTGCAAGGGGACGTAATTTGGTCACGTGGAATATAGTAGCGATTTTCTGAAGGTTTCATAAAGTGTTGTAATGAAATGCAAGGATTATTTGGGTTTTCTGGAGATAGTTTTGAACAGACTGATGCAACGGTGTGTTCGGAGGATGTTTTACTCCAGTCCATGCATTCGTTTAAGATGTCTTCGCATGCATCGCGGCAAATTTGTGTCGCATGCGAATGTCTTGAGCACGGCTTTATTTGAAGCGTGCACGCTATTGCTCTCCATGTATTAGGGTTGCAGCGGGATATGTTTCGTACGGATAACTGAAGACCTGGAAGGCTGAAAAATCCTTGATGTTGCCAGTACGTTACATCGAACATGGCTGCTTCATCAGCCGCTGGTGTACAAGCGCGGAACAGTTCTGTTGGACGGTTATTAAAGTTTGTACAATAACTTAATCCATCGCAACCAAGTTCGCAAGGCTCTTCCACTGCAAATTAAAAACCAATATTAATTTACACAAATGCTATTTAAGGAAATTAAATATTAGGGAATATTTTCATGGTATGTACCTTCATCGATACAATTTCTCAATTCTTCTTCGGCTAATTGACTCAGACATTTGTTGTCAAAGTCTTCCCAAAGCCGTGACCAGTCATTCGTGAATGTTTTCGCGCATAGTTTACGACATTGCATGCTGCTGGCACGGTGACAACAATGCAATTTAGCGGAATCCATTCCCAAACGATCGATGCGAGATACTTCTACTGATGGCGATATAGAGTCTGTTGTCTTTAGGAAACACTGCCAGAACATATCCTAGAAAATCACCACAAATTGGTTTATAAATAAACGAAGTAATTAAAGAAATATTTCAAACATACTTGAAATGAGGGAGGACCACATTCTTCTAATAAATTATCAGCGATTTCTTGATGTGAAGTTTTAGATTTCAATACTCGTTTGCAAGCTTCTCTGCAATGATTATTGCCCGATTTTTCACAGCAATGAAGATCTAAAGAAATTTTAATTTTATAATGCAGTTCGTTATTCTTTTATAATTAGAATTTTGAATATTACTTACGCTTATCTGAATTTGTGGCCGGTGTAACTTTCGCGAAATTCTTCACACAATGCAACACTTTCGGACTAGTATCTTGACACATATTCGTCACCCGGTTTCGCTGATCGCGAGTGGGTGTCCTGTGGCTCTTGTAGATCTCCATGCATGCATGTTTACATTCGTCTGTCTTTGCGTTCCCGCAACACACATCGCCCAATTCTTGTCGATCGAGGCACGTGAAGAATTCCAATTCGTCACTCTTCCGACAACCATCCATCAAATCTTCGCGCGTCGTCGCACTGATACATTTGCGTTGACATTTCGAGTTTTGCGGCAATGGGCAACAAGTTCTTCCTGACCATGATTCTCCTTTTGTCATTTCTATAATACAAAATAAAATTTCTTCAAATAAAATCAATTAATTTTTATTCTTAGAAGAATAAATTACGCAAAATTTAAAAATAAATTTGTAAATTTGAACAAATTAGGCGAATGAGTATAATTTATATAAGTATAACATGTCAATATTTATCTTCGCGTCTATAAATTTATTAAATCATAATTTTTTTTAATTTATTTATTATGGAGACTGCGCCCACTGATAGGATGTTGTGTGTATTACAGTTTACTAATAACGTAGATAGATCGAGAGGTTGAATGAGTGGTAGGTTGGCTGGTAGCTTGGTAGCATATCGTGGCCCGTTCATTTTCCAGTATCGAAAGTTCGAATCGTTGAGTGTACACCGCCCGTGTAGGCAAACTGCATGGCTATAAATTTTGTCCGAGTGGACATTTACCGTGCATGTTCGTACACCGCTTAGTAGCTTTGCGTATCGCACATCTTTTGCTGTTTAGCTGACAGGGTCGGGTCAGCTTCGAGCGTAAATTTTACACTAATTGTTTTTCGTAAAAATATATTCATTTCTGATTAAAAATAGCCATCAAATAATTTACCATACTTATAGAATTTTAATAAAAACCATTTTTAATTTCTACATAATACAATCACAATTTATCGAATTTTTCCATCGAAGTAATATATAATTTGTATTTTTAATATATTATTGCAATTTTTTGGGATAAAATATATTCTGATTACTTTCTATTTCCGTTACGTCCCTAAATAGTCATAAAATAGTAAACCCCTAAAGACAACCCTGATAGTGTGATACCTTCGTACCCACATCACCAATATGCGACCATGACCGGTCACATACAAGTACCACGCTTGCATACTAGAAATACAGTCACGAAGTTGCTTAGGTGATGCATTCACGATTTTATTTTTGTCGTCCGTTTTGCAACTTCTTTTCTTTTTTTTTTTTCGCCAGACCTGCACCACACTAGCAATGAACCGAACGGAGAACGGTTCGCGAAGCCTGAAAACGTGATGGGCTGTATCAATTAAAATGCGAATTTTAGTTTCAGTGTCATTAACTAGCTGGCTAAGATTATTATCCCACTTCAAGTTTATTTACTTTCAGAATTTAAATTGTTTATTTTTTTTAATTACCGTCTACGAGTTAATTCAATATTGATACCTTTTTGCAGATAGAGCTGTATATTTTATTATCTATAAAACTAATTAATTTTTGCTCTGCAAAATTATCTGATTCAAAACGTAATTTTAAATGTTAACCAGTGTTTTACGCACTCGTTTTAGGTAATTGTTAATAATCTTAGATTAGAATTAAAGCATCAAACGTGAAATATATGTAAATTTAAATTTATGATTTATCAGTTAAATAATTAATAATAATCCCCTAAGTAAAGACTTATGTACATATATGATAAAACATTATTTCCTATTAAAGCACTATAATTTAAAAGCTATTATGGTCATATTTAAATTTAATTTAATATGTTAAGCACACGGTAGCTAGGTTCTCGGTAACAATAAAGCGGTAGCCGCTAAGCATTTGGTTCAACCAGAACCACCTCGGCTATAACCATAAGGTAAAACCTATCGGTTTCTTGATAATAAGATGTGTTGCTTTCAAACAACTGGTTATAAAATGTTGGCAATCGGTTACCCCGCCTCTATTGTGTTTAACGTACAGATATGCATATATACATTGCTATTGTTTATATCGTAAAACACATTTCCTTATTATAATATTATAATATTCCATTCATTGTTATATTGCTTGGTTTTAAGTGCTTTCATTAAATTGACAATTTAAGAGCGGTATTATTTATAGGTACTAATTACGAAAACACAGTTTATGTTCTTTCACTATTTTGCATTTCTTTGATGTATTGCAACAGGCCATTAATTTAATAAGTACTTAAAAAATTATTTTCTTTTATATAAATCTAGATACATAATTCTATTATAGAAATGTAAATTATGCCAATAATAAAAATATAGTTTTCTTAAGATTTAAAAAAATGTCTTATAAGGTGGATCCACCAAATTGTTCCAACAATTTTTATTTTTATTCTCTATATTTTCACTCAACTAATAAAAAAACATTTATAGTGTCTTACATTGAATTTTCTTATACGTAGTTTGTTTAGTTTACACTCAAATACACACACACACACACACAAACACACACACACACACACACATACACCTACTCATAGACACACATATACAAACATACATATACACACATACAAACATACATATACACACACACACACACACACAGCCAGACATCATTTAAAAATTAGTCAAACTCACTTCAGGGAAGGTCAAAAGTTGTTTCGTTTAAGAAAGTAAAAACATTTTCTATAAATCTTCATATGTAACCACACATGTAATTTCTGTAGTTATACACATAATTACATTTCTTTATCGATAAATATAAATGAATTGCAATTAATTATAAATGCAATGAAATAAGAAGAATTACATCGCAAGTGTGGGTAGCACTCCGATTAATAGATTTAGTTATATAAAATTAGCATTTTTACAACATATTTACGCAATTTTATTTACATTGATAAATAATTGAACCTACAGCCAAGAATGTCCAAAGGTGCCCACATAAAATACATCTCGTTATTAGCAAAATAAAAAAGAGCCTTAACCGCATTTCAAAATAAATTGACTGTAATATTTTATGATCAGATTAACCATGCTTGCATTTATATGTAAACGAATCTGTAATTTATACTATTCTATATAAATATAAAAAAAATTATAATAAAACAAATCGAATATCGTACATACATAATTTGCAATAGCAGATATGTAACGGCGTCAGGGTTGTGACTCATCGGATGTAAATTTGATTAATCCCACACCGATTTTGATCGTAAAACAACGCATATATACTCAAAACTATATACCAGCAACCTACATGCAAATAAGAGCAATAGCTCATTGGAGTATGCGACACTGGACCAAAATCTCAACATATCCAAACGACAAAATAATTTAGTTTGAATAGTTCGAAATACGTTTAATGATAATATAGATAATAATTGAAAATAATTAGATTATTATTGTCTTTTTTTTGCGAAAATTAATTTTAAATTAAATTAAACTAAATATAATATCGTGTGGTGGCGATGGGATTTCGATCTATTAATATGACCCCTCTGTACTGTAATATAGTTCATTTACATATGATTAATTTCAATTAAATTGCGTTGAAATCTTCAAGTGACCATCTGCCAAACTGGTTGAGCACTTATAAGTGATATCGAATTGAAATGTATGTGATACATTTAATTCACAACTCACGACAAGAATGGTCAAGAAGCAGATTGATCTTAAGTCTAGAATGTTTATGTAATCAAAAATGATTGTTTGTTCATTTAAATACAGATGCATTTTAATATAAAAATAATTAAGAACAGCAATAAATTCCCAAACTCATAAATATTAATTTTAATATAAATTTAAGACAAAACTATTTTGTCATGAAGATGACTTAATAGTCGAAACGCATTGAAAATAAAAACAATTATATGTGAAACCTATATAGTGTACTTGATTCATCAAGTACCAACCATGCATTCAATAAATTTAATTAATAGAAATAATAATAATGTAATTATAAATTATTTAAAAATGCTAAATACGTCGACTAAGACGTTGTCACCATTAAGAGCAAATTGAGAATAAAATTTAAAAAAATTAAACCTAAGATTTGTATATGCCTGGTAAGAAAATCTATTTTAGAAAAAAATATTCAAACCGGAATTGGATGTTTAATCTTGTCAACAGTTCAAAATTTGTATTTTATCTAAACAAAATACGTATAAGAAAGTTCAGTGCAAGCCATTGCGGATATTTATATTTTAATATGTTTATTAAATAATACACGTGTAGATAGAGTAATTTTAATTAAAATTACAAATATTGCATGGTTTTCCAATAAATGTCCAAGTTAATATTTATGGATAATTATGTAAGAATTGCAAATAATGAAACTCATTTAACGAGAAATGGAAATCTTACCTAATAAGGTGTCGTTTAAGCATTCCCAGAATGTTATCTGCAAATTAAAAATATATATTAGTGTTTGTATAAAATGTATACGACATATTTAAATTTATCCATAAAATAAGCTTAATAATATAATTAATAGATACATTTTTATTTGGTTTTCGAACTAAAGCAATATACAAATTTAAAGCTATAATAAATAAATAATAAAGTCTCCCAAATCTAAAATGAACTTGAGAAAAAATCGGTATAAAAAAGGAGCACGTGTGACTGACAATTTCCAGAAACACGTCAACCATCGCCCAAACGACTTTAACATTTGTGTACAGCTGTAATAAAGCTCAGTTTCCTCTTGAGGCAGCAGTAAAATACAAGTTCCTGTGTGTGTAAGTACGGTGACATGCCGCAGTAGACTCAAGTGGCGTTTGTTGTCTCTGTCCATTTCCAAACAGTGCAGGATAATAAACATAACTGCTCTAAAGAAGGCTGTCGCGTTTGACAAATAGCTGTGATGGGTCCCGATGCAGCAATGTGTTCACTCTGGTACCCTGAGCCACTTGATTCACCATCAAGTGACTTCAAGAACAGATAAAAGACATTCAGATTGATGACCGCGGCGTGTTGAAGACGATGACTTGTGTATGCGTGCGCACGCGTATTTTCTGTCTTGCCCCAAATACGCGACCACGCCACCGTCATTTGACGAATTTATAGTAGCTTTTGATGTTTCACATGTCACTTGTTGACGGATGTTTTCAAAACACAAGTTGCTCAATGGGTTCGAGTCTAAGTCGATCATTAGGAAGATCACAACGTCGACTTCAACAGTCTAATTGATTGACAACGTATTCTTGTCTAAGTTTAGTTTAGAATTAAATAACTCGGTCACATACTAACTTATATAAACGCGGAAGTAAAATTTAAATATTTTAACAAAATAAACGCATTTAGAATTTACTGTTTTAAAAAATACAAAATTCTTGAAGTATATGTAAAGAAAAAGATAACTTACCAATTGTGGAGAGCAAAATGATTGAAGTTGTAAAACAGTCTTATTTTTCTCATTCATATTTGTTGCCATGTCGACCAAAGACATCTGTAACAAAAATAAAAATTATAAACACACATTTTTAAATTTAGATTTATTTTTAAATTCTACTGAAATTCTTCCAATAAATTACTCAAGTATTTGTTCACTAAGTATTTCCTGAATTGCAATGCAGCAATAAATCAATACAATATTGAATAAATACAAGCATAATTAATTAGATTCATTTTATTATTATTATTATTTTGTCGTTCGTGTCACATAGATTTGTGTAAATATTTCCCACACTAAAAACAGGTATATAAATATTCACCTGTGAGGTTTCATTCTACAAACCAGTTAACAGATATCCATCGTCCGCGATATAATAAACTGTAAATGATAAATAAAGTGTGACTTAATTAATAAAACATAATGTAATTTTTTTTTCTCACATGGCGCCAATTAATAAATGATTTTAAACCAGTTAATAATGCGACGATTGAACCAGAAAATATAATGCGTGTGATTGGCAAACAAGTGTCGTAGCACTTGGGCAAATTTAATTAAATTTATAACTGAATCCAGTATACATTGTCAAAAGAAAGTGTTTTTATCATTAGTAATTTTTGAAACTATGTACACATTATGCTTAAAACGTGTACATAGTCTTATATGCAACCACGCCTGATTTAGTATTATGAAGATGTGTCGTTGACAGGTCGGACAGGTTGAAGCAGTTTCCACTTTTTTACCGTCCACTAAGAATATAAACGTTATACACACTGTACATTTATTACGCGGCTCTTTGCTATCAGATGGAACATACCTTGTAAATGGCAGTTTTATAGCGTTTTTTTTTCTTTACTTTCCACGCGACGATCTTCATAAAAATTCTTGTGGTTATTAAAAAAAAAAAGGGAACTGTGAAATGTGTGGATGACATAGTAATATTTCATCAAGTTGATACATGGTGTTTGTATATTAAAATTCTGCGAAATTGTGATGACAACATTCTGATTTCTTTCTTCGTATAATATTTAAGATTCTTTAAATATTTTTAATTACATTCATATCATAATTTTGTGATAAATTAAGCGTAAATTGGTTCATTTACTCAAATATTTTAAATTAACTATTAGTTTCTGAATCATTTAATCTATATGTGTAAATTTTACATTCTTATACAAAGTAATAAGAAAGTTTTCTAATCAAAAAAATATTGATATTAAAATTTTAAGTAAAATATAATAAATTAGTAAAATAATATATTGTTATGTTTTATGGATAGTATGCGTGCTAAATTGTTCAATTCGTTAATAATATGTAATTTAATAGTATTTTTGCCAATTGCAATCCACAAAACTAATTTAATTTAAGTTCGTTAGTGGTAATATATTATAAGACAGGTGAATACAGAAATAGCCGTTCTAGGAATTCTAATTGTGCACCGCTTGCAAACTTTAAAATAAAATAAAATAAACTTTCAAATACTCTTCTGACAGTTTTGCGGTTATATAATTTTTAACAACCATAAAATTAAAACACCTGAATTGAGCTACATCCGAGTGCCATCCATAATTTTATTTATGAACTGTGCATAACAAATTGTACACGTCCATTTAATCAAAACGTCATGCCACTTTATCAAAGTTAATTTTAAACAAATAGTCATATTTACCTAGCTGTCTAAACAGCAAAAAAAAAACCCTCCAACAAGAAACCACAAAAGAAAAAACAATTGAAACATTATGATTGTTAGTTTTGTCAACCGCGCCCAATTAATTTGGTGAGACACGGCGCTGCTCAGTCGGTCGACCGAATGCTTGATGTACTGTGTACATAAATTAAATATATAAACAAAAGAGTGTGTTGGTGTCTTGTACAAATATAAATGAAGGCGATGAACACAGCACGAGTGCAGGACACCCAGTGGAGCGAACACATTCTGTCCAAACAGTCCGCCCATTTGTCAGATTGTGGCCCCGCGGGCCCTGCTTAGGTGTACACCTCTCTCACATACCCAATTACCCAAAACGATATTGAAATTAATTATCATTATATAATCAGTTTAAAGTCTATTATAAATGGTAAATGTACAATTAATTAAACGGTTTCTTTACTCTTGTTTACCTTTTCGAAAAAGGATGCAATTGTTTACATTTTTAATTTATTTTAAATAAACACACACATATACACAAACACACACACACACACACACATACACACACACACACACACACATACACACATACACACATACACACACACACATACACACACAGACATTTAAAAAAATAGTGAGACTCTATACAGGGAAGGTTATATTTCTATATATCTTGAAATCGAATTTTTTCTTGAATACAAAACTTACTTATTACTTCGTATAAGAAAGTAATAAGATATTCTAATCAAAATTTTAATAACTATGACACATTTATAAAAATCTTATATATTTGAGTGCCAAAACAAGTTCCCTATTCCACAGAATAATAAATAAATAACTAAAATATCAGTACCAAAAATAACTTTACGATAACATTCCACGTAGTCAGATATCTCGGAGTGTCCACTTGAAGATAAAAACAACAACTGAAGGTTTCTATATCCGAAATATGCAGACAAAGGGCTCGTATGGTCTCTAAAGCATACTTGTAAGTTATGGTGGGCCATTTTTTAAACCACGGGGACCGAAAGGCGGTTCGTCACTGCGGGGTAGCGACACCATCGGCTGTGACTCTGTGTCCTGTTCGACTGGCAGAGTAATGCCATACACGTTCATATGGTAGATAATTTATCGTACGACTTGTTGGTGTAATGTAAACGTAACCATTGTTACTCAAAATCTCTCGTGGTGTGTAATGTTTTTTTTTGTTAAAGCTGCGCAGTATAAACATTCAAGTGTTACGATCATAATATTTATTGGAAAGGAGCAGTAAATTTTGATATTACGAGGTGGTTTTTTTTTTTTTGCGAAATTCTTACATTTGTATTTTAATACTCAGACAGTATTATTTATTATTTGGTTGTATATTATTGTTAAAGCAAAGTAGTAGTAGAAATGGTCAATAATCAAATTTAATTCGAGTATTAGCAAGTTTTTCACTAAATAGGAATGCTCTTTGTGAGAGTTTACAATTTATAAAATGAATTTTTGTGAGTTGAAAATAACGAAGACCACCCGAGACTTGAAAAACATTGCGATAAACAATATTTCAGTTGACACACCAATTCCAATTAAAAGAAAAACTCGTGTTGCGAATTCCACCCACGTGTACACGGGGGTATACCTGATGTATGCGAAACGACAAGTAGTTACAATAATTCACGGTAGAAGCGTCCGGTTTCGAATCGAAAACCATACCTGATACCTGATCTTTAAAATGGATTTTGTTTCTCTTATTTTTTTGACGTTTTTAAAACAAACAAAAACGCGAATTCTTCAGTGGACAAAACACAGATATTTATCAGTGTCTAACGACTGTTGCAGTTGGGTGGAAGATTATGAAACTGATAATAAGACAACACTTCTAGTGGTGCCTTTTTCCTTTTTTTTTTTGAAAGATACGTAGGACGATTCGAATGGCATTCTTTACGACTGTTTCGTTAATGAAACATTTATTTTATCGTTAAATTGATATTTAAAACACTTACAGGTGAGAATGCCAGTATTTAAAATGAAAAATAAAATATGTCTGTTTAAAATGTCGGTACTAAAATTTGGGCTATCTCAAATCGTTTTTCGATTCACTAATTGAAAAATATCCGCAATCGCTTACATTGAACTTTTTTATTCGTATTTTGTTTAAATTACACACACACAAACACACACACACACAAACACACACAGCCACACACACACACACACACAGACACAGCCAAACACACACGCGCGCGCGCGCTCACAGGAGTCAATTCTAAAAATAGTCAGAATCGAGTCAGGGAAGGTCGAAAGTTGTATTTCACAAATACACACGCACAGCGCACACGCATCTACGTACAAACGCTAACACACACACACACACAAATAGTAAGACTGGAGTCAGGTAAGGCTAAAAGTTATAATTTCGAGATCGATTTATTTTATGACTACAATACATATTTATGACATCGTATAGAAAGTAAAAAAATCATTTCTTATGGTGTACAAATATAAATTAATAATAAGATTAAAGTTAAGTGTAACGCAATATAATAGATGTTTTAAAAACACGCAAGAACGTAAAGTATGGTATTTGGTGATATTTTTAAAACTCGGTTATGTGGATAGTGTTCAGTACGTTAATAAAAGCATTAGGAAACAAAATAATTCTCGGTTGAAATCTTTTAATGTGCAAAGGAAATCATGCGGCGTATTTCTGTCAGTTCATAAGACAAAAATAAACTCGAGAGCAAGTGTACAAGTGCGCCATCATTAAAGGTGCGTGCGCGCACTGAACTACGACGATTTTATACACTCGTTTCGGCCGTTTACCCTCGGCGATTATTTACATACGCACGTATTTATATACTTAAGATACATGCACTTAAAAATGAAAGTGCAAATTAAATCACTACTTTCCGATTAGAGCTCGATTAATTCTAAGTACAGTAACGTTATTTATAAACAATTTTCACTCTAATGCACAAAATAATAATCATAGAATAATTTGATCATACATACATAAAAATGTAACAAAAACAGTTAAATACTTAGACAATTATAATTCTCATGATGGTAATGTGTCGACCACATGTGTTAAATATTATTCGATGAATTCAACACGAAACGTTTTTAATACAAGTGAAAAATATCTTCTAACGACTAGTACATGTGTGCATGTAGAAGAGACATACTTTAAGCAGCATATATTCGTATGGCAATAAGTCAAATATTAAGTTACATCTGTATCATTATAAAATGTTTGAATTTTTTTTAGAAAATATACGAATTGTTTTGTTTTTATATTAAAAGTGTAATTTATTATATTTGCTATTTTGGTATTCAATATTCGTGTTAAAATATGATAATAAAACTATGTTTGTTTGCAAATATACAGAAACATTTACCATATTTTATTATTCATATTTTTATGTTTGCATTGGTAAATAAAGTCTGTGGCCGCGTGCATCCCGATATTGTTTTTTTATTTCGATCACGACCCGGTTACTTTATTGGTCGTGCACCGTCACCGACCGGTTGGTTACTGGTTGTGGTTACCAAGCCGGTGGTTTAACTCTGACATTGTGTCGCATGACCTGTTATTTATACAATACAAACATTGGAGCACGAACTTTACAGGCCTGGCGCAATATCTTCATTCGTATAAACAACAAAAACATTTATATTCAAATATTATTATTCTTTAAAAAGCTAAATATATACCAGATCATATTTACAAAAATCAATTTTATGCGTTTTTTTCAAATATAAAATAAAACTTAATGATAAAATAATACACTTGGTTTTAATTTTACAAATTATTTATTGAAAGTTATTATGGTAAGTTTCACAATTGTAATTGTTACGATAGTGAAACTTACAAAGTTTGAAATTTTTTTGCAAAAAAGCCAAAATAAAAAAATGCTAAAATAATAGTTTAAATCAGTATATCGCTGAAAAAAAACGATAGTCTTTGTGTCTATTTTTAAGTAATACCACGCTGACAAGCACGTTAAATGGATATTAACATCAATGACAGTCGCATAGTGTAAGTAATTGAGTGAAGGCAGAGGGCGCTTGAGCATTTGATTGTTTATACAGACATACGGGCGTCAGAAGTCAATTCTTAACTCAAGTCATTTCTACGAACGACTCGTTAACTTTATGAATTATTACAGATGTGTTTACAAGAGGACACGAATTTATTTTTTTTACTTTCAGTTATAGTTATTTTAATTAAAAGCGACGTTTCTTACGAAAGATACAGCTGAAAGATATCTTCCTTTATAGCCAGGACTAATTGTCTGATTTTATCTTTATGTGTACAGGAAAATATTATAATTAGATTTTCTTACAAGTTTTTAATTTCCACATACAAATATACAAACACATACACACACACACACACACACACACACATAAACACCCACACACTTATATAAACACACACACACGTACACACACTTAAACACACACACACTTAAACACACACACACTTAAATACACACACACTTAAACACACACACACTTAAACACACACATACACACACACAAACACAGACAGACGTCATCCCAAAAATAGTCAGACTCGATTCAGGGAAGGTCATATATATGCGTGTGTATATATAAAGCGTTTTGTACCTATTTAGCGTTCATTTGCAAAACAAATGATATGGGTTTCTTGTTTTGTAACTGTCATGTTAATTCTAACAAACTAACAAACTCTCGATTCGCACGACATCCTTTCAGATTATATCGAATTTCACTTGTTTCATTCTAAACACAACTTGAATAATGTCACACAATTGTATAATAAGAACCATCTTCGTATATTCTAATAGTAATATATGGACTTAAATGTTCAACACTTTTATCACGATTAGTATTAAAAAAATGCATTTTTGCATCTACATTCCGTTGTAAAATGTTTAAGTAAGACATAATAATGGTGTACTCCAAGTAATTATAAAATAGTTACCCTTTTGTAATTGCGATAAAACTAACTCTTGTGGGATTAATAAAAAGAAAAATAGCAGATATCTACTAATTAATGAAAGTGGTAGTTCCTAGTATGTAACTATAATGTTTTTAATGTTTCGAACCTAAATGAAAATATTTATAAATGTATTTGTTAGTTTATAGCAAAATAATATTCTTAATAAATAAAAATGGTGTTAATAAATCATTAAGAAATTCAACAGATGTTACACCGATAAATTTTTGGAACAAATTTAAGAATGTCTTTGATCTTAGAAATAGATATCCCTGTGGATTAGATCAAACAGGAAACGTATTTCACCGTACATAATTGAGATTTTATTAATAATATGCGCTACTTAACATTGAATGAAAATCTATTATTTTACATATTTTTGGTCCCAAGAGTGCCCTATTTTTTCTAACTGTGTAATAAGAGAATCTCAAGTTTAACTCAACTGTAAAAATACCCATGAATTATAACGCCCAATCCTACAAAAACTACGGTATTCCGGAAGTCAAAGACCCCTATTAATCATCTGGTAAATCCTACTCTAAAATTAAGGTTTTGTTGTGCTAAGTTCGGGTTGGTTAGCTACTGCCTTTAAACAGAGACGGCCTAAGCGTTTATGCACACAAGGGCATTTAAAATAATTAATAGTAATTATATATTTATTATTAGAAACTTATAAACACAGTTGAAATGGCGAAACTAAATTTACACCTTGAGAAAATAAGTTTTAAATTGAATTTATAAAATCCCGTTTATTTTATTTATATAAGCTAAAAGAATATATTATATTTATAGACTTAAATATATTTATTGGAATGTTTTACTCAGTACATTAACACTTCATTATTGTGTGGCTGAGTGCACTAGATGTATTTTAAAATAAACAATATGTTGAAATCTATTGAATATAATTGAAAATAAATCACGGTTTATTTTTAAAACAGTTAAATATTGCTTGAATGGTCAGGGTTGAATGCCCCATTTGCCATTCGTTAAAACCCGCTACTGAACAGTGTGTCTTAGCACGCGCGTATACTATTCTCGCATACCTCTAATCCCACTAGGGACAATTCAACAGGAAGAATTAATGGTACTGAATTTAGAACTGGCGAAATAAAAACAAAAATCATATAATACCTACAGATTTATATATTTAAAGTTCAGTCGTTTAATTTATTAGAGATTAAATGTTTCCATGTCAGTAAACGAATTGTTTATTTTGTAGTTTGTTTTTCTTAAGAGAGAATTAAAATTCGAATAAAATATTTTAAAATACTGCAATTACTTGCGTCATATTTTTAGGCTGTAGATCGCATACACACACACATGCACACAGACAGACATACACACATAGAGTCTATTTTGTTTTTCTACTAAACCAGCTTAAGTTTAAAGTTTCATAATTTTACCTTTAACCGTTTAGGCTGTATAGCGCACACATACACACACACACAAACACACACACACCCACACACACACACACACACACACACAAACACACACACACACACACACACACACACACACACACACACACACACACACAGACACACACAATAAAATCACGAGATCGAAATTTTTCTAGATTTAAATACAAATTTATTACTTTAAGAAAGTAAAAACAGCCCTTCCAATTTTATTAATTAGTTACATAACTTTTAATCAAATGTATTATTCAATAAAGCTATATAAATGACAATAATAAGTTTTCATTACAAATCTAGCAAGGTTAAGCATATAAATATGAAATGAATGTGGATATATTTCCTTGTATTTACAATTCAAACGAAGACAGTACTCGTCGAATATGTAAATGTCACAGTAGCATGTCATAGTATGATCAATTTACTCGTAAATTATGAAAGAGGAAAATTAAATACGACTCTAAACTAACGGCGATGTCCATATCGTGTCCATAAAACTAATGTCCGTGTGTTTAACTATTAATGTGCTAACTAGCATGCGGCCAGTTGCATGTGATGTGACCCGTTCTCACACAAGAATCTAAAATGTCCCTATATTCATGTGTCATCACATGCGATAACAAATTGCGTATGTATAGCGAATCATGAATAAAATATATGCTTTTACCTCGAAGCGTATGTCTAGAAATTGTATTGAGAAATCGTGTATTATTTATAGTCTTACATCTTGATGTGTTTCGCCGAGATTTTTTAGCTAAATGTTTTCATTAAATTTCTTATTTTCAAACGCGCACGCATGTGAATGAATGTTGGGTATGGAAGGCGACGTAAAAGTGAGAAGCATCTAAAAATGCTTAAACGTTATTTAATTTTTTATAAATACTCGTTCCGTGAGAGTTTTTTTTTATTCAAGATGCGTGACCTTCTAATAATTAATAATGCAATAGATTTGGTAATTATTTTTTCCAGCTATTAAACCTGTCAATTCTAATTAAACAGTATCTTAAGATCTAAATTCGTTGATAAATTCTATTAGTATTAAGCTAGTGAAGGTAATAATTTATGTTCAATGTATCAATAAAAAATTAATAAACATTCTTAGTAAACATTAAGATTTATTAATATTTCATAGTAAAATAAGACAAACATAAAAAAAGGCAAAAAAAAGAATAGCACCTATTATTAATACGTTACTATTGCTGTCAATATCTGGGCGTGATTTTTTGTGTGACTGTACAACTATATTTCACAGTTCGACAGTTGTCCCTAAACGCCTATTATGGCATGGTTAGTCCGTATTAAATTTCTTAGTTCGTGAGAATAAACACTACCTGCATGGGGTCCGCTTAGGGCGATTGCACAGTAGAGGGCCGGAAAATAGAAATCTTTTCAATAAATTCATTATTCGCTTGCGTGCACATCTGTCTATGGCGAATTTCTTTCGCACCAAATCCTAAGGAGATTAGCAATATTATATTTTTCTGATTATTAATATATTTCCTTACAAAAAACCTTACAATAGTTTTTTACGGGGTTTTTATTAGTTCTATTTTTTTCCGTTCAAGAACAGATTCAATTATTCGTTTTTTATTGCTTTTAAGACAATCACGATTGAAGTGTTGTAAATTTTATTTTATGTTTGTTAGACGTTGGGAATTAAATTCTTATAGACTTCTGACAAGGGTTAGACAGAGGTTTTCAAACTTTAACTGCATGAGCTATCAATATCGAATTTATATACATTTCGCTACTTTTGTATTTTTACACAGAAATTTAAATTAAGTCACATTTAATTTCATATAAAAATATTTTCCGATCTTTATGTATATAATAATTTATTTTTTACTTAATTGTAATCGAGATTTTATCGGAAATATACCTTTTGACCTTCCCTGAATCGAGTCTGATGAATTTAGAAAAGACTGTCTGTGTGTGTGTGTGTGTGTGTGCTCTTCAGCCTCAAATAGTTTGAAATGTTATTTAATATCGATTGTAAGTAATATATTTAGTAATAAAAAATTAAAAATCTAAACAAAATGCGCAAAGAAAGTTCAGTGCAAGCCATTGTGAAAGGTTACAGTTTGAGATACCCTGATTTAAACTATAAACGAATGAAGTTGTTAAGTAAATTTTACGCGTGTTAGGTTTTTACATGCTACGCGATACGTATAAAAATGTTCCTCGGTGTCCGGTTACAAATTTTAACACTAGCCCCAAAAGGTCTTTTGTTTTAAAAAAGATTTATTTTTTACTGATGCTTTTGACATTTATTTTATAATATATTCAATGACCTCTCCACTGCGTATAAAAACTTATGGTTAAGTTTTTATACGCGGTGAAATAAACAAATCGCAGTATAATGAAAATTAGGTCAGTATTAAGGCTAAATGTAAAACTTAAATTGACAAATTAATTCATAAATGCACGTCATAGGCTATGTAGGACGCTCTGGTGGTGTCATTATTTTATAAAACAGATTAAATCAACTTTAATTCTTAAAATTGTTACAATAAGAAAAACAAAATGAAAATCCCGATTAACATATTTAAATGTCTGGTAACGTGTCACCTTAAACACATTTAAATGCAATGTTATCTGAGGATCTTAAAATGTAAACCAATTTTAGATATAAAAAAGCACTCTTGTCTTTTATGTGTATTAGGATATTTATGTTAAATATAAAGCACAAGTAGGCTGTTTGATCAATTTTTTGAGGTTGTTCACTCTTGAAATAAAGTGTATTATGAAAACATCAAAATTCTTTGTTGGTATGCCAATGAAAATATTATTCCGATTTCGTTTGTGTGCAGGCATTCACATCGCGTTGAGTAGTGTTCTGTTCTATAGTACGTGTGACCCCACATTTGATTCGCTCGGCTTTGATGTTGGGCCGACATCGGCAGCCGTTTTCTTTTAAGTTTGTTTATAAAAGCAACCAGGCTAAGCTCATAGTTCACACATATACGCTTTTTCATCATTCTAAAAGTAAGCGAGCGAGCCTCGTTACATTTTGTAAAACGGTATATTTATCACTGTCATTTTATTCCACTATCTTTCTCAGACTTGTAGAAATTTTCGGCACACACGGCTGTTACTGATTTGTCATTTCATGATCACAAAGAAAGGTTACTCGAAAATTTTGTTTATTGTTGTAATTACTAGCAGTTGATTTTTATTTCGTCTTTATAAAGCACTACATCGCGCGTTATTTATATCGTTTCACGGCGACACATTTTTGTTGGTTTAGGTATTTATTTTTAAACTTAAATCGCAGGAAATACTTTGAGTCTATTTAAAATTGTCATTTATAAAAACCTAACATTCGTAACAAATAAAAAATATTTTTTCAAGCAATCCGATTGGTTGTATCAGTCTCCATTTTAAGTTTAGTAATTATAATCATTAATTTTATAATTGATTTGTATTATTGTATTTTAAATTTTTGTATACGAAATAATAAATAAATAATAGCATGAAAAAAAATTGACTTTGAGATTATAATATAAATATACCTTTTGACCTTCCCTGAATCTAGTAACGACTATTTTTGGTAAGTCTGTCTTTGTCTGAAATTGACATCTAATATCTATTGTAAGCGATATATTTAGTGATAAAGCGATTAGTAAAATAATTTTGTAAAATCATAAAAAAATATCCTTCTTATTTATACCAAATACGTATAAGAAAGTTCAGTTCAAGGAATATTTAATGTAATGTAGTACATGGAATTTCTAAAGAATAAAATTTAAATTTGTTTTCTATTGGTTGATAAACAAACCAATCATGTCCAACCGAGGAGTCACGTAAAAGACATAAAAAGTATTTCAGAATTTAAGTTTTTAAAATTCCGTAAAGACAATCGCGTAAATTTACCGGTCACTTGACAATATTTATGGTGAGAAATTATTTATTCTTTAACAAATACAATTTACGAGCAACCAGGGTCATTCCTAATAACGAATTCAAGTCGACAAGTGCATTTTATCATTTCGTCAGAACTCATCGTTCTGAGAAAAGATCCTTGAGTTTGATGGCGTGAAAGACAAAATTAATAATCACACTGTCACAAACACACAATGCCCAACAAGATGGTAGTGGTACATTTGTAATTCTTGAGAGACATCCGGCCTTCCGAATAATTGTAAATAATCATGTTTTGGTTACCATAACGACGTGTTTAAGATTCACGTCAAGATATAGCCACACACAAATGGTTAGCTAGCGGCAAGCATCTGGTTTTGGTTTCGTTCATAACTTCATTCGTAACTATTTTCTTGTCTATTTGATCCTGTTTCTCACCAAGTAGTTTTACTATTTTCTGGCGTAAACACATATGGTTTTCATTCCTTACTACTAATAAGCGATGTTGCTCCCGGTGTTTAATTGCTAATTATTGTTGATCGTTATCGATATGACGATGTGTTATACTTAACGCTCAAATAGAACCTAACTGACGACTATATACATAAAGATGGTCAATGTTTACTTAAGTTACCATTTGCTTGTTAACCAAGTTAAATATTTGCTCTAAGAAGTGTTTAGTAATATACTCACTATGTCTATAACTATTTAAAAAATATATAATTTGAGTTTGTATATAAATTAAAGCAACCACGTTGTAGTTCAAATTAATATTGATAAATGGTCGAGAATAATTTATTAAAATAGCAATACGTTTTATATGTGACACCAAGGCTAACAAAATGCAATACAAATAAAGATATTAAATGTACTATTGAAGTTATACTACTTAAGAGCTTGGAACTTATAATAAAATTATTCAAAAGTGAAATAGGATTATAAACGGACCTTTTTAAGCTGATCAACAAGTATGTCTGGCGCCTAGTATATTATCTACCAACGCTTCTGAACACAACACCAACACACATGTACAAACAGCTTTATTTGATACCATATTTGTAGTTTGCAATATTATATTTGCGTAAATATCATTTCATATTCTTGTATCGTGTTGATAAGTGCCACACCGGAATGATGGTGACCAAAGTAGCTAATGATGTACATTTTGCCATTTCCGGTGTGTCACGTGACCACTACTAAGTACTTCAGCGCGAGTCATAATAATTGAATAAGTTCGCTATTATTATTAATTAGCCATGCAATCGCTGATAAATGTGTGTGATTGTATGAATGTATAAGTGAATAAATGTTTGTGTGTATGTTTAATATGTGGGTGGTAATTCGCGTGTCTAAAACTGACAGATCATTTTGTAGCTTTTTTTTTTGTTTAAATGTGTTAGTTTTTACAGAAGTTTATTTTAAAAATTATATACTTAAAGATTGGTGTTGATTAGCTGTAGTTTTTGTCTTTTATAATTTTTTTTGTATAGATTGATGAGTTTATGTGTGTATGTTTTATTTCATGTAGTTGCATAAGTTAACATGTTTACAACCGTTTGTATCAATTTTATGCGCTGTCAAACATGAAATTATATGAAATAAAAAATATTTTCTAAACAAAATTCGTGAAATCTTTTTATATGTTTCGTATATTTTATTATAAATATTTATTAGAATTTTGTTGATATTTAAAAAATATTTATACACATATTGAAATATTCTCGGACTAACGAAATTGGGCCAACTAAAACAGCAAATTTTCAAAGTACACTTTGAAGAATTCAGCGCCTTCATGACTCATTAATTGCATTATTTTTAGTTTTAAAATACTGTTAAAAATCAACGTCTAAAAATAGTGACTGTAACTCGATAAAGATTTGCAAATATCGCCTTAGTTCATCAGCTATATATGTAGATCTCGAAATGCAGAATAATTAAATCAGTCAAGTATCATAATATACACATATTTCTGTTGCTAGCTTAGAAATTGCAATTTCTATATTATTGCGAAAACAACCAAACTTACAATTTGTAATTACGCCATCATTGCATCCGCATTGCAATTACATCAAATGGGCAATAAAATAAATGTAAAATAAATATGTACTTTTCTTATGACCGGTAATAAAATAATTGTAGCAATAAACAGAACTTGCCAGGGTAAATAATTTGTAGCATTTTAAATGTCAAACTATATAATGTTTTAACATAAATATTAAATTTATGTGAAGATATACGCAATGCGATTTTGAAAAGGTTTATTTATAACGAAATTATTAAAAATATACTAATTTCCACATTTAGTCTGTGCCATTTTATTGATGGGCTACTGTACTGTAGTATAAAATTCTGATAAATATAAATTATTTTAAAGTAAATAAATAAAAATCAAAAATGAGTAACTATTTTAAAAATGAAAAATAACATTAATCTCAAGTGTCCATATGCGAAATCATCCAGACAAAAGTGAAAGTAAAAAAGTAATAAGTAGTAATAAAAAAGTAAAATGATTTAGTTCGTGACCATATCGTATATAAGTGTATTTATGCACCGGCTGGCATTGCGCCCAAAAATATATCTGCGCGGTCTACCAAACGCTGTTATTTGACTCTTGAAGAAGATAAATATATGTGAACTACTACCGTTTATAAGAATTATAAATATTCTTTGATCTTGGTCAACTGCCGAGTTTGTTTTCACATCCACTTTAGATTTTAAAAGAAAATATATCCGTCATCTTCGTATCGCGCAACTTGGACTCTTCTGATGTTTAAAATCAACAGTCATAATTAAGATTCTGCTATTTATTTTATAGGCTTAAGAATTTTAGTATTTCTACAGCGAAAATAGATTTATTTGCAATTTCTCAACTTATAAATAATTCACATTTTAAAAGATTCGTTTTAAGATTGTCGTTTCATTCATCCAAATTACAAACAAAAAAAAACATCAAATATTGCTATGATTTAACTAATTTAAAAATAAATTGACTTACCTTTTCGCACAGACTTCGACATGACCCGGTAACTTGTGAACAGCATTCCAATTCTGTAAAACAATATCACGATTTTAATATTTAGTTCTTTACTATAATTGTTTATTATTCTTTAATAAAATTATATAAGTATGCCATGTAATAAATGTTACATTTAATTACGACAATATAACGCACATTAAAACATAGATCGAATATTAATAGTTGCAGTTTATAGATGGCAGAATGTTTATGTATATTGACACGTTAATCGTTCAAGTAAATAGATATTTAATCGTTTCAATTCTATGAATAATAAAACGTGCAAATGTTGCATTTAATTATTTAATTAAGTTCGCGCAAAACATGTTTTTGATTGACGGACAGGTAATTATGTACCATTTGTAATGAATAGTGTATATTATAACTTATGCTTGTTACAAGTGCATGAGTAATTACTTTTGTTCAACGTAAAAATGTTTTACTTGTTTGGTATTTGCACAAAAACAAACAAGATATTTCAAATTGTGGTATTCATAAAGACACGTTATTATTTTAAAAGCAAACTTTCGCACTTAGGCGTAACTACATTTTTTGAGATTAGAACTGAGAAATTTGTTTAAATATGGAAATTATGGTTAAATTGTTTACTTTTTAGTTTTTTTAGTACTGAAAACTTAAATTAAATGAAAATCCAAATTTTACCATTTAATCGTGGAAATGAATAAATAAATAAATAATTAAAATATTTAGTAAAGTTTATTTAGCATAATTAAATATAATATAAACAATTGAATGTAAAATTTAATGCAATAAATAATATTATGGATCGAATAAATCAAAATAAGAGTTTTCTCTTTGATTTGCAGTGTGCAGATAAATTCATTTCGTGTTTAATTATGTTGTTTTATTTTCTTGTAAGTTGTAACTTGTAATGACATATATTGACAGTTAAACCAAAGAAATATGTCCTAATGCGTTTCATAAGTATAATTATTGTATTAAGACATTTCTGTGACTGTAAAAGTTGATCTGTAATGTAAATTGCAAGCATGGTGTTCTCAAGTTCTTTTTTTATACGTTTTATTATTATTATTTTATTTTATAAATAATTACTTATGTAGAATCAGCTCAAGAAAATCCAGTTTTTGAAATTGTTGACGTAAGACCAGTTTTTTAGTTTTCATAGATTAATTACCTGTTTTATGCTAATTTTTAATATAATGTAAATAAAAAATGTTGTTGTTGCACAAAACGTATACTTTAATTTCCAGAATAAATAATAAAAATGTTAAAACTATACAAATTAAATTTTTTTTTTGATAAAACTGCTACGATTTTAAGTAAAATTAAGTCATTTATGAATCTAATCGATAAACAATTTACTATACTTTATACGTGATTATATATTTCTCGATGGCAGTGTGCAAAAAGTTTAATTATTTATTCAGCAAATAAACGAGACGAAAAGGAAATTGTCTTGCGCATCTTGAAATTGATTTCACTCGCACATCATAATTTTGTATGTACTGCATACGGCGACGTCATTCTAATAAAAATTCATATTATGTAAATCATTCTTAATTGTATGCATACCGTACTGTGTTCAAACATCAGTTTTAATATCGATGATAATATAATCAATTTTTTTTTGCACAAAAAATGTTAAGTTTATTACAATTATTATATCTAGTGATTAGGCGTATCCTGTCATTTTAAATAAACATATTTTTTATGTAAAATTAATTATTTTCCTCAATAAACGTATAAAGAAAATGATCACATTATCTTTAGATTATTATAAGATTATATTAGATTTTTATCTAGAAAATTATAATTTATTTAAAATTATGCAAAATTATAAATAAAATATCTGTAAATGTCTTACACTGAACTTATACGTATTGTTTTAAATATCAGTGGGATATTTTAATACAAATTTAGAATAGTTTAAGAAAATATAATTTTTAAGATAAACTAAAAACCTACCAATATTCATATATAATATTTTACTAACTTTTGAAGCACTTTTTCATTAAATATATTTCTTACAATAGTATTAAGTATCACATATATACACACACACACAGACAGACAGACACACACACAGACGTAATTATAAAAATAATCAGAATCGAATCAGGGAAGGTCAAAAGGTATATTTCTGTTAAAATCTCAAGATTGATTTTTTTATGATTACAATACTTACGTATTACTTCGTATAAGATAGTAAAAGGTAATTTACGGTACATTGTTTTTATGTATTTAGTAAACACTGTCAATACATAAAAAAACAAACATTTTTATTGATTATAAATCGTTCAATTTGGACTAATATATATTTTTTTGAATTCCCACAATAAAAACAAGTAAATAAATGTCGTTTTTAGTATATAAAGGTGTGATTTTATATACCACCAATATGCCAACAACTATATAATTTACTGCTAAACTCTACCATAAATGGAAACGCAAATAATACCTCTTATAAAACTATAAAAAAGTTATTTAACATCAATTTGTATGCAGAGAGTTTGACAAATATATTCAAACATGTCCAGAACTATGAAGTTTCCACCATTGAAATAGTGGCTAACATCCTTTACAAATAAACCTCAGACAATAGCCTCTTGTCTTTCAAAGAACAAATACCTATATAGGTATATAAATGTTCAGTTTTCCGATTTTAAAATGACAATAAAAGTGAAAACTCGTTTAAATGACAAATTTCATTCAAGTGCTTATTTTTCTAATTTAATAGAAAACCGCGTAGTGTAACATAAATAAATTTAGAGCCCAGAAATATATAAAAATCGTATTAAGTGATTCTATAATACTATAAGGCAACAGGATTTCATTACCGTTAACTATTAACCCAGTAGTATTAAAAACATTTAATAAAACATCGTTTAGTCCATATGATACGTCATTTAAGCTTAATTTATATTCAACGCTCCAAAAAACTTAACAACAAATTAATATAGTATATATAAATTTATTTTTAGATTTTTATTAGCTAGATTTAAAATCTAAGCTGTAAAAATTTTTTATTCAACTTATTAGAATTAATGTTATTGCGATATGTTTACTACTGTTTCGAAATTTGTTGAATGTTATCGCGAATGTTACACATATGTCTAAGAAAAACTCGGTTTTTTTTTTATATATTTATTTTAAATTATTGCAAGTTTTACATAAAGACCAAATATCATAAATTTACTGGGTACTCCTTAGCCATTTGCAAACCAGTAAAACAAAATGTGGCTTTCTTGTTACAAAAGCCATTAACACTTACAATTTCCATTTAGAGGTGGTGTGTTTTATGTTTCGCATTGCCAACTAAGCCAGCACCTAATATAAACAATATTTATGCCCTTTTCAATTACTACTGCCTTCTACCGGACAGTAAATTTAAAATGTATTGATTTCTCATTAAGATGCATCAAAAAAATACATAAATAATATAGACTATCGTAAATTACGATGTTAATTCTATTGACTATTATTTTTGTTTTGTTTTTCATAATACATGCATGAGTATATTTGTTGGATAAAATCAGTTTAGCAAATTGATTTTACCAACATATTTTATACATCGCTTTATATCTTTATGAAATGATGTCATTTTTTCATTTAAGGAGTTCGAAAATGCCACATCCTTATTAATTTGTAAGCGGAAGTGTGGACATTTTAAATGTTTATATATGAGTTTATAATTGATATTTAAACTAGAATTAAGAGTATTATGAGCTGTCAGTTAAAAGCATTCTTATTAATAGATCAACCATCACAAAAGCGTTCGCTCATAATTTCTTTTTTTTTTTTGAAACAGACTATTTCAAAATCTAGCTAATCAACAATTAATACATGTAATAATTATTATAAAATTATAGCAAAAATCATCTAATTTTAATATATTTACATAGTCAACAATCAAAAGTTGAGAATTAATGTAAATATGTAAAATACGAATTGTAATATTACCTAGTTTTTTGAATAAATGTATGCAATTTTAAATATTATATAAATTGATAAAATTTAAAAATATTTTATACCTTGAGCACAAATCCAAGTGACTTGAGTGATAACGCAAATAATTAATAACCACCGTACACCAATAGTTTTTGGTAACATTTTATAAACGCGCGGCCGCACTCACAACAATACGATCGCACACGTGTGCTAAGCTAAGAGCGATGAAACAGCGACACAACCATCTCATACCGTGTCGCACAACTAACTAAAGCTGAACCAAAAGACCATAGTCCTCAATCCTCATCAGCTGCGGAGGCTGAGTGGCTCCTGTGACCACTCTCTTCCACTTCAGTGGGCGGATGACAATATTTACATTACTGGTAGCTGCTGGCATGCCAATACAATCTCTATCACCCATTCAAATGTGCTCTTATCTTTGTGCTATGAGTAGCTTTAAAGCTCTAGTATCTGATATCTACATTTATAATACATTTAAGTCACATGATTAAATTGATAACAAATTAAAATCCTTAAAAAAGCTGCTACAATGAAATTATGGCTTGTTTCCAAATCACTTAGGTGTGCAAATCTTGCATGTTGGGTTTATATGTTTCTTGTCTTGGAGACAAACATTTGTTATTGAAGAAAACAATATGTGTATAAAAATAAAACTTAATTTATTTCAAGCAAATATTTTGTCTATTTTCTTAAAGAATTATTTATTATTGTACTTGTTTATTTATAAGTAACATTTGGTATGAAAACACATGCACATGTATTATATAAAACGATATCACATCTGCGTAATGATAATTCACTAACAGTATCCGTTTTAAGATAAAAACACTTATATTTTTTTATCGACTACCATGTTTTATCTTACCCACACTGAACTTAAGGTCACAAATAATTTATATAAACTGAATATTTCTCAGAAGTATTATCAATATTTCATGATAAACGACGTGAAACAGATTTTCGTTGGATTTATATTTATCGTTTTTTACACTTTTATTCTACTTAAAACCATGACACCAATAATCATATTTTAAAATTTATTTTCCACTATCAGACAAATAAACAACATATTTCAAAAAATATATATTTATTTTGTTACAGAAAATGAATGACAAAATACAGATTTACATTTCCATTAAAGGTGAGTTATTTTATTAATTTATGTAAAATATTTTATAATATTTGAATAAAATATAATTCAAAAACGTATTTTTACTTGATTATTAGTTTAGTTTTAAAAAATAGTAGTTATCGCGCGTTAATAAATGACTTAAATGATTGGAAATGTTTTTTATGTATATACTCGGATAAAACAAACACTTAGAAAACGTTGCTTATTTAAAATAATATACAAAAACCATTAAGCTAATCGAACAAAAAATTTAAACAACTCCTTAACCATCAGTACAGATGATCTGACTGGGTATAGTTTCAAAGGACATTACTACTCCGTCATCATAATTCATTTATCACTATGACAGTTACAGTCATCGAGTAGTATAGTCTTTGTTATTGTTTTGTCGCTGGGTGTACAAGGTGTGGTCGTTCTTGAGTGATTGAGGGTGACAATCTGTGGAGACAACACACAATCCCAACGGTGTTGTGTGTTGTGTCAGAAAGGCACGCATATTAAAAGATGAATGCATTGTTATACCTATGACTGAGTGCATCTCTACATAAGATTTAAGATGATTATTGAAGGCAATGATACTTGTCTGGATATGTGTGTGTGTATAAATGAATATTAACCGCGATTTATTTGTTATTTCGTTCCAGTTGTCATTTAGTAATGTGCTATACAGTTCAGTGAACTGTTTTATTGAAAATAGGCGTGTTCTTTTTTATCGCTTTTAAATAGTTTATTATAATTTATCAATTTTTACATATACATTTTTGAAAATGCATTGAAATGAAATTGTTATTGCTTTTTAATCTCCAAATAAAATTTGATAGGTCATTGATATAAATACGAATACAGTTGACACGAAATTTAAGTTTGTGAGACCACAGAAATTTGAGAACTTATAAAGATTGGTTTATTTTCCCAGACGAGGAATTAGTTTCAAAAACGGATATCTGTTAACAAAGCCATCATTCTTCCGTAGAGGCGACTTGTCAATGTCGTCGTGACGTCAGTTGACAAGACGAAATTGTATACCCAATACCAAATACAATTTATTTCAACAGTTTCGAATGTAGGTGTTGAAGAATCACTATAATAATATCAGATAACAAGATGATGAATCACATTGTGCTACAGAAGACATGGGTGTCTTCTTAAAAAGAACAACGACTCGACCGTTCTAATCTTATTATACTTTTCGTTATGCTTTGAATCTTTTTGTCATTTCTTTGCCGATTATGGGCAGCTCAAATCCGTTTAAAATACAATACACATCTGCATAGTGTGCATTGTGTTCAAACCATTACGGAAAATTTAACATTAATGCTAAGTTGAGGATTTGGGCACACATATTTTTGACAGTTTATGAATGTATGGTTTAACGAAAAGCTTAACCATGTCCCAATATCTCCTACATCATTCAATAAATCCACAACTTTATACATAATTTAATTTTGTAAGCAAATATATTTTAGTTAAAATCTCAAGATCGTAATTTTTCAAATGAGACATATTGCAGTAATATTCGCAAATACGAGCGTTTAAATGCCAATACCAGAGTAAAATATTTCTTAGCGTATTGTACTAAAAAGTTATAGACCTCTATAAAATATGTTCAGATATTGATACATATTCGTTTCAAATGAGACGTATTGCAGTAATATACGCAAATACAAGCGTTAAAATGCTAATACCAGAGTAATATATTTCTTAGCGAATTGTACTAAAAAGTTATAGTCCTCCGTAAAATTTGTTCAGATATTGATACAAATTCGTTTCATATAAGACATATTGCAGTAAAATACGCAAATAAAAAAAGCATAATATTCTTATAAAATAGGGTGGCAGAAAACATTTGTACATTAGGAATATCAACATGAATTTATCGAAACTTTATTGAATTTGAGAGTCATGCAAATATTTATCGCGATACTAATTTGCAATGCCATATGCGATGTTTGAAGAATCGTCTAGCGAATCATAATGCGAACACCTAGTAGATAAATAATTTCGAATGCAGCACATCAACAAATAATTTCGTAAGCAACGCACATTGCAATGCTGCACATCCTGATAAGCTCTGACCAATGCCAACTGATTGTATATGACGACCACATAAGACAAAGAGGGTCGTCATCAAATTGATGACGTACCCAAGTTACAAAGCGCACTGACAAAATATGCAGAATGTAAATTTAAATTACATGGCGAGATGTTGCTTTGTATACATATTATAAACATTAGTCCCAGAGGAAATTGTTGTTTGTGCCATATCACATTCATATCCCATATGTGTTTTTGTAGATGTTTTATTGTTTCGTGCATTTATAAGACGTTGCTATATAATAGGGTGCCATGCAGAATTTGAATTGAATTGTAATGGCTCTATTTAATGAATATTAATTCTAAATAAGTGTGTATTATCGCGCCGGTTAGACCACAGATCTGTGGTTAGACAAAGTGTTTATGTTTTCAAGTGTAACCGGAAATATGATTTAATGATTATATTTTGAACAATTCCAAAAATATAACAACGTATTTCGCGTGTGTTGAACACACATGGGTCAACGTACCGGCCAATGTCATCTATTAGAACTGCAGAATTTAAATTAATTACGGCTTAATTGTATGAATTTAAATTCGACTAACTGCTCTTTATAAAGTCTCCAATCAAATAATACGCATCATGCAACATAAATAGATACATTCTAACTTGAACTATTATTTTCTTATCGAGCATGGATCGATAAATGGATCTAGATTTATGCGACATATCCTTTCTCTTCCTAGACTTTTCGCCAACGCTACGAAATTATACTTATTAATTTTATTTAAGACTACCCCCAAGCCCCAAGGAATTATAGATAATTATATTGTTTGAAATTTATAGATATCTTAAATACGAATTACATTTTTCGTTCTAGGAAATTATTTTAGGTTCTATTTTATTATAACAAAATGAAAGATGTAGAATAATTTGATTCTAAAAGTTATAAATTATAATATATATGTTAATCCTCTATTTACGAAATACAAAAATGTCAACAATGCAAATTAGTCAAATAACTGTTTTTAGTTCCTTATACGAAGTTATAATCATGAACAAATTCGATCTTCAGATTTTAACAGAAATATACCTTTTGACCTTCCCTGAAATGAAGACGTGTGCAACAAGTCTGATTATTTTTGCTAAATAAGTAACGTATAAGAAAGTAGAGTGCTAGACTATTAATTTTTTGTTTTAAAATAAGAACATATTAATAAATATTAAAAACTATAAAATTTTAGTTCCTTACTAAATTATTTCCTGTTGCGCTTAAATAAAGTTATTGCTTAATATTTTCATGCCAGATGTTCAAGAAAACAATTTACAATATTATTTATGAATATTGGAATTCTGTGAATACTCAAATGGTATATAGAAATATCCGAACACGTAAGTGATATGTAAACTGGCGTAAGGTGTACGTAGTTTTTGTGTATGTTTTTTTTTTCCAATGAGTTATATTTATTTGTTTTAATATCGCGTAATTTATAAATACATGTCTATTATTGGCCAGTGTGAAGTGGGTGTTTGTGCTGAGAACCAGCAAATATGCAAATTATACTGTCATAACTTATACAATTTATATTTGTATATTTTGTATCATCACATAAACCTGTTTATTTATTATTTTCGGAATACCTTATGTATGCAAATCGATATTTTTACCGTTTGCGAATAACTTGTTTTTGTAAATTAAGCTAAGTAAATTGTTTTACTCGGCGTTTTAAATGGCTTACATTATTTATTAGAAAATTAATATTTTTGCATAATCATATTTAAATATTTACATTTTGACTCAATTTAATACTAGACTTACATATTTAGATCAGACCACTTACATTAAAATTGTTGAGTAAACTATTTGAAAACTTGCTCTAAATTATTATATACAAAATTAAAATATATATTACTGTCATGTTGCGACAATATACATTACACAAACAAAATGTTTTAATTTACAGACGTATGGAAATCAAATCACAGAATTTGAACGCCAGTAAAACCACTAAGAAATTCACGCTTTACACATATGTAAAATTAACGGTATTTTATTTATTTCTGATCCTCTACTAGATACGAAAATCCGAAATAAGTTTAGTTCATTTTCCACTTAGCATTTACATATGAATGATAACGAAAATACAAAATAGTAGTACAATATTAATTTATTTAGATACTTTTATTACAAAAATCAATATAATAATTTAATTGTAAGTCATATATCTAGGTGTAGCAGAGAACTTAGCATACGACTTAATAACTTTATTAACAGCTTCCAAGAAATCTTTCTCAGTAGCAACTTTCCTACGAGCTCTAATAGCAAACATACCCGCCTCAGTGCACACCGATCTGATCTCAGCGCCAGTCGAATTCGGACACAATCTAGCCAACAACTCAAAACGAATATCCCTCTCAACCGACATAGACCTAGCATGGATTTTAAAAATATGCGAACGCCCTTCCAAATCCGGTAAACCAAACTCAACTTTACGATCTAAACGTCCTGGACGCATCAGCGCCGGATCCAAAGTATCAGGCCGATTAGTAGCCATCAACACTTTAATATTTCCACGTGGATCGAACCCATCAAGTTGATTGATTAGTTCTAACATCGTCCGTTGAACTTCGTTGTCTCCACCGGCACCATCATCGAACCTGGCGCCACCAATAGCGTCGATTTCATCGAAAAAGATCAAACATGCCTTCTTGGAGCGCGCCATTTCGAATAGTTCGCGTACCATGCGAGCACCTTCTCCTACGTATTTTTGTACTAGTTCGGAACCGATTACACGGATGAAGCAGGCGTCTGTGCGGTTTGCGACTGCGCGTGCGCACAGGGTTTTACCGGTGCCGGGAGGGCCGAAAAGTAGAACGCCTTTTGGTGGTTCGATTCCTAGTTTGACGAACTTCTCAGGCTATAATGTTTAACAATTATGAATGAGATATTGATTATCGTAAAATTGGTTTGTAAATTTGAATAGTTACGTGAAGTAAAGGAGTTTCTACAACTTCTCTTAATTTCTCAATTTGCTCCTTGCAACCTCCTACATCACTATAAGTAACATCTGGTTTTTCTTCAACTTGCATCATGGTTACAGTTGGATCAATTTTTGGTGGTAGTGGAATATGAATTTGATACTTATTACGGTCAACCCTAAAAAACACCCAAATATAACAATTATAATTCTTGAATTTGGTAAACCGTTAAATTGCGAAACTCCGTAAAAATAATAATACACAATTTTTTGTTTCACTATAATATTATAATGAAATATAAAACTGTTTTATTTTTTATCCGTAACAATTATAAATTAAAAATTCTAAAAAATAAATACCCGACTCTCATTCCTTCTTCAATATCAGTGGGAGCAACAGAATCGGCAAGATCAACAACGAATTTAGCGAATTGTTTCACATTGATGATATATTTCGGATCATCCGAATCGGCATTGATGATTTTAGTGCAACGTGCAACTTGCAGTGGCTGCTCATTTTGAAGCGTTTGTTTATCTGCTGCCAAATCCCATAGGGCTGGTGGCGCAAGCCCAGTATCAGATTCTTTAATTCCAGTTAATTCATTAACACGTTTTATAATAGTTTGAATGTCTTCCTCGACGACTTTAATGCTTTTCGTATATTGTCCTTGCCCCTAAATAACCGCGTTTTAATAACATAGAACTATTTCGTATTTGAAAGTACTTACATATGTTTTTAATAGGGCTATATCAGCTTCATCCAACGCTACACAAAAATAGGACAAATTAGAATAAATGCAAATCTTTGTTAAACAATCATGTACACTTACATTTGATTTCTTTCTCTTCTTCTGGTTTTTCTTCACTTTTCGTTTTGCGCATATCATCTCCTAAATGGTCCGGCATTTTAGATTTATTTTACGAATAACAAACACCGAAACGCAAAGAAAATCGCTGTCAAAATGATTACAAGCAAAATTCAACCGTTGTGAAGTTAGCGAAGAATGAGTATCGTTTGTTCCACGCTTCACTCGCAGCTAAGGAAATTCAATAAATACGCGCGTAACTTAACTAACGTTTACATCTCAATATTTAATTATTTCCCTTTATATGAATGTACAATTTCCATGTGTATATTTATATATATTTAAATAAATAATAAACTAAGAAGCATTTTTGTATTTGGTTAAAAATAAAATTAATATACAATTGTAATATATTTTTAATAAGCAAGTTAGAAATTAAAATATACAAAATTTAGACCCAGTTAGATAAATTAAATATCGTATTTTAATTATATTAAAAGATTTTACAATAATTGTAAATATATGAGCGCTAAAAATCATAAATGTTTCCATAGAACAACAAATTACTTGAAAGTGATAAAGTTAATACACGTTTTAAGCAGCTTATATATTTCAAGAATACATATTTATTCATTATAGTTCTTATTAAACCAGCACATGGTTTGTGACTGTTTTTTAAGTTGATATTTTATTTTACTATGAATATGGATCGTGAAATACCGTTTAAAATTGCACAAAAAGATTTTGTTAATTGGGTTTCGAAATGGGCGAATTTAAATGAAAAAGAAAATGTAAGTTTTATGGATAAAATCAATTATTTTCATTGTTAATTTTTTCAATATGTATCCTAATAGACTATTGAACCAGATGTAATACAATTAGTTGCACTATTGCAAGTATTAGGGTATAAAATAGGGTTTATTGATAAACATGACATAGCGCCAACACAAAATGGCGAATACGGTTTGAAAATTATGATTACATGTGGCCATTCTGGATTACGTTGTATTCTGGAGAGGCCATCAGAGTGCCAGTGCCCTTTAAACTTGGCGGAAGTTTTCAAATGCCAAATTACTAGTGGACCAAAATCAATGCAGGTAGCAATATTTAAAATCTTATAATTCTGTAATTAATTTAATATTTCTAATTGTCCATTATTATATTTTTAATAAGTTTCGTAATTTTCGATAAGAAAAACTATTATATGCGCGAATTAAACAACTAAATATATTGAATTATCGGTTTCAATTGTTTTAATTTGTATTTTGATTGTGGTAATCATAAATTAATAGATATTTATGGTGATGAAATATGAGTAATTAAAAGTAGTTTTTCTCATGCTAGAATAGTTATGTTTATATAGGAAAATGACGTTTTTATTCATTGAATAAATATATAATGTTTATACATATATTTAAAAAACTAATTTTAAATATAGGAAGAATCCAAAGAAATTGGTAGTGTTTTACTATCACCAATACCTATAGCTAGACAGAAAGTAATAAAATCAGTCATGAATCACATATTTCACATGGTAACATCCCCGACAAATGACGTAAATCAAAATAGCGTGTGCACTCCATCGAAATATACGCAAAGTCCACATCTACATCGTAATTCACCCATGGCACTAAATGTAATCACTAACAATCCAAAATTTAATATAAAATCACCTGAAGCGCCGATGTCTCCGACTCGGTACCGCTCACTAGACACCTTAACCGGCACGGTGGATCTAGCTGAACTACCGCCACCAGGGATTTTGACCAAAACACCAAAGAAACCAATATTCCCGTCTCTAACAATGTCTAGTCCTGTAAGTTGCGTTCAACATCACACATATCATGATTTTCACTAAAAAAATATTTTAGAATCTATTGGTAACCGGTCGACCTTCAATGACATCAAGTCCAGTTGACTCTGCAAACAGTTTTAAAGACGAATACACAAAGTTAAAACACGCTCAAGAATTAGTGAATGATGTAGTTAGTATGTATGAAAATAGACAACCTAAATCGCTGTTGCAGTTTGATATTTCGAAAATTAAGGTTTGTTTTCCTAGAGTTTAGAGTGTCGACAGCTGCCCCATCTGTGATTGTTCGCCGTTATTAATTTACTAAACATTCAAACGAAATGCATTGCGCTATATGGAACACGTGATATATTTACTTATACTCTTTAAATCTAAAGGACTACGTAAGATAACAGCACCTCGTATTTTTTATGGAATTCTTTAATGAATTCTGCGTATTTTATCCCGCGAAAGCATATATCTATCTATTACAGAAACATTTATATAAAATTCTAAACAATTCGTTAATGCTATGTCGTTGCATTAATTCGTGAAATGTTTGTAATTTTATATAAATGTTTCTGTAATAGATAGATATACACTGTTGCGGAATAAAATACGCAGAATTTATTGAGGAATAATAAAAAAAATACGGGGTGAAGTTATTTGATGTGATCTTCTAGATTTAAGGAGTATAAGTAAATGTGAGTCGCGCGCTTCATATAGCGCAATTCATTACGTTTGAATCTTTAGTAAATACCACCTCTAATCACTCAAATTTTTACTATATAGGATAAATCATCTAACTTTGGTGTATATTTGTAGGGATCAACAGAATCTTTACCAGTTATTGATGCAGCTGGAGTTAAAAAGGAGAAACATAGTCCGAATAAATCGACAGAACTTAGGATTAAATCTGTTAAGCCAATGTGTAGACCACCTATCCGTTACGGATCAATAAGAAACACCGCAAATTCCGGCCTAATTAAACCCAGTACTATTACACCAAAAAATATTACTTCTATATTTCAAAGTGCAAGTCCAACTAATACTATACCGACACGTACTAAAATTGCGGGCGTTTCAAGTGCAACAAAAAATTTAAAATATAGCCATATAAAATCTACAATACCGAAACATACAACGAAAAAGTAATGTACGAAATAAAAAACATGTCGTAGCTCCTATAATATTTTATATTTAACGAATTTTATTACCATTTTGTTGGATTGTCGATGTTACATATTATCATAAAATAAATGTTACCTTAATTGTTTTTTATGTGTACATTAAGGTAGTATTTATTTTATAATAATATGAAATATATGTTTAATTATAAAGTTTTTATTTTTCAACTTCTATTATTTGGTGATGAAGTGATTTTATATTTGTGTGTGTTTGTAATTTTATTATCTTTCTATATTTTGTCCATGTGTATAATATTCGTACTTCAAAGAATTGTAAAAATATATTTGTAATATTTGATTTAATAAATGTAATTTAATTTATATAAAATAAATACGTTTGTTCTGCTAATAGAAGCTTTTTTTTACATATATACATACGTTATATAATTTTAGTTAAAATTTTAGCAAATTTTCAATTCAATAATTAAATTCTTTAGAAATGAACTTTTATTTTAGTTTTGAAGCAAGTAATGTGTAAGATTACGTCAATTATTTGGTCTTGCAGTAAACAAAAGCGAAAATAAATATATTAAAAATAGTAATTATATTTAAAATATAATGTCAATGTGAAGCTATACATGAAAAGCATCGTAATCTGCCTGTATATCTGTTGGTGAGTTTCCGCGCCAGAGCTTGCGTTGACATGGCCAAACCGCTCTTCAGAGCGTTGCCTTGGCTACCAGTCTACGAACAGTTATTTCAGTGACAATTTATTATTGTTCTCTCTTAGTTCTTGCTGTCTTGAGTTTGTAATTATATCTTATACTGGAATATGAAACATATATATTCCGTTATTATAATTTTTAATTCATTTTATTATGAATTTTTTTAAAGAAAATGAGACACAAAAGTAAATTGCTTTACATATTAAAGTGGCACAATTGTTTTTTATGTGGATGAGTAATTTGTATATTTCACGAATAAACAGGGCGTATGAATTTATTTTCCAGTTGACACATCGTTAATTATCTAAAGATTTCAAATGTTTACTATTTCTACTCTCTTATACGAAGTAATAAGTATTGTACTCAGAAAAAACGTCGTTTTGGTGATTTTAACGGAAATATACCTTTTGATCTTCCTTGTATCAAATCTAGCTAGTTTTGGAAAGACATCTCTGTGTGTGTGCGTTTATTTGTGTGTGTGTGTGTGAGAGAGAGAGATTATCATAATTACGTAGGTATTATTATTACATAACTGTATCAACTATGTCTGTTAATTGTATAACAAATTAACAAAATTGATCTAAATAATTTGGAATTCGACTTTTAATATCTATTGTAAGAAATATATGCAGTGTAAAAGTGTTCCAAAGGTTAGTAAAATAGTAACTATATAACTTTTTGTGCTCTAATAGATTGGTTTAATTTTAATTTAATAGTAGAAATTAACTATTATAATATTTAATGTTTTTATATGTTGAAAAACAATTGCGTTAAATTTTAAATCCCTGCTCATGTATACATACATTTTTACTTTCTACAAAAGAGTTATTCGTAAACTATTATTCATCAATTAAAAAAATGAAACCTGGTAAATTATCAAAGCTTGTCGCAGTATCTTTGTTGTCACAAGTCACGTTCGTATCATTCAGAAAAATCAGCCACTCTTTCTTTTTAAACACTTACTACTTTCCACAAAATGCAAATTCTTCTTATATACAATTCATTCTCTAATAACCTATATATTCAATAAAATAAAACAAACAAAATGCAAACAACTGTTACAGTGTCATAGATTCAATAAATCAGAGTTGTCTTAAGGACACTTAACGTTTAATATCCAAGCTTTCCAAACAATAGATAAATTCGTTTACCAGGATTACAAATAACAGGAATTTTATATACTTAATTAAACATAAATTTATCGACATCGACAATAACATAAATTGAAACACTTGTTTTTTATATTTGTATGCAAAAATATAATTACAATTACGAATGCATTTATTGTACGTAAACGTAATTTTAAGAAATGTTATATTTTAATATATTTAAGTATAGAATTAAAAAGAGCTTAATACAACTCTGCGAAATAAGATGCATTATCGTTCTGCATAAATAGTTTTACTTTCTGTGAAATCGCCATATCAATCTGATGCTTACACATCGCTTGTGCTTAGTTATTTGCTATACTTTCCACCATCAAACTATAGCAATTAAGATGCTCTTTTTTCGTACTCTGTATAATTTTTCGTGCGTAGATAATAGTAGCGCGAGTTTAGAATATGTTGGTAGTTACGTTAGCAAAGACTGCTAAACAGTTTGCTCTGCTCTGCGCATGAAACAAGACAATTCGTTTATTTTAAATTATTATAAACCAACATTCTGTATAACTATAGGAGTCAAACACCGACAATTTTAATGACAGTGAAAAATATTGTTTAAAACACAAAAAAAGTGTACCTAGATATTTTCTACTAGTGGTGAACTTTCTTTTATTTAAATTCTAGTGTGTTTGTTTTAATTTAATTGTTATGCTAAATTTAAAGTGTTTTTAAACGTTTTTTTCTTCACAATAACATTTTCACACTTCCTAATTATGATTCGAGCATATATTTTATGAGTGATGCGTGTTATTTATTGGGAATCATATAATAATAAAATAAGTAATACAAATAATAAATGTATTGTGAGTTTGTTTGAAAAGTGTATTTTCAATCGACTAAAAATTTATATTTAAATGCATTGTGACATTTGGTGCCTTAAATATATGTTATAAGGTGATTTTCTAGTAAATTAGTTATGTTAAACTGAACGAAATAATTGTGAAGTAAAGGATAATTGAACTTGGATTGTATAGAAAATAAAATGTGTTTGTTGGATTTGTTACGTTTGCACGTATCACATACGCATAAATCTAAATATAAATACAGAAATTACACTAGATCTATATCAGAATGTACCGATATGTCTATGGTAAATTGGAGCCGGCGCCATCCACAAGCTCATGATGCAGATGCAAGACTTCTGTTATTACAAATATCTGATATGGAGACCAATACTTCAGTACCTAGTATTCCGGATTCGATTTGTTGTAGTGAATTTATTATCAATGGAGGATTTTGTAGTCAAAATCATGCACTGGATGGCGGAGATGACAAGTAAGATTTTATAATATATGAAAGCATAATTATGTATCGGAAGTTATTGTTCACCAATTATATATGAATCAAATATATCGGATGTAAACAACTTGATGATATACATTTTTAGGACGGATGTTAGTTAAGTATGTTTAATTATTTAAGGAAATGAATCAACTTTAATTTCTGCCCAAAAAACGCGACTATCTTAATTATCACTAACAAGGTTTCTTGTGTGTCGCAAGATGTCCGTTGTAATAAACAATTAGTCAAAATTTTCACTTTGTTATTTGTCATCGTGTGAACTCGGACCACAATGATTTGTATACAAAATTCTTAAACGTTTCCGTAAATATTTCAACATACTGCAGAAGTGTTAATATATATTTACTTTCTTCTACGAAATAATATGTGTAATTATTATAATCAAGAAAATAATTGACCTTACCTGAATCGAGTCTGACAAATTTTAAGAAGACGTTTGTGTGTGTGTATATTTTTATAGATACTACCTCAGGAAGAAGTATACTCATTTGTATGTCATAAAAAACTTTTTGTGATTCAAATAAGACATATTTTTTTTATACTATAAAATAAATATTCTACCTTTCACGTGGTTGACAACTTTACTTAAACGTTAAACGGAATGCCGGCATTGATATCATTTCAATATAATAGTACACCTCGTTTTTTATTAAAACGTAAATCATTCCTCAATTTGTAAAACACTTTAAAAATACGTTTAATTAAAATAAGCTTCGAAATTCTACTGCTACGGTACCGACACTATATCAGGATATGTTATGAGGGCAATGAGACTAAAAACTAAGACTCAATTTCTAGATTTATTAATTCAATATCTTAAGAAAACAACCTGACATTTTGGCATGAATATCTTCGTACGATCTTGAAATGTTATTAGATGTCATTTTTTATAATTCTTTTCCTTAATATAGTCAGAATTGGAAAGTTGCAACAGAATATTCCACACTTGATGGATTGACTTGAACTTTCCAACGTAAGTTAAATTTTCTTATAATGCAACTTATTCATTAGATATATATGTATGTGGGTACTCGTATGAAAACGTGATACGAAATAATAAACATTAATATTTTAACTGTTTTTAAGTGAAACCTATTTCTATATAAAGACATATGGCTATTATTGTAGACACCTTCGAGCGTTTTTGATACTACAAGAAATTGAAAACAAAAGGTGACACATATAGCTCATTGAATCTAGTTCAAGTTCACATAGATATCTTTTCCTTTCTCATTTATTGCTATTGATTGCAACTACACATTGCATTCTGACTGTAGTCATTGAATTGGAATGATTGAGTAAGGAAATTGGTTAAATCTGTATACATACAATAATTATAAGCAATTTTTTTTATTGTAATATATATAATTTTTATTATTTACACTATTTGCGATGGTATTTTCTTGTTGATAATATAATAGAAAACATATTAGAATCAAGAAAAAAAAATATAATAAACAAAAAAAGATTTAATCATTTTATAAATAAATAAAAACATTTATAGAATAAGTAACATTTTTGTGGTTTTCTTTATAATGTTACACTTCTATTCTTCTCCCACTTTCGATTTGAATAAAGTTCTAGAAAAAATATTGCTTGTCAGTAGATTATTGACCGTCTTGCGTGTTCAATTCAATCAAAAGGATTATAGAAAAAGTTTCACTTTTCGAATTGATTGATTTGGTGTATATATAAAGTGTAACAGTTATATGTTTGTTTGGTGGATGAATATAAGGTAAATAAATATGTTTTGATTGTAGTATGCATTTTTTTTTTTTATTAACGCATGTCATCTTTTACGCATGATTTTTAATAAGGTAGAAAAGAAATCGAATCTAGATTAAAGTTTTACTTTCTATTGAAAATCAGAGTAGTTTTTGTTCGGGCTCTGATATATAACATTTCTACACTCCAAGATGTATTAGTTGATTATTTATTTATTATATACATATTAGGATCGGATGTTGATTCGACCGGATAAGAATTTTATAAAAACTTATTTTTATGTAAGCGGGGAAACTAATCCTCCTTACATAATATTTGTCGCGAATCACTGATTATTGAATTATAATCAGCTGAATTACTATACTTTCTAATAGCCGATGTCGGTCTGAATTACAACGATATATTTATTTTAGTTATACTTTAGTGGTTCTTCCGCAAAAACTATAAGATAACTATAATTATCTTTCACCACGTTTGTTTTTTCATATTAATAAAGATGAATGTGTCTGAGTAACATTCTCGAAAAACAAAATTTTATTTACGTAAGTATCAAATAGCATTTTATGTTAATTCATATAAAGACGTTATTGCTGTGGTATGTATATCTTTAAAAATTTTGTAAAATGCTTAAATTAATGGTCTTCAGTAATTTATTTTATTGTATGATTGTGTCATTAGAGGCTAGACTAGAATAATGTATATGTTGCTATTTGTATTATAATTTAAAGAATGATGTGAGATCGTCCTTGGGTTAAGTGGATAAATATGATTGACAAAGAGTTGCGAGAAAAAAAGTTGTGCGCAAACGGAATAAAAGAGCGTGTGATGAATTTGAGGAAAAGAAATTTGTAAGTTGACTGACGATTATCAAGACGTGATTGGATGTGAAGGGTTTTTTATCACCCTAATCGTAGTTCTCCATTAGAATTATTATTGTGTATATAATTTAACAAATAAAAACAATAAAAATATTTTCTTAATAACTCATTACTATAAACAATAATTATCCGATTCACACTGCAGTTCAAGTTATGTGTATTATAAAGCATAGTGCTAATTATTACTTCATGCGCAGAGATCTATGATTGCGTGTGCGAAATACATATATTATATCATCACGATCATTTATATATACGCGTGCAAATCTTAGTAATGCCGCACTTCTGTTTCATATTTACTGATACTTACCGTGGTTAGACTTACATACCTCGAAGGCACTAGTTAATGATGTAATTTATATAATCAAATCATCATTATTCAACTTTATTAAAAATACATCAAGCACTTTTCAATATATACGTTTCGCGGTTAACACTCACACTCTGCGCGGTTCATTTATGCTCTATATATAAATTGAGAATCTCTTTATTATATGTCACGAAATATCAAACGTTTAAGATAATAATAATTATTAAGTATTACATTTAAAAATAATGCACTGTAGCAGTAAAATTAGTTGAATTATCCATGGATCGAGATCTACTTTCTTCTTTATAACTCGACCTATATTATATAACTAACCTAACGTAAAATGTACCGAGCTCATTCCATAATTAAACATAATTATAACTTATAATTGTTTGACTTCTTTTCTATATTTATTAAATAATTAAATTATTATTTACACATTACCCTCTTTGGCATTACAGTAAGTGTTTAAAATTATCAACACTTTCAAGTGATATTTCAATAGCTTTCAAAAAAAAAGAAAATAATTAACTAATACAGTTTATATAGGATACAGTTTAATTATCAATCAATATGCATGCGTATTGCTTATCGAAAGCTAGTTAAATAAAATAAATACAGCAAGACTTTAACGCTAGGTGAGGCAGCGAAATGAAAGTAACATTTTCATATTTGATTTACTTAAATAAATGTTTGCACAGGTATTAAGTAGCTATATTATTAGCAAATATACTAATAGTTTCGTTTAATTTCTTAAATGCTAATATTAGAGTAGATATATTAAATTAATTTTGCCTAAGCAGAGAAAAACTAATTGTAAAAAGCAACCAAGTACGTTTATTTGCATATTCTTGGGCGTTACATTATTAATGGAAAAGCTACTTGCTTGTAGTTTTACAAATAAATTATTAATAAAAGTATAAATATATAGTTAAAAAAATGCAAATTTAAATAAATAACCCGTTAAACTAGCATAATCAGTTACTTAACTCTAACTATAAATTGTATGTATTTAGTATAAAAACATCTTATGTGCGCGCATAAAAAGACAAAAAAACGCTTTTATAAACGTGCTTATATACTCGTTTAAAAATGCCGTCTTCATCTTGTGATGGTTTGTTGCTGGTGATTATCATAAAGTCGCCCCACTTCGCTGACCCACATTATCCCGAATGTCAATGGCATGGACAAGTAGAAGATCTCACCTGTTGTGGCGCGGAAAGTAGCACCGGCACCGGCACCGTCACCGTCACACTCGCTGGTACATTCTCCCCCACCGCGAAAAGGCACTCGATACTTATTTTCATTTCATTTTGGTGCTTGTTTACGTGTGTGGGATTCGATGATAGTGGATCTTTCCTCGTTTTGATTATTTACCTTTCATACAGCGAAAGACGCGCATTGCCACAGTGGACAGTGACTTTTTGGTGTTTGTTGTGATTGGTTACGGTTTTTGTTTATTTTTGACTGTGTTTGTGTGAGGTGTTTTCCGATTAAGATTTTCTCACGGAATTTTGGAGTTACCGAAATTTATTTCAAGGTCAGTATTATTACTAGTTTATAGGGTTTATATATATATATATATATATATATATATATATATATATATATATATATATATATATATATATATATATATATATATATATTTTAAAGATTCAAGGTTCTTATTATATCCAAATGATATAATTTTGGTACATATTAAATAAATTTCCTAATGTAGAAACTAAAGCTCTTTATTCAATAAAAATAGCTTAAAATAATTAATTATAAGTTTGTTCTTGGTACATATATAAAATGTGTATATTCTATTATTTAAAATAAAAATTAAAAATTCAGTTTTATTATTTTTGGAGGGCCAATGCAATAAGTAATGCCTGGTTGCATGGACTAATTCTATTATACTTGCTAAAAACCATGAATGTGTTCTTTAATTGAATATATAAAACCAAGTTACGAAATCATAATTAAATTTATCAACAAACATTGTTTATGATGAAGGTTATTGCTTATAGGAACCGCCTACGTTTGTAGTTGTAAATTTGTCAGTTAGATTTATTAGTTAACGGAGTTATAATATTATCATTCGCGTGTGAACATAGTATGAAAACTAAACATTCTATAAACTTAACCCATTAGTAGTTTACTGTGATATATATGTGTCAATAAGGTGCTATATAAATTTTAACAACCAGTTGAAATACCGCTAGATTTAGATTTAAATCAGTTAGAGTCGATTTAATATTGTAGAGTTTTTTTAACGATTCTAAATTTGTATATATGGCTAATATTTTTATCTTCTACACCCAAAATGTATTTTGTAAATAAATATTAGTAACGAATAGACTTTTTTGTTTTGAAACTGTGTCAAAAATAATTATATTCTCAGAAGTCAAGGTGCCATTTTAGAAATTATTTAGGTGTAATTATAATTAAAACAATTTAACTCTTACTAGTTTTGCTAGTAAATATACATACAATGCTTCTGTTCGTGTAACAGCTATATTATTTGAAACCGAGTCTACCAATTGTTCCAGCAAGCTGATATAATTTCAGTAATGCAAAAAGTACAATTAAACGTAATTGAGCTATGTGTATATATGGCGAGAGTTTATAAAATGTAGATCATGCAGACAGTTGTTTGTTGTGTGGGCATCACATTACTTTTAATTGTAATTAGGTATTCGTTCGCACTTTTAAACGTATTCAAAAAAACACTGACGGTGGGAAATGCTTTCGCTTGAATTTTTTCCCAAGATATCTGAATCACTTTTACTGCATACATAAAATCTATCATTGATATATATTTAATTATAATCTTAGAATATTCACAATTTAATGTATATTTTTTGATCAGAAAAGGGTCAAAATTAAGATAAATAATTTTAAATCTCATTTGTGAATGATTAATTAATAATTATTAGTGAAAAGAACTCGTATTTTAATATATAAAATTGCATATGAACACTATACAATCTATTTTACAATTAGTTATGAACCTAGATATATTTCACTCGCTGAAGATATATTTGATATATTTCGCGGGTTATGTTAAGAAACCATATCAGGAATAACGTTTTTTTTTTCTAACAGTTACTTCGATATGAATTTATAATTATAACACGAGAAAATCGGTGAAACGAAACTGTGTATTATTCATATTCTTGGTCTGAACGATGGTTGGTGAAAATGTGTATAGAAATATGTTATTAAAACGGTAGTAAGCATATAATGATATAGAAATAAAACAAAATTGATGTGCGGTTTTGAATGAGAAAGTGGAAATTACCAACAGCACCACATGCTTTAAGGTATAGAATGTAGATGAAGTATTCATCATGGTAATGATAGCAAAGACGAAAAAAATATCCGTGCTAATGTGTTTTCTTCTGCTTAATCGATTTCGCTTTAAAATCAAAACAAAAACGTGCATTAGTATGCAATTTTTACTTTCTTATGCGAAGTTATAAGTAAGTATTGTAATCATGAAAAAATTCGATTAGTATTTTAAGTAAATATACCTTTTAACCTTTCCTAAAGTCTATCTGTGTATGTGTGTGTCTGTGTGTGTGTGTATGTGTGTATATATCTGCAAACCGAAAGTGCTTGTTTACTCTTGTCATATATTACGATATTTTAATATTTTATTTTTCATAAATTGTAAACTGTGCCTGTAAATTGCTTAAAAAAACAAATAAAATAGATTCATATAATTAGTAATCTAACATTTAATATCTATTTTAAGAAATATATTTAGTGAAAAAGTGTTTCAAAGTTTAGTAAAATATAATAAATTACTAAAATAATAAAATGTAATTTATTATTAAAATGATATTATCTTTAACTGTTCAAAATTTATATTGGAATCTAATCCAAACAAAATACGTAGAAGAAAATTCAGTGTAAGCCATTGCGGATATTTTTCAATGATTTCTTCTAGAAGTATTAAACCTGGAGTAGTCATTATAGATTAAGATATTTTATAATTGGTGTAAATAGGCGTAATTTCAATAAATCTTAAAGACAATAACTATTTATCCAGCACATGTTCAGCATCTTAGAACAATCGATAAGCAGTTCAAGTGAAAATAAAATCGGCCCGAAGCGCTCAAGCAATTTTCACAACATACTGACATAAATATCTGATGGTTGTCTAAGAATGACCGCCCGCTTAGCTTACTAATATCCGTCCCCTCGTAGTACACAGCAAATATGATTTATAATGCACCTGTGCTTGCTCTGTTGTCTACTATTTATTAGAACGGTGTAAGTGCGTAGTGATTGGCGGTGGTCAACGCCAGCGGCTTTTGCAGACCTCGATCTTCAAACGCGAGAGAAATCAAGAGGAAAGTGCCGCTGTAATAATCACGTACATTTGTAAAATATTACTATGTATGTATATTACAGACAGACACTCGTCTATATTAAGAAGTGTTTATGTGTCCCTCAGCATTGACATACTCTTTCCAAGCAAATGCGAATTGTCAGAATTTAATTAGAAATCGAAACTTATACTACATACATTATATACAAACAGAAATGTATACTGCCAACAAAAATATGCTCGATCATCTTAACGAATTTATTTAAACCAGAAACATACAAATATTTAATATATAACTTGTTTAATTATATCCATTTAGATAAAAAGGTGGATTATGTGTTTAGAAATATCAGTACCGGATGCTACTAAAATCATCCACGGAAAATGGATATTCAACATATTAAGCAGGAATATTTTATAATTAATACTTTCTATATGAAATATTCGTTAGTTTTTAAGACTGTATAATTTTTTTTTGTAATATTTATTAGTAGTATATTTATTTTATTTACTCTTTACTTTCTTACACAACGTAATAAGTATTGTAATCTAGAAATAAATCGATCTCGAAATTTTATCGGAACTATATATTTATGCCATCCCTAAATCAAGTCAAACTATGTTTAAAATGATCTCTGTGTGTCTCTCTCTCTCTCTCTCGCTCGTATGTGTGTGCGTGCATATACCCGACAAGAAAATCTTCAGAAGTGTTTCTTTACTCTTGTAATATTTCGCGGTTTCTGCAATATCTCAAAAACGGTTGCACTTAGAGTGCTCAGTAGAACTTCAAGTTAATTTTGTTCTTATATTTTATACTTTGATTTTGAGGAACCTGTCTTTTAAAATGTCCCGCGTGAGGATTTTAGTTTCAGGCAAATGGTGCATTGATTTGTGACACCGTCCACCTGACAGAAAGTGTTTGAACCTGTATACTATTGTTATTGATACAATTCACTAATAATTTCTCAATTTGTTTATTAATATTTAGGATATTATTTCAGTCGTAGTAAATAGAATGAAAAAATCGTTATTTGTTTAGTCCGACCCTGATATATATTACCATAAAATTAATTCAAATCTGATTAAATATCACCTACTATAAATAAAGTAATTAAAATCTACGATTGCAAATCTCTAAATTTATTACGTTAAGAACCAGTAGTCAGCGCCAATATTATTATACAAAATATATGTTGCCAATATTAATCAAATACTGACAGTATCGTATTACTAACGCAGTGTGAATAATTGCTTAGCTGACAAGATAATTGTGCGACACTGATATTCGTCTATACAAGAGTGAATGTGGCGATCACAAATACCAGATTAAACGGAACTGAAAGTGTGGCAGATGGATTCTAAACAGATCGCCTGTAAGCTACATTTAAATACAGCATGTGTTTCTGGTGCTACTTTTGTTAATTTCTTTTCATTTAAATAAATATTAATTTGGAAATTCATAAAAAAAAAAAAAAACTGTTGAATGCTCTTATGGCAGGTCGAAAGAAAGTAATTTTAGAAAAATTTCTGTAAATATATATATATAGAATAATGGTTTTGGTATTTAAATTAAATTAAAATAATTTTAAATTCCTATTAAATCTACACTTATTTAGTTAAAAATCAAATCAACGCTGAGATGAAAGTGAACTAATGGCCATAATTTGAATTTATTTAACATTAATTAAATATTTATTTGATTTTCGTATCGTTATCGTTAATAAATGTTATTATCATCGAACACTTGAAACCAGTAGTAATATAAAAAAAAACTATATGCAATAATTATAAAAAAATGTATTATTTTTAAGATAAGTGTGTGAAAAAAAATCTTTTTACTCGTACCTAATAAAGGTTTGGTGACTTTGGTAGATGATCTTGATGTTATTGTACATTTAGTAGGTACTTCAGAACTAACAATGATTCAACGAAAAAAAGCACTTCTGAAAATAAGTGAGAGTGTATTCTAATTCAGAGATTTTCAAATTAAGTACACCCATTGAGACATTCATAAAAAATAACATTTTAATTGCTCCATTGCTCGTTATTTATAACAATAAATAAGCAATATATGTTAAATTGCGAAAACATTTGACGTTAATTTATTTCAACATCCAAACATGAACTTTCCGGGTGAACGACCATTCTCTACAAAACAATAGAGGAGAGAGACAACGTTCCCCAGGTGACGGGCGCCACTGTATCTGACATCCGTTTTATGGACACCCAACCACCATTGTTGTTACACAACAAATACTCTCGGATGATTTAGTTTGCATGTAGATCTTCCCGAGTGCGTTTAATAATTTTTAATTCACTCAAAATGCGTTACAGTGTACTAAAAGTATAACTAAAGCGTTAAAGCCAGTCCCAACAGTGTTGTTACAGGTTTTTCGATATCCTGAAAGCTAGTTTGTTGTCCTTAAGAGGACAATTACTAATTCAATTCTGTGTTTTTGCAATAGTGTATTAAGTATTATAGTTCGTCCTGTGAAAAGGATTTTAGTGCTCGAGTTCACTTTACTTGTGTTTAGTGACAGTAATTTAAATTTACAATTGTCATAATCAATTTGTGGTCAAAATGGCGACAAGATGACCCTTCTTCAACGCTTATTCAAATGTTTGTGTGTATGCATTTATATTGAAAAAGGTTCGTGGACTCCAAAAACGGAGAAAATTAACACGAAACACCGGACGATTTTACAAAAACGTATGAAGGATGAAAAGTATAAAAAATGCAATGATTTACCGAAACCTGAATGGTTGAAACAGTGGACTATCAGTAAGGGATGGATGCATGATCGCTCCCATATGTTAACCTTAGGAATTGGTGGTGATTCTTCTAAGAATCCAGCACCAAATACTGGAGTTCCACTAGATCCACCTACAATAGATATAGATACTAGTTCTAGCATAGATAATGCTAGTGATTTATTGTCGATTATAGATAATATCGAGGAGAATGCATCTTGTTCTAAAGTCGAGATGAAATCGACAGAAAACTTAGTTATTGATCCAAGCAAAGTGTTGTCAAATGAAGAATTAGATAAAATAGAAGTAGTCGAACAATCCGATGTTTATTCAGGTGTTAATGTAAATTACAGGAATAATTTTCCTGCTATAAACAAACCATTTGTAGTTGATAAAGAAATAACAACAAAACAATCGAATTATTTTACGTTTAAAAAGTACTTTAAAACCAAAGATAAAGAACTAAAATACAGTAAAATAGTATTTCCTTCGAGGCAAACCCTGTTTCGTCCGACTGATGGTTTGAAAGAAAGCATAAATAAACCAGTTGCAAAATACAAAACATTTGATGACCTATCAACTTTAATCACTGATGACAGTGAAACTAAAGACAAATCAATCAAAAAGCAAAGCACAAATATATTCAACAGCTTCCAATTCCGACGAAACATCCAACAAGACACAATCTACGAGTGCTCTGAAGATAGTTTTAGCTTATATAATAATCCGATTTACGAATCGACGAATCATAAATTCCATAATGTTCAAATAATCGATGGTAAACCTAATTTGGAAAATTTATATGATTTTAATAAAAATACAAGTTGCGAGTATCAGAGATTTCTGGACAACGAATTAAACACGAATAAACTTAATAAAAATATTTTTGTACGACGAAATCATTTTGGTGCATTTAAATCGAAACTTAGTTCGGAAAAGTACATTATACGGCATATACGGATTAGGATAATGTTGACACTACGTTTCAAGAAATTTCAACGTCTGTATAGAAAAAGATTGCGAAACAAACGACAGATAACCGGGCGTGGAAAGAAAACACAAAGGACAAACAATAGTGAAAGTGAGAAATGTGTTAATTCGCTACGTAGCGATATTTTACGAGTGCATGACGAGCAGAGGAGAATTGGAAACGGGAGAACGTCCTTAAAAATTCAGAATTTAAGGTAGTTTATGGAATAAATAAATGTGTTATTTGTACTAAAATTACAAATTTGTTAACGAAATTCTATAAATTTCACACCATTTTTCATATATTAAAATCAAATTTCACAAATTTTCTTGACCATTTTTACTTTTTTATACGTAGTAAGTATTATAATGAAGAAATAAATCGTTTCGAGATTTGATCGGAAATATACCTTTTAACCTTCCCTGCATCGACGCTATTTTTGGTATGCCTCCGTGTGTGTTTGTTTGATCACTATGCAGCGTAAACGGTTTAAGTTAAGATTATGAAACTTTAAACGTAAGATTTGTATATGCCTTGCAAGAAAACCTACTATTTTTGAAAAGAATATTTAAACCGGAAGTGCTTGTTTACAATTGTAATTTTTTTCGGTTCCTGTACTCTGTACTCAAAAGTAGTTAAAATAAACATTAGATAAATTAATATTTCACACAATTTGCCATTGCGGATATTTTAGTATAAAGTCAATCTGAGAGAGAATTAAAAAATGTAGATTTAGTTAGTTGTCTAAATTAGGTTATTGAATGCAAGATATGTTAATAACACAGATATGATATATGAACAACAATGGCCAACTCTCCGGATGTACGTATAATAAAGCGCGCGTGTTTATGCCGGTTCCGGTTCAGAGATATCATGCATGCTCCCAAATACAGTATGGAAAACCGTTTGGTACTTAGATGTAAAATAGGGTCATCGTGATAACGATCTGTGAAATGGTGATATTTATAATATTTCTTATACGCATATAAACAGTTACCATGACCAATTTATACTTGGTTAAATGCAATGTATTAACTAATATATTGATTATTTAAAAAGCTCATTGTATATAATGTAAAGCACACGATTTATTGTTCGTGTATTAATTAAATTATTTTAATATGCACAATGACACGTAAGTAATTTGTTTCCAAAAAAAGATTCGATTTCGATTGCGGATACACCAATTACAATTTCACAGATCAACGAACACGGGTTTATGGTTTTTGTCAGTGTGTTGTAACATATATGAGTTCTCGGAACCGAGAAGTGTTAGGTTTATATTATTTTTTTCCGTTTTTAATAAATAGCGACCTCGCGCAGGACACAGGATCTACGGATTTCGCTTGCAATGTCATCGGATGTATGACTGACGCGATTTTCGATACGTATGTCGCAATTTTATTATACGGATATACGCATTAAATGCCCGCGATTGTTGATAACACAATATCGGGGGACATCAAATATTACATCTCCCATAAAATTCAACATCCAGTTTTATTTAACCATCATTTGAGTAACTAACAATCAGTTGTTTGGGTTTCCTGATAAGGTAATTATAACTAATAAACTATATAGTTTTCATATAAAAATATAAAGGGGATTCTGTCATTCCATTTGATAGAAATAAGCATGATGTTATATATGTATGTATGTGCGATTTAGAATAATAATTGCTATTTAATTTTGATGTGACTTGGAATTATTTATAAAAAAATATTTTCCTGGTGATATTTAGGATATAATTAAAAACTTAATAGAAATAAACACTTAAGCTCCTCTGTATTACCCACGATGAGCTTAATATCGGAATACTTACGAGTATTCCATATTAAGATACCATCTCTATAAGGCGCGCTCGGTGTATAAATAACGTTTTCATAAAATATGTGATATAAGGTGTGAATATTACCACGTAAAATAAACATATCTCATCTCATGACAAGTGCAATAAAAGTACCACTATTTCAATCAAAATGATGTATGATATTTGTGTTCATCTTTGAATCATCTTCAATTAATAAAATTATCGTGGTCGCAGTGCGACGAATCAATTTCTACGCTTGCGTTCTAGGAAATACGTGAAAGCATGCGAATAGACGATTTGTTGTTAGACATACAAGAAAAAGATTGTTAAATGCATTTGGGCATTCTGGAAAGTTTTTATTATACATTCAAAGCACATTGAGTTTGTTTACGCTATTTTATAAGACGTAGAAAGCAATCTACTTACTAATTAAATTACAACATGTATGTAACTACTACGTCATGTATGTATGTAGAAGATTTAATTTTGGGAGTTTTTATAATGACGGAATTTATTATAGAAATAGAAATGGGCATTGTAATTGGAGTGAAATTGAATTTTTTCACTGAAGTTTAATTATTATTGTAAAGCTGTTATTAAAAAGAAAATTAGATTATTATATGTATTTGTTTATTATTGTAACTTATAATTATTGTAGTCATGCGTGTCACTTAACAAGTTTTTCAAATTTTTTGTTTTCACTTTCTTATACGAAGTAATAAGTAGTGTAATCATACAAAAAATCAATATAGAGATTTTACTCGAACTATACCTTTTGACCTTCCCTACATCGACGCTATTTTTGGTATGCCTCTGTGTGTGTTTGTTTGATCACTATGCAGCGTAAACGGTTGAAGTTAAAATTATGAAACTTTAAACTTAAGCTTTGTATATGTCTAACAAGAAAACCTACATATTTATGAAAAAAATATTCAAATCAGAAGTGCTTGTTTAGTTCAGTAATTTTTTTTTTGTGGTGTCTGCAATATTACCGACTTACAGTAAAATAGTAGCAATAAAAAAGAAAGATATTTTATTTTAAAACATAATAAAATATAGTATAATGAACAATCATATTTTCTAGAATTATTCTAAATTTGTACTTTAATATCCTTCCTATTTAAACAAAATACGTATAAGAAAGTTCAGTGCAAGACACTGTAGCTATTTTCTTAAAAATTTCTCATAAGAAATGCAAATAGGAGAAAAAAAATTGTATTAAAGAATACTACAAATTAAAAATGTATACGGTATAACTATAAGTACCCAGCAACCACAGGAGAAACAAGATTAATAAGAATTGAATAATATTAAATAAAAATGGTAAAGTGTTGGTTTTATCATGACAAATTGACGTTACACTAATAATTATAACTGTCTTGCAGTGCAATAAACGAGAACACTGAAATAAATAGATCTAATATGCGTAACAAACGGTGCACATCAGCCATCAACATGCAACCGCTGGACTACATTTCTTGAGTATGTCGGAAATATCGCAACTGACTCAGTGACTTACTGGTCAATACCTCAGACTATATTTATGCCAAAGTACTTGAACATCATCACACGAAACTCAATATTATAGAAATGTCTGACTAATGCCGCGCTTTCTTTTCGCAATTCATCATAAACCGTATGTTGCATCGCATTCTTTCAGAAGTACAAATTAAGAAAGAATTAGCACAAATATTCGAAAACAGATTCTAAATATATGACACATTTATTTCAAATATTAAAATTGTTTTATTCACAAATGTACAAACACAAAATAAAGACGCAAATAAATGAGTTACAATTAGTTAAATTTGATGATATATATTTTGAGTTTAAGATACGACAGAACATAATTCATTTTGATATCTAAAGAATTATAAAAAACTTAACTGTTTTTAATTAGTTGACTAGTCGATTTATATAACATTAATCAGCGAGGCGATGACAAGTTGCAATACATCACGCGTGTCTGAAATTCTTTCTACAATTCACACATTTATAATAATAACGAATTATAAGTAACGCACATAAAGAATGATTTAAAATTCTAATATTTATAATCCGTTAGTATTAAAAAAATAAATCCGCTATATTATCATGTACCACAACGTTGTATAAAGATTTATACACGTTGTTTTAACATTTTTCTAACTTATACTTTGTGTTTTACAAGCTTAACCATAACTTGTTATTTAGCCTCTGGTGGATATTTTATTAAATATTAAATAAGAGATTACCGTTTGAACTGAAATAAATTTCTGACGAAAATGAAGCTGATATATAAACAATGAATAAAATTAACTACAGATCATTAATGATTTAATTAATTATGTTTTAAAGGATGAATTAAATTAAAATTTGTTAGATCCAATTTTTTATCGTAGCGGTCAAAGTAAATCAATTCCTAATGTCTATAATTTGATTAATTATGCTGTATAAACGCGCCACTGTGCATAAACAGCTGTTATGCTAAGGTTACAAACCTGTGAGACTTCGATCATCTGGTTGTGCCGCACGATCATGCAGTCAAGACCGCGAACTTGAGGCGCGATCACGGCCGGCTCCGGTCAGCATCTGTTCCGTGTGGTGTTGAATACGACAAAACGTACATCGCTGGCGTTGCTAAAGATGTGTGTCCACCGCGACATTAGTGTTTATTGTGGACGCGTGTTTCTGTTATAACTTTTACGGCACAGTTCTTTGTTAGGCTGGAATTATGTCTTCATCTTCAAACGCCTACGTGTTTAAAACGCGAAGTTGATGGCATTGTTAAGGTGATGATTTGTAATTGCAGGTCTTTGTGATTTTGACGTTGTTTGGTGCGCTTGAATAGTGTTGCTAAATGGTAAGAATAGGTGTTAATTAATAAATGTTTATAGAAATTTACAACAAACCTCCTTTAATTTTTATTGAATCTATTTATCTAAATAACAAATATTACTTCAATTAATTTTAACTAAAATTTATTTATATATATTACGTTAGAGATATTTCAGCAAACACAAAAATTACTAAAGGTAAAATTTTGGAAATTTCACTTTAAGGGTCTTATATCGGCAGAAAGCTTCCTATTTTAGCCACTTTAGTCACGCATTCTCACACCATTCATCTTTCCCACGTAAATATGTTTTGTCAATCTTTCATTCAACATTCATTCAATGCTATCATACCATCTCATTTGACTCTCAGCTAGTATACGTACGACATTTTTTACAATATCGCACTGCTCTTTCACCCACGTATTGCGCTTTCAGTCTCTCGACGTATAAGAAAGTCCAGTACCATACATTGCAGTTATTTATTAATAAGGAAGTACATGCAAAAGATGCCTCTTAAAAAGAGACCTAACAAATCGCCGGGCAAAAAATACTAACGCTTATATCCATTTACTAAATTAATTACACGTAGCGTCAAATTCAGATAAGATTATAGTATGGCTATTTTTTATTATTTATAGTTATATAAAATATAGTTTGAGAGTACTATGATGTGCGTAAGACATATATTAAAATACTTAAAAATTGCCTGTGGTACTTTTTAATCTACCTATAATTTAATTATATTGCGCTTCAAGCTTATATATAAAAAAAAATCACAGTAAGGCGGGGATATAGTTACAAAGCAATTTTTAAATTTTCTTTTTTATCTCAAAGATGGACCCATAATGCTTGCTCGTCGAATGATCTTTTTTCTTTTTGTGTTAACTGCAGTTCCGGTTTAAATAACGAAGTCAGCAATTAAAGTGTTTTGTTACTAAGAGTTTGTATTTAATTTTTTCATACTTTCAATAAATATTGTTAAGCTTATAATTGAAGCTTATAAATAAAAAATAAAATTGTTTTTGTGATTCTTGTTTGCTTAAGTTATGAATGTTGTAACAACGTGCCCCTGTTCTGTAACAAATTTCTCCGTCGAGGGACAAGTTATTACTCTTTACACGAGGGTATAAATATATATTTTTTTCATCTACACTAGCGATATTATATAAAATATTAATATTTTCAGATTTTGTTAATTATATATTTTAAAACAATTAAGCATTAGTCATTTTAAGGCAATATTTATTTAATTAATCCATAAGATTCTTTTCGTAACTAATGAAGTTAATTTGCATCAAACTCGAGTTATATTTATAAATTTAATTAGGTGTGTTTCAACAATAATTATAATTTAGAATTTTTCTAACTGGAACAAACTGTATCGATAGCAAAATGCCTTCTGTAACAAATGTATGTGTGTGTGTGTGTGTGCGACTATTTGAGTGTTATAGCACCAGGTGAAATTGCAATAAAAATTGTTAACTAAAGTACGTCGTTGCCGCTGAATTATGTGAATCGTGATTTCAATTCCGTTACGTTACAATTGCATGCTGATAGGTATATTTATGCTCGCGTCAATCAATGCTACCAATCTTTGATGCGACTCTGGTGAATCAATAAAACTTGTTCGTACATTTAATTAACATACTGCAAAAGATTTATAGTCAGTTAAATTTATTTTTGATTACAGTGTAGTTAATTTTAGGCTACTGATACATATAGTCGGAGTTTTATTAATTTAAAATGAATTTTAAAATAATGAGCTTGCCCAAAAGTTTAAGTTGTATTTATACCTTTCCAGTATTTATGGTCAATGTGATTCAAATAATATTTAGTACTGATTTTTATCTGTAGTTGACAACTTATCAAAACTAAAATAGTGAATCTAAATTAATAGTAATTGAGATAGTGACAGGTAAATTATAAAAGCATGCATCTTGAAGAGACACTAACTTAACCAAAACGAAAGTAAAAAAATCTAAACGATCGTTTCTCTGTGCAGCCAGTGTTTCGAACATCATTATAATTTAAGGTTGATGGTGAATGGAGCTAATTTATATCATCTGCACATGTTGTGCAGTATTTGAATAAGCATACCACCACGTTCTGACAACATGCGACATGGTTTTTACATTTGTAATTTGTACGACCGAGACATGTTCACAAATACTTCACAAAATGTACGTTTCAAAGATGTTACTTGAATATTCAATAATACGGAAATATTGTACGAGTTTCTAAAATAAACATGTACTTTCATTGCGGCTTATTTATTACTGATTGAAGAGCAGTTCTTCGAATTGAAAGAAAGTCCTTTTACATTCTTATACGAAGTAATAAGTAAGTTTTATAATCATGACAAAATTCAATCAGGAGAGTTTAACGGAAACATACCTTTTGACCTTCCCTGAATTGATTCTGACTACATTTGGAATGATCTGTTTGCGTGTGTGATTGACACCTGTTTGGATGTATGTATGTCCACACAGACACACAAAATCAGACAAAAATAGTCTGGCTCGATTCAGGGAAGGACAAAAGCTATATTTCTGTCAAAATCTCGAGATCGATTTTTTTTTATGATTACAATACTTATTATTTAGTATAAGAAACAAAAAATTATATTTTCTTGAATTATTTAAAATGTATCTAAACAAAATACGTATAAGAAAGTACAGTGCAAGCCATTGCGGATATTTGTTTTTGGATTACGGTGCACTGAAAGCGTGTAAATATTTAGAAATTTGGGAATAATATACATTAATTTCTGTTTTATTTAAATAAATTGAACAATTTGCAATGCTTATTGTATAAATAAATCGAAAATAGAAAATTACAGTCATTTACTTGACCTTCAGCTATTATCAGGGCAAGTACATTGCTAGCCCGACGGTGGTCATCATTGCACGTACCAAACGAACGGGAGAGTTTGTTACCGGTAGTGAGAGTCAATGATGGTCTGATACCACTCTTCTCGACCATGTCTATAACAACTTATTGGTATTATATACCATGAAAACGGTAAAGGTAACCAAGCCAACTGGTGTCTACATAGGCAACTATGGATAAAAAGATGTTATTTAGTGTTATTTAGCGCCGTGCTCATTTTTATCCAACACACAACGCATTCTCGCTAAAAAGATAACAGGTTCTGTTAATTAGTAATTAATTAATGTGTTTCCGTAATTAGAAGAACTACAACATATTATTAAGTTTTTATTTGTGATTTTGTTTACATCTTGCAAACATTGCGATTAAAATGTAATTAAAACAATTATAGTGGCCTGCACTGAACTTTCTTATACGCATTTTCTTTATATAGGACAATAAAATATAAAATTTCAAATGTGTAATTATTCATTTCACTATATAAGAAATTATTATGCCAAATGATTTTCAAATCGAACAAAATATTTAAATATAATATTTTTAACAAGTTTAACAAGTACAATGATAAAAACTGAAAAAATACTTAAAATAATAATATTAATATAGAATGCACTGTAAGAAACTTAATTTAAAATTTTACTTATCTAAGTTAAGAAGTTTGCAATGCATTATTCGAGCCTATTTAATAGTTGGGTAATTCGTAATTGTGTTAAACACAGTAAGTTACAGTAGTTTGATACTGTTACACATTTAACAGTTGAATTGTCTACGTTTATAGTCACTGTTAACTAATAATATATCAGTCAATAGCTCTTATAAATAATGTAACTGTTCCAGTATATACCTACTTATATTGGTTAAGCAAAAAAAATGCATTAATCTCTATTATATTAATATGTTTTAAACTAAGTAGCCACCTGTACGCTATTATTATTAATACTAATTATGCAGATTAATATCTATAAGTGTAACTATTAACTATCAATCAATATTTTATGTAAATTTTTCGGTATGTCTTACTCGATTTATTGCTTCACAACGCATGGGAACAGAATGTGGCATAGTTATAAAATGAACAGTTTTAAAAATTTGGTTTTTTAAAAAATGTATACGTAAAATGCTAATTTTCTAGTCATCAATTTTGTATATTTCATATCTAAAAGTAGTTCAAAACTCACGATGTTGCTTTCTACTAATAAGAAATAGTTTTAAAACATTAAATATAACTAATATTGCTCTCTCAAGTAACTGATATTTATTAGGAGTACTATTTTGTAATTTGGAAAAACGACGCATTTAAAAATGTAACAAATTTAATAGCAATGTTCATACGGAATCATATGACTTTCAATTCTTATAGCGCATAAATAACTGCGTTTAAAACATTTTTATTTAAAGCAAACAAGTCATTGTCCGTCAATTTTCGCTGACCACCCGGCAAACATATTTCATATTTAACTAACGCTATATTTTAGTACACACAATGTCTTCCATTTATTAACTACAAAACTCTTGTAATTACGATCCTTCATTAACGGTACGGTAATTAAACTGCTTCATCTTTCCTCTAGAACAACATGCCATAATAAATGAAACACGGTTGTAAAGAAGTGATGAAAGTTCTCTAATTCTATGTGCATAAAGAAGTACGTAAGTGCAGTAGTGTTATGTTTGTTGCAGATACGGCAGGCTGAACGTGCTTCGTTGGCTTCTGTGGGAGTCACAATCACAAGACCAGGGCCGGACTTCAAACAATACCCAGCCCCAACTACTTCAACACCATCCCCAAACGTTAGACGAAATGCCGGCCCTAGAACGCGAGCATTCCGTCAACACCAGCAACACTCTCGCACTTCATTACGCGGCTGCAAGAGGTTGCTTGGATTGCGTTCGTTTACTCGTCGATTCTACGACCGAATTAAGGTAAGTCCATCAATTGATCGGATCATATAGGTACTTCCCTAGTACGCTTGTACTGGGAAATCACATCTGCAGTGTCTTGCACTGAACTTTGTTATACGTAGTTAGGTATAATTTGTTAAGATAGGAAGAATAATAAAATATACATTATTAAACATTAGAAATTATTATGCGTTTGATACGCTGTATTACAAAAACTATTTATGATAATAGATGTTAAATATCAAAACCCAAATTATTGGAGTTATTTTGTTTTTCCGTTAAACAGGCATGGCTGATACAATATATTAAATATAATATCACATAAGTAACAATGCCAACATAGATACGAAACTAAAGAATGTCGGTAGCACTTTTTTTGTAACGTATATTTTTGATGAAAATTTTCAATCATAGTGAAATAAGAATATCTTTCATTTGGAATCTATCTTTTCTATTCTAACAGCAACCGTTTAGGAGTTATTGCAGAAACCTTAAAAAATGACTCGAGTAAACGTGCACCATTTTTTCAATAATTGGTTAAATACAAATCTTTAGATCGATTTTTTTAGCATTTCAATACTAATTTAATACTTTATTTAAGAAACTAAAAAGTATAGGACAATAAAAATGATATATGTAATTTTGGTAATTTGCGTATTATTTTACGTTACAATAATATTAAATTAGTATAAATTTTATTTCTGTAATACGTGCTCAGAATGAAATAAATGAAAGTGCAAAAACTAGTTCAGAAGGAAAAACATGAATGTAACTGTATTGTATATATGCTTGAGTTTATACAATTTTAATAAGTTTATTAGAAATATGTAACGAAAAACAGGATACAAATTATTGACGACAATCGAGTAATGATTTATTAATTACGTAACGGAGTTATAATATTATTACGCACACTTGATATGGATTTATTAATGCCAATTAACATTTTATTGCTATTGCTACTATATTTGGCGTAAGATCTATACACTAGTCTACAATAAATTACAAATTCATTTAAACTAAACAATACTGTTGGTTTTATTAACTTTTCTTAGAAATACACACTTATCACAATATTTTACCTGAAAATTGTTTGTTATTAAAATTTATTGTGATTTGGTAGACTGAAGTTGTTGATTAAACATAATATTTTGTAATTTTAATTCATACATGTGTAGTACCATCCTAATTATTTCGTTGAGTTATTACATAACTCCTATATTTAATTCTGATATGAAATCTGTGCACTTTTGAAAGGGAATGAGATTTTTGATGTGTTATAGAAATTATAAAATTAGATTGGACGCGAAAGGTAAATAACAATTATCTTCTTACACTGCTTGAGAGTAAATTGCAACAATTGCATCACCCTATCTAAGGATGATGGTTAATCCATTTTTACACCAAAACTACAACAAATTTATGATATTAAGGCGAATATTTGTGTTAGATTAGATTTATTGATGTGCTTAGTGTGACCTGTTTGAAAATGCCAACATCAAGTTGATGATTGGTGCTGCTGTGTTAAAACCATTAGATAAATAAATAGACACGTTAGGTTTACCTTTCTACATTGTGAAAGATTAATCAAATTTTATTAATTTAATGCAAATATCATTAATTCTATGCTAAATGCTAGATAACAATCATTAAATATTTGTAATTTATTTCGCATTTATTTGCTACGCAATTTATATATATATTTTAAAATTATATTTAATTTAATCTGGTAATCCATTAAAATATTTAAATCTTTTAACCGGCATGTTAAAACAAAGAAAGCAGCTGTAGAACACGCGATAAAAATCTGAGACAATAAGTACATATGTTAAATCATTGCATATGCTAAAAGAAAGTATACTTAAGTTCTATCGGAAGATAACCTAAATATTGCAAGTTGTACATCATAAAAAGCTGTGAAGTAAAACACTATAGTTATTATCTATTGCAACATACGTATTTTATTAAGTGAAAAGTGTTTGTTTGAGATTAACCTATATATACTTTTAATAGTAATAATAATCAATCTAGATGGTAGGAAGTACAATTAACTCGATTTTTGTATAGATCTGAACATAAATATATTTAAATGCTCAGATTTATAGATAATCATTATTCGAATAATTGATAGTGCACATTTCTAGTCTGTTATTAGCTAAGGAATAGATTTTAATTTAAAAGATACTGATACGTATCGATCGTAATATATTACTAACATAAATTGAAATTGTTATTAAATTTTAGTGTGACTATCAATTAAGAAACACCTAGAAGGTATCTTTGAAACACTGTTTATTTAAACTAATCTACACAAAGAATAAAATTTATAATTGAATTTCTATTGTTTACTAATTCAGAATTTGAAATTACTAAATAAATAAAATAAGATTCATAACGAATTGCTGATTCCCAGGAGTCAATAAAAGAAAATATTTAATTGTGCAATTAATATTTCTAAGATGTAAAATAACAAGTACAATTGTAAATTTCTTCTAATCGATACGCACCATATGGTATTTTATAGCAATTGTGGCCATAAAATTTAGGTCGTGACTTCTAAACATGAATTTTATGCTTCTTTAACAATATGACATAAATATAACATATGTTTAGAGATATCTTTAATTGATTAAAACTGCAATTGTTAATAGAGAAAATTATAGTAATTTACTGATAAAAATTGAAAGTTCATGTAAAAACGATATAAGTGGTCACATTACTTCCATATTGTAGCAATGGGCATCCAATTGAGAAATTTCAAATGTTACTACATTAGTGATTAGTGGTGGCTATTTTTTTATATTATTAAAACTGCGAACGGTCAAATTATTTATTTTATAACGAACTAGTATATTTTGTAATAATGAGAGACTGCAGTCTCAGCTCAATGATCATTTCATTAAATATCTCTAGGCGGTCACTAGCAACAAAATTAAATATCTGAACTTTCTTATACGTATTTTGATTATATAATTAAAATAATATATTTGTATAATTCAAGAAAATTTAATTATTATTATACTATATTTTTTACGCTTTTAAATAAACTAAAAACGTACCTACAATAGACACACACACACACACACACACACACACACAGACACACACACACACACACACACACACACACACGCAAACACACACAAACACACACAAACACACACACACACACACACACAAGCACACACACACACACACGCACACGCACAAGCACACACAAACACACACACACGCACACACACAGACACACACACATACGCTCGCACACTCTCTCTCTCTCTCACACACACACACACACACATACACACATATAAACATACATACAGCCAGACATCATTCCAAAAATAAACTCGATTCAGGGAAGGTCAAAAAGTATATTTTTGATAAAATTTCGAGGTAGAATTTTTTCGTGACGTAAAAACGATCAAAACCCATACATGAATATACAAAGTGTTATAGAACTTGGGAGGAAATTGACTCTTTTAACTGTAAACATTTTTATTAAACAATTATCTTTTCAAATAAATATTTTTAAATATTGAAGAATCATTTTTTATACATATAATCTACTACCTATATATACCATCAATCTTACATTTCAAAATACCAATTTTCTTAAAAACTATAATTTTATCTTTGGTTCACCTAAATACCAATCCTGCATATATATTGCACGACCTTGCATAACGGCACATGCACATTACAAAACCAGTTCTTTTCGGAGTAAAAATAAAAAATAAGAACGAATCTAAATCCTGTCCATGTAGGCTTTAACGAAATAACTAATAAAAAAAATGCAAATATTGTTTGTAAATTTTATTTAAATGTGTTTTTAAACATCTTTCTGACATTTCTCCTATTACGTATGCAAAATTATGATAATTATATGCATGTTTTAGTTTTACATGCATTTTATGTGCGCATACACTTTACACCAAAAGAATGAATATGCTTTACGAAATTTTGTCTTGTACTAGTTCTAAATTATGGTCACCACTAAATAGTAAATATGTTTCCGGCAATACACAATTCTTATTTATGAATAGAACCAGTTCGTTAGCTCAACGTATATTTATGTATTTGACACTTGACAGTATTTTTGATTTAGTGTATACACACGTTTTCTATTGGATTTTGCTGGTTGGTGAAGCTGCAAAACTAACGGATGATCTGGTGTATTAGATGATGTTATGTAACCTTTGACCTGTCTCAGCTTAAGACATTTGTAATTATAGCTTGAAACGGTATATCAGCGACCCAACTATGTAATTTATTTATTAGAAATTCATTAAAGTAATGATACAGATATTAAGAAATTGCGTATAATTTTTATTAATTTTTAAACTGTAAATTATTAATTTTAGATTTGATAATTTTATGTAGTTGTATATGAGTTAAAAGAGGATGGAAATTTAGTATTACATTAGTATGAATATGTTTTAATGTTTCTATTGGAATCACGTCTTAATTATATGCGAATTTCAAAAGAAAGTTGTCAAATACAATAATGGCTAATCTACTCCATTGTGAAAACCATGAACATGTCATTTTTCTACATATAAGTACATCATTTTTCATGCTTTATTTATATAACAATAAAGTTGATAGTCGCATACAAGTAAGACGTCAAATCTTCACTGAAACAAATTAAATATTTATACTTTTACGGTTTTTGATTTCGCTTTCGTTTTAAATACATTCATTTCAACCAAATTTCACACTTAACAACTACGTACAGACCGTGCAATTTGACAATCCATATATTCTGCGATTACCTATGCATTACACAATATGCAATCCACTGACACAATAATGCAATTCGCCAATATTTTTTAGTTAAATAATAAATTTATCGCATAAATTTTATAATTCGTTCGCTATATATTTATGACCAAATAACACTTTTTCAGAATATATGGAAAGTTACAAAGAGAATGTAAATGATCTTTCAGTGTGAAAATATCAAAACATGCTGTTATTGTCACTGTTGAAAAATGATAAAGATTAATTTGATGAATTAATTCGATTAATTTTAGCCGCAGAATTAATTGTGTGAACAATTTCAACAATTGTACATGCCATCGCAAGATACTTTTTTACTTTCTTATACGAAGTAAGAAGTAAGTATTGTAATCATGAAAAGAATCGATCTCGAGATCGGAAATATACCTTTTGACCTTCCCTGAATCGATTCTTACTATTTTTGGAATGACCGCACTACAGTCTAAACGGTTGAAAGTAAAATTATGAAACTTTAAACTTAAGATCTGTAGATGCCTAATAAGAAAATTTTTTATATTGCCGGACCTACGTAATAGAAATCAAGATATAAATAATGTTTTAACTGTCAAAATAATTATGGACTGTAAACAAATAGTATATGCTCTAATTATATTCTAAATAAGAATGTTTTAATGTATATTTAAGATTAAATAAAGCATCCAGAGGATATATAAAATGACCGTGAAAGTTGATACATTATTGGACTTAAATTGTTATTGAAGTTTTCTCTTTAAAATTATTATGTATAAACGTGCAACCTGTCCAATGCACTCTTGGAAATAACTAGTATAATAGATCTCAGGATCAGGAAATATATTTCCTTTTCGAAATCATAGAAACAATTTAACAAAAAACTATTAATGCATTTTATATACGAACCTACTATTAATTATATGCGTTACTCTGGTTTCTACTTTTGAATACTAAAGTATAAAGCAAAAGTAATAATAAAGACATTTATGTATCAACCCGGAAATTGATTTGTTTCATTTGTTTTCTGAGTTGTATTGTAGTGTAGACGTCACTCCAAAAAAATAAATCTTTTGTGTTTTAACTCGAAATATAAAGGTGTTTCAAGTGATAGGTTAAAAGAAAGTAAAATGTATTGATAATAGATTCACATTTGGCCAATTTCTCTTATTTAATTTTTACAATTAATTTGCTGAAATAGAGAGTGGAAATTTTTGGTGTTTTAAACAATTCCAATGTGAATACTATTAAATATATACAAGTACAATTATTTTAAATTGCTTTTCTGTGTAAAAAACGAAATGTATAATATGTGAAATTATAGTATAATTCATAAAATTTAAAATTATGGCCGCAGTGTAAATTGTACATCAATTTCACATTCATAAATATTTATTTAACTAAATATACATAAATACATATATAATTTTATGTCTAATCCCATCAAATAGGGTAGCAGAAAACCCCAACTAAATATACATAAAATAAAGGCACATAGATGATTATGTTATTATTGAGATATTAAATCTTAATTTAAATTTTGTACAAACATGCTTATTGTGTAAATAATGAATGCTGAATCACTTCAAAGATTTATATAATTGTTGCATTTCGTGTGGCTGTGTTTACCGGAAAATGTTGACAAATGTACTGAACCATCCCTTGAAGCGCAATTAGTTAAGAATTCTGTTAATTTCTTCAGCATAAACGGATATAAAATAGCAAAATGAAGTAGACTGTGTTAAGAACTAACTAGAAGTAAGTGAATATGCGTACCTAATGAATATGTGCATCGCACACGCGATTTATTATTAGAGAAAGGCATTCTTTTTTTCGTAAAATGAAAAATCGTCTTATGATACGCATCGTTAGCCTCCTGAAATTTTTCTACAACTAGTCTCTCATTTAGTCAATATTTATGCGAAGAAATTGTTTCTAGTAACGGGCCGCGATTATTATTCATAATATTCAAAATATGGTTCTATTTGTGGATGATGTTTTTTATGGTTTGCATGTAATTAACTTAGTTTATATTTGAAGTAGGTTTGTTTTCATATTTAGATTGCTTTATAGATATTTTACGAACTACTTATTCATAAGGATTTTTAAGAAAGAAAAATTAAATTGTTAATTATTTGTATAGAAATACTAAATAATTTTCTCAATATACTAATGTAAAACTAACAAAAAATTAATAGCGTGGATGGTCCATTAAAACTAGTTTGCTTTCAAAAATAAGTAATTTATAATTAAGTAACTTTTCATTATTATGTGCAACATATATAACAAAAATATTTAACTTTTTTTGAGTAAAACCCAATTTTTAATTTCATGCTAATTGAAGTCGAACTTAACCTATTCTTTTAGTAGAAAAGTAAAAGGTAATGCAAATTAAAAAAAATTTACAAATTGAATTTTTACCAAAAGAAACTAATTTGAATAAGTGGGAGTAATCGAAATTCACCTAAAGCGTGAAAAGGAACATAGATAAAACAAATGAGTACCCCTCCATAACAAGACGCTTTTGTTATGCACTTTCATATCGACGCTATAGACGGTAAAGTGGCGGTTAGTCTACCGCGTGTTTTTAGTATCGCGTTCAGTACCGTTCTAACTGTCCGGTGAATGATGGTACCTACTGTATTTGTGCGCATTTGACATGTGTTGTGCTTAATCCACACGATTTAAATTGTTGTTTAGTGCCAGTGCTATTAGGTGTGTGTATATTGAAAACTTTACGACCTATATATTTTATAGTTATGGATTAAGTGGTTTAACTGTTTATCAAAATGTCCAATGTGATTTATAGAAATACATCGTCTTCTAGAAGAAAGAATCGGATGTTGACTTCAAAAATTAGGTATAACTATCTTAACTAAATATTATTAAATAGTTGTCCAAATATTCATTATTTTATTTAATTTTTTTAAATATCCAAATACGAACTACTTTATTCATAGTCAAGGATTAATTTTAGGCCAAGACTAAACTTGTTCAAAAAAAGATTTAAACTTTTGTAGTACATGAATTAAAAGAGGATGGAAATTTAGTATTACTTTAAAATAGGTTTATTTTCTTTATACATACGCACGCAAGTGTATTTATTTATTTATTACAGTACAGTACAGTTATACAGTATTAATATTAAAAAAAAATCAAATTTTAAATTTCGAGCCAGTTTTCTTTTCGAATAAATTTCCGATCTTTTCCAATTTGGTATATCTTCTTCTTTGAAGAGATTACTTGCTTTTATACATATGTAATGATGTTTAGAATGATTGTTGTTCGGTATTACTGTCATTTAAATTTGTTGAAACAATAAGTACGTAGTTTGGCTGTCAGTCAAAGTATGTACTTGCATAACGTATGCCAATATATGGTTATTTCACGTCAACATAAAATGACACAGTTATGTGGCACTACCGCATCTAAATGTCAACAAAAGATTATTTATGAGTTTTTAGGAAAAGAAACTAATTACTATTAATTATAGGTGCTTTTTTTATGAATGAACTCGGTGTTAGTATTAATTATTTTTTTTAGAAATTGAGATTATTCTACCATATCCAATAAAAATTTATAAGCGTTTAACATGTTTAAATAGTGTTAATTATTTTAATCATTGCATTTCTTTTTTATTAAATTGGGGTAGTTTCTATTCCACTCTAATGCATATTATTGCTAAAAATAATAATAAAATTTTATATTTATAATCGTTTCATGTTTATCTCACAATTTTTTAACTATAAATAATAATATTGCTACAATTTTTTGTACTTTATTTCATTGCTATTGAGGAAGAAAATTAAGAGACGCCGCTCTGGTGGTTAAAATCTGAAGTCAGAGTACGTATTTTATTATGTAGTCAAAATGGTTTTTTTTTAAATAATTGAAATTATATATTAATTTGTGTATATATTTACGCTAAAAAGGCATAACATTTACATACATACATAATTTTATGCTTATTTCTATCAAATAATGTTGTAGAAAACCCTTATCATCAATTCCTTTCTTGATAATTTTTCGCGATTCAACCAATTTGTATTACTTCATTCTGATACATACACGCTCCTCCATTGCACTTGCGCATTACTTTTCTTTGGCGCAACTCATTCTCAATCATATTTCCCTATTTAATTAATCTTTTATTCGATATACTCTCAACCATCTCAATTTGCTTTCATCTATTTTACGTACAACGCACTCATACACCCACGTATTTCACTTGCTATTTAGTTTTCATCAAAATTAACAAATTAAAATAATACAAGAAAAATGATTCATATATTTCAAACAGTACACACTTCTTATATAGTTTAATAAATAATTCTAATATCTTCAGTTTTGATGCAAGTAGATTTTTTTGAATGTTGAATTTTTATAGGGCATTTATTTTTCTCAGGAAATGCACTCGGTTTTATTAAATCCCTAACTTAATATTATATTTAATTATTAATATGGTGTATTGAATAGACACAGGAAGTACGCGTATATGAAACAAATTTAATTTCCATTTGCATTTTAGTGCAAAAATGTTCACAGTATACTGTATCAAAATTACTAATCCAAAGCGTAAAATTATAAATTTCTATAAAACCATAGCATGCAGAATAGTATACCGTATTTTGAAGCGCTGTGTACAATTTATATCATAGAGTTGTACAGTGGTAAATTCGCTGCGAGTTCTGTAACAAATTTCACAAATTTATATTTATTATTTGTAAAGCAGGAGCCCCGTGACTGCGTTAACACTAATTTTAACTCGTTGTTTACTGTAGCGTTGAAGAAGATTATCGCTTGGCAGTGAAAGTGTGCCTATGTTTGTTATTTGCACTTTGTTTTAACTCTATACGCGTTTTGAGTATTTTGTTGACGAACAACAAAATGGAAAGTTTTTATTTGATCCAGTTCAGATAAGCATGGTAATTTTTAGTTATATTTATAATTATATATTATTTCTTACAAGTGTTCATTATAACAATGATATATGCATGTGTATTGTTTTGATAATAATAGACTGAGATTATTTATGATATATATATAAATATGAAACTTTATTAATTTTAAATATGAGCTATAAAGTAATTTAAATATTTTTACAACACATTAAGAAACACCTTAAATTTACGCAAAAGTGGTGTAAACGGGCATGAAACACCTAACTTGATTTCTTAATTGTATAAAAGTGCAAAATGAAATCTGGTTTTCTTGACGCATCTAGTGTGAAATTGTGCAATTCCGCGTTTTTTTTTTATTACAATTTATAACGCAACTGCATATGGCGTTTCTTCCTTATAACAAACAGTTATCATAAAAATACGACGACAGAAAAAACACTTTCATATTTTGTGTTTTCTGTTTTGTTCAAATTAAGAAATTCAATTTTTTGTATTCACCATCTGTTATTTACCCATAAAAGATTCATTAAAATTTAATAAGATCGTGAAATATATACAGAATATACTTCAGAAATAATTGAATATACTTAAAACGTAGGTGTGTTATATACACAATATTACTTTTAACTTATAAAACTAGACGTTGAAATGAATATTATAATCAGATAGTTCATGTAAAATATTTTTTTAACCGACTTCTACTATGGAATCTACGTATATATGTAATATATACATATAGCTTGGAGGTATAAACTATTGTTAAAATTTTTCCAAAAAATCGCTAGACGTTTTGTTATAAACTAGAATTGCTTTAAGCCATATTAGCTGAGCAAAAAGGTTATATTTACTGATGTAAATAACACCTTTGTACATATTATTTGTATTATTACTATGTCTGTTATATTTGTTTTAATAAAAACGTCAATCATTGTAGTAAAACAATTTATATTCACGTATAATTATGACAATAATAGTACATGTGTAATCTTGCATCGATTAAATAATAGAATGGTTTATTTTGAAAGTATGTCGTCTTCACTAGTTGTCTTGTTAAAAATGCAGTGAAAGGGTTCGCAATTATATAAGATGAACTTTAAATTTAGAATTCATTGTCTATTCTAATATTATTTCATGTTTATTGTTTTATCATACATGTATCATCAATAATATTTTGTTTGTTACGAATTCCGAATATGAGAATCTTTATTGGGTGAAATTTTATCTATTTACTGATGCAAATCCATACTAATAAATTTGAAAGTAATTTTCAATCATTAATCAAATTACATAAGTGGGTACTTATCATAAAACTAATGATGTGTGTTTACTTAAGTAAAGCAATTTATCGTAAGATTTAAAATGCAAAAATATTATTATAAATTAAGATTGAAATTAAATATATTGATACAAGAATAACAGTTTTCTAATCAATTAAAATTATTTCAATACAATACTATATTATTTTTAATTAATTTTGAATTTTTTATACGAAACAATAAATAAATATTGTAATCAGATATTTAAAAAAATCTTCATCAATTTTGATATTTAACCAAATTTGAAATTCGATTCGTATCGATCCCTTAGATATATTTTCTGTATGAGCATTTAGTGCGTTTTTGATGATTTAAAATTCAAATAAAGCTAATCACAGAATTAATAATGAGTATATAAGTAACAATAATAACCATCTAGAATTATACGCGCTTTAAATAAAAACCGTTAACATTACTATACAGTGGAATAAGAAACCACTATAATAATAACATGGAAACTGGTTCCTGTTCGGACTGAGTAATATAGACTCGCCGAACTCATCAATCTGTTTTAAGCGGAATTCCCAATCTCTTTTTTTCTGCATTCGTTTTACAATCAAAATGTTTGTTGTTTCGTTGTTGCGCATTCACTCGGCGACAGATGGTATTCCATTTTTTACTGTTAGGTACACAGCGCTGTTGTTCATCTGGCCAATGTAATACAAGTAATTAATTTACCATGTTAATTATGACGTGGTGAAATGTAATTTAGATTTTTGTTGTTGATTGATGTAGGGTATAGTGTAGATTAGACTATAATTTACTTTTGCAATTATCCAACAAACGTTTTGTTGGTTTATTTATAAATAAATCGTTGAATATATTTAAACTTATTTTGATTCTTAGTACACAAAATAAATATTTTTATACTTATATGTTACAGAAGTGAATAAATAACAGTAATGACTATTTTTAGTAGGACAGTGTTGAACAAATCAATTAGTAATATGAATTATAACAAAATATAAATTTATTATATTATAGGATATTTGCGTATAAAAATTAATTTCTAAAAGAAACTGTGCTACATTTCTTCGTAATTATAGATTTAATTACTTAATTCCATATATTTATTACGATTTTAATTATTAAATATCTATAGGCTATAGCTAATTAAGCACATAATTAAACGAAAAGTATAAAATGTTTGCAATAACATAAAACTTCTTACTAGCGCGTGGCCAATATATATCATAATATAAGTGGTGAAAGATTTTCTTTTATTTCAATTGTATCTAATTTTCTATAATGAGAATTTAAAATACAGTAAACAGGCAACAAATCTCATAAGATATAAACCTAGATTTTTATATTATTTATTTTTATCGGCATTTCCTTAATAATCCATACACGTTTTATTTTAAGACCAAGACTAAACTTGATTTTAAAAAAATCCATGAATTAAAATAGGATGGCAATTTAGTATAAGTTTATATTCTCTTTAAATACGCGCGTAACGCATGTATAGTTTAATTTTTATAAGCAAATAAATTCAACTATCCAAATCATTAGACCACGACCAAGCGATTGTCGGTGTCAGTGTCAAACAAATACGTCTCACAATTATTAAGCTTAACACTTACATATTACAACATATAAATGTATATTTCCTACAAAACAAACTGTTATTTATAACCTTCAAGGCCGTTGGGGTTGCTGATCTAACAGTAGATACGAATGCATCAACTATTACAAATTGCATAATCAATTTTATTATTGTATCATAAAAATCAGCTGTTTGCTCAGAACTCCATAAAGTATAACAATTTCACAATATATTAATTGGTTCAGCAATAATTATTTTATAAAATCACAACTACATTTTTATTATCTCATTAAATTATTAAAAATATAGATGAAATCAACAAATTAATTTAAAACAAACTAGACTTTTTTTAAACAAAAATAATCTTTTTTTAAATCAGCGTTAAATTTCTCTAATAATACATAAAACGTTTAAATGTTGCGCGCATGATTACAGGAAGATAGTGTATTCATATTTATAGAATTAATGTACCATAAATAAACCTTCTTTCATTTATTCATTCAGCGCATTTTTGCACATAAATCTTAAGCTGATCGTTTCCCTAATCAACCAGTTATATATCTGGTATTACTATGCCTATAAATAGCATAAATTGACTTTTTGCGACAATTCGTTCTGATTTACCTGTAAAAGAAAGCACATAAATAATAATTAAGTTTCTTCTGGTAATTATATATGTTCTGCGGCAAATTATAATATAAGTTGACAAGTTTATTTAGTTTTTTCAAAACACTCATAATTCTTCTTCAATATTATTCCGTTTATGCTAGTTATAGTTTATATATTTAGGTCAACGAAAGTCTATAAGAAATGTTTTTTTTATGTATGGCCTCAAGGATTTAAAACGATTATTAATATTTAAGATTCGCGTGACGTGTGATTATAGTGTTTAGTATTAATGCTTAGCAATTGCCCCAATATTATTTCAATTAGGTATTTCATAAAAATGTTTACCTGACAATTATTTAAATAAACGATACTTGTTATACATACCATATCTACGTTTTATCGGATATAAATCGGAACGAACGAATAATAGATTATCGCGAAAACAATTCATATAATTATAAAACTTTGATGATGCTCTATTGTTTTAGTAAATAATAAACGAAACGTTTTGTTTAGTTAATTATAATGATAATATAATGATTACAAAAAAAAACAGTTTATTAAAGTTTCTTTTTCTCTTAATTATATTTGTATATAGCTTGAAGTATAAGTAGTGAAAACGAAATAAGACGACGAAAATTCACGGGAAACTAGTCCATTTATTGTGTTATGCAATTCACAAACAATCATTGTGCAATACCAACTGTTCTAGTTGATAATATCCGATTATAAGTTAGGCTTCCTGTAAAAAATCGCAAAAAAAAAAATCGCTTGCACATTATGTTCCGTGAGAATCTTCTAATTCTATTATATAAATAACATTTTGTTTGTATAGAATTCTTTAAATGCCTTCCCATAAAATACAACTTAGTAACTTGTTAAACGCCATAAATACGTTCATATTTATATAGAAATCGATAAAATCCCAGATGCTGGAATTTAAATGACTGCAATGATGTTTTACTTTCCCGACCATAAAATGTATGTACGTGCGCGCGTTGCCGGTCATTTTGTTTGTGTTTACCCGAGAAAGTTGTCCATCACCACTTGTTTGTTGATAACGACGTTCGTTGATTCGTTTTCAGTGCCAATACTCAGATGGATAACGACGTGACGCCAGTGTATCTGGCTGCTCAAGAAGGCCACCTAGAGGTGCTCAAGTTCCTGGTGCTCGAAGCCGGCGGGTCGTTGTACGTTCGGGCGAAAGACGGTATGGCGCCGTTACATGCCGCTAGTCAAATGGGGTGTCTCAATTGTGTTAAATGGATGGTAAGTGATTTTATTCACTATATATTTATAATCAATTAATACTAATTATTCAAATGCACTAAGGGTAAATTGAATATTATAGTAGTGTTATATTTAATTATCTTGCCTATAAAGTATAATAATTAAGGGGTTTTTCTAAATAATTCAATATAAGCGTAAAATAAATTACATCTCGCTTATTTATTTATTTTGTGTTGAAAAACAATGTCAAGGTTTTTAATTTGTGTTTTAATTTTTTATTGATAAGTTCGATATATTTACTAAATTTATATAATATATTAAAATTTTATGTGTTTACACAAATATTATTTTTCATACTTAATTTATCGTAATATGCTCGATATGATTGGTTGTTTTAATCATTGTTTAGTAACTCATAAAAATTACAGCTGCATAAACAACTGTTCCATATTACCTATATATGTTATATATTTCTAAGTTTAGTAGCGAATAGTGTACCATAAGTGTTAGTAGTTAGTAAATTCGTAACTTGAAAAGTTGTAGTTTTTGAAAGTAGTAATAATTAAATTAGTATCTACTTCAAATGTACTTTGTGGTGGCAGTCACAAAATTGGGATAAATATATAGGTTCAAATTTGAATCAATTATTATATTTTAATTCAATTTTTTTTTAAATTTACTTTATACAAAATACAAAATTAATATTCAATTATTCGAATTTATTTAAAATAAAATATTTCATTTTTTAAACGAAGTATGCCTTGTTATAAATATTCTAAGTGTGTATATATAATTTCACATTTAATTAAAACATAAAAGAGGAATTGATTAGTCTGTAAAAGATACTGTAGATAATCATCGGATATACATACATTAAAAAAAAAAACGTTAAATTAATTCAAATGCATTTAATGAACGTTGTTGCAATGAGACTGCTCTACTTATCAACAGGAATCGTTTAACGAGTTTTCACTACTCATTTTGTTTAATCTTTGATCCAATAATAAAAAGCGCATGCGTTCGTTAGACGATTATTAAAAAAAAAGTGGTTGGTCTTCTTTCACATGTAGTTGGTCGTTAGTTTTTGATGATGCTCTACATATCGCGCTTGAAACTACTTTCATTTATGCGTATTTGTAATTTTGTTTGTTCCTCGTTAGATTCAAGAGCAAGGCGTCGATCCAAATCTGCGTGATGGGGACGGTGCTACCCCACTACATTTCGCTGCATCCCGTGGTCATCTGGAAACTGTGCGTTGGCTGTTGAGGCATGGCGCTAGATTATCGCTGGATAAGTATGGAAAGAGTCCTATTAACGACGCTGCTGAGAATCAACAAGTTGAGGTACATACATATAAGTACAGTTTTCATAATAACTCGTAAATATCATCAAACAATTTGTTTTATGATGCATAAATTATGCAAATGCAATAGTTTCGACACATGTTATACTGACATAAAAAATATTTGAATATAATTCAACTTCTATCTGATTTAATCGCGTATACGATAGGTGGTTTAACTGTTGTCAGGTGTATGTCAGTCTGTATATGCAGGTACTACTGTTTATCTTTAATATAGCACTGAATTGGACCATATGGTACAATAGTTTATATGCGTTCAATTCTAGAATAGTATTTTTTGTTGTTGTTGCGAATATCGTGCAACCGTCCAGCCATCTGTGCATTTGCATTTTATCTTTGCTATTCCAACATGTTACCGCTAAATGATAGTGGTACAGAAACAGTGTCACATCGGAAAACGTGGCTATAATTTTCACTGCTGCGAACATGCATTACAATACACTATTCCGTTACAACAAATTTTGTTCGACTAACAAAGATACTCATTCACATATTTTATAAAGAGATTATTCGATTTATTTCACAATTGTATTTACACAGTTATTAGAGACAACTAAACTATATAAACATACATACATACTTACATACCTACATACATACATACATACATGCATGCATACATGCATACATGCATACATGCATACATGCATACATGCATACATGCATACATGCATACATGCATACATACATGCATGCATAAATACATGCATGCATACACATATACATACAGCCATACATACATACCGACAGAAATACATACACACATACTTACATACACACGCATATACATACATACATATATACATACATACATACATACATACATACATACATACATACATACATACATACATAATACATACAGGCAGACAAACAGACAGACAAAAAGACAAACAGACAAAAAGACAAACAGACAAAAAGACAAACAGACAAACAGACAGACAAACAGACAGACAAACAGACAGACAAACAGACAGACAAACAGACAAACAGACAGACAAACAGACAGACAAACAGACAGACAAATAGACAAACAGACAGACAAACAAACAGACAAACAGACAGACAAACAGACAGACAAACAGACAGACAAACAGACAGACAAACATACAGACAAACAGACAGACAAACAGACAGACACACAGACAGACAAACAGACAGACAAACAGACAGACAAACACACAGACAAACGGACAGACAAACAGACAGACAAACAAACAGACAAACAAACAGACAAACAGACATACAAACAGACAGACAAACAGACAGACAAACATACAGACAAACAGACAGACAAACAGACAGACAAACAGACAGACAAACAGACAGACAAACAGACAGACAAACAGACAGACAAACAGACAGACAAACAGACAGACAAACAGACAGACAAACAGACAGACAAACAGACAGACAAACAGACAGACAAACAGACAGACAAACAGACAGACAAACAGACAGACAAACAGACAGACAAACAGACAGACAAACAGACAGACAAACAGACAGACAAACAGACAGACAAACAGACAGACATATATACATACTGCAGGTATACAATACATACAAACATACATAAACGCATACAGGCATACATACATAGAATCTTACATATGTACTTACATACAGACAGACAGACAGACATACATACATACATAACATACATCTTGCCTACTCCCGTCAATGGGGTGGCAGAAAATCCATTACATTCTTTAACATGCATATATTATAATATGAAACAACGAAATATATTTAACGTGTATAGTATATTTAGTATTTGCAATAATTTCGATAAAAATGTCCTATAAATTATGTAATGCCAATAAGCAATAATATTCCAGTGTCTCAATGTCCTTGTCCAACACGGTGCTACGCCCGATTACAATGATTCAGATCGTTCCGTCACTTTGAAACCAGCGTGTTCTTGTGCAAGAAAGGCGGACACACAAAGCAGGGTAGGTACTGCATATATCCAAGTACAATAAAGTATTATTGTGATGTAAGCACACGTGTAACCATTTTGTAGGAGTAAGTTTTTTTTGAAAAACAAAATTATTACACCATATCTAAAGTTTCATAAAAAACGCAACCGTGCAATATGTCGATAGTAATTTGATTGGGTTTGACAGAGTTCTCACGGCAGTGATTGCAGCAACTGTTTGAAAAATGGACAGGAACCATTCTATTTACATCCTCCTAGCTTAACATCCCAGCGGTCTAATACTTCATTAGAAGCACCTCATGCTCCTCAGGATGGACTTTATATTAACCCGATGAATAATCATAGGCATAGGTATTACAATCTGTTACGCTATTATAGTGTTTAAGTGGGTAATTGACTTGGGATTTACGAATAGTGCTTCTAGCAGTTCTGGTAGTTGCTCCGGTGATAGCGCCAATGGCGAATCATTCTATTTGCATAATCCACAAGAGGTGATCTACAATCGAGTTAGGGATCTATTTGAAGCTAGCACCAATCAAACTAATCAACAAAAGCATCAACCTTTATCTGCACTTACAGGTAAATGAGAGGATTTATACGAAATATGATTTATCTGCATATACGATCAGAAATAACTGAGCAGTAAAAAAAATTGATTATATTTTAACGAGCATATATGCAAAATATATGTTATGTAAACTGTCATTTAATTACAGTGAAAGTAGAAGTTCACTCCAGTAGCTCTGGTGCGGGATCTGACGAGAATTTGTCTTCGTCTGACCTTTCAGAAAGGTCAGGTGACCACGAACACGATTACGAAGACATCTATATGGCGCGCGAGGAATCAAAACAAGCCGCCAAAGATCGTGGTATACGGTCGCGTAGCCGTGACTCCGGAAGTCACAGTCGTTCCGGTTCTGCTAGCTCCAGCAATTCCGGTTGCAATGTTATTGTCAAGTTGGCACCGACTACAAAGGACTTAAAAAAAGAACAACAACAGCAGAAAAACAATGATATCATTAAGAGGACAAACGAGTTCCTTCCTAAACCTCAGAAATATGAGAAACCTAAGAAGGATAATATGAGTGACAAGAATTCGCAAGAGAGCGGTTTGTCGAGCTCGCCTTCTGATCTCTGCTCAGAAGAAGAAAACGAGAAGACCAAATTGGCCGCGCGACACTCACTTCAGTTGCAGAAAAATAATAATAACAACAAAATGCTAAAACGTGTTGTTTCTGTCCCTATTGATATTTGCCCGCCACCGCCTCCACCACCCCCACCAACATCTGACATCGCCAATAGGAATGAAGCAGATGAATCTGTTGAAGTTCTTGTCGAACCAACGGTAAAGCCATCTGACGTCGTTAAAGGAATGGTACGCAGTATGTCTTCTATCAGTGGTGAGTTCACTTGTTTTAAAATTCATTTTAGTTTGTAATTTTATCATTTAGTAGTGACTTACAAAAATACGTAAAACGGCATCTAATAATTAATCATATATTTCACGTCAACACTATAGGGCTTACAAGTTAAAACTTTCTACAAGTCTTGCTTCATATTTCGATTGTTTCAAAATTACGCAAGTTAAACTCCATTTATCAAATTAATTAAATGTTTTAATTGTTCAAAACAACAATCTAAATATCATTTATTTGGTAATTAATTAGAGAAAATAATGCAAAATCTTTCATTAATAATGTACGAATGAAATGGCCCATTAGATCAGGCAACAAAATTTTGAAATAGCGCGTAAGATCTCGAACGTTATTTAACGAAGCGTTAAATCGTTAACAACGGTCAACTTTCGCATGTATACTTCTACTTTCAGCACGTTAACCATTAATTGTTTTATCATGTGTAATCACAAATTGAGCAATTATTGATTTTAATATGAATCATATATTATTTGTATTCATTTTGATTCAATTATTGATCAAACGTACAATGTTATGGAGTAATTAAAATCGTAATGAGCATGTTGTTATATAAGTAACAATTAAACAATTAGTCAATTCGTCCCACTTATGAAATGGTGCACTACTCAAATAAATTACGGTTCATTTTCGTTATGTACACTTGAAAATAATATGCATGTTTATAAACCGCATTTCAACTGAATTTGGAAATTTAATATGCGTGTCAATGTAGAGTTTCTTTCCAGAAATAATATTAGATATTTCGCGAACTAAATAAAATCTTTAATATACATATTTTTATAATAATAATGAAATTTACTCAAATTTGAGCTGACAAATATATTCTATTATGGAGAGATTATATTTTAGTCAGATTTCTTAAACGTTTCTCGCGTTAGATGTACATTTTTTTCTATTTCTAACAAAAAAGTAGAAAATTTTAATCGCTATGAATTAAAATGCAAAACAATACTATATTTAATAAAACATTATAAATAATATGAATGACTGTCAATAACCTCGACAGTGCAAATTTATTATATTGTGCATTACATAAATTAAAATGCACAATAGCCGTCATTGCTTTTCGCTTTTCACTTTTCAGCTATCTAATGTATTTCTCTGCAATTATATGTCTAACTGTATTTTGCAGAAAACGCTAGAAAATAAATAACCGAAAAATTTATTCGCATACAATTTGCAAACAAAACATATAATATATAAAATAATTAAAAAAATGGAATGCCCAATTATGATAATTAAATACAATTCTAGATTTCACTCTTATAACACTTGTTAATGAAACCTGAAAAATAAAACGTTCTTTTATATTGTAATGATCCCCACTTAATATGTCCCAGCTGCCAAGCGGCTCAATTCCAGCTGTTCAGACCTGACCATCATCAGTCTGAGTACAGAAGCGGACGAGTCGGACAAACCGGGTCCGAACCTAGTGAATAAACAACGTGTCCTGCCATTTATACCCCCAAGTTTCCCCGGCAGTGGTGACTCGAACCATTTGATCAAGCCATCGGAATATTTACGCAGTATTAGTGATAAACGTTCTAGTGTTGCATCAAGTCGATGCTCCGACTACGATGATCCAACGGTGGTGATTGAAGAAAAGAAAGAAGAGGTACAGATCCCTAAACCTTTGTGTCCACCACCGCCACCCTTACCGGCACCAATCAAGGATCTATCGCAATCAACTCTGCGATTGGGTGGGGATAGCAGCGAACAAACCAAGCAGGAACTTCAACGCAAGCAGTCGCAACCATTGGCTGCGATTAGCATCCACGATTTGAACAGTGTACAACTTCGACGCACCGACAAAATGCTGGCTTCGAAAACTTTCTCAGCTCCTACGCGTAGCATGAGTCTACAATGCTTGCAAAGTGAAAATTATATCGCACAAAAGAATGATTTGATTTCTGAATTGAAAATGTCCAAAGACATCACTGGCATAAAGAAATTAAAAATTGAACGGACTAAAGTCGAAGAGAAGGTTGAGAAAGAAATGTTTACTGAGATTACAAAGCAGTTTACAACCAGCAATTTTGTTGAAAAGGTGTCAAAAGTATAAGCCTTTTTTCCTTTTCTATATGAAATTAAACTTTTTCTAATTTTGAGGTGATTGAATAAAATTTAAAACTTGTGTTTATTTCTAGATTCCCGATAAGGATAATACCGGTAATGTAATACCAGTATGGAAAAGACAGATGATGGCGAAAAAAGCAGCAGAACGAGCACGACGCGAATTGGAAGAACAATTATTAAAAGAAGCTGAAGAAAAACGTTTGCAAGCGATTCCACAATGGAAGAGACAACTAATGGCCAAGAAAGAAGAAACAGAAATTAAAATAAAGTGAGTGCACATTTACTCCTTTCATATTCTAAACGTATGTCATTCAACTTATAAACATTTATTACCGGACCTGCGCAGACAGACTAGTGTATATTCGAGAATGATAGCACTGCATCGCCATTAGATTAAAACAACAAAATTTGTTTCAAGGTCAACGATATACACACCAAAAGTCGTCGATGACGCCAAATGTGTTAAACCACACGATTCAGAAGATTGTTGGCGTCAACATCAAGCAGAATCAGAAAAAGTATCACTGACCAACGGAGACTTTTGTAACAAAGAAAACAACAAACCAGACATCACTATTGAACCCGCCAAAGATGAAGAACCACGCCAAAAAGAAGAACAGAATATTATACCGTGGAGAGCGCAACTTCGAAAAACCAACAGTAAACTGAATTTGCTTGATTAACGCTTTACTTTTACATTCGTATTACTGTAATATTTCAGTATTTTAATGGTGTATTTATATCGTACATATATATATATATTTTAGTAAAATTTTAAGTTTAGTTTTTAGGTAATTATTTCAATCTGGTCGAATATTATTATAAATTATATATGTATATTTTATATTTTAGTTAGTACATGTACATATGATGCATATTATTATTTGTTAATTGTTGAAAGAATTGATTTTACCATAAATTATTTTTAAGCTTTTCACACTATTTAAAATTTTACATTTGTTTTACATGGCAAATTACAGTCTGCTTTATTACTCAGATTTATTATTTTTTTAAAATATAGGTGCGGTGTGTCTGATTGGCAAAACATATATTTACACTTGGCTTCTGTTGCGCACATTTTTATTTTAATCATAGGTTTAAATATTTTATATACCAATATTTTATTGTAAACATAATTCAATTGTATAAACAATTACTATTTTGTGACCATTATTATGAATGTTATGTAATTATGTAAGAGCCAAATTTCACTTGTGTATTTCTCGAGTTTTATCTGTTTCCTAATAAAAGTAATAATTATTGAATACAACATGACTAACTTGTTTTTGTGGGAAAAGAGGGCTCAAAAATCCATTTAAATTAACTTGAAAATTTTTTTTTTTATAAAACAACTAGATTAAAATTAACATTTATAATGATGATAGATGGACATTTTTGTGTAATGATGTATGTTCTGGATAGTTGGCTTTATTGTTGTGTATTGTTGGTCGCGGTGTTTGTGCGGTTTAATTATCAATAAACACGTCGATTTGAGTGGAATTTTTTTTTCTCCTCGATTGCGCTGAAAATTATTTTCCATAGTAAAAGTGCCATGTTAGCTCGATATGAAGCAGCAGTTTTTCAAAAAAATATTATTTTCTGAGTTTTTGAGCTATTTAAATAATCGGCAAAGTGTGCATTTTCTCTCTCACTATTACGGTAAACTCTGAAACTAATCGTTTTTCTGTATTTCTGATGGCTGATTTGGAATCAGCACGTGTGAATTGTGGTATAAACATATTTTGAACGTAATCGAAGAAAAAATAATTGCTTTTAAAAATGTCTCTACTTTCAAGGGGTACTTGCCGTTTTTTTTTATTTTTCTGTTAGAATAAACGTTTAGCACTACATGCCCCCTGTCGATCAACTTATTTGGTTGAATTTTTTTAAAAATATCAACAAACAGATGATTATGACCCCCTGCAAAGCGCAACCTTATATTTTATTACGGATATTCGCCTTTGTATAGATTAAAATATCAAGAGTGTTGTTCTCGCTTTCATATTCATGATTCAGGATGTCTCCAACTTTATATTTTCTGCAACCTGCATTGTATTTGGAATTCATATTTCCCGCCATACGTTTAGTTCAGGTCTCATACGCCAAAAATTTATTCGCACTTCCATATGGAGTCGACGATTTATAAGTGAATTATCTATAGTTCCTGGTTCAGTCGTCATACTACGTTCTAGTAGAAAGTTACTAATATTTTTGTTACAGTACATTGCGCAATATTGTTAAAACACTTTAAGTTTAATATATTTTATTTTAAAAATATTTATAAGTATTTAATTGAATCCAGTAATAACTAATAATAAGAAATGACTTCACCTTGGGCAAAATTACAACCAGTGGAAGCAGCTAACCTAGAAGATATAATGTCCGAAGAAGTAGCGAGAGATATGCAAGCGAAAGAAAACAAAAAATACGAGGATGAAATAAGCTCACACCAAAGCACCGTTGAGGACTTTGAGGTGTTCGCAGATGCGCCTAGTGACGATGAGCCCATCGACGACGTCTGCGAATCAGATGCCGTCATTGCATTAATGCTGCAGAAACAATTCGATAAAGAATATTACGAGATACTAAAACGTTCGGAGCACAAACCTAATAGTTCGAAAAAGGTAACCATATCCTTCAAGAACTATCGTAGATCGGAGGAATACGAGCCAGATAGTGATACGGAAGAAGAGGAGTGTGTTGATATTATGGACCGCAAAGATTGGGATCGTTTTGATAAGGTTGGCAAATGTATATCTGCGATACCACGCTGTGGGTATATGAAAGACGAAAATGGGGCCATGATTACGAAACATGATTCAACATTAACAGGTATGAAAATCTTTTGGCTTTTTACTTACACGAAGTAATAAGGAAGTATTATAATCATGAAAAAATCAATCTTGAAATTTAAACAGATACATACATAACATCGAGCCTAATCCCATCAAATGGAGTGGCAGAAAACCCTATATATAATTTTATATTTTTAAAAATAAAACGTGATTCAAAAGTTAATAAAATATTAAAAATATGTATTTTCTAAACAAAATACGTATAAGAAAATTCAGTATTGCGGATATTTGTTAAACTTTTCAAAATCCCATGTTGATTTGTATGTTTCGCAAAATTGCGCAATACTAATTAAAATGGTGCAATTTTAACTTGACAATAAGTTCCTTATTTAATAATACCTGGCATTATTTTGTGTTTTTTATTGTGATTGAATATTTTTTAAAATTAGGTATTTCATAATATTATAGGTAGAAATAATGCCTGCAAATTATTAAGTTTCCCGCCGGAATTTCAAACTGGTGATGGCGCCAGTTTCGATTTACAACTATCGAATAAAGTATTCAATAGTCTAAAAGCGCATTCAAATAAGACGCAAACTCGCCGTAACCGTTTACATGACAAGAAAGAAGATCACGCAACCGCTGTGTTTGGAGTGGACGAGTTCACGAAACTATTATTATACAAATTGATCAACAAGCAGCTGCTGGAACGTGTAAACGGTGTCATAAGCACCGGCAAAGAAGCGGTGATCCTTCACGCTGACAGTGACCCCGCATACACCGAATGTGCTCTTCCGAAAGAATGCGTTATAAAAGTATTCAAAACAACGTTGAGCGAATACAAGCAACGCGACCGATACATTAAAGATGATCATCGCTTTAAGGATCGGTACGGGAAACAAAACTCACGCCGAAACGTGCAATTGTGGGCGGAAAAGGAAATGGCAAATTTGATGCGCGTGCACAAAATTGGTATACCATGCCCGGAAGTCGTTACATTAAAGAGTCATATTTTGGTAATGTCGTTTATCGGAAAGAATCATAGACCGGCGCCGAAACTTAAGGACGCACGTTTGAAACCAGTGGATTTACAAATGGCGTATGAGCAAGTTATTGATGCCATGATCAAATTGTATACTGAAGCCAAATTAATTCATGCTGATTTGAGCGAATACAATATTTTATGGTACGAAAATCAGTGTTGGTTTATTGATGTTAGTCAAGCGGTGGAGCCAACTCATCCAAATGCTTTCCATTTCCTATTCAGAGATTGCTCAAACATTTGTACTGTATGTTGTAACGATTAACAATTAATTATGTGGGACTAATATTAAATTTATTTCAGTTCTTTAGTAAACGAGGCGTACCAGAGGTTAAAGAACCCAAAGATCTATTCATGGATATAACAGGTTACGACTTTAACGACAAGAATGCGTTACCGGCTTATGGCAGCGATGCTAAACCAAAGCCACACCATATCGATATGCCTGAGAAGCATAACTTAAATCGATTCGATCACGAATGGGAAAGCTCAAAACTAAACGATTTAGCTGCAAAGAAAATTGTTACTGATACCGGAAATCTACAATTGGTTGATGCATTAGTTGCATAAAAGAAAACACCACGAATCGAGATTATTTATCTATATTGTAAAAGCATCAGTTAACAAAATATTACGCATTGTAAATTAAATGTAAATATTGTCAAAAAAAAAATTATACTGCCTATAAATAAAAGTAATAAGGGTACAATTTAAATCATTTTCACGAACATAATTGTAGAGTTGGTGGTTTCTCTGGTATTTTTCCAAACTCAAATGAACGCGCCTCATAACTCTTAATATCGTTTTCACTCAAATCTTCCAACTTTGAATAAATTGTAGGATCATCGTTTTTGCGCGTGTTTATAAAATTTGGATTAATCTGTGGTGTGCCGAAAATACTTTTGCTGTGCTCAGCAGGGTTAACAATTTGATGAAACTGAGACATGTCTTTAGGAGGATTACCAAATATGCTATTTGAGTTAGTAGTTGTCGCAAATATACTTTTATTTTCTGGTACACTAGCTTGCGGACCTCCAAACGGTGACTGGTTCATTTGGAATGGATTCATTTGGCTTGTTGGAGCAGGAGCGAAAATATTCCCGAAACCTGGTTGCGTTCCATATGTTGGTGGCGTATTTACCGACTGAGTTCCAAATGGTGATTGAGTATTAACGGTTTGAGCTCCGTAAGAAGGTAATGCAGGTGCTGGTTGTGCATTGTAAGCAGGTGGGGCGTGCACCGGTTGTGCACCAAATGGTGAAGTACTTGAACTAATCTGGGTAGAAAATGGTGAATTCTGAGCCTGTGCAGCAAATACTGATTGGTTTGGAGTTTGCGCATTTTGAGAAGCAAAACCTATTTGGTTTTGAGCTCCAAAAACATTATCTAATGAAACTGGATTATTTTTAAACATACAATTGCTATTGAAAGTTTGAGGTTGTGCTGGCGTAAATGGTTGATTTTGAGTGGCTGCACCTCCAAAAATACTGCCTGTATTTGCGAATTGGTTTGGTGCGTTGGCTTGACCGAATATTGATGTGGTTCCTTGTGGTGTTGGCATTGTGTTAAAGATGGTTTTGTTTTCGGGCAACGCAAAAGTGAAGTTACTGGGCGGCTTTGTAGCAGGCGCTTGCACTTTGAATATACTTGGACTGGTGTGCGTGTTTACGATGGTGTCGAATATGGATCCGCCAACTCCTGCATTCGTGTTGCTGCCGAATGTAGATTGACTGCCAAAAATACTATTACCAGTTGGCGTTTCTTGTGTGTTTGTACTAAATAGTTCTTTAAGCACGTTTGCTGCATCTGATGTTGGGTTCTGAAGCGACCTCATTTTCATTCTTGTCTCTTGTAATAAATGAGTCAGTTGTTGTTTCTAGAATAAAACCAATTTGAGTTAGATGCACGCATGCGCAATTGTAAGACAATTACAGTGATAACGAACTCACGTATTGCTCAGTGGTTCCATTCCTTTCTGCCTCATACATTCCTAAACGAATTTCCTCAAAACATTTATCATCAAATCCTGGAAAGCTAGCCTTTCCTTGGAACGGCCCATAGCACGATAAGGGCCACTGGTTTCCCTTTTCTGCTTTATCCATGTCATTGCTAACAGCTTTAATGAGTACATTTGTATCTACATCAGGTTTTTTTCTCATAGCCGAGCCAGGAGAGTCTAAACATTATTTTTTGATCAGACATAAATACGAACTCGGTTATGTTCAAACGTACCATTATAACAATGCTCATTTTTACAATTTTCTCCAAACCTACAAGTTCCCCTAATAAAATACTTGCATATGACCATGATTATTTATTGAATAGAATTTTCATATACGATAATAAAATTATTCGTCCTAACGAAATTGACAATCGTCATAAATAAACATGAATTTAGCTAATTGTAGACATAGCGCGAACTTCATAGTTATATAAATACAAACGCATTGTATCGTGTTCGTTTTAATAACTGTATTAAATCAAAAATATCACAATAAATATTGAAGTAGAGTAGAATGTCTGTTAGTGGTGAAAAAGCTAAAGTAAACATTTTATTCTTTTATAAATTATATTAAATAGACTAAATTTAACCTATAAACTAGATGTTGACCACTGTTTTTATTATTGTTTTTATTGCAGAGTAACCACCAAGGTGGTGGTGATCAAAAGGAGAAGAAACGAAAAGAATCAATTTTAGATTTATCGAAATATCTCGAGAAGAGCATCCGAGTGAAGTTTGCAGGCGGCCGCGAAGCTGCCGGCATCTTGAAAGGTTATGATCCGCTACTGAATCTTGTTCTCGACAACACAACCGAATATTTACGTGATCCTGATGATCCGTACAAGCTTGTAGAAGACACCAGGACGTTAGGATTAGTTGTTTGCCGTGGTACAAGTGTCGTTTTGATCTGTCCTGTCGACGGGATGGAAGCGATCCAAAATCCTTTCATTACACAGGAATAATAATTTTATTTTTTATAATTTTTTTTTGAATTTAGTTATTTAATTTAGTTAATTGTTCTGAGATGTATGAAAAACAAGTTTCCATTTTTCAAATGTAGATAATTATATATTATTGCACATTTTTCACTAATTATACAAATATAATTAAAACGTATTTTTGTATAAAATATAAATAACACTTCTAGTTAATTTAAACTTAAATATTTTTTTCTTATAGTATTTACATTGACGTCAGTTCTTACTTTCTTATACGTAGTATTCTCATTTAATTTATAAAACTAATCTAAATATGTAATTAAAATATACTTCGCTAACTATACTCTTATTTGTAACTATGTATAAGAAAGTGTTAGTGTAAATTGCACCAGATGTTAGTAACTAATTTAAACCAAATTCATTTCTGATCCATGGGTATTGTTGTGGACATTCGGCGCATGTATATAAATATCTATCTTGTTGATGAATTCTACTATGTAGTCTACAAATATTTGGTAGATTACACGCCAATTCTGAGACATCGAATTGTTTTTTACAATTCCATGGTTCGAAATTGTTGAGTTGATTTATCGGCGTTGGGTTTTTCATCCATTGAATCGCTTGCCAGTTTGTGACAAACCAAACATCGGGTAGTTTGACCATTTCATCCATAAATTTCTGCATTAAATATTAGTTAATTATTGAACTAGGGCAAAACAATTATAATTTACCGTGAACGCTGCTAAATATTCCGGTTTTCTAAACCATGTAGTATGGAAATATAAACCATACGGTGCTTTATTCGATGAATAATGTCTCTTAAAATTGTGATTCAACATCGTGTAAATGTCGTCACCACTCAAGTGGGGTGGACATGAGTCGACCATTGCACAAGTAAACTCGTTGGATTCTATTTGGTTCATTACCATTTCCCAAATACCTGGATAAGATCTCGAAGGACAGTTTTGGTTATTTCCTGTAAAATTTAAATTTGTATGTTATGGATATCTCGTTAACTTTATTACACTTGCCTGTGCACTTATGTGGCATTTTGTGATCCAAAGTATAGGGCCATAGAGGAGGATCAGAAAATGGCGCAACCATTGAACTATCATACGCAAACCCAAATTCTTTCATCATTAAAAACTGTCTGTTCCATCCAACACGTAAGAAAGGTACTCGCAAGCCTCTCAGTTCCTCCATTCGTATTCCAGCAAAGCGGTGTAAAATATTCGCTTCTCCTACCATTTCATCGAACCAATCTTCGATTGTCGCGTTTTTTGACCACCAGTCTTCCGGACCTCGATGCCTGAAATTCATTTATCGTTTCATTCGAAAATAGAATTGCATAGGTTTGTTATAAATACGTTATAGAATGAATAGATATTTCGTGACCATCATTCCACATTTTTTGTGTTTGTTGATAGTTTGTGTATTGGTGACTTATAAAAAATGTCGCCCTGGCTGGACATCCATTTGGATTCTTACGACTGGGTGTGAATAGTTTTTCAGTATATAAATCCCAATTTTCGAAATTAATCGCGTCATCAAAAGTAAGAATTATCATTTGTGGCACCTCAGCTGGTTGTAATTGGTCGGGTATTAGAGTACCTATAAAAGCAAATTGATTTTTATTGTACATTCATATTTACTCCTAAAATCTTAAAAGAATGCTAAAAGCATGTTTAAATTTTACGCACGCGCCTGGAGAAATTGTTTTACATATATACATACGTAATCATATATATGCATACATACTGATGTTTACACATCTTCCATTGTGAGTGCCGCCACTCACTCGTATTTTTTTAAATTGTTTTATTTTTTGTAGTGTAATTATATATAATCTGTTTTTAAATTAAAGCGAGTATTTTCTGTATATAAGTTGAACATTTATCCATTATACGTTGTTTATAAAAATTACCATCTTTCGAACAGAAGCAATCTGGTAAAATGCATGTTTTCGGATCGCATGTAGTAGCTGCGTTGGGATCGTGGTCGACATCGCACCATCCTTCGTCGCTACCATCTACACAATCTACGGAACCATCACAAAAATAATCTTCTGGCAGACAGGTCCCATCAGCACATCCTAGTTCGTTATCATCGGAACAATCAGCGGCTTCCAATAGTGGTTTCGGAATAATAGCCTCTGTAAAGCATTGCACAAGAATATAAACTTGGACGGTGTTGATACCAAAGAAAAATGTTTATTTATACCTGCGGTCAGATCACAATTGTCTACATTTAATTTGAAGTCACATATTTGTCGATTCACATCAAACAGTAATCCGACAGAGCAACGAAATTCAAATACTTCATTATCCAAACATAAATAATATTTCGAGCACTCATTGTTCGTCCATATTTTATGAGCTGGCCGATTTGGATCTCTGTAAAATCTTCCGTTTTCAATGCATTTTATCTGTTTGCTATATGCACCTATACAGAAAATGTTTAAATTGAATTTAGAGTAATATTTTCATAAATTATATAAGACGTTTACGAATTATTTTATCATAACATACACCGGATACATCAAATAAAAAAAATTACAAATAAACAAGTTGTATAAGATTATATACCTAATATTTAATTATAACCATCGAAGTTAAATGATCAGGTCTTAAAACAAAATGATAAATAGTTAATAATAGTGGTAGCTTAAGTGTTAACTGTTTTAAATGCATATTAATTACAATAAATAGTGATCGTATCACGAGCATGACCTTCGTTGATATAATAACAGCTAAAATAGTTTTTTTTTTGTTGAAATTGCAATTATAATTGTGAAGAAACACCGGTAATACGCGTAAATCTAACCACGAGCGAGTATACAGAAGTGCCCATTGAGCGACCTGGAAAACAACTTGTGCTACAAACCTACTAAATAATTATTCTCTCTTGCAAAGGCATAGCGGCTAACTAGCCAGATGCCCATCAGATCGCCACAACTGTCGCTAAAATATCACGTTTTTTGATAAATCAACAAATGAAAGTTCCCCAATCATTAATTTTTAAATATAATTAAAGCAACAAGCAGTTTCGTTCTCTATATTTCAAATTCAATGATAACTTTCATAGATTTCATTTTAAACATTGTTTAATAAAGAAAATAAACATTTATTCACAAAGAATTACATTTTCTTAATTTACAATGTCAATTTAAAATTTCATAGGCGCATTTATTATTTTAACAAATAGATATTAGTGAGATATCTAATTAATAATATTTAGTACGTATTGAATAAAAAACCGTAATTAATTGTATTTTCTTACGAGTTATTCCATTTATATGAAGAAATAAAAAAATTGCAATAGCGGTTAAATACATTTTTGAAATTTATCGATTAATAGTGTAGATTAGTGTAAAGAATCGACCTGAATGTCTACTTACATATCTTTAATTTTGGGGTCAATTTTGAGTTTGAATTGCAAATTTTCATTCAAATATTCATATATTTAAGCCTAGCATGAATGTCTATTTAGTTTTTAAGCTTGGACTTTTAAAACATTCACGCATTTACTAAATTAATTATTAATAAAAAAATAAAATATACAAATTAATTCGAGTAGATTAACAAAATGATTTAAATAAATAAACAGACATCAGGACAAATTTCGAAACCTGAAAAGCTCGAATAAAATAACAAATATTTATTGGAGAATAAATGTATGCAAATTACATGATAATCTATGTTATATACATATTATCATAGAATTAATGTTGATTTGAAAATATATAAATTATGAATCAAAATGATTACTGATCGTGATCAGTTGTTTATGAAGTAGTGTACTTGATGGATGATGGTGTGAAGTGAATAACCGATATCTAATTACAATGTTAATTTCTCTTTTGAAATAAATTAGCTTTAAGCCAAGTGTTTACTTACGTGCAACGAAAGCCGCGCATAGCATCCAGGTAAAAATTATAATGTTAAACACATGCCGTGATGAAGAAGTTGCCGCCATCTCACAAACACGTCGAGATTCAACTGAAGACTGCCAACAAACGTATGTGTATGCGTTGGATGTCTTTCTCTCTCGCAACTTTCTTCTGCGATACAGGTATATGCCATTTGAAATTTCTTGCATTCATTAAATCACTTTTTATGCTTGCATGCACGTAATACAATGCGAACACAATATGTCGCAAATTCATTGTAATATTACTCGACCAACCATCACTGTTTTATGACAACTTGTCTAACTGTTTTGTGTCGCAAAAACAAACTGTTATTACAGTTTAGCGCTTAGACAAAACTTACAGCAATAAAATTCGGTTTCATTCAATCGTTTTTATACCTTTCTAAGTAAATTATGGAAGGCATAGTGCTGAAACCTTTCTAAATTATAAAGAAATTTACGTATAAATACAATAGATACAGCTTACGAGCTTACACTACATACAAACTAAAAACACATTTTAATATTATCTTATTCTAACTGCAAACATTATACAAATAATGTCATTGTTAATCCATTTATTGTTAGTTTCTTATACGAAGTAATAAGTAAGTACTGTAATCATGAAAAATAACGAACTTCAGATTTTAACGGAAATATACATTTTGACCTTCCCTGAATCGATTCTAACTATTTTTGGATTGACGTCAGCAGGAAAACCACTTATTTTTGAAAAAAAAAACATTCACACTGGAAGTGCTTGTTTACTCTAGTCATTTATTGCGGCTACTGCAAATACTCAAAAATGGGTGCACTTATAGGAAAAATTGTTAGATTCAAATTTAGATATATTAATATTTTGCATAACTTTAGTATGAATTTTTTTTTAAAACGATTACCGGTTTCAAGAATATAGTTATTGAATTTTCTTCTGATTTTATTTATTTTTAAATTAATGTGCCTGTTTTATTCAACAGAAAAACAAAATATATTCAAATAATTTCGAAATTAACATTTAATAATTATTGTAAGCAATATATTTAGTGAAAAAGTTTTTCATAAATTAGCAAAATATTATAAATATAGTAATATAATAAAAATATGATCTAATCAAAATGCGTATAAGAAAGTTCAGTGTAAGACATTGCAGATATTTAATTATTTGGTGGAGGGGAAAATCCTCTGGCAACTTATAGCTTTGGGCTGCAGAAAGCTTAAATTCAGCTCTGTGTATTATAATGATTCAGACTGACTGAGAGAAAATTGATCTTATGGCAATTATGATCAATTAATGATATCAACAGACTGATAATTATGTAATAGTACCACAGTTAATATTTTAAATAATTATTAACAATAGAGATATAATTATAAATAACGAATTACAATTATCTGTAGATGAAAGAAAATAAATTTCTATATTCGTAATTTTCGATTCCATACTCATAAAGTTTTCAATTCAATCCAAATCTTCATTATTCCACTTGACTGGATTTCAAGTGCTTTGTTCATATAAGAAATTTTCGAGAGAAGCAAAAATATTTCGAAAATAATACGTGCATGATAAATTTTGATACTTAACACTGATTGGTTCTCAAGACTTGACATATATTTGGCAGATATTTCAATTTAAAATTAGGCAATATAGAATTTCTTCGTAATAAATAATATTGATTTATCAAAGCATAAATACTAAAAATAAATGTCTAAAGTCTTGGAAATGATACAAAAGCTTAAACAGAATAAAAAATAATAATATATAAGATGTAATTAGTTTTCCCTTCCCCTATTTAGAGTGTAAATTAAGAGCAAGCTTAAAAATATATATGTATAAAAGAAAAGAAAAACTACGACTAAGAAATGCATTTATTTTCTTTTTGCTCCAACACACTAGTATGTTGCAAGCGATGTAATTCTTGTAGCACGTCAATCTGTCCATCAGCATCAGAGGAAGGAGAAGGAGCCAGCAGGAGATCAAAAACGCGAGGAGAATCGTTCTCGGATGCGAGCACAGAACGATCCTGGCCGACAGATCCACATCGGTTGCCGCCAGAAACTCCGAGATCTGCGGCGGTAAAATACACCGTCAGTCTTTCGGCACGATCTGTACAAGACGCACGTATGCACACGCTCAGGTGCTTCTAAATCACGTAACACACGTGCTTTACTCTACCCATAAACCAAAATAGTTTACTATCTAAAATCCACAAAACGATCTTTAGAAAATAACAACCCATGATTTTTTGACTTTATTTATAATAATAATAATAATAATGTAATATTGTGAACTATAGTAGTGATTTTTGTGCTATAAACATTTTTGGTATTAACTTTTGACAATGAATAAATATGTGAATTGTTCTTAAATTTGTGACCAAATTAAGCGCTTAAAATGAAGCAATTTTGTATGTTTGCATTGATGATAACAATAGTGGTAGGACATGAGACATTAGACGTGACAAATGATGTTTCGTTGGAGAATATAATGCAACAGATTTTACAAATAAGTCCCCCGAATATGCCGGTTGGTAAATTCAAACAAGAGCAGCAACCCCCGAAACATATGTTGGAGCTTTACCATAGATTCACATCGGGTCGCCGAGCTTCAGGGGAAACCGTACGAAGTATCACTCCGATATCTGGTGAGTAAAAGCTTGAAAAACTTGTGCTTTGAGTTCGAATAAATTTTGTCTGAATATATTCTTTATTTTAACATAAAAGACCTGCTATGGTGTAAACATTACACCTATGGAAATTGTTTGAGAATCAATCAAATTGTGCTGATTTTAGAAATTTCTAGTTTATTCAATAAAATTATGCGATTTTATACTAAAATAATGATAAAGAAATTACATAAAAAGTATACTAATTTGAAATTAGATATTATTATTTCTTATTTATTATTTGTACCAATATGTGTTTGGTATCTGAAAATGGAGAAAAATATAGAATTATTAATAATAATAAAATATCTATTTTTGGCAAATAAAAGTCATAAAAATATTTTTCAACACAAGCATATTTCTTTAAAGTTAATTAACATTTTTTAATTTATAAACAATCTTAAAATCCTTATCAAGTTAAGCTGAGCTTAAACTAAATAGGGCCATGCGAATGACAAATAGTATCAGAGACAATGTGACATCTTTTTACTTTCTTATACGAAGTAATAAATAAGTATTGTAATTAAGAAAAAAAAAACGATCTCGAGTTTTTATCGGAAATATACATTTTGACCTTCCCTGAATGTATGTATGCCCCTGTATGTATGTATGTATGTATATGTGTGTGTGTAAGTGTGCATGTATTATTAAACGGTTGAAGGGTAAGAATTTTTGAATAGAATATTTAAATCTGAAGTGCATGTTTACTCTAGTATTTTTTTGCGGTTTCTAGAATAATTCAATAACGGTTGTACTTACAGCAAAAGTTGTTAAAATAAAAATTAGATAATATTTCGCCCAACTTTTGTAATTGATGATTTTTTTTCAAAAAGCGTAACGATTGCAAAAAAAATCGCGATTGCAAATTTATTTATGTTGCCATAGTTACGTAGGTATAGCAAATGTTATTTTGTGAATCATATCAATTGTGCCTGTCAATTGTTTAACAGAAAAACAATATAGACTCAAATAGTTTGGAATTTGACATTTTTTTGAAATATTTAAAATTTTTTATTGTATTCTTATCTAAAAAAAATACGTATAAGAACGTTCAGTGCAAGCCATTGCGGATATTTGTCTATAGTTTTTGTAGCTACACTTGACTTTAAATAAACAAAAATTTGTGATAACTTTAATTCTAATACATAAATAAACGTAATATTTCGTATACTCTAAAAAATGAAAGAGATAAATGTGTTATCTTTACATCGATACTAATCTTCAATTCGAACAAATTGTAGAAATTGTTAAATAACATTTAATGTACTTGTACTATATTTTATTTATAGATTGAATTAAAAGCAGGATAACTTGTATTGTAATATACCGATATTCAAATTAATTTCGATATTAAATTTAATCAAATATAATAATTTAGTTCTGAAGTAAGTAAATGCAATGAAAAGAAAATTATAATCATAGATTAAATTGTTTTATAGTACTGGATCTATTGTCTAGATAAAGTAGTTTGTCAAAATCGTTAGAATATACAAGCTGAAGTTTGATTTTATGAAAATCTGGAATAACATTTCATTTTCACGAACGTATCTTTGCGAGGTAAACAGATACTTATTCAAGAATGCTCTCGTATCTTTTCGCTTCGCGAGATGTCACAGACGGAGCTGGAACTGGTGCAAGTATTCAACCATGAATATGGTACCCCCAGCACGAAAGAGTGAGTTTCTTTTGTGTATGCACCCGTTACTCTAGCGCAGGATCTGGTGTGATTGTTTCACGTGTTCCTCACACAATCTCACATCTTTTTATTAATGCTCCTCCCCGTTTGCATACACTAACATCACGTTTCATTGTTGTGTAATATTACAAGAATGTGTTTCACACCTAAACGATATGGCAGCGGGTTCACCAACGAACACGCCTCCTTAATATGTGCGTGTTAAAAAACTCATATATCCTGAACAGTTTTCAAATAAATATTTTCAAAACGTCTTACTCCGGCATACACATCGTCAAAATTCAGAAATCTACGATGATGTTTTATTGTATAGGACTAAAAAGTACGATAATTATATGTGTGAGAAATTTTCGTTTTCGTAGTTTCTATGTGTAATTTATTTAAGCGATTTGTTAACGCTTTCTTAATTTTCTAAAATTTCATAAACGACCTAAACAATTTAGGATCCATTTACAGACAAATTAAAAAAAAAATTCTTCGATTTTATGAAGTGCCTTGATTGCGTATTTTGATATTAATGTTTATCATTTATGATAAAAATACTATTAAATGAAAGTAAATATTACTGATAAAAATGGTGTTTCCAATAGTAAAACATACGTGTTATTTATTTTTTTCGAATTGTTTATGTGAAATAATTTTGTAAATAGTGCTCAAAATAAAATTGTTTAAATAAATGAAGATAACTGACATAGTTATTTACATTAAATATGATATATCCTTGATAGTTAAATTGCTTATAGAATCAACTTTATGCTGCGAAAAAAACTGATCGTAATACTACAATTTTGAGTTACTAAAATTCATGTAGTTTTAGTAAATTATAAATATATTTTACTAAAAGTTAATCAAGCGAATTTACTTCTTATTTTGACTGGGTGAAACCAAATTGTTTTTCTGATGATTTGTATTTGTATGTAGGTAAATAAATATTAAATACCATAATAGTAGTTTTTGCTATTATTACTTTCTTATACGAAGTAATAAGTAAGTATTGTAATCAAGACTTAAATTTTAGATTTTAACGTTTTGACTATTTTTGGAATGACGTCTGTTTGTGTGTGCGTCTGTGTGTTTGTGTGTGTGTGCTCGTGTGTGTGTGTGTGTGTGTGTGTGTGTATGTGTGTGTGTGTGTGTGTGTGTGTGTGTGTGGGTGTGTGTGTGTGTGTGTGAGTGAGTGTGTGTGGGTGTGTGTGTGTGTGCGTGTGTGTATGTGTGTGTGCGTCTGTGTGTGTGTGTTTTATACAGGTTGAAAGGTAAAATTATGATTTATAGTTTTTTTGTAAAGAATATTCAAACCAGAAATGCAAGTTTACTCTTGTCGTATTTTATTATTACCTCTACATTTACAGTAAAATAGTTGTATTATGAATTAAAGATATTAATATGTTGCACAACTTTAAAAAATCACTATTGAAATATTTCCTTATTTTATTTATTATTACATAGATCGCATGTCAATTATTTAACAGAAAAACAAAATTTACTCAAATAATATGGAATTTGATATGTAAGCCCTTTTATCTAAATAAAATGCGTATAAGAAATTTCAGTGCAAGACATTGCAGATATTTGTAACATGGAAACACAATGACATCAAGTTAATCAGTTTCCATAACGAATTCGTTTTCTTTCCTATATATATATAATAGAAGTCGTGCACTTATGTACAGCGTTATTAAATTCCTGTCCTTTCCCTCCTTTTGGCCTGATGGGTTGGTTGACAATTTAATAGAAAATCCGCGTGTGACATGATCGCTAGGGTACTGCTGTTGACTTACGGGATTATTTATGTTGTCGATCAGTTGTTCAATAATCTAGAAGAAGGATCATCTCATAAATAATCGGTTGAAACGATGAGTTTAACCAGACAGAATGCAACGAATTTTGTATAAGTTTGTGTATACGAGTGGCCGTGTTGTAATAAATAATACGATATAGCTTGAAGGGGCGTGTTGCGTTTGTGTGAGTGTGTGTGTGTGTGTCAGTTACGCACTTCATATGGATTCTTCTTAGTTGGTTGCTGTCTTGGTAATAAGTAGTTGCGCCTCCTCTATAACGCATACATGATATTTTCCAAACTTTATTTCGTAAGACTTAACAAGCCATACAACCTATAAGTTAACACGTGATGTTTGTCCTGTATTAAATTATGATCATGATTTTTTAATTGTTTTTTCTTTAATTAAGTTGTAGATCTTTGTTGTAATAGTATTAAAATTGTATAGATTATTTGATCGATACAGATTACAACACAATTGCTTTAGAGAATCCTTATAATTAATTGGTATTTAAATTAAATTTATATTAGAAACTAAATCATATTTTTAAAAACTTATTAAAAGTGAATTCAAATAATATTTTTTATTATCTATATAACTGTATTAACTTGCGAAATAATTGGTGTTTATATGATTTTTTTGAAATTTTTGTGAATAAGCCTATATGTATGATTTTGGTGTGAAAAATTACCCAAATTTATAAAGATCAGAAATAAAAGCAAAAGTTGCAGAGCAAATAAACGCGTCAAGTGTTAATATGCAACACAAACACAAAATATACGCGTTCGGTAAATAGTAGTTAAATTGTTAAATCAACTTTATGTCCGTGCGTGTATTGCGTTTCAACATGCAGTCTGAAGTGTGGATTGTGCGTGCCAAAATTCAAACTCAAGCCAGGTATATTCGATCTTGTCGTGCGTCGACAACGTCAGTTTGTTGAATTAAACAAATTGACAAACATCCCCAGTGTTGACTATTCGTAATATGGGGGAGGTGTTCGTGTCAGGTCAGAGGTCAAATGGACTAATCTGACCGATATGGTTGCGATTACACACGTAGGCACTGCTGAATCTGTAGAAAATACAATTGCCCGCTTTTATTACTAAACGAACAAAAAACCCTTATCAATTATTATTTACGAAAATTTTTAGTGGTACCCAATTTTATAAAATGAACAGGGTGAATAGAAAATTTTCAAATTTTTCGTAACTACGATGTTTTATATAGAATGTAAATTAGTTCAAAAATAGATTGAATGTAGCAAATGTTAACTATTATAGCGAAATTGTCAAGAAAATACAAACTATAATTTATTTAAGCTCTTTGTCTTCTTTATAACTCAATTTCAGCTTCGGTTACTTAGGAAAACTTTGTTAAATACGACTAGAAGTGTTAGCATTACGTAAACTTGTGACTTTCTTGGGATAGAATAACCTTTCTCTCCGGAGACAAATGAAGAGGTTACTGGGTTATTTGCCGAATTTATTTCGCTTATTAAATTATCTTTTCAGAGACGTACTACACGAAAATGTGATTCATGCAACTATTGTTAGGCTCATTAGGGGAAATACCTTACAATATTAGTGTCGTATACAACAACAAAAATCCGACTTTGATGATATGCTACTCTAAATTAGTGGATCAAAGCGAAACGATCTGACGATTTATAAATGTACATATGTTTGTATACGTTTTCCAAGTAAAACGTGCCAAACCAGCACACATAAAATGCAAATCAAAACAAACGTGAAATGAAACAGATATGTACCACCTGTCGAGCAAATAATTGAATTAGCGTCACGGATAATACGATAAATGCTAATTTGGTTCTTGACTAATGTTAATTTTAGGCCAATTCGGGTTGTCGCAATGGTTATACTGCTATTATTTAAAGGTACTCGGAGTGTGCAATTGCATATACAGGCCGACTAGTTGTATAACATGAATGTTTATGCATAGAACTATTCATTTGTTGTTTGAGGTTTGGTTTATTTACGTTACACTTCAGACGATTTACCATATTTTATGTGAATATAGTTATACAACAATCAGATAGAATTACAATCAGTTTCAATTGTTTTAATTGTAGCAACACAATAATAATAATAAATATCCGCAATGTCTTGCTCTGAAGTTTCTTATATGTATTTTGTTTACATAAAAGAGATAGTTATATTATTTTATTAATCTTTAAAACACTTTTTCATTAAATATATTGATAATAATAAATATTTAATGCCAAATTCCAAATTATTGCAGTATATTTTCTTTTCAATTGACAAGCGCAAAGATTATACAATTTATGTAAAAATAAATAAAATACGAAAATTCAATAGTAATTTTCTTTAAAAAAATTTTAAACAAAAGTTGTACGAAATATTAATATCTCTCAATTTTATTCTAACTATTTTCGTTGTAAATTTTCTGTAAGTGCAACCGTTTTTGAGATATTGCGGAAACCACTAAATATGGCTAGAGTAAATATGCAGTTCCAGTTTGAAATTTTATCTTCAAAAATTGGTGCTTTTATTGCCAGGTATAGACAAAGCTCAAGTTTAAATTTACATAATTTTACATTTAACCATTTAAGCTGTATAGCACATACACACACACACATACACAGACAGACGTAATTTCAAAAATAGTCAGAATCGGGAATGTCAAAAGAATATATTTGCATTCAAATCTCGAGATCGTTTTTTTTCATGATTACAATACTTATTTATTACTTCGTATGAGAAATTAATAATAATGACCTTTTGGCTTTTTTTTAAATTTATTTCTTTGTACAAAAAATATCAATTTATTGAAATTGTGTACTGATTAATATATGTATGTCTTCTATTGTTAATAAGTATAGTAAAATTCGTACAAAAGATGAAAAGGGTAGACGTATTGAACATATGAGGTTGTGATGTCATGTAGAGTATATATGTATTGTTCGTCGTGTAGCGTAACTGTAGTGAGACAAAGATATATTAACTGGGGACTCATATATGTACACATACAAACATAAAGTTACATTTAAAATTAAAGTGCATTCATATGCAAAGATGAATTTAAATTATAATAGAATAAATGATGTTTAGCTATTCTTCGCACAACGCAGTATGATTTTTAGTAAAACATAATTTTTTTTTGTTTTTCTTTCGGGGTGTGTTATACTAACTGCAAACATTGTTGTCGTTTTATGCAAATTGCCTGCTTGTACGTTTTGGTTAGTTTAATTTGTATACATTTTAAGTATATTTTATTTAAGGGAAACAAGTAATAGAACCCTAAAAAATCAAAATTTGACCATACTATGCGTTAAAAAATATTTGATTTTAGAAGCGAACAATTATCAAAAATCAATGTTTTTTTTTTGTTTATATGAGAAATACACAATATTTTATTAAAAACAAAAAGTTCTGTATATGCTACAGATACACTATTGATCATTTATAGATGTAAATATCAATTTAAATTAAAGTAGAATTCAGTGCGGCCTAATATATAAAATTGTAAATGTGTGGGGAGAATTTGGGCAAATGTTTTTTCTACATTAAAAACCTCTAAAAGCTTTTCTTTCAAATCGAGAGAGGGTGTTATTCAAATATATGCAAATGGTGAACTGTACGCGGCGAAGTAAATGTCTTCATGTCACTGTGTTACCAACAACATGCGCGCGTGGTGTCAGATTTTTCGTAAATGTCTTGTTTGAATATATTCGTCGGTTTGCTGCTCAAGGTAGTACGTGTTCGTCTTTCTTTATTCGGTATTCTTCTCTTTTTCATTACATTGTTATTTATTTATCCAACAACATCGCTTGACAGATGTGACATTGTTCAAATTCTTCAAGTTCTTATGACAAATAAAAACAAAATAATAATCAATTTTAAATTCCAATATTTTCTGTTAATCACCTGAATGACAAATTCAATACCTGTAAAATACCACTTACAACGCAATAGTTTTTATTCTAATCCTGATTTGAGAATATCTCTCATTTGAGAGAAATATATGAAATATAATACCACTTTAAAACAAATATGTAAAGGAAAAAGTAGTAAAGTATATTTATAGTAATATTCTAAGGGAAACTACAATTAAGCAAGGATTTCAATTTCGTACGCATAATTACGTGAAGCATACAACCACAGATATTGTGCCAACAATCAAGTGAACAACAACTCAACGAGAACAAAGCCAAAGGGTTATATTATAATAATAGGTCCAACGGAAAAAAGCGTCGACCGCGCGATATCGAGCAGTGTATCTTGGGCAAAAACGATCGTGCTCCAGTTAAACAAGTAAAGTATTTAACGGAAAAGCTCAGCTTCGTGGCCCGCATAAACTTTTCACAAAAGCCACAAGCTCTGATGCAGGACGGTTTTTCGTGTGTTCCAGAGAGGAATGCTATAATTGAAATCGTTTTACTAGATTTTGCTGGTTTATCAAAACGTTTTCTTTCTATTTTTTTTTTCTTGCCTTGCTGTTGCTGGGACACTGAATGACGACAGCGCCACCGAGCGACCACAGCTGCATTTGTTAGAGATGTTTATTTCTCCGTTATTTTCTGACTGGTAACACTGTCAAAGCTACCGCTTTTTTCCTATTCGCAATTTAATTAAATTCAAACCGATTCCATGAATGGATCCTAGAGATTCTCTTTTTCTGATAATGTATAAGGGTAGTTTTAAAGATTTATTGCGAAATTTAATTTTCAACTCTAACATCTGTTTAACTGCGAAATATGTTTGATTAATGATATACTTAGTAACCATTCATTCCATATCAGTTCTCTATATTTTATGAAATTTCACAAAATCTTTTCAAATATAAATTTAAGCAAATTTTAAAGAAACCCAATTTTTTTGGTAGAATCACAGAAACCGCAAAAAATTACTGAAGGAAACATGCACTTCTGGTTTGAATATTCTTTTAAGAAACAGGAGGTTTTCTTGTCATATTGAAATCTTAAGTTTAGAGTTTCATACGTTTACCTTCAACCGTTTAGGATGTAGAGCTCTTTCTCTCATACAGAAACACACATACACATAGATAGTCGTTATTCTAAAAATATTCAGATATGTTTCAAAGAAGGTCAAAATATATATTTCCGTTAAAATCTCGAGATTGAATTTTGTTACTTATTACTTCGTATAAGAAAATAAGAACTGTGTAGTGAAGAGAATTACAAATAATTAAAAAAAAAATGCATTCGATTTCAAACAATACAAGTTTCGTAAATAATTTCTCAGTACGTCTCGTCGTGCAGGATTGCCTTCATTTACAGCTGCAACTCTAGTTCCCATTGGAGATTGAGCGAGTGCTCCCTCGCCATTCCCACACTGCCAGCTAACAGTGTCGACTTGCGAGTCGTGTGACACAATTAAGACTTCAAACACAGCACCAGCAGGACTGTTCACTCACGGATAAATAACGTTATTATTTACAAGTCCAAGCATGAAAATTGACACAATTATATTTCCCGTCAAAATGAATGATACACGGCGCTTTTTTCGACTACTCTTAATTGCACCAATTTACTCGTGACGCTCACGGATAACGACAAATCATCGTAATCGGCGCACAATGCCGGAATTGATTGTATTAAGGGATTAAACAAGCAATTAAAAATATATTTTGTAATTGATCAAAAGATCACCAATTGTGCTTGTTTCAAATTTCTGTATATCCTATATTTAAACTCAGATACAGTAATTGTATTGTGTTATTTGTTCTACTTATATGGTTATACAATTGAACTTTTCCAAATATCTAATTTCGAGAATAAATAAATGTAATTTGAGTAGTTGAATAGAAATAAAATATATTACATCCTGATCTAGTTGTACAGATACATACATTATTCAAAATATATTTTTAAAAATTCCCAAGCACAACATTTCACCCTTTATCTATAATTAATGGGAGGCAACACAGTAAATGTAGTGAATGTTAAAATCAAGATCTGTCATCCGACACGAGCAGATAAATTAAGTTGAACCCGAAATCAATTTGATATTTTGACCTACCAGACTTAATTACCCAACAAAATACAACATATTAATCAAGTTACCACACATATGCTCTCTCTACCAGATACATCGTACCGGTTTATTATTCATCCACTATACCGCTGTGCGAGTTTAAAAATGGTTAGTTTAAAAATATCTAGCTATAATTATGTATTACCGGAAGCACTTACACATGGTCCATTAGTGGTATATAGATTTATACTCATGCCATATTTGATGAGTCAACTTTTTATTTTGCCACATGATGTTTGTTTAACATAAATAAAAATGACAGCTTTTCAAATTTGACCACAAGACAAATGGCATTCCTTCCCCAGTCGACCGTAGATTCGATTTATTTGTATGCTAATTGATTTATTATGATTACTGTACTATTTAATTAAATACATATATACATACATATCCTCAAGCTTATTCCTACCAATAGAGTGGTAGAAAATCCACCACATTATTTCACATCTTGAGAATCTTTCGCCATTCTACTTTAAGGTACTTAGATACTTCTTTCGCTTTTGTATTCCACTTGCTTACAACATTTCTTTCGCGCAATTCATTCTCAATCATATTTATTCACTTATTCCGAGGACGACTTCGCATTTTCTCACTATTCCTCATGTCCATGCAAATCTTTTTTTTTCTTTCATTCGACGTTCTTTCAATATGATAATACCATCTTATTTGACTCTCACCTTTTCTAAATTAATTTCCTATCTACAATATATATATATATATATATATATATATATATATATATATATATATATATATATATATAAATAAATAAATATAATATGTTGTAATGAGAAAAACAAATTGTAGTTTTATTTCATTTATTAAAAAATATAACAATCAATCATAATATCACCTTTGACCATAAAAATAAAAAACGCTATAATAAATAATTTCTATAGTCCAGTACGATAAATTGGTGAGGTATATGAATAATTATGCTATGAGTTATTTCTATGGTCGTACAAGTGTGAGCACCGTTAATAAAAAATGATGCACAAGACGATGTTTGGGTCGTAAAGAATGTTATACACCAAATAATTGAAGTGCACTGTTGAACTGTGCATTCACTCGCGTTGTTACAAAAACTGATCTTTTTGGCCTGAGGTTCAATCAGTCAAGCACTGAGAACAACGCAACATGCACACACAGACAACGATACCTGCGCTCGTTAATTTGGTTGGACGTGAAGACAGGTGCTAACCGATTGTTGAAATATAACACCTTCTGTTTTAAACATGTAAGGAATTAATACTCCTGTCAAATTACATTACATGCAGTGTTTAGCACGTTATTTTTTTGACACTGGGGCACAAAAAATGTTGATGAGTTTCATTATTTAATTAGAATTATAACAATAAAATGTTTGAAGTTTGAATAAAAAAATTCTTAGAATTCATATTAAATTAAATAGTTGACTTGTAATTTTATAAATGTATGTCAGTGTAAATTGTTCACAAATGAAATAAATATAAAATATCAAATACTATTTGTTATTATTTTGCAAAAAATGCACGTGAGAAATATGAACAGTGTTGACTCGATTGTATATTTTAACGTCAGTCAAACTGCAGTTTCGAATAATGTACTCAGACTCCAGACAATACCCAATTTCGTTCAAGTCATTTTTCATCGTTATACGATTCTGCATATGACAATGATTTTACCTGATTTAAATTGATGTTGAAATTTACCTGTCAATACAAAATATTCCTATATACAATAAATTTATACTAAAACATCTGCAGTGTCATGCACCGAACTTTCTTATACGCATTTGACTTAAACCACATCGTAGTTTCATTATTTTTCTAATTTATAATATTTGTTCTAACCTTTAGATCGCTTTTATACTAAATATATTTCTTAAAATAAATACAAAATGTCTAACTTCAAATTATTTAAGTCTATTTTGTTAAACAATTGACAGGCGCAGATGATAAGATTTATGTATAAATAAATATAATAAGAAGCCATTATTTTGAAACCAGTACTCTTTTTGGAAAAAATTTTCAAACAAAAAATATTTGTTCATACAATTTTTCTGTAACTGTAACCACTTTTGAGTAATTGCAGAAACTGCAAAAAATTACTAGAGTAAACAGGCACTTCCGGTTTGAATATTTTTATCAAAAATAAAAGGTGCACATGCGAGGCATATAGAAATCTTAAGTTTAAAGTTTCATAATTTTACCTTCAGCCGTTTAGGCTGTAGAGCGCATACACACACACACACACTCACACACACACATACACACACACACTCACACACACACAGACAGACGTCATTCCATAAATAGTTGGAATCGATTCAGGGAAGGTCAAAACGTATATTTCCGTTGAAATCTCGAGATCGACATTTTTCATGATTAAAATACTTACTTATACTGCGTATAAGAAAGTAAAAACACATTCGGTTTATAAAAAAAAATATTTTTTAAATATAAGTTTATCGTCGATAATCCTTGATATACATATATATATTTTTTGAAAAAAAAATCTTTTGTTGCATTTCTTTGACGATTAATATGTAAGAAGAAAAATAAAAGTGCAGAACCAGTGAGTGACGTTGACTGAGAAATAAGAAGAAAATATGTGTAGCGTATAAAGGTTGCTTAAAAGCATATAGTTATTGTTCACGTCGAAATAACTAAGAGATCATGTGAAATACCTTTTGTGCCTTTGTTTAGATGTATCACACCTCAACGAAAAGAATGATGCTTGTACAACAACATCCACAGATGTTTTTAACATACATGACAAACAATTCCCTTACATAACAAAATATAATAAATGTTTTAGTTTCATATTTATTATCGTTCCTCATAAAATACCACCCTATCTAATACATAGAGCTGATCTAAAAATAGTTTAATTTACGATAGACACAATTTTAGTATTATAGAATGTATGTTTGTATTAAAATATCTAAGATAATGTTCTAATAAATATAGGTTGCATATAAGGCAATAATGATAAAGTTAAGATTTTTCTATTGAGATTCAATTCCTCCCACACACTACACATCCCGTAGTATATATCAGATTATCTTATTGATATTACATAAAAAAAAAAAACTCGAACTTTATTGAATATCCGTGTATCTTTCAGTTTGTAATGGAATACCGTACATTTATTTTTCGTTTTTCTTTATACGCTGTTTCGGTCGTAAGGTATTCAAAGAAAAATTTAAGAAACCAATGGAAAGTAATTGTGTTCCTTGTATGGGAAGCCATTGAAAGGAACTGAATGCTTGACTTTTCTTGATGTGTACGTTTATATTGGTAGAAAGATAGCCAGCGACAAAGATTTTTCATTTAAAAGAATTCATATACGTACGTGAACAATCTACTATATATATATATATATATATATATATATATATATATATATATATATATATATATATATATATATATATATATATATATATATATATATATATATATATATATATATATATATATATATATATATATATATATATATATATATATATATATATATATATATATATATATATATATATATATATATATATATATATATATATATATATATATATATATATATATATATATATATATATATATATATATATATATATATATATATATATATATATATATATATATATATATATATATATATATATATATATATATATATATATATATATATATATATATATATATATATATATATATATATATATATATATATATATATATATATATATATATATATATATATATATATATATATATATATATATATATATATATATATATATATATATATATATATATATATATATATATATATATATATATATATATATATATATATATATATATATATATATATATATATATATATATATATATATATATATATATATATATATATATATATATATATATATATATATATATATATATATATATATATATATATATATATATATATATATATATATATATATATATATATATATATATATATATATATATATATATATATATATATATATATATATATATATAAACGGACACTGTGCAATAACGTATATGCAATTTAGTTGAAATGAATTTACGAATCGTGTTAGAGAAAATTCGAAGTTCCCATTTCGTTCCTGACCAACTTATCATCATTATAACTAACATATAAATATGGCAATTAAAATACTGTATTCGTGTTTGTAACTGGTGCTATTGGGAGAAAATGTATTTTCAAAATTAGTTCCAATAATGAACAGGTGTTCTGAATTGATATTCTCTAAATAAATATTTTTATCGCAACCTCAAGTATTATATAAGAGAATCTTAATACAATACGCGAAATAAACTTTATTAGAAATTCTCATTACTGCTTTTTATTAAAATATCTGTTACAATGAGAGCAATAAACTTATATGAACGCAGATGGATTATTGTTTAAATATAAATTGAAAATTTCAGAATTGCATAGTATAGGTATATAATTATCATAACAACAAAGTTATTATATGCGTAGCTGTAGTTAATATAGTTTGTGTATCTTGCACAGTGAATGAATCCTATAGAAGTATAATTGATATTATTAAAAATAAAATTGTAATAAGAATAAATGAGTGCTGTGCAAGGAATAGTGTTTTGAAATTGAAATAAGTTTTATGTAAAGTTTGTGATGTGATTTTTATTAAAGTACAAGCAAAAAATATTGTATGAAATTTGAACTTGTATAATTTAAGGATTTCCATATGAAAGTAGTAAAGTTTGATACGATTTTGTTTTCATCTAACTTTGGTGAGCTCCTGTGTGACTTTTTGTGAATTTTTTGGCAGAATGCAGCAGGCACTACGGATTCAGAGTTGGCAATGAAAACATTTGCGAACCACAATTGCTTCATTAATTTTACGGTAGTCCCATTCATAGCCATTACTTGTTATGGGTTTTACGGCAACAATAATTTCTCATTTTATGGCGTCACTGACTACGGTAACCATTTTAAATTACTAGTTAAATATAAACGGAATTACGCTGCGGCGAATCTGATTCAATCAAAATTTAAACAACGGCACTTTACTAGAAAACCAATAGAATTTTTAAACCAATATTAATGTTATATTTACATAAAATTTTAAATTGAAACAATAAATTAACTATTTAGTGCATGGTGAAATAATTTAACTATTATAATATTTAATCATAGTCGAAATTATGTCATATAAACTAAACATAGGGAGTTCACTGCTGCGTATTGAACATATAGATATAGCCATACATTTATTGATTTTGAGTTAGGTTAGTATAGTGGTCAAAACTTTTCGTATAAGTTTACAAACTTGTGCATTTCAAAATTTAACTTCCCTAACTTTACTGAATTATTACACAGATGGCTGTAGCATCATTTATAGGTACACACCGATTTCTCGATATGGTTATTTCCATAATATTAAAAATTTTCCCGGTCGGGTGTTCGTCGGTATTATATCGAAATAAATCAAATGTTTACGACATTCTATCATAAATACGGTATCCGCGAAACACATCAATATCTTCTTGACTCACATCTGATATATTTTTGTGAAAACATTACCAAGTTTTAGTATGAAATATCGTAAAATAAAAGGAAAATGTTAAAAATCGATTGCCATTTAAGGCTGTTTAGTACCACTATTATCCATAAAACGTTACTAAGAAATACGTATGGTAAAAATGCAAAAGATAAGTTATATTAGTTTTACTAAAAACAGGCACAAAATTATAATAGCAGTAAAAGATGTTTGTGTTGGGAGTGGATATTAAAATATGTGTATACTTATACTTATATTTAATATTTTTATTATATATTAAAATTGTAAATATTTAGAATAATGTCGATTAGTAGTAGTAAACTGATTATTATCAACACGGGAAATTTATGTGTAATACGAAAACATTTAAATTATTGCAAAAGTTAAGCTATACTCTGTGTATATCGTAGTGACTATTATTTTAGTTTAGATTTATGTAATGTTTTGTATTCACAAGCGTCTAATATATTACTTTAATATCAAATAATGTCGAGTTATTTGCAATAATAAACATAGCTATATTTACCAAACTTGAGGGTCAAAATGCTTCATAAAGTAATAAATAATGTTAGTGAACGTCCAATTTTGAATATGTATGTGTAAATAATTAAAAAATAATAATGAATCATATGAATTTTTATTTAATTTTCAATAACTTCCACAACTATATTCACTAGAATATTAATGTAAGATAAATGCACATATATTACCATACAAAGCAGCTGGTGTAACTTATTTCATAAATAAATTGGAGATAATAGTGCGTAAGAAGACACAAACTAATATAATGTCCATTTCAGCCATCACAAGAAATACAAAACTTCAGTACACATTAAAATGCAAATATCGTTTCGAGACTTTGTGCAAAATAAGCGCCCGCGTAGAACATTTCACAGTCCACATAAAATAATAAAAAAAAGCAAATAGTCCTTCATAAAACGACTTATATATTTGCACCCGCATAACGTACAGTAAATTTAAAACCTGGAAAAATATTGCGGTTTCATTTCAATTGTGTTGCGCCATTTTGAATATATGCTAGGCGCACACAAATGTAATGCAAAGCAGTTACCACAATATGGAAAGGATAATATTCGCAAACGTGTTGAAAACGTTGCAATAATACACGGGTAGATACGATAAAAGATTTTTAAAGTTAGGTATTTTGTTAACGCCAAGTTGCTACTTAAGTTACGTATTATACGGATTTGTTTAATTAAAAACAACGACAGGTGCAACAAAGGTAATTTCTTTTAAAGATTTTTCTAGAAAATTTCACAGGCGCAAAAAATTTAATATAGAAATTATGAATGACATTATTACTTTCTTGTATGAATATAATAAAAAGTATTTTAACTATAATATTTTGCATTTGATATCTTTAAAATTTAAACAAAATATGTACATATGTATTTCAACAGAATTAAAATAATCTTGATCAACTAACGTATACATAGTAAAAGAAGAAATACAATTTATTGAGAAACGCATATAATTAATGGTATCATATAAATTTCTCATCCGTTTCTTTTCCAATACGAAAGATTAAAGAAATAATTTTAATTAAACATGAAGAGAAATAATTAAAACAGACACAAGAAGATTACGAATCAGTAGTCGTTGTGTCGAGAAGCACACGCATTTTTTCAATTAGTCAACATATTAAATTAACCCATTTTTGTTTGTTACATCTCTTGACATATCTCGATGAAGTAGGGCAGATAACAGAACGAAACTGAAAAGACGTTCGTATCACGCAATGATATTCTAGAATATTTTTGCAACAAAGAAAAGATAATACAACTTTTTTTTAAAAAAAGCATCTTTCTAGTATATTTAGCGTAATTTAGCATTTGAACTGAAATACTCAAAGCGTATTAAGATGATGAGTCTGTGTCAAAATTAGAGATGTTCACGCAGAATTGTGTAGCGTAAATTTGATTTTCCATTGTGCATGGTATACAGAACTATTGTGAGCTGGCCACTAGAAAGAAAACCCACGGCTAATCGTAACCGGTAATCGTGGTTAACCATAAAACTCTGACCAAAAGCAGAGAACAATAAAAAAAATCCCTGAATGTAGTGGTGGAAACACCTCAGTTAGGGGCGGACAGGCAAGGAAGCCGCAGCTAGGCTACCGGAATACATATAAACGCACTCGGCGAAGTGGTTTTATTACTACACCCAACTACAATGCGCTAGTCGTACGCTATTCTTGTCGTGCTTGCGAACTGCGATCTGCTCTGATGCCCGAAAGAACCGTAGTACTCTAAGCATAGGCGATACAGCTATGCGCTGTATACACTTACACTAAATGGAACAAAGATATAATACGAACAAAACGATCTTTTTTATTGCGTTTGTGTTTTATTTATGATTCAAGTTTTCAACGAAATAGTCAATCTAAAAATACTGAAGTGTATGTGTTTGTAGAAAATGATCTACATACATCATAAACATTTCAATTTTAATAGTTAGATTTCAATTAGCATCATAATCTCATATTATTACGGAAAATTATTATTCATGAAAAATATATACATATATAATTAAAACAAAATATTTGTCGCCGAGAAAATTGTATCGGATGCCACTGGGGATCGCACCCAGGACCTTCAGATCTGCGCTGGAGCTTAAAGAGCTCTATCTAGTTCATTTACATATGTATATGATTTTATATCAACTGTAGTAAAATAATAAAGAAATTAAAAAAAAAGTTTAGTTATATACCAGAGTTCTAAAATAATTCAACACTCTTTTGATTATATATTCAACTTTTTTGTACATAACGACGAATAATTTAATAAGAATAAAACATTTCTAGGATTTTAATGCTAAAATGTAGAATGTTTTCTAAAAACTAGAATATATTGAATAAAGATACGTAGTTTCATATATTTCCCATCAGTTACGCCCTTGTTTAGGAGAAGGTGGTATGGTCATCCGTTTGGGCGTTTTGTGGTTCGGTGTGGCTATTTCAGCAAGTGTGTAAAGTTACACACTTGCACATGTCGGTGTACCTTTTCTCGTCTAAAATAAACTATTGCGAGCAAGTGCACCCTCAAAACGTCTGCATTTCTAAACCCTATAAATTACATATGGGGGAGGTATAAAGTAACACCGTGTTACTCTCCTAGAAGTGGCCGGGCATTAAGTTTTGAGCCTGCACGGTCTATCTGGACGCAATGGGCCACAACAAATGTATTGCAGTTACATCAAGAATTTCTTTTTCTCGTAAAGTGAGCCTACGGCAATTTGTACTGCGGGAAATATAATTTATTTATAGAAAAACCATCGAGTAACATTTTCAATAGTTTAAATTAATTCAATATAGTTCCTTGAATATTTAAAAAAAATTTAATTTTTGTTCGTCATTTTTGCCATTGTCAAACACGTGTATTAGGTACCATTGATATTGCGAGCAAATTTTCCTCCATTAAATATACACTTTTAACTTTGAAGAAAGTAAAAATATGTAGATTGATGTAAAATTTCATTAAACAGATATTTTTAGAATTTGTATGTTTTATCATATTACTTTACCATACCAGAATAGACACAAGTACATTTTTTTTTTTTGGTTCACTTTATACGAAATATATTCTCGTCCGAGCTCTATAATTTCTGTACGCTTTGGGACGGTACAAAAAAAATCTTACCACATAACGTAACCAGTAAAAAATAAAAACTTTTTAAAATTAGTTATGTAAATGACATGCTATGAAAGCATTGACAGGAAAATAACGCTGTCATTCTGTTATTTCTTATACGACAAACGGAAATGCAATAGAATGAAAATTTAAATTGACATCATCAAACTAGTTCTTATGGTGGCTCTGTTCTTAAGAAAGCAGACGGTAGAGACTTTTTCTTAGAAAATGTGTAGGCAAAATGCATATAAAATGCACTATTATAGATAACGATATCACTTTTTTTCAGTCAATGCACTGTATGAATGAATGAATTTCTTTTTTTTTTCAATTGTTGGTTGACAGTTTCTATTAAATTGAATTACATTCTTATACCAACATACCACTGAAGTATTTTGTTTTATGTTCTTTAAATATCTTTATATCAATATCCATTCATATTATAGTAAAAATTAATAATTATTAAGTGTTTTTATTATTTACTAAATAGTGCATAACTAAATTTGCTTTTGCAAATCAAGCCAAATCTTTGAAAAGGGCATTACTCTCGGTTGTATATTTAGAACAACAGAGTAATAAATTTACCAAGTACCAATTATACTTAGTTTATATTTAGATAAAAGAGTTATTGAAATTTAATATGCATTATATGTATCAGTAATAGCTTTTCTTAGGCCATTGGTTGAAAGAAGATAATGTTGAAATTTACAATGCAATACATAATTTCAAAGCATACATTAACAAACACATTTACGGTTCAAAACGATTCAATTTTCAGAATATGTATTTCTATTTTAGCTCGACATTAATAAACGGTTTGAAGCATAGATCAAACATTTGATATGAAAATAAAAGTTTGTTTCTATATTTCGTCAGTGAATTATTGGAGCTTTAGTAAGAAAAAGTATACAACTTGAAATAGCAGTTGTTTATAACAAAAAAAAAATATATATTCTAAAACTGTGTTGTGTACGTATCACTGGCAAACCTAAAATTATTTACGACACTTTGTATAGCACAGTAAATTCGTTTTAATTTAATTAAAGTACCTTGCGGTAATTTATTTGTGAACGTGAATGTTAAAGCATCAACAAGTGAAGTGAGAAATTTATTTATCATTTAAAACTTTAAAATTTATACAAGAAGTTTTAGTGGCGTTTGTATTATATCACCAAAAAATTATGCAAATATTCTTTTTTAAGCAGCGGTAACTTGATATGAAGAATTTCATATTTTGTTAAGGTGAGTCATTTCACAAATACCTCTTTTTTTTAAATTTGGATTGTTACAAATAAATGTTATGGGAATTTACAAATCAGTACTTTTTATTATCAGTTTCCTCAAAAATGTAATAAAGTGTTTTATTATTTGAAATGAAATGAGCAGAATTTTTGTTGAATAGTTTCGAGAAAATATTAAATTATTTATAAAAAAAAACTTTTATGGTAGATAATAATTCATGAATTTAAATTGATTCCTCTGTAGTAATTTAAAAAACAAACCAGATATAATTATTTTATAAAAAGGACCACACAAAATTATACATTCGTTGGTCGAATTGGAACCGTATCCCTTGTAACCACTACCGGGAATGTAAATGTTTGACTGCGTAACAAATACTTTGCATTTCCGTCAGGTAGTAAATCATACTACAAATTCCATGGCACCAAATGATTTATTCCGCGCTACCCGATTAAGACAATGAAATTACAGGCTTTTAGAGGTATACGGTTCAAATTCAGTGGGGCTACCTATGCATACAATTCAAACATCCCCGGCCATATATGTTGAAACGAGATAGCAACCTGACGGAACCGAAATGGAGCGTACTGGACATTTCTCAAAAACCGGTTCTATTGTCATCCTCTTCGTTCCATAACGAAACTCTTTTGTTTTATTTGTTTTCCGAAGAGTGAGGCAAAGAATTCTGCGACAATGATGATGGTAAAAGGGAAATGCGGGCGCCATTTAATGGTATACACACGACTGCATAAAACCAACTTCCGCGTCTACGTTTCGAGTTTGATTACTCGTTTCTGTGCAGTCTGCAACACATCGCATCGTTTATATACTCGACAGTTAATAGGGTGGTGCATAAGTTTTGTATTTACGATGCGGTTTAATAATCGTTTGAAAAACTATAAAAGTGATATGTCCTGCTAGCAAATGCAATTTCCACTTTATTCGAATGGCGCATTAATGAATATTATATTTAAATGTTGTTTGAGTTGTAATAGTCTATTCATATTTAGTAGTTGAATAATACTTGATAATAAATGATTCACTAAACAGTGAAATTAAATTTCTATCGATGATTATTTGTGACTATTTCATATAGTTGGTATTTTGAGCTAAGATGATTGTTTTGCTAAAAATAATAATATGATTTCATGTAAAGATGTATAGCTTTGTAATCTATTCTAGATGTAGCATCTGAATCAATTTGTAAGCCTGATCACGTACCAACTAAAATACCATCAACCTGTCATACAGGAAGATAATACCTCACTGAAGTCGGTATTGACCTTAGAATTCAGAACCGAGTTCTCCATGCATATTGGTGCTTCATGAGATTTAGAATTACAAGTCGTCTTACGTGTGCACAGTTCATTAGTTAACATTAATCAGAATTCAGTAATTATATGTATTTTGCAATAATGGAACTATTTGAGTATATGAATTGAATGGAGAAAAAATATATTTGATATGTACATGCTTAATTTTATTAGCTTTGTTTGCGAAAGAAACTTTTTCAAATATTCACCAATTATGTTTATGCCGAGAAATGTTGTTGCAAAACAAAAAAATTAATAAAATATCGTAAATTTCGCTGTGCTAAGCAAAAGTAGATTTTCATAAATGATTCTTTATTATTTGTTAATTTGCTTTGGGTGCCTACAGCTCCTGGCAATCTTAATATAAATTATCCTTTAATTATCCTTAATTTTCACAAAGTCAAGACGTCAGCGGTAAAACGGATGGCAACTTTAATTATGGATGGGTTACTACAATGATGACGGACAAGACGATTCAGCAGAATGATATCAGGAGTTTAGAGCGACGCACTTGAGCACGAATACGATCCACTTTCAGATAATCCGTAATTGTAAACCACAGTCTTAAAATCAACGCGTTGACGGAATCCTAACTTTGTTCGTTACTCTAAACCAACTCGAAAGTCATTGAAAATTGCATACATTTTTATACTAAATTGTTTGCTAATATGAAGTAGAGACTGAATCTTGCAATTTATTACAAGTAAAACGTTTCGTAATAAAATCTAACGTAACATAAAATTCAGGAGAAACGATAGACATTTAGCTTTTTCGTATCGATTGTTAATTTAAAAATACTTTACTGACAAAGAATATACGCTCCAGGAAAATAAATTCCAAAAGCTCAACAATTTATTCTCATCAATTGAAAACGTTTGCGAGTATGTAACAAAATAATTCTATTTCTAGATTTTTTGTCCTGCCTAACGAACCATACAATAAAATCGTTTTAATGCACCCCAAAAAAACAACATTTTTTTACTTTACTGCAATAATGAAATATGAAAACTTAAATAAACCATATTTCAACAATATTAATTATAATTTTTCTCTAATGTTCTAAAGTTGACTATCTCATTTTATGGCTAAAAATTAAATGTGCGGAAACTTACGGACAAAAACTACAAACATTAATTTCTATTTTGGCTTATCTCTTTCGCCTCATTTACATCCATACATCTCATCCACAACTTTTCGCATTCTACGTTTATTACCTTATTTATTCTAACCTTTAGCAAAAATAAGAAACTATTACACTGATGTTGGTGATATTAAATCATAAATGAAATGTAATTTTCTTTATTAAATTTCTGCAATACCTTGCACTGAACTTTCTTATGCGTATTTTGTTTCAGTTTCATAATTATATCTTCAACTGTTTAGGGTTCACACACATACAAACATAAACACGCGCGCACACACACGCGCACACACACACACACACACACAAATACACACACACAGGCACACACAGACACACACACAAATATTCAGATTCGATTATATTAGCAATAAAATCTCGCGATCGATATGTACGTAATTACAATACTTCCGTTTTCGTATAAGAAAGTAAAAATAGTATTAAAAATGTAAGCTTTAGAAATATAAATTATTATTAAAAATGCTATTTCATATCTAAGTAATATTTCAAGAATTCAACGCAGAGAAATATTGAAACGAAAAATCTATTTTCGTGTCATCAGAGTTCTGAGAGTTTTTGTGTACCCTGAAAACGAACAATTGTGCCTCGTGCAAGCGATAATATTAAAAATGAAAATGCTCATTCGAAAGAGACGTAACAGCAGCGCAGATATCACCGAACGTGATGTCTTCTGAGTGAATGCGAATACGGTGTGAAAGAAGATGACGCGAAATGAAAAACGGATAATAAAACGAACGAAAGTATAAACAAGAGTTAAGAGCACTAATCAGTCAGCTGTTTATTCTCACATTTTCTCCATTGGCGCACTTTGTATCTATGCCATGAACTGGCCGACGTCTTTTCTTCGGATAATGCACTATGCATGTTTCACGATGATCTTCAATAACACAATCTAAAATTGTTGCTTACAATACACCAAACATACTCCTTTTATAATCCATATAATGGATCAAACATAAAATTTTAAGTAAACGGGTTATCGTACATGTTATAGTTTCGTGATTTATATTCTTTTACTTTACGTGTATTTTTATAGTTTCGCTTTTAATCAAAATACTAATATTTTACACTTAACTATAAAATAAAATAAAATTTTTGAAAATTGACAATATTTTTCACAATGGAGTCACTCTTAATTATATTATATACTAATAGGAATTATGTAATATTATTACTTCTATCAATCATATTATATGTTAGAATTAATAAAGTTATATTAAGGTTTAATCTGTGTTAGCATTAGCACAAATGTATATTAAATTAGAACGTCAAATTCAATAGATAAAATCTGACGTACATCATACAAAAGCGAAGAATTCCTAATAATATTATCAAACATCGTTATATTAGTAATTTACTTAGCTTGTAGACTTGCTCCTCATTTTCTTCCATGGTGATGAGCAACATGAAGATATTATAATTAAGTATGAATGAACGCACACGGTTGAATGAAAATAGTATTATAGACAACAGCGACAAGGCAAACAGATTCAAATTTACAAAATATTGAATATGTAATATGAATCACATTTGAATCATATGTATAAATAAATAAATAAATATATATATATATATATATAATTTTACAAAAATGTCAAATTTTAGATAAATTAATAACATAGTTATAAAAACATACTTTTTGAGTAGCTAATTATCCACACATTAATATGCAGCTTTCGCTTCCTTCGTAGTCGTAAAATAAGTAATAAAATTTAATATCACATGTAGAACATGACATATATTGACGATATGTAAACGACTTATTTAAAGAAAGCCACGTTCACAGGAAAGAAAACTTTGAAAATATGTTATAGGTTCCAATAACATTACCATACATATAACAATGAACCTATAAGTTTGTTATGGTGCTGTCTCATGTACCAATAATGGTTAACCAAGAACAGTGATAACCTGCCTATCTTTATCATTTTATCAATATTTTCTGAATAAAATGTTAATGCGAAAGTTTTTCCGAAGTGAGAAAATTGTATTTTTATGAAAATGATCTGATTTTTCACCGCCGATAAAAGAAAATGTATTATTTTCTATAGCGAGATTTTCAAGTTGTGATATGATGAATAAAATTGAATTATAATGTAAATTACATTTTTTACTGTTAACTAAGATTTCAAATGTTCTATATGTATTTTTTTATTGTTAATAATAATTAATTTATGGAAACTATGTTATTTATCACTTATTAAATTTCAACAATGTCTTGTTTAAATATGCTCGATGTGGGTTTGTATTAAATATACTCGTAGTGTTGAAAATATAAGTTTATGTTTGATTTTAACAAAGAAAAGTTCGTGGAACTAATATTAGCTAATTTTATATGTAGGAGACTGAATATAACCGTGTAAGTTGTAGATCTTTGAAAATTTTATATAAAATATGAATTTTCAGTTTGGTAAAGTTCGATGCAGACATTGATTCAGTATTATTTATTCACAGACTTGAAAACTTGTCAGAAATCTTTTATTTCCGTATTAAATATAGAAAAATTCTATGATTTTCAAATTTAATATAGAAATACTACAATTATATTACTACAATTTTACTAATTTTATATTAATAAAATAATAGTAGACAACAATAGTTTATATTAAATAAAATTTAAAAAATAATCATCAAGAAAAACACGTGATACAGATCGGCCTAATCTATATCGGAAATACCTCAAATGTATTTCTGAGCACTTTAGCGAAACATATTATTTTTCAAAATGGCTGCCATGTCCGAAGGGTTGAAAAATAATAAATTAAAAATCACGATGTTTATTTCCAACTTTATCTCGAAGTATGTCTAATTGTTATAATTATCTATGTTCATAAATCGATTTAATTCGATTCAATCAGAGCAAACTCTCTTATCAATTTTTCTTATCAAAAATAATAAACATCAAATATAAAAATCTGGCATGCTAAAGTTATCGAATGATTTTAGTTGATAAAGGAACACACACATAAAAAAATATGTAGCATTTTGAAGTAAGTATAATTACAAGGCCTTTGTACCCAATCACAACATCCCAGGATACAGGGGTCTGTTATTTGCCAACATAGCAATTTGCTTATACATGGTCGTTGTCTCTGTTATTACTGATCTGCTTCTGCTGTCTGTTTCTATGACTTTGTACCTACATAATTAACCATCAGCAGCTCTCGTCGGACAACAGGAAGCGATGTTGTTGTTGCTGTGTATTAGTACCAACGATCTCATGAGGAATGTTTTGTTAAATAAATAGACAACCGGAAAAAATATTGACCGATGTGGTATTTGCTAATGAACATTTCTGAAAATTCTAATTATAGGACCTCTTGTTGGAATCATCTCATTATTTTAAGTGGCGTTTATTTTATTTTTAAAGTTATGTCTTACTAAATATCTCAAATGAATTCTTGAAACATGAACGAACTGAGATTCTACATCGCATGGTTAAGTAAAGATACTAAAGATCTTGCGAGGAAGGATTAATGAGTTTCAAAACGAACAAATACTAAAAACCTAAATCGGGAATTTAAAATAAATTTCAAAAAGTCTTAGTCAAAATGCTTCTGTAATTTTATAATTCAATTTGAAAATGTTTAACTTCTCATTTGTGGGTTCTTGGTACTTGCAGTATAGCTAATTCCGGAAATGTCTTTCATTACAGATTTACACAACAACCACCGACAGAACCACCAGCAACATGTTCGCGACATTGTGGTGTTTAACATGTCACACATTGGACCCGACGAAGAAGTGCGGTTGGCCCAGCTGGTGCTGAGACGGCGGCGCTTAGCCCGGCATCCGCATCCCATGCACCGCAAACTATTGGCGCCGCCGTACAGGGTGCGCGTGTATCAGGTGGTAACAGGAGGACCCCGGCCACGCACCGTGCCCCTGGCTTCAATACCAGTGCCACAGGTGCGTGCAGACGTCTGTTTCAGACCAGATAATACTATATTGTATGTTTGCCTTACAACAGAATGGTATACTAGGGGCTAGAGGGATGCTTTACTACGGCTGTGACGCATCACTCGTCTATTCTACTTGTGATTATTAAGGGTAGCATACAGGGTTGGGATTAAGATTATTCTATTGAAAATATATTTTAAAATTATTTTGCTAAAGTTTCATTCATTTAAATTATTCGCAATCTCTAGTTATTTTATGTCAAATCATTAGCAATTAAATTTATATTTTTAATCATTCTAAAATACACAATTATAAGTACTAATAAGAAGTAATTATATATTTAATAGGACAAATTTAAGTATAAAATATGATGATGGCTTAAAAGTGTAGCTTTAGAAAAAGAGTCACAGTAATGAAATATTAAAATATGTAAAAACAAAACCATTTATAGAACCAATTTTGTAGTCGGATTTAGAATCTAAGTTATTCTAAATTATATGAGGAATCCTTAAACTAACAATATAAATAGATATACCGATTTACTTGACAAAATATGAAATAAATAAAATACAAATATTTGTGTAGTTTTATGTAAGAGGATTTTTCTATGTATATGAAACCAATGTTTACATAATGTAATTCGAAGCTGTGTTCTATATTAGGATACGTTGTCCAAAAACTTAAAATAAAATAATTTAATACTGAAACACCAGCGTATCCAATTTCGTAATGTAAATTTAACATCGCGTACAATTTTATTTCATCAAGTTTTGTATTTCAATTTAAATTGAGACACATCACCAATTGAACAACCATTGAACAAAGATATAATAAAATTATATATTCGTATTTAGCGGAAATTTACATTTTGTAGTTAGAAACAGAAAAATATATATTTGCGAAGTATTTTTACAAATTGAACTAAAAAATAAATTTAGACACCCCTGTCTAGCGAGACACCAACTGTATTTGGTGTGTTTAAAAGTGACCCCTCAAGAAGAAGCTAGAAAGGTGGAATAACAACCACCTTCATTAGCTGATAATACTTCAAAAAAAAAAACACGTGGTTTCAAATGGCCTCTAAAAGCAAATAATTGTGACGCCATGGCATCTCAAATTCCTTAGAAAGACCGTTGTCTTTCTGTTACACCTACCTACATTATATGGGGGACAATAGAAAATGATAAGAATGTTTTTAGCTTTTAACGACCAGAAAAGGTCACACATTTATTTGATATATTTTGTTTTCGTATCACGTTTATGAAAAACACTATTAATAACTTATATTAATTAATTTTACCAAACAAAAATAAATGTATTACTCGAAATAGAAACTAATTCAATGATTTGAATAATATGTGTGTAAATAGTTTCGAGTGCTTTAAATACGCATATATGGATTCCGAAAACTGCACTACTAATCTAATTTGAAATGTCAATATTATTATTAATTGAAATAATAACTATATAGCAAATTATTTATTCCTAGAAATACCAATTAATTATTATTTGTTCATTGACCTATTTCTAAACTCTTGCGTATATACGTTAATTATATACTAAATCTAACTGTATTGCAGCACTTCAAAATAGTAATTTTCTTGTGTAGGTATCACGAGGAGGTTGGCATTCGTTGGACATCACCTCGGCCGTCCGAGAACTATTGCTAACCTCATCAGATTCATCGGATCAATTGACGCTTGGTGTCCGTTTCGAAGCACCTCGTTCGCGCGTCATATCACCGGCACATTTCCTCGACCAGAAGAACAGCACATCATCAGCATTTTTGATGGTGTTTTCCGACGAATCCGGGGACAATGAAATTTCCGGTGACTCACATCGTACCAGTAAAAAATCGACGATTACCCCCGAACATATCGCGCTTATTTCCAAACATATCAAAAACCAAGCGGAAAGCAATCATATCAAACAACGGCATCATTTACATCATAGTCGAATTGAGGCAAGTGTTTTACGCAATTTTAAATTCATTTTATAGAAACGCTAAATTTGTTAAATGATACATGGATTTATTGCGACAATTAAAAAAAAATGATTAAGTGGTAATGTTTCATGTTTTGTATATTTAGGCAATTGAGGATAATAATCCACATCGTCATAAGAATAAACTTGATAATAATGAAGATTCAGATATAAAAGAGTTAATCGCAATGAATCGCGTGAAAAGTTTGAAACGTCACCGAAAACTTTTCGACAATATTAAGTACGACGATGAACGCGAGTCGGAAAAACGAACAAAGATCAAAAGCAATTTGATTGATGAGCTGCTAGAAAATAGCGAAACACGACGTGTTATACGGTCAATCGATGACGTCAGTGGAGGTGCACCGGCGTCCGTGAAGACGCATAGACGACGCTCGATCTATGATAACGAACTTCCGTTTGATAAGCTACATATCAAAGATGTTTCCAAGACATTAATAACTACCACTGAAGTGGTACCGGACGTTAACACTGAATCCCACTTGCATTCAGTGGACGAGGATGAGGATGACGATAAAAATCTCATACCGTACCCGCCGGGTACGGAAAAGAAGAAGAATAGACGCGGCGGCCGCAGAGGCAAGAAGAAGATGCACCGTAAACGACCGGCGAAGATTGCAGACAAATGGAACACGGTATTTATATTTATTATCATTATTTATACGTTTTAGTTTTGTATGTTATGCTTTCAACTTTTCAAGATTTTCAATCGCGCAACACATCTTTAAGTTTCAAATTTATCGATTTATAGTCGTTTTATTTATGAATTATATTAATATTAAATAAAACGGTTACGACAATTAAACTTTAAACTAATATTTATATTGCGAGATTATAAAATAAAATTGCTATTATCAATATTTCATTCAATTAAAAATGTTACTGGAATGCGGTGATTCCAAAGTACAGCGAAAACTAAAGACTGTATCTATCTATGTATGTATAAAATGCAAATATTTGTATATTTTCATTCTCATGAGATTATTGTTTGCATGTAGAATTATCTGATAACTGTCATTTTTCCGTGTATCTGACAAACTAAACATTTGCATTTTCCGTTTTTTTTACTATCCATCCTTCACGGTTGGAAATATTTTCACACGGAAATAGATTTTTAAACTGTTTTATAACGAAACAAACGCTTTTTCCCGCAATAACAAACCGCAACAATGCATGCAGTGATTTTGCGCTGCTTATTGTATTATTCAGGATTATGCTAACGGGGTTTTGCACAGATTTGTGCGTGTTGTTGTAATATGTCATTTGCAAGTCTGACAAATATTGCCCACCCTGAATGTAGTACATACATACGGACGGACGACAAAATGTATAGTTCAAATATAACGTTCGATGCAAACGCATTTCTCATCCTTGGCTAACTTAACGACGAAGGGATTTGGTGGGCTGGCTTAGATGGGAATTTAAGAACAAGAAAATACATTTCCATTATTTACTTTTTCCTGTTTACTTTGAATGCGTTTCGCGTGTAAAGTTATGTCAAGATAAACATATTTGTCAGACAACAAATCACGTTAACATTTTAATAGAAAATAACAAAATATGTAGATGTACACTGAATGTGAATCAACACAAATATTCACTTTTATTTCATCAACGTTTGACCTTAGGCAAAGAGAATCTATTCTTTCTGATTTAGGTCAAATTCCAGGACAGTGCTTTCTTTGCGTATATCCTAGAATTTGACCCATAGTTGAACGTTGATAAAATAAATTTATCGTCAATTGACGTTATTGTTATACAAATCACCGTACGCGAACATTTGCTTATTGTATGATTTTTTTTTGCGAAATCAACTTGTATATTCAGCGAACGCAGTCTCTACATGCTAGCTATATAAAACGCGAGACATTTTTAACGAAATTATAATAATTAGAACATTTTAACGATCGCATAAATAGCTTAATTCCATTTGATAATAAATTATTGAAATTAATAATTGAAGTTTTCATCTATGTAGCATTACGAAATATTTGGAACTGTAACGATGTTTTTTTCTGGTACAAAATTAAACTAAATAGTTTTAAATTGCAGTTTATTTAATACTTAACGCACAACATACTCTAAATTACGTCAAAACACGAAACCCTTTTGACAAAGTGAGATTTTTTTTCCCTTTTCGAAACACCTGCCTTGTGGTTAGCGTAAATAGATAATAGCATTTAGAAAGCACAGCACCAACAGTTGTAAAGTAGAATTCTCCGTTTTCAACACGAAAATAGTTCGTTGTTAAATAATGATGTATCATAATCATCCAACGAACATTACATGACGCCAAAAAGCAGTTGGAGCAAGTAAAAAATCACCCTAACGCATCCACCTGATGGATTAGGTGAAAGTTTGTACATTTTGATGTCCCGTGTGGATGCGCAATCTCGTCTGTTATATATGGATTTACATGCAAAAGTCGCATTTTAGCAAGAAATTCTCTTAAATAAAGCATGGCGTAGACAACAAAATTTTTCGTATTCACATTTTGCTACACGAAATAAATTTTACGTCTGATTACGTACGATATTTTAATTTTAGTTAATCTAGATTAGATGATGCTTTACATTAAGTATATATTCTTCGACGAATTCATTTCATTTTGAATTAGATCCATTTTTATTTTCTTATACGAAGTAATAAATAAGTATTGTACTATCTATTTCAAGATTTTAACAGAAATATACCTTTACAGTATCTGAATCTGTGAGTTAGTGTGTGTGTGTGTGTGTGTGTGTGTGTGTGTGTGAGAGAGAGAGAGAGAGAGAGAGAGAGACTTCTACAGCCTAAATAGTTGAAGGCAAAAATATGAAACTTTAAATTTAAGATATTCATATGCCTGGCTACACTTATAATAAAATAGTTACTATAAAAATAAAAGATATTAAATTTCGCACAACTTTTTCGAAGGATATTTGTTATTAAAATTTTATATTTTATTAATTTTTACATAAACCAACTATGCCTATTAATTATTTAAAAGCTATTTAAATACGCGCAAATAATTTGGTATTTGACATTTAATATCTATTTTAAGAAATTTATTTAGTGAAAAATTTAATTAAAAAATAATTTATTGAATTATTTAAAATTTTTATTTCTATATCTCTTTTATTAAAACAAAATACGTATAAGAAAGTGTAAGGCATTGCAGATATTTAAATAAACAGTATCTTATGAAATAAATCTTGGGAAAATCTGATTTTGAACTGAATTTACATATATCACACATATAAAGATTGGAAAGGGTTTAAAAAGTGTTGCTATATAACTTATGATTAGTCTGCCGAAGACGTCGGTGTAATCTATATTTATATAGCAAATATATAATATGTAGTAGCAGTGTGTTATATATCAACAAGCTGTCTATTACAAGCTTTCCCATGTGGCGCTTAGCGGGTACAATCTAATGCATTTCCTGTGTAAGCAGTATCCCGTGGGACCGATCAAGAGTTCTGGAGACGCATCTTCCCGAAATTTTACCTAATTCGCCATTCACTATGTCCAAATTAACGCCCAACTTGACGGCGTTAGATTATTACTATGACCATACTCGAAAATATGAGATAATTAAATTACTAATAATTATAAAAATCATCTGTGACAGGTTATTCGTTTCTTGCTTTAGTTTTAATTATGATTGATTAACTTTTCATTTTGGTTTTTTTTCGGTAGCACTACTATAGGGTAGGAAAAATTAATGAATTTTTTAGCGATATATAAAGACGATGTATAATTAAAAAGTTCCTTTCAAATTATTTTAGTTAATTGAACGTTGTGTCTGCTGCTTTCAGTCATTTTAACTACAGAGGTTTATTATTAAAATTTCTTAAAATGTAATATAAAATAATAAAAGATATAAAATGCGAGAATTAGTCTTTTCATATATTTTTAACTTAAAAGATAAAATGTACTTTTTTACGGTAAATATAGTTTTTTTTAGGAAAAGCAAATTCTGAATTTAGATCAATGCGACACATTTTTTTAAATATCTCATTAATCGTGCCAAAGAACGTGGTCAATATCGAAATATGTATATTTCTAAGCATTACTCTATTAGTTTCATATCAATCTGGTACTTTTTATATTTTATCGCTTTTTTTTTCGTCTATATAAAATAACCGCACCTCAAAGAAATATAATTTGACATGAAATAAAATATATTGCAATTACAACATTCTTTTTATTATTAATTGCTATAAAAGAATAAAATTCTCGGCATGACCATGCTTTTCGATTTGATTTGTCGACGTGGCATTACTTTGGACATGACCGCCACAATCAAAATAAAAAGTTCCTTTCAACAAGTGTTAAGTTAGAGTTAGAAACGACCGATGCCAATATCAAATAGCGTGATGTCGATGCCATATATATATATATATATATATATATATATATATATATATATATATATATATATATATATATATATATATCCTTTCAAACGGATGTATGACAAATGCAGGCGCCACCGTAGAAATTTCACATTGCCGTCGTTAGAAATAAAATAAAAAACACGGCACAAAAAAACCATTTATCTTCATATCATGTTCCTTTGCTTTACATTTGACATGAGGAGGTTTCAGTGAGGGTTTATTGAAAAATTGAGATTTTACGAAATATGAGACTGACGCTCTTAATATTATATTTTTCATCATTATGTTAGAAGTACATAATCACATAGCAAAGCTAGTTTGAATAGAACTGTATATGCAGGCTAAAGATAATCTGTATGGACAAACTTTTAAATAGTCTGCAAAGACGACACTTTGGTAGATAGCAAAAACTAAACGCAAATTCTGCTCTTTTCATTTTTTGTTTCAGCTTTTTTCAAAGTAAAATTAATGTAGTGCAAACTATTTTGAATGTTTTACATGCACAAAGCACATGCTGCTGTTTTATGATTTTAAAACAACGTTATATTTATAATTTTCTACATTTTCAAAAACCTTAAAAGTTTATAAATGCCGCAGAGCGAGTTTTAAGTTAACATTTTAAGTGGTAAAGTTTTTTTAAACAACGTATTTTTACTAAAAGAAATACTACGGATCGGTTATAAAACTTCTGAGAACTTTCATAGATACAAAACACTAATAAAAACCGTTTATTAGTGACAGTTTATAGGAAACAAATAGAATATTTCTAGAACTAGTTAGTTACTGTGAAATCCACGTAAGGTTAAAACACTGTTTTTCACATTCCATGAAAATAACGAAATGTAAAGCCAGTTTAACACTATCCAACATTTTATTCTTCAACACAAATTGCTTTTTCTTTCGAAATTTATTATAGAATTACACCTACACGTAATTTACCTCGTTAGGTTCTAAATAATATCATAAATACACATAACTTCATGCCTATTCCTATTAAATAGAGTAGCAGACAACCCTTTACATTCATTCCCATATTGACAATCTTTCGCGATACAAACTTCTCTTATTTCATTTAGACTCATCATGCTCTTTTATTCCTCTTGTTCTCTTTTCTTTCACGCAATTAATTTTCAAACATATCCTGAGGATTCATTTAATTCGGCATTTACATAAATGTGATTTTACTGATAATCAAATATAATACACAACAGATGAGACCAAATAATTAATAGAAATTGAAATTGGATTGATGGGTTAGTGTTAATCGGACTTTACTAAACGTTTTTGTTCCTTTAACATGTCCGTTTATTTATTTGTTCTATTTTCGTTGGAACACGCATCACAACTCATTAAGAACCAATTTTATAGTATATATAAACATCATTGGCTCCTCCAAACACAATGTGTTTCAAACAGGGCAAGCTAGAGTTTATATTCTCTTAGAGTTTTCTCGGAGGAAACGAATAATTATTGTGTCTTTGCGTAAAACGAACAAACGATTTTCGATGTGATTTACAACTTGTAAATGTTTTGACGCAATACAGATTGTGTGGAAGTTAATGTGGCGTAGCTTAAAAGTTATTTACAGTTTCCGAAAAATAAACGCTATACTATTAGAATTATTTTAAATAATTTATTTTACTATTTTCTAAGCTACATCTATCTTTGGCCTTCCCATTATCGAATTATTATCAATTTATTTTGAGTTTGATTGAAATATACCTTTTGACCTTCCCTGAATCGATTCTGACTATTTTTAGAATAACGTCTATCTGTCTGTGTGTGTGTACAGTGCGTATATTTTATATGGAAGATGTGAAAAGTATATTTACTAAATAAAGCTTTATTCGGAGAATTTTATAGCTCCAAGACAATAAGTACGGTGAACTGAAATGTAATAATAACAAAAATTAATAAATCATGGAGTAACTAAGAAAACATTTATCTCCAATTTTATTTTTACTGTCAGACAAATTGAAAAACCGTGTACTTTCGCATTGCTCTGTCTAAGGCACAATAAAAGAAAAATAACATCTACAAAATTTAATAGTAATTCACTGCACATCCGATTCGCGTAAATTGTAAATTTAAACTACATTAATCTTCCAGTACACAATGAATAATTTACGGAATCTATTTTGTGCTTTTATTGTATCCAACCAAAACAAAAGATTGTAACTACTTTTAAAACAAAAGATAATTCAGAGTCAAATAATATTGATGGCAAAGAGAAATACTTTGAAGAAATTTAGTGAACAAAATTTAAATTATCATAATTTTAAATATATTTAACCTACATTATTAATGGCGTCATTTTACAAAAAAATCTACATTTTAATTAAGTTGTTAAACCAAAAACTTTATTAGTTTATTATTGCTGTTATTTCGTAATTATTTTCAAAAATATGTTATTAAAACAAAATTTTATGACTCATAAATATTACAAACGCATTTTTAAAATTTTACCTTTGTATAATAAATATGTATTTACACAGCTGTATATCATTTTCAATAATTAACATTTTAAATATAATGGTTTCGTTTTATTTCATCTAGATGGTTCAATTAGCATATATGAAATAAAGTCATAATTTTATTTCGCTCGTAAACTTTTACGGATAAATAATTGAATACATTGACGAATCATTTAGATTGCGGCAGATATTACCAGTTAGATAGGCAATTTTAATTTTTGCCATTTAACAAATAATAATAAAATGATGACGAAAGTTCTATTTTTAGGATTTTCTTATTACTCAGCAGCGTTGACGACTAAAGTTGGATAAGTGTTTACGCATACATACATAAGTAATATGCCTGACAAAAGAAAAATGGAGATGGAAAGCATCAGTGTATGATAATGTTATATATGTGAAAAAAGCAGCGAAATAAAAATTTTGAAATTTTTCCCTGACAGCTACAAAAGTAACTCATAGCACTTTTCATATGAGGGAAAATAAAAAATACATAAGTACTATTCCCACAGTAATATAACGATATTGGATTTAACTCCACCACTTTCTCATACAACGGGAGTGTTTCAAAACAACAAGAATTTGTTGTTAATAATTTACTGATTTGATTTGTAGGACGATGGTCGTAGAAGACAATTCTACACCGACCCAGGACAGGCGAATTCGTCCGAGGGTAACCAGACATGTTCGCGGAGACATCTGGTTGTGAACTTTGCGGATTTGGGTTGGTCAAACTGGATAATCGCGCCGGCATTATTTAACGCACATTACTGTGCTGGCTCATGCAGTTTTCCTATCCCTGAGGTGAGTAAATGTGTACTATAGGACTGACGCTACCATCTGGTATCTGTACTCGACATTGAATTTACAGTGACATTGTGGCAATGTTATGAGGAATAGTTTGCTTTTGTCGTAAAAATGATTTTTTTTAATTGTGGAATATTATGAATGTGGTTGCGATGCAGTTGTAAGAGTCATGTTGTTCAAAGTGGAATTAAGTATAGTGTAGATCCTATACTTTGGTATCTACCCTTTTTATTCAATTATTAATGAACAAAGTGACGCTCGCTGGCTTGTAGGAATGGTATGGTTGCTTGGGCTGTTCTACGATACACGTGTTGTTAAATAAAATATGTATGGATGAATGTTTGTGTGCTTGTGTGTCGTTGTCAGATTTCCGGATGAAAACGAAAGCGGTGTACTTCGTAGACACGTTTAGAGGAGGAAACCGGCGTTTTCTAATAAATTATATAAGGTGCCTGGTACAGGAATGTATAAAATAGAAAATAATCTCACTGCTGAACGATCATATAAAAAAATATGTATTATATAAGTCACAGAATATACCGAGATTTAGGAACGCAATTTTGGAGGTCAGTTTTCTATTAATATTTTTTTGTACAATTTGTATGATTTCAAATATTAGAACTCATGTAAAAAATTATATTTTTAGCAGATAAATTTAATAAAACAAATAGTTTTATTTGCTACTACATAGCTATAAATGTAAATATAGTAAATAAATGAAAAATAGGGACACCGCGTTTAGACAGAATTCAGTGGCTCTCAATCGGTTTACCACAAAATGTTACTAAATAATATAAGTAGACCGTGAAAGCTGAACAATTATGGCGGTCAAACAGAATTTATTATAAGCGTAACTTGTGGTTTACCAAACTAGGATTTTCTCATCCCTTAACAAGCTTATGTTTTATAACATTTAAAGGTTTACCAAAAGATATTTGTTTTTGTTAAACTTGTATCTTTTATCGGTATTAAGAAAGTTGTGTTTTGCATAAGATTATTTTACTTCCTTCTACGAAGTAATACGTAAGTATTTTTATCAAGAAAAATTTGATCTTGGGAATTTTAACGGTAATTATGACCTTCCCTAAATCGAATCTGATTATTTTTGGAATGACTGCTGTCTGTGTTTGTATATGCCTCTAAAACCTCCTAACATACATTGAATAATCAAACCGTAAATGCATGTTTTCTATTGTTGTTTTTACGGTTTCTGCTATAACTCCAAAACGGCTGTACAACTTTAATCAGCGTTGCCATAGTTAAGTAGGTTTAGGAAATACGTATAAGAAGGATCAGTGGAAAACACGACAGATATTTTTTTGTCATAAATATAAATAGAACAAATAGGTAACGACAGAAATACAAGTGATTTCAAATGATTAATGCTTTTCACCTAGTATAACCAGATTGCTATAATTAGATTTGATAGGTTTATTTTACTGGTTACGTGTAATATAATTTGACCGTTTCGCAAAAGTAACAACCTAGTTATGTTTATTTTCCGAGGCTATGGCTAAGCGCACACTTAAACCCTTTACACAAATAACTTTTGCTTAAGTATCCTCTTGCAAATGCCCATAATATTAAATTTAATTTATATGTACACAAAAGCCTAATCAAATATAGTTGTCAAAATATTGGGTATCTATACTATGTAATTTAACTAGCACGATTGGGACCCTTTCGACCATAGTTCGCTAAATTTTCGAACATATAATCTATTTAACTAATAAGTATATAAACTAACACGATTTAAATCAAAACATATGAGAATATGGCTAAGAAGTAATTTCAAGGATTAAAGCTTACCAATATTAGATAGTATTATTACTTTCTTATACGACGAAATAAGTAAGTATTGTAATCATAACAAAAATCAATCTTGTGATTTTAACGGAAATACAACCGTTGCCCTTCCCTGAATTAAGAATTGTTGCAATGATGTCTGCCCGTGTGTATGTGTAACTGATTGATATTTGTATGTGTGTGTGTGTGTTTGTGTCTGTGTGTGTGTGTGTGTGTGTGTGTGTGTGTGTGTGTGTTGCTGTTTGTGAGCGTTCTACAGCTTAAGTGATTGAAGGTAAAATTATGAAACTTAAACATTAACATTTTTATACCCCTGGCAAGAAATCTTGTTGGTAGAAATTTAGTTATTTTTTATGAAGTATTTTCTTGAAGTATTCACTATTAGTATTTTAATATCCCTTCTATTTAAAGAAAACACGTATAAGAAAGATAAGTGCAGGTCCCTGAATATATTTATAATATTTGTGTTGGGTCTGAATAACTATGACTATAAATATAAGCGTGTTACGCATCCTTGTTTTGGGCATTTCTGATTAGTAATTATGCTACTAAGTTACCAAGGAAATTTGGTAGCTTTAGTAATACAATTTCAAGAATTCTATACGAAAAAACTTGAAACACAGATAAAAGAAAAACTGGTAGCCACATAACTTTCAATAAGTACTTAAAAGTAAAAAATCTCCAATCACCAAATTCTAAGGCCGGTCAGAGACACTGTGATGTTATCATACGGGTAAGGTGGACTAGTGGGCACTTACGCACTAACGCTTATCAATAAAGACGTCTTTCCCAAAGATAAAATCAGTGTTAACATGAAGACCACCGCGGAAGACACTCGTTCAGAATACGTGTACATTCAAATGAATCTAGATTCCTCTTTTGTTTTTCAAGACCGTATCTCTGTCTATCCTCTCTGCTGCCCTTTGAACATTTCACTTTGTTTTCTTAGAATAACTGTTGGGGGGTTTTTTAAAACATCATGAGCGAGGCCTCCCGCAGTTCGACAGAATTTACTGCCCATTAAAAAAACGTTAACACGAATTTTTCAAGTTAAGATGTTTACGTGTACAATGTTTTCAACATTGTTTATTTTATTTATTTACAATTTTTTTTTTTTATTGTTTAATATTATTATGGACTCATACTTTTACGATGTATTTATATTTGTTGGTAATGAATTCTCATACTGTCATGTTTTTGTAGCATAAAAGGAACAAGATGCATCATAAAAAATGTGTAAGTAAATACTCATGTCGATATTATGAGGATGTGTGTGTTGTTGCGATCTTTTTATTTGTCCAGCAAATATTGATAGGTGATTTTAGATGAATGATTTTACTGTGTTTTACATAACAAACATAGACGTTTACATGGTGGGAACACTTCTTAAACGCCGCATTGCATGGGAATATTAGAAATTCACCTACACCTTTCTCATATCACCATATTAAATCGTGTACAATCATTTTTTACTCAAATATGTGTAATAAACAACAATAAATAGTTTTCTGTTTTACTAGTCTCAGTTACAGTTCTAATAGCAAAATAATAGCGGCGCTCAAACCCTGGTGGGGATTGAGCGCCGCTATTATTAAAATTTAAAATTATCTCCTATATTTCTAATATAGTGTGAAACAATATAATTAGATTGGTAATAAATACTATCATGAATTAGAATCCCGATATAATTTGCTCCCCAAACTAATTAGTTTAGTTTATTTCATAATTAATTCGAGACAAGGCTAAAGTAAATAATGTATAAATTTAATAATAAACATGCATGTCTCAAATAAATGGATATGTTTCAGAATTTGCAAATGACGAATCATGCAATCATTCAAGAACTCGTCCACGAGCAGGACAAACATGTGCCCGCTCCTTGTTGTGTGCCGTACTCTATGAGCCCGATTACGATTTTATATCTGGAAGATGATAACCACGTTACCCTTAAAAACTACCGGAGCATGACTGTAGAGACCTGCGGATGCCGATAAGAAGAGGAAAACGCAGATGTTTGAAGATAGAGGGTGTTCGCACCACGACTGAATGAATAATCCTACACAATTTATTTAAACAATATTTTTTAATACTTAGAACAGTAAAAATACAATAATTTATATCTAGTCTTTGATTCAGGAATGCATATGAGGAATTTTTTTAATGCTCGATCGGTCTATAAACTTAAACAATACGACTCAAATAAATCGTTTACTCTAGCACGAATAGATTTTATCAATGGTGGCAGCACATTCGTTGAAGCAGCTACTCTCAAATTACTGCTAATTTTGCAAAAAATTTGCATGGACATTTTTTCAATTTCATTTTGTTTAATATTTGAACGTAGCGCAATGAATAAATGTTTTACGTATGGTTTGAGGTTTATAGAACGTCGATGCTGACATCATAAGTTATGTTAGTTCAGGGATTTGCCGTTAGGTGTAGCCAGTAGTATGCAGCGCTCTTAAACGTATTTGAAGTACGATCAATACGTAATGAAATACGAGTCCTTTGTGTACAGGATTACCGGAACAGGAAAATACCGCTCAACCCTCTTGTCTGTTTCATACAACCCTTTATAAAATTATTTCACATGGTCTGCCCGCCCTATACTTGCCCTCGATCCCCCTGGCGAGTGTTATGCCAGGGTGAAATTATATTTTAACGGTTTATAGCAATATAGACAAATGCAATTACTATACAGTAAAAAAAATTCCCGCGCTCTAATAGTATTATAAAATAGTTTCAAACTTACATTTGCAAAGATCTTTTCCGCGACCACCATTGTTAACCACGATGTAAATCAAAAGTATAATGCACTGGAACAATAAAATAATTCGAATTGTACATATATATCTTCTTATTGCATAACCATAGGTTTACACTCGATGAATCAAAAACCATAATTAGGAGTAATGTTTCACTGTTATATTCGAAATGCATTTAAAATATATACTGGAATTATTTACCATGTGGTTTTAAATTAATGCGAATTAATGATCCTCGCTTATTTAAAGTTTTGATTTATCAAATAATGTTTAAGTTGTAAAATATAGACTAAGCCATATTTACTTATAAGATATATTTGTATTTATGACGCATGCATATTATTTAAAAATAAGTGTAGCCATTTTATTTCTAAGTTTGTAGATTTCACATATATAGTAAATAACAAAAGTAGAATAGTTCCAGAACTAAATTTAGAGCAGTATTAATGAACTATAACTATATGGAAAATAAATATTGTAGGTCTAAGAAAACGAAAACATTTTGACTTGTGTAGTAATATTTAAAAAATATATATATAATTACGTTAAACCGTGTATGATAAATGTACTAAATTACTTATGAATGTATAAATAATAAATCTAATAAAGGAATATATCTGGAACTTAATATTGATGAAAATATGATTTAATTAGTAAAATATAAAATAGACAAAGAGAGGAAGTTTTATTAGGGTAATATAGAAAAGGAAATAATTAAGTAAATAAAAAATAACCGATACGGATCTGTTTAAAACTTTATTACTGATAATACAATAATCTATATTCTAACATACATAAACCAGCATGCATACCCAAGTATAATGAACGACGTACAAAATATCAATTAATGGTTTTCTTTGATTTTTCAATTCAATCGTAAAATTGACGTTATTTTTTAATTAACATTTACTCGATTCTATCTTTTGATTTCAATTGTACAATAATGATTTATATATTACCGAGTAACAAATGACACAAATAAATAATTTCACAAGTATATTTTAAAATGTTTGTTCAATAACTGTGTTGTAGTATCTTTTTTTCTCTCTCTTATATATATATATATATAATATATCTGATAGTGAGAAGGAATACTAACAAAGATCCAAGCATCTATTTTAGTTCGAATTATGAGCACAAATAATACTGTAGGTTTTACACTTTTATAATATAAATACTATATAGCAACTTATGGACATATCAAGAATATTATCACAAAATATTTTTACTATATTTGCAAATGAATGATTTTTTCTTATAATATTCATCTAATAAATAAGTTGTCAATAAAAATATGCTATTTTTTTCGTTAAAAAATCATACATTTTATAAAATCTTAAATTATCTTGCAAAAGAAAAAACCATACATTTTTAGTACATAGGTTTTAAAAAAAATTTAATACTTTTCGTCATATTTGAGCAGACCATTCAGAAATACATAAAATTTCTATTCTAACTCATAGTGATACATCGTATTTTAAATGTTATATATAACATCCCATTTGAGTTACAGAAATGAATTTGTAAATTGAAAATTCACCTTATATTTTTAAACAGCAAGATTGATTTTAGGTTTTATAAAACGACCAAATACAAATCTGTGCTACACCAAATACTATACTGAACAAAACTTGAACAATTACAGTCAAATAGTTCAGAATTGCGTAACCTGGTTAGATTTACGGATTACGTTCTATCGTAAAATGTGTGTTGGTTTTAATCTAATAAATGGAACACAAAACAGTCTACGGAACATTAATAAAACAGTCATAATTCCATTTCTAGTTACGTATATAAAATCGAAAACATACATACTTTCGTTAATTATTCACAATTCTAATAAACACTGTATCAACATTTATACTTTGATTAGTCAGTTTTAAAGAAAATTCTTGTTTCTACATGGTTATCAAAGATAAAGATCCTTTTCATTTTTTTTGTTCTTAAATCTGTGTTCGATTTTTTTCAAAAATAAAAAAGTCTATTTCTAAAAATATAAACCCAATATTTATTTGAGAAAATAATTATATTTGTATTAATCTATAAATAAGAAAATATATGAATTTTGTTAGACACAGATTTAAAAATATAAAAGAAGACACCTATCGAAACACTTTGATTAATATTTAAGTTAAGCATCGAATTTCTCTTTTTGGTTAATGACTAGGAATGTCGTCGAAGCATTTTAGCAGAATTACAATTTATTGCACAAATATATAATATTAATCAACCAGAATTCCATAAAACAAACCAACAACTTAAATCAACATTTAATCACAGCCTATAAGCTTTGAGGTACGATTAAATTTTGGTTTATCTTTTTTTTTTTTGTTTTCATAATTTACACTTATAATTAAGAAGTTTACATTATATTAATATAGTGTGTACGTATGTATGTGTACACTTTTAAACATTATAGTGTTAGCTATTCGTTTTGTTGTAAACAAACCATTGAATTGGAATTGAAAATAATTTTTATTTAATCAAATTTCACGAACAATAAAATATATAGTTTTAAATAACTAACATAACAATGTTTAAAAGTATGTGTTTGTGTATAGTTTATTTTTACAAAATACAATATGAGAGATACACGTTTATTTATATCATATTTCATACTATAATATTATATATTTTATATAATATATATCGTAATATATTATAGGATTGGAGGGATCCTGATCTCGGACGTTTGACATAGGCAGGACGTACGTCGATTATAAAAACGACACTACCAAAACGAGAACGGTCATCAAATTAGTGTGTTCGAGAAGAACCTAACTGAAAATCATGAACGCTATTTATTTACATTTAAATATTCTAGACAAATAGAATTTTAGTTATACTATGTATCTGAACCATGAAAATCCAATACACAACACATTACCATTTAGATTTCATAAATGGCTGCATGGTGGAAGGGTATATGACATGTGACCTTTTCAGTTAGGTTCTACGCATGCGCGTTTCTCTTATCTACGGTCCGACTGAGCAAAAACTGATAAACGTTATATACGTATAGAAATGATGATGCCCCTGCTACTCTAATACAAGTTTAACGGGGTTTATATAAATACATAAGTGATTGAAGCGACGCCTTCAATTTCGTATAATGAATTCAAGTGCCTTTATATTTATGTTTTGCAAAGTAAACCGTGAAAATATTGCGGTGAATCTGGTGAGTTATTGTTAAAAAATACGAGAAAGTGAATTGGGTTGTTGACTCCCCATAACTTTAAAGCTTCCATTGCAAGCAGCTAGCTGTGATTTTCTCCACTATGAATCATTCTAATACAAAATCAAAACTGCTGCTATTTATTAAAATTTTTAAAAGATCAACTATGATTAATTAAAAAATAATTTCTTCTCGTTATATTTGTTTAATAATCACAACTATACCGAGTTTTGTCACTCGCTTATACATAAGAAGTAATCAAGAAAATTTAGAAATTTTAACGGAAATATACCTTTTGACCTTCCCTGAGTCAAGTCTGATTATTTTCGGCAGTATGTGTGTGTGTGTGCAAGTATGTATGAATGAATGTATCTATGCATGAATGTGAATGTGGGTGTGTGTGTATCTGTCTGTCTGTCTGTGTTTCTGTGTCTTTCTGGTTGTGCGTTTGTGTGTGCGCGCACGCGTATGCATGTATGTATGTATGTATAAGCGTAAGTATTTCTTGTGTTTGTGTGTGTGTGTGTGTGTGTGTGTGTGTGTGTGTGTGTGTGTGTGCGTGTGCGTGTGTGTGTACGATTAAGGAAGTTTAGTGTAAGATACTGCGGATATTTTAAATTAAATATTACGCAATGAATAGATGTTGATATAAGGTATAAATTAGATTTTTACGAAAATAGAAATAAATTTAGTCGGTCGTTTCAATCACTTTAGTACATTTTCAACTACGTCCTCTGTTTACTATAAATAATAATAAGACTACGCAGCTACATCTTATCATGAGGAGACTACACTTAATATAAACACTAGAATTACAATATTACAAGTGTTGTGAGCAAGCATGAAAAATTCACAGTATCAATAATACTTTCTAGTAATTCCAAGCATGAAGCTTCATTGGTTTCAGACACAAAAATATACAATATTTGATTGGTTGCTGTACTCTATTTTTACATAAAAATACTTTCGTTTTGTTTTTCTAAAGTAAAATCCTAAATACACTGCTATCAAATGTTGGTTTTACACTGGAAAATTAAATTTAAAAAAAAAAACCATCCCTCGGCATGGAAAACTCGTCAAGCACAAATAATTTCACTCTAGAAGAAAATTGACATATTTTCTTTGTGCATCATCCTGTGTGTTCCAAACAAAATGAAAAACGGTTGTATACATCTATATACAACAGTCGATAGGATAGGTTTTATCCGTTGTTTACACACAATATTTCCGGTTGAACCGGTAAAGATTTTATAATACGAATTCTTTGTCGATAAAGTTTTGAAAGAGTTCCTGCACACACGCGATACGATCTTAATATGATATACACGTTAGAGAAAAGAATGTTATATATATATATATATATATATATATATATATATATATATATATATATATATATATATATATATATATATATATATATCGAAAGTAGTAATGCGATTTTTGACAGATGATACAACTTTGGGCATGTGAACAAAGTGAAAGTAATTTGTGTAGTCATTTTCGTAGCGCAAGATGACTGCAAGACAAGACGTGATTAGAGAGAATAAAGTGGCCGGAAAAATGAAACATATGGTGTGTTTTGTGGTGCAGGAAGTGTATTTTATATTTTATGGCGGTGCAGACTGCAGCGCCACTGTTAACGCGGCGGCGTGTTCGCACATTAATATAGCCTTGTTTGATATAATTAAAGTCATAAAACTTTTACGGAACTGCTAAACTCCAGACCTCGACCGCCACACTGTGTCTGTTTACGAAACTAAAAAACAACTCCTTAACTAATGGACTGTCAAGTTCTATGATCGCAGCTATATGTTTTGGCTTTACTTAAAAATGGGTCGAAGAAAACAATACTTTCATCAATCATTACAATGTACTTTAATGTTTAAATTTTTTTTAAATAAATTAATAAATTATTTCTAAAATGAAATCATAAACTCTATCCAATAAATTGAATAAACTAATACCATAGAATTGTATCATCATGTCATATTAAAACGAATAAATATATTTATTATTTCCACTACGGCTTTTATATATAAAATTCTTTTTTAACGTGTATCATATGAAACAAATCATATAATAGAGTTCTCTTACACGCAGTCACAAAATATCCAAAAACATGTCCCGCTTATCAGTTTACGTTGCTTAACACACTCTAAAGTCTCACAATATTTTCAAAACACTTCGCCGAAAGAGCTATTTTACATCGGTAGAATAACACACGTAGTACACATGTAAAATTTGAGAAAACAATGTCGATGAGACGGTTAGTCAGATATTGACCCCGTCTCAAATTTTTCCTACGGTTTCGCCAGATCGTAATCTTTACGTCGGATGACGGCGAAATGGGTCATCTGGAAAGTGTTATTTTTCTTGCAGCCTCGCTCCAGCGTACCGGTCATACTGTAGCCCATGTTGAAGTCGGACGTTGTCACGTTTGATGTTAGGTATAACTGTCGAAATAAATTTGATATATCTCATCAAACATGGTCTTGTTATTTTGAATCACATATAAAAAAATAAACTACTTACCTTGAAATAAAAAAAATTAAATTGGTGCACTACATAAAATAAAGACTAAGCGTTAACAAATCACATAACAAAAAGGCGAAATGATATTTTTAACGAAGCAAACGCATATTTCTAAAACACAAATAATATAAAGGCAAGCGCAAACATAGCATGTGCGAGTAGCAGAGGGCAACGAACATCAAATAAACAATTAGCTATGAAACATGGCTTTTCTGGCAGCCACGGAAAGCGAAAAGCAATGGAAAGCTTCGCTGTCCCTAAATCTGCTCCTGTTTATACTACACTATACGTGAATATATACGATATATATATGATGGGTTGTCCGAACCGGCGCTGGACTTTCGGAACCAGCGCCAAAACGAACAGGATATAAATTTGACAAATGTCCAAATGGTCAGCCATAAAAATATATTCAATTTCAACTGATGACGTTGTGATTCCGGGACCAATATCGTTCGTTTGCCGGGGCTTACATGAAATACGACATTGCTTTAACAACCGAAAATATACAAACAGTGCTTCTCAACATTTAACATACATATTACACTCGTTTTAAAAAATACATACGTAACTGAACATCTATTCCCATCAAATAGGTTCAAAGAAAACTCTTTATATCTTGACTAATTCATACAAATTCATCAAACTCTTAATACATGCTCTTCTATTTTGCTTGTTCAAAACTTCTCAATTTGTTACGAGATAATTAGTAAATGCGTAAAAGGAAAACGTATTAATTTTCTAAAATGCTCGTTGTTATATAAATGCTTAAGAATTTAAACTTGAGCATATTTTCGTGGTTGGTTCACAATATCTGAGAATTTTAATTGAAATATCTCAAACATCACCATGTTTTTGTGGTGCGTAAAACAGAAATTTCCGTTTAGCTTAAGAACTATATATGACCGTTATTAAATATGTAAATAATGCAAGAACCCTTCACATCGCAATGGTAGCAAATATTTTATCTTTATGGTGTACTTCAAATTCTTCGCAACAGGCCTGCAGTATTTAAATATTTCGTGTAGTTTCTCTTGCAATTTCTGCACAAGTTTTAATTATGCGATAAATCTTTGAGTAAAAAGATTCCACAAAAAAAAGTATAGAACGTAAACGACTCGAACGATTTATTCAAATTTATCTCAATACAGTTTATTGATTTATATTGTATTGTCATTGCGGAAGGAAATTTACGACCTACTTTATATAATCTTTTTTCGATATATTTTTTCTACAGATTTATATTTTTAAATCTCTTTAACACGGTAATAGCCAATAATAATGCCATTAAATCCTACTTTTAACTTCGTCGTATGTATACTCAAAAAGAAAACGAAAGTCGATAAAATATATTTCAACGAATAAAAATATGTTTAGAACATTTACGAAATTAAACCGTTTGATCCAATTCATAAAAAGGAATAAAATTATGAGCTATGCAATCAAATATTAAATATACATTATTTTTGATTCTTTGTACTAGTGTAAATTTTAATTAAACAGAATTAAAAGAAGGTGTTAACGATTCATGTTGAATGAAAGTTCAATTGTTGAATAAAAAATGGAATTTCAAAAAGACTTTTTAGTTTCGTTTATTAGGGAACAAAGCGACGAGGAAATAGCTAATGAAGATCTTATATCTTTTCCAACAAAAACGGGAACACAAACAAAACTTTCCTATATTTTCTCCGGAAAAAAGAGTATAATACAAATTCATAAAAGGTTGCTAATTACAGTTGTTTTATGTTGGAAAAGAATGCACACGGAAAGAAAGGGAAAAACCAAGAAGAAAGAAAAGGCAGGCAAAAAGTGTTATTAGAGCTCTAAATGAGAACGAATTAAGGATTCAGAAAGCTGGTGTGTGTTTAGTACGTTGAGTAGACGGTAGTCTGCGCCACGGGTACGGATAATAATTTCAATTCAACGAGCAATCTCACGACAAAGAATGAACGAACTTAAATCCTAGTTTTTAACTAAGGCAGCATTGGCGGCGTGCATGAAACCAAAATATACGCGTAATATTGAAATCTGACGATTATTACTTTCTTATACGATGTAATAAGTATTGTAATCATGAAAAAAATCAATCGCGAGATTTTAACGGAAATATACCTTTTGACCTTCCCTGAATTGAGTGTCTTTTTTTGGTATGACGTCTGTGTGTGTGAGTGCTCAACGGTGAAAGGTAAAATTATGAAATTTTAAACTTAATATTTGTTTGACCAGCTTTTGAAAAATGAAGTGCTTGCTTACTCTAGTAATTTATTTTTTGAGATTTTTGGGAATACTCAAAAATGATACTACTGGATTTAAGGAAATGGCTATTAAAATGTCTTCTTATTTTATTTATTTTACATAAATTGTATCATTTACGCCTGTCAATTGTTTAACAGAACAACAAAATAGACTCAAATAATTTGGAATTTGATATTTAATAATTATTTTAAGCAATATATTTTGTAAAAAAAATGTTTCAATGGTTAGTAAAGTATTATAAGCTAGTAAAATAATGAAAATATGTAATCTTTCCATCTAAACAAAATACGTATAAGAAAGTTCAGTGTAAGACATTGTAAATATATTTTAACTGCTAAGTAAACTTAACTATATTTTCTATATTCGAAACAATACTCAAATTAATTTGCTTTATTATTATTTTATAAACTTAGAATAAATAAATGTTGCTTTAAAAATATGGTATAAATTGTCATGTAAATTGTATAAGCAAGATTTATAAATGGAGCCCCCACTCATAACTACAATCAAACCGCCACTGTGACGAAAAGACAGAGATGAAATTGCGAGAGAACCGGGAAACTAATTTCCATGGAAAAGAACGAATAATAACGGGACCTATAGAATTCGGATGGATAAGTGCTTCTGATTATCCTATCCCACTGAAAACGTTCTCTAGTTTTCTTTCACAACGCAGTATTGAGTAATCAAAACTTTGCGTTTATGTCATACGTACATATATAGTTGTTAAACAATTGCTCCGCCAGATTTTCCTTTAAAACATAATTTTTAACTGCGCGTTATTTGAATACTAATTACACGGAATTTTTAACTACTTCGAAGTTATTAATGCATTATATGGAATTTTATGAAAATATTCCAACCCATTAATTAAAACCAGGCAATTGCTTCTAAAGTGTTCAAATTTTAATAAAACGAATTTTAATTTCATATAAAAGTACTTGTGGAACAATTAAAATTTTGCATTAAAACTTGAGAATTTGAGCGAATATTAGTCAACTAGTTACTTCTACAAATGAAAACATTAACAATTTATGCAGGTAAGTACTTGAATACTTAACGCGAGTAAAACTTACAGCCACTTAAAATTAAATATTTGCTATAAACTATAGTTTAATCTCCTAGTTAATACATTGGAAACTTTATACGATCTTGTTTCTTGCAACTATTTGTTGAAGAACTAATTTGTTTTTCATAAGTGTAATATTTTACGTGTATTCTGCTGAAATACGTTAATTTGCGGTTGGCGAAAATCCGATATAATGTGGTATATCCTCATATTTTTCACTTATAGAAATATTTTCTAAACTTTTAACATCTTTTTTCAATTAATCACATTGTGAAAGGTCTATAGAATATTCAATGAATATTTCTCGTCTGCGCCATACAATGATTAATTATTGCTTTGTTTTGTATTCCCTTTCGGTTTCTCAAGAAAAAAATTAATTCTTTTTTCTTTGAATATAAAATAATTTTTAAACGAATATAAAAAATGTCCGTTTCTATATTTTATATTTTGCGCATGTTCCAATAGTTGAATAGTATCTATTAAAATTAATAAATTGAAAGTCATAAATCATTGATTGTACGATTAATTACGTTGTAACAAATTTTGATTTGTATATAAATAATAACTACATTTAGATTAAAAGCTGCATAACAGCTTAATGGTAAATTATTAATTATACTTTATTGATTAGTAGTTAATCAATCTTTGGATTAGTATTATTATTATATCTTTAATTAAACAATACATTTTATTAATTTGTAAAAAATTATCTTTTATATGCTGCATATGTAGTTAAATCAAATAATACAAATTAGTAGCATAAATTTATGTTAGTATATGAAGCGCTTTGATAATCATCATAAACAAGATAAATATTATTATCGTAATTTCATGTAGCCATAAAATCTGTACACAATAATCATCGGCGCCAGTCATAGGTCGTATTTCAACTGCCCTGTGCTTTAGGAAGGGACAAAATCTGTAAATTAGCGTCGGTTGCCATAGAGAAACGCACTGAGAAGAGCTCAACATGCAATCGATAGTGTTTTTCATCAGATTCGCGCTGTTTCTCGCCAAACATCCAAATAATATATATTCCAAAATAAACTTATGTATTTATATATATATATATATATATATATATATATATATATATAAAATTTAATAATTTGGAATATGTTCCTATATTATAGGATATAAAAGTTCAAATCATAAAAATATTGTTGAATTGGGTATAGGACCAGTAGAGATCTAGTGTGGTAGTATCGTGAACCCTCAACTTCGACTGTCATCACAGATCAACGTAATGACCCTTTGGCGACCAAATAAATTCCATGTGAAAGAACGAAAACAACAATGTACATAAATGTACTGAAAACAGAAAAGAAAAGCGCGCGCGTACAGTCTACTGCCCACCCAAGCCATATGTTCGACGCTGTTTTTTTATCATCTATCTTTTTCTGCAGCCCGTACGTCCATATATGTCCAACTTTGTTCGTTTTTGTGTACCTACTAGCAGGAAAATATGAACCAGGGCTTCATCTTAGCACATCCGTCAGAGAGAAATTGCGGGAAACGTTATGGAATTTTGTTAGCGTTTTTATTTCCTTTCCTTTCTATGAAATGGAATTAAGATATATTGCACACTGTATACCACGGATCTTGTTCTATTTTTTACTGTCATCATTTTGATTTAGTACTACCAACTGGAAAACTAATCTAATACATACTCCATCTAAGCATATTTGATACATACATACCAGCATAGATTAATAAAAGAACAATAAAATATGACCTACTACCGTATTCATAGTCAAGACTAAATTTAATAAATAAACTTATCTAGTTGTATGTACATGAATTAAAAGACGATTATAATTTAGTACTACTTAAGTATAGGTTTAATTTCTCCATACATACGCGCGCTAGTGTTAAACGGGTTCAATTAAATAAATTCGAATTGTACGAAAATAATATTAAAATCGGCACTCAAAAATTGAATTTTTATTAGTTAATAAATCAAATTTACTTATTTTTTGTAATATTAAAATACATGCATATAGAATTATCTTTGTAAATGAATATAAAGAATAGGGCAATGGAGGAAAGAATTGTGTCCGGCAAATATTTCAAAATGAATTTATAGTTCCTATTTGTCATTTATAGTAACTAGTTGCAATAGGATTTATTTGTGTTATCATATAATAAAAATCAGTTGAGATAAAATGTTATTTATTGTGCCGATAAATAGCGAATACTATTTGGTGCGGGGTTGTTTAACTGGCGCCAGACGTTTGCCATTCAATGACCAGACAAGAAAGCGAAGAAATGGTTACAGTTACAGAACCCAACTAGCATCTCTAGAATGTGACCCGGTATGTGGTTGTCGACGCTATTATCGCATCGAATAAAGCAAGAATAATAAAATGGAATAGATGTTGAATATTCTCCTGTTCTTGTCGAGCTGTTAATTCTGGACTTAATCCGTTTTTTATTCGACCATTAAATACGCGAATAGTGAAATGAATACTTGACCTGGTTTATAGGGTTATCATAACACGTAGTAACATGGCGTTTAAATTACTGATCTGTAAGCTTCATGAAAATTGAAAATAAAAGAATTATGGAGGCAATATATTTCTTCTATTCGAAAATAACCGTCGAAAATTATGCCTTCTTTAGGATGAATAAATGATGTAAAAAGGGTATAAGTTTCACATATCTACTCAATTTATTCATCTTGATCAAAAATGCTTTATTAATTCAACAAATTTAATTCTTTCACAAAATAAATTTAAAAAATATATATTTATTTTTTTAAATTGTATATTATTTAGAAGAAATACCAAAGAAACTGTAAACTAGGATAATTGAACATATACTTAAAATGTTTTTATTTACTCATAATGTAAAAAATATGCAATAAATAATAATTCAATACACAAGGTTCTGAATTTAATTCAATTTATTTTTAAAATAAACTGTAGTAAAAACGTAATAAATAAATAATGTCTATTTATTAAAGATGATACAAGATAAAATATAAAATAAAATAAAAAACGTTAAATGTTTAAGTGGATATTGAAGACAACGTATTTTTACAATCGAACAGCTTTTTTCATTTAATATAATTATAAAGAATTCAATCCGAAATGTCGGTCAGAGTTTTATTGCTTCAAGAACGTGTGACCAACGGACATAATCGTTTTGTTTTCTTCCTTCATGGTTGAGCGCGAAAATCGCAATTGATTTTAAGCAGTACAGAATTAGATTCGCCGGGGATCGGGGGTTGAGATGGGACACGGGATTCGTTTTATTGCTTCACCCTACGGGTATTTTCGAACGCAATTTTCCGGAAACAGACGAACCGACAAACGAACGAGCGAATGAGCAAAACTCGAGATAAAACACATAACGAAAATATCTGTAATGTACGGTCTCGAGAGTATTGGCATTTCCTTTCGACTATACAACTTCTCCTCCTGCTCAATTTTTCCGTTTTTTCTCGCTGGTTCTTCCCTTGTTTTTTGTTCAGAACCGGAAACACAATTACTCTTAACCTAAATAAAACAGGATCCATAAGATCGAAGACGTTAACGAATATATACAAGTCAATTATAATTAATATAACTTATGTATAAATTCCTCATTGCTTTCTAACTAATTGTTTTAATTAATTATTTGTATGTAATGCATTGTCGAAATAAATATATAAATTTTTAATGTTTGATTGAATTGAAAAACTCCTAGTTTATTGATATAAGTTTATTCATTTGTTATAAATATTAAAAGAGTATCGAATGTATGGTTTTGCTTGCAACCCTGTGGGAATCGGGCCATCCTGGACCTGCTGACGCGCCTTTGTTTCGCAACTAACTTTTTCTATCGCCTTCGGGATAACCACATCACCATTCCGATCCCAACGAGCCTCTTTCGCAATAGCAAGCTGGCACGCATACATATGGCAAGCTTATAGAGACTTCAGATATCTGATCCATACTTATACACTGTACTATTTGACTTTTCCGAATGCGAATATACTAAATAATATTCTCAACGAAAAATAAAGCATAAGCAACATATAACTACATCTTTTGATGCTAAATTCAAGCAACATTTTCTTCGGTATTTATTTTATCTCTGCAACAAAATACGAAGATATTTGTTTGAAACGTGAAACGTACAGAAGAACGTTTAGTTATACAAATGCAGCAAACACCTTTCTAACAAATAGAAAATAATATTACACCTGATATCGGATATTTAAATACGATAAAAACGCTTAAAACCAACGGCACTATCTTGGTTTATTGTTGCAAAAGAAATCGAAGAAGTTATATTTATTGGAACAAAGTGAAACAAAAAAGAAAGTCTTAGTTTTATCGTAGCTGTGTACTTTTATATCCCGTGAACGTTTTCAACTGAAGGCTACACTTTTACACTTTTTTATCCACTAAATTCATTGATTGCGCGCACCAGTAAAGGAAAAACAAAACAAAAACCCCAAAAGCGATTCTTTCAAATGGTCTGGGTTTCTTTGAAAATGTTACACTGCGAAAAGTCAATAAATAGAAAGGAAGAAACAAAAAAGCTACAGTTTCCCATTTTCTCTGTAATTACTAGAGTTAAATTAAGAAATGCTTATTTATTTAAATGTAATTAGACTAAATATTTGCAATAAAAGAAAGTATGCAATTTTTTTCTATTCAACGCCATAAATATTTTATTTGATTTTTAGCTTTTTTTTAAAACTAAATTTATCGAATGTCTAGCTAAGAAAGCGTAAATTCAGTCGAATGAAATATTTCGGTGTGCCTCTGGCATCAACCTAAATAGAGCATAGTGCCTAGAGAAGCATACGATGGAAGAAAACGCATTTAATCTATTGTAAAATTGGTGTGAAATAAGACTGGAATACCAAATCATCACTTCAATAAAAATACGAACAAACGAACCGAGAAAGCCACTGAAATATAAACAGGACGAACGAGCAGAGAGGCGTTGAAAATACCACAACGGAATAAAATATTTGCGAAGACAAGGCTATACGGACTACAGCCACAACATGTTACTCAAATACAATTTGCTCATTTTTTATACATTTACATTATTCGCGTTTATAATTTAATTCCCAGGACTTATTTAAAATGTGCCTGTCTCTGAAATTATCAACGGAGAAACGTTATTAAAACGACATGTTTTTATATAAAAAGAAAACAATTATTTAAAGACTAGTCTATATAATTTATCTACATAATAAATTTATTTTAAAAATGTATGAGCCTTGAATTAAAATGTAATATGAACATAAAATATTAATCGTAATGTATAAGGTGTTCTGGTTTTAAAATTCCGTATTTGTGCTAAATTTACATGCAATAATATTAATTGTATAAAGTTTAATGTTAAATAAACATGATTAACAAAATGCTGTGAAGTTCAAATTATTTTGCAAACCCATTCATGAACTGTTTTCAACAGTTCATAATTGATTGACGAAAACATTTTCATTATATTAAATATTTTATTAGATAATTTCATACTTTAAATTTATTTTAAAATACAGTAATACAATATTTATATTGTCTATGATTTTCATTATATCTGTTCATCAGGCAAATAGATACAATAACTTACTTCATTAAATGTAGTTGAAGGTTTAGAAACTATAAAAGCCAATGGCAATATTGGCGTCTCTGTTCCAGTGGAAAATTTGATGAGTTTGTCAGTGTTTGTCACAATACCGCCCTGGTGAATAATGACAAAAGAATAATAGGCCAATGCTGTTCAAGAAACAGGATATTACGCCGTCTGTAAATATACTTCAAGAACAGACGATAAAGCGACAAGGAGAATTCTAATGAATGAATCAATTCTTCTTCTTCTTCTCTATAGAAGCACTCGTACGCTGTTCCCTCTTCGAAATCTTTGCAAACGCAAACAATATTGAAAATACCCCAGGCGTAAAATACACAATTGTGTATACCCACCTTTAACTTAAATTTTAAATGAGTTTATTTACGACCAGACTCAATGAAATGTTGTTTATTGTAACCCGTCTTCCAAACCTATTAATGTTAGTCGAGTTTAAAACAGTGTTTTCGACATGTTATCAACACGAGTGACATGACTTTTGAAATTTAATATAATAGGGTTTCCATTTTGCTGTTCGCTAACGGGTACAAATCTTACGTGTTCTGGTTGTTTATTTTCATTGTATCCCACACAAAATTATTCAGAAAGTGTAGATGAGTAAATAAATAAAAATTGATAAAAAAGTTACTTGAAGAATTTCATTAAGAAACTTTATAAATTAACTTAGTATTCTCGTCGAATATTGGCTCATTTTCACCAAAGTAAAAATCATCAAAATATTAATTATAAAACTTTAGGTCTAATACGTGTTTTCTTATAATTAAAACTCATTTTCACGTAATTAAAACTTTGATATCTTTTTATATTCTTCTCATTATAAATAGATTTTACATCGAAAAATATTGTCATAATGCGCTTATTTAACGAATAAAATTAACATGAAACGATATTTATGATTGAAAACAGTCGATTTAATACATTTCATATAATTTTGCGTGTGATACGCGACAGAGAGATACATGGGCACCAAGATGTTTATTTTTTACTGAATAGAAGAGATGGTTACTGTAAGTAAATCTGAAGCTAAATAAAGTCGAAAAGAATGTCGTTTGACAGGGTGGTACGTTGACAGGACAATAACTTGGCGCTTTCGGAGATCCTTTGCCGGACGTACAACATAAAGATATCGAAACAGATGCCTTCGTCTTTGGCACGATCCGCGATGACACTATCAATTTTCGCTATAGCACTTCCGTAAAACCAGATACCAATACTATTTGTATATATTATCCATTTTGAAAGGGTTAAATTTGCACGTATACAAAGGTTTAAGATAACTTTTATCCTTTTTTAAACCATTATTTTTACCACCCAAAAATAGATATGTGTATAAAATTTAGCATCAATTATCGATGATATTTAAATCTTATTTAAAATGTATGATATCCATATTTTCTTTTCATAAAACTTAGGTAATGTATAATAAATAAAGCACAGAACATATATTTTGTTGGTCAAATTTATTACAATATTTTGTTGTTATATGTTTGTTTATGTTTGAAATGAAATTATTATTTGTTTACTGTTTCGTTTCTCTCTATCTATACATATTTTATTTGCTGCACGTTTGTTTTGTATTGTTGTTGTTGTTGTTTGCAGTTGTGTGTGTTCTTGTTGTATGTTATGAGCGCAAACTGTTCGTGCACAAGCGTAATGCTGGCGAGGCGCATATGTTACAACACACTTTCAGCGCAATAGAAGAGAACTCTATTAAATTCATATATGTCACATAATGCATATTACATTCTGGGAATTCATTTATTTCTGTACACGTAGTCCTCATGCATGGAAATCAGATTTTGAATTTCTAGTGGCAAAATTTTGAAACGTAATAGTAAATATATGTCTATATAATATAATTCTAAAGCATTAGATTGAACCGATATATATTTTAGTAAATTCCTAATATAGATAGAGTTGAATGGCAAATGATTGTCAATATGTGTAAGAATGTAAAGGGTTGTCTGCCACCCTATTGATGGCAATATATCCCTATAGTGATGTATCTATAATATAGATTGAACCAATCTTCATTGATATTTGACGCTTATATGACAAGAAACTTATGAAAATCCACTGAAAACAATTTAAAATATATAAGTAGGCACTTTTAAAATTACAATAATGTTCATTAAATATGCAAAAATGTAATATCTTGACGCTTGCTTCATTATAAACCAGCAGGTTCAAAGTGGAAATCTTGACGCTCGGAAAATGTTCATTTTAGTCATGATGAGTCCTTACTCACGGCTGGAACGCACATAACAAAGTGACATGAAGGTCGTGTCACAGTGTAGAAAATGGGAGCTACTCTAGATTGCGATTAAACCGGCGGCAAGTGACAAATGAACAGAAACGGAAAATACGCGTTGTAGAAAACGCAGCGCAGACAAGGATAATAAGTGTTCCGGGAGCCCCAGTCCCAGTCCCGGTCCCGGTCCCGGTACGGATGGCACATGTGCTAACGCCGCGCAACACCGTACCCACTCAGCAAATCGACTGATGAAAGCGGACGGGCGACAAAGCTACTGAGCGAATGGACAAAGAGATTTGAATCACGAGAACTGCCTTCGGCTTTACTTGATTGAAGAAAATTGCGCGCAATGATAACTTTCCTAACTAATTCATCGTAGCATTGTGAAATTGCTCATTTGAAAGTTTTGAAGAAAAGCAATTTCATGTATATACACATACGTAAATAAACATAAAATATTATTATTTTCAGAAAACTGATAAGTGAATCTTATACAATATATAATAAAATAATCTATCTAAAAGTTCATTTCTCGATAAATATCTTATTTGAAAACAGAATCTACTAGTGCATCTGATTCTCTATTAGATTAGCCTCAGGGAAATATAGAAAATTCTCCCACACGTATTCTTTGTAGTACTTGATTCAAATAAACTTTTATTTGACAAAGTTGACAAGTATGTTAATATACTGCGTACGTCATTTGAATATAAATAATAATTTTATTCCGAAAGAAAAGACTTGTATATATATTATTTTCCAGCATCTGTACTGTATTAGTTATTTCGTGGTAAGGTGTGTATTATATAAATTGTATTTTTCATACTTTTGCTGTAACTGACATGAACGGTTATTGTTCATTTTTATGGTAAAAGCTATAATAACTACATTTAGTAGTCTATAAAACCATAAACCAACGCATACCGATTAAAAATCAAACAGGCATATAAAGTGTAACCTTGCACTACATACACGCTTGAGCGCTTAATGAGACTTTATGATCACAGAATTATATTAATATATTTATCAAGACAAGTACTTTAAAATAAACTTTATTCAATTGCGAAATTTACACATACAAAAAATTAAACGAATTTTCTACCAATTAAATAAACTGCAATATTTATTCCTTTCATGATAACTGACGTTATGTGTGTGCTCTGTAAAGATCGTTTGAAGTGCCTCTCATCGTTTGCAGCTCTGATATTTTCTGCATGAGTAATAGATTTTATTTTTCCAGTGGAGGACTTGTGCGTTTGGCAATGTCCGCACGTATTGGCTACGCGCGACTTCCAAGCAAAGTGAATTTAAACGAGGACTAGCCAAGCAGAGCGTATGAGCATTCTTTGGCAAACCAATACTGAAGCCACTTCAAACAGCGATAGATGCAACGTCCGTGAATTACATACTACGGTTCACAGTTTTCGTGTTATTTAATTTCTAATGCAGCCTGAGTGCTTAAATATTTACATACAAGTTAGACAGCCGCGTTGTAATTTTGTCAGAAAATTATTAAATTTGTTTTTATCGCAAAATGAAATATGAATTGCGCTATAGGGTAAATATTTTAAAAAATATTTTATCACCCCTGTGATCTGACCGTGAAATAGATGTTTTTGTTGGAAATATATAAAATTGACAAATATTTTTCAAAGGCCACTCAAAGAAAATGATTTTTTTTTCGTCGGTATCCAGCAAACAGAAATTTAATCCACTTATGTCAAGACTATTCACGGAACTGTGTAGTTATAGAGTTTGTTTAATATGTTTTTTCAACTTTTTTATTCAATTTTGCACCAGTCAACTTCTAGTTGATGGACGAGTTAAGTTTGAACGTAAAACAAGCGATGGAAATGTGGTTTTATGTGTGCATTTTATTTCTGAACTTATTTTATATTTAATGAGTGTTTCTATGCACGAAGATGTTTTATAGAAACTTAAAAATAAGATATAAAAGTAATTGAGAAAACGATCCACTAAAAATATAAAGATATAAAGATCGAGAAATGTATCCATAAAATCTAAAATAATATTAGATTGAATTGAAATGTTACAAAATACAATTTCCACAACTATAACCATATGTATATGTAACGAGTATTATAATAAGAATGTCGAAGCAATGTAGAACTAAAATAAAACAATGGCTTCATACAAGTAGCATATCTAAGTTTCGTAATAGCGTCTCTCGGTAATTTTGAAGCCTGAAGGAATATGGGGAATAGACGTATTGTGTCCGGGGTTCGTTGTATGTATCTCATTTGGTATTTGCTACAATACTGCTTCAGTGGCGCTAACCGTATACAGCACAACGTTGAACTGAACCGCACGACTATTACTTTATACATCGGCTGCAATCTAGTTATGGGGGTACTATAGCTCCACTTCCGACGCAAACGTTTCTCTTCAGTGTAGCGCGGAAGTTACTTGAATTGGAAACGACTCTACTTCAAAACGAAATTCAATATTTTATTCTATCCCATCCGCTACGTTCATATATACAAGCATGCATGATTTCACTTCAATAACCAGTACGAAAGTAATTCTACTCTATTTCAATTGCCACTGAACCATAGTTTTATTACTTTCTTATATGAAGAACTCGAGATTTTATCAGAGACATACCTTTAAACCTTCCCTGAATCAAGTCTTACTATTTTTGGAATAACGTGTGTCAGCGCGCGCGAGCGCTCTTGTGTGTGTGTGTGTGTGTGTGTGTTTGTGTGTGTGTGTGTGTGTTTGTGTGTGTGTGCGTGTGTGTGTGTGTGTATGTATGTATGTATGTATGTGGCTCTGTGTGTGTGTGTGCGTGTGAGCGCGCGTGTATGTGTAGGTGTGTGTGTGTGTGTGTGTGTGTGCGCGCGAGTTTATATATATATATATATATATATATATATATATATATATATATATATATATATGTTTGTGTGTGTGTGCGTTCTATAGTTTAACCGGTTGAGGGTAAAATTATGAAACTATAAACTTTAGATTTATATATGCCTACCAAGAAAACCTATTTTTGAAAAATATATTTTAGCCAGTGGTGTGAAACGGTTGCACATACGGTGAAATAGTTTTAATAAAAGTGAAATATATTAATATTTCGCACACTTTTTCATTGAATTAAAAAAAGGGACTGGTTACAAGAAAATAAATATTGAAAGAAATATATTTAGTGAAAAAGTGTATCAAACGATAGTAAAATATTTAAAATTAGTAATATAATAAAAATATTTTTATTAATATTGCATCCATAAAAATATAATATAATTTTTTACACTAATAAAATTTATATTTGAAACCGAAGAATTTGAAATGATCCTCAATAAAAATTATATAAAATCGTCCAATTCGAATTGGCATCCCAATTCGTTTAACGATTCCAACTAGAGTCTTCTATATTTTATCGCAGTGCAACCTGCAGTATGGAATTGTTAATACGAAAGCAGGATTGTTAAATTAGGTTATGATAGGGGTCCGGAATGTTTGATCACTTTATGTGGTTGTACATGACGTGAATGATGTTGGTATAATTGATGGACGTTCTGGTGTCCATCCAGTAAATTAACTGCTAAGGGATAGATTGTTAACAGTGTGACATTATGGCACGTCACTCGCCTAGTCGGGAAAAATAACTTTCGACGCTGGCTTGATTTTTGATTGACGTTACAATATAAAATACGTACTATATACGTTTGAACGATTTTGTATGTGCGATGAAATATATTTTGACATATACACGAGCCAAATCGAAAAATGAAATGCGATTATAAACGATTTAAGCGGTAGAAAAATTGAATTTGTTCACGCAGAACAAATATATTTATTGGAAAAATTCAATTTACAATTTTTATCTCTATTGCTTATATTTCATTGCTAAAAAAAATATTGAGTAAATGCCAATGAAGCATAGCTATTATTAATTATTTCTAAACATTTATCACTTCATTAAAGACGCGGTTTCTTTAAACTACGAAATTTATTTTATAATTAATTAATATACAAAACTCTAATTGGTTTCAATATAATAACAATTAAGTGCAACATAAATATAGATAAATCAAATCAGAACAATTTAACACACATGCGTAGTACAATAAAAAACCAATAAAATAAAATTGTGCTGGACTGTATAGAAATAGCAGAAAAGGAACAAGCGAACGTTTAGCTAAAACGTATAATGGAACATTGGGCAGTATCATGCGCAAAACAAAGTATCACAAAATAAGAGAGTAGTATGTGATAGTCCTACCTTGAAATCCGGATCTGTTGTCATTCTCTTAAACGAGCCAACGATGTACAACGTCCCTGTCCCGTTGTCGACCATTTTCGCTTGAGTAGTGTATCTGAAAAAAAAACACAGAAAAACAAAATGAGCTTTAGACTTTTTATTACTTTTTCCTGCTGCCGCGAGCTTCCACGCTCCCTTGATCAAAGAAACGAACATAAATGTTGCTCCCTTCGTAATTTTGAATCTACACTACAGAATCGTTATATAACTTCTTTTGAGTAAAATTGGTTGAATTTTTATAAATTTTGATACTTAGCTAACTTTCACTTTGTTGAATGAGCTTAAAAGATCATCTCTAATATGATTTAAAAATTAATCAAATAATATTTGCGACGATGAAATTTTGTTTGTTAATTCAAGGTATTATCCGAAAACTCGGATATTTTTTGTTAGTGTACTCGTATAGCCAATAATCATTTAGATTAGACTGGTGTTTTGATCAGGGTACATGAAAACAAAAACAACATCGTTGCAACATGAAAATCCCGATAGTAGGACCGTGATAAGCATATAATTCAATCCACCCTCTCAATTTTTCCATGGGCCAGTACATGTCTATTACTTATCGCTGGGTCGTAACGAAAATCCGAACATTGTGAATGGAAAGGGAAAAGGGTCGAAGCATATAAAACTATAGTTTATTCCATTCATTTTTGTAAAACGAATTTTGAAACATATTCCTAATATCTGGAATCTGAACAAATATATTTCAAATTTAATTTTTCTCTTTATACATTTATCTTTTTTGAAGTTTAATAAAAATCTTTGCGTATATCTTATTTTATAATATGTTTGCATATAGTAAAAATATAGTGAAATATAATTTAGGGATATTTTGCGTGGTAGAGATGAACCCTCATTCGATCGCGGACAGCAGTGAGATTGTTATGGATTCCTCGTACGGTTTAATTTGTATAAAATTACCATATGTTAACGCCATATACCGTATATAACGTCCTCATACAGACGGTTGCTATTGCTATATGTTTTATGTTTTATATGAGCACACTGAACGTCAACTTCGATTTTCCGTTTTGCGGTTGTATTTCCGCTTAAATAAGCATACTTATTAATATGCATGTGTTGCTTGTGGATTTCCAAGCTACGGATATGTAAAAAAAAAATACAATGTTTAATTAGCATTTAAAATCCTGTTTGTTACAGTTTTTTTACATTTTTTTTTACTCGTATTGTTGACGTATGATCTCGTTTTTTTCATTATTTGGATGTGTTTCACAATCCTTCTAGCTTACTTACTTTTTTATAAAAAAGAATAGTCCTTCAAGTTTATTGTTTTTTCATTTGATTGTATTCGTCGCTCGTGCAGATTTTTTTTTTCAATTATTATTTCGCCATTACGAAGTAACATGAAGCAATTTTCTCAATAAACAAACAATAATACAGAAAATATATCGAACATATTTTTATATGATTATAGAGAATAATTAAAAAAAACATACATTTGTTGCTTTTAACAATTATACTTTCAATCAAGTTAAAATTTCATTATACGCAATTCTATATATATATTTTTAAATGTATTAAATCAATAGTGGAGCTACAATTAATATTATATATCAAATTTTAATAGTGAAATAGCACAATAATTATTAAATACAATAATTCTAGTTTATTAAATGGCAATTTTTTGATAATATTTTGGTTGAAATTTAATTATTTTGTAGCGTTCGTATTTCCTATTTCTAGTACAAGCAGTTTAGCGGTTTTTTCTTTCAGTATTAGAGCACCCTTTTACGATAAAAACTTAACTGATGTTTTAAATATTCATGTCGCTTTTTCACCGGAATTATTTTTAAACCGTTCTTTTTAATCATCGTTTTTATAATTTGCATATTACTTTTTACGCTTTTTTACTGTCATTTAACATATATGGTAATACTATTACTTTTAATATTTATAAATTTTAAATTCACAAAAAAAAACAATCCCTTTTTTGGTGTAACGAAAGATAATAATCAACCAATCTTAATATAATAAAGGAATATATTTTATATTACAGTTCTGAGTTTGGGCGAGAAAATAAAAAACATTTAAAAACTAAACTGTTTTTGTGTACGAAAATCTTTTTGTAAATATGGTTAAACATATGAACCATATACAAGAGAAGTATTATCTAAATAAATGTGAAGAAAAAATTTTTTGGGAGAAGCACGCGATATTTCATAGCACCCTAAAAACTGGAATAAGACCTCAAGAGTTATGCGTATGGAGACTTGGCAGTGGAAATTTAGTGTACGGGTATCCTAACCACCCTATGGCGTCAGTAATGCGACTCAGACGGGCAGTCATCCCCCTAGCGTCAATCTCTTCACAACACCCTCAGCGTTCCAAGCGGCGCAACAAAGAATTTCGCAACAAACGCGCAGGTCTTAACAACGTTGGCATTTAATACATAGTGGTCATAAATTTTCCCGTGTACTTTGGGCCCTATACAAGGACTTCCATAACGAACTACGCTATAGATAATTCGTCAAAATCCTACTGCTGGATTATTAGCACCTTGTTTATATGAGGATGGTGCATGCGAAATAAGAATATTTTGATTTATCACCAACGAGATTAATTTATGTTTAATGAAAACTGGTATTAGCTAGGTATTAAAATGGATGCGTTGTGTATGAGCCGCACTGTGATATATGTATGGAAATACATGCGTTTTGGTGAAGCATCTATTATTCATAATTAAAACTAATCATCTGTTCACTGTTACTTCAACACACCGACTATTTTACATCAATATGCTTAAGTTTAACGATCAGTTTCATATAAAATCTTTAATATATATAAATTGAAAATTGATTTTAATTTTTAATATTTAAATACAATCTTATTTAAATTAAATTATTTATAATATGTAATGTATTTAGAAATCGAATATTTTATATTAAAAAAATTAAAATATTGAATGTGTATTTATTTGTTTTGAAATTCTAATTTTTAATTGAATGAAAATTTCCGTTATTCTCTGTAATATAATGAAAAAAGATTCGAGATAATTATTAACAAAGAAAAAAACACCAATTACATGTTTTCAATTATTCGTATGGTTACATTATAATTAAATCTTGTTATTGCAACGTCGAATACATTATTAATTTTAATTAATTTACATAACAAAATGTAATATTTATTAACGTTCCGACGAGTTGAACCAACATAATTACGATTTCGTTAGATGTTTTCCATTGACGTTAAACAAACATTTTTACATTTTGTTTTCAAAAGCACAAAAAAGTTTTTAATTTATATATATTCAACACGACAGTAAAATATGCCAATGGACAGATTATTTAGTGAGGCGCAAATTAATTAATACCAACTAAAACAACAATATATACAAAATTGCTTTTCACTAGAATTGTGGTAATGTTAAAACCCTATTAAATTGTAACGAGCAAAAATCAATTGTGATAGTAGGATAATTGATATATTTTCTGCACCAATTATTAATTAATATATTATCGGATTCCTGTTATCCTTCTAATAAATGATATTTTAGCGATGTCAATATGTTAAGATTAATTCGAGTCAAATACAGCCTGCAAGAATGAAATAGTACTATGTATATAGATCATGAGATTCTATTTTCTGTAGAGAGCGCCATAGATTCTTATCCTGTGACATCAAATAAGAAGAAATTCTTAGATACTCGTACAAAAAGTTAGTTTACGTTGAATGGAAACAGAATAATACTTATTCAACTGAAAACAAAAAACAAAACTTTTGGAGGCATATTTTCACGGTAACATGTATAATAATGCGAAAAATATTTAAAATATAGTCGCGTAAAATCCCAGCGATTTCATTTGATAGCTCAGTTTTTTTTTCTTTTAAAAAGAGAAATGTATATAGCATTACAATTTTAAATTCATATTACAAGAGGAAAAGTTTTAAGTGGAAATTCTAGAAGTTTTCCGTGTCATATAAAATGGTCGCCTCGATAAAATGTAATTTAAGAGTTTTTCCTCATTTTTCCATAGGTAAATACTCAAAATTATAAGCATTCGTCTGCATATACATATGTTTATAGTCTGGGAAAAATCAAGTAAGTTTTTAAATCACAGAGAAGAATTTAGAAAATTTAAAATATACGGATATAACAACTATATAAAGTCTCCAAATACTTTTAAAACGTAATAAAAAAAGGCAACAATTCTTTATTCGCATTGTTTAAACTCCCCTTACTCATAAGAAAAACGTATCCTCGGAGACTCTAGTTGTGCACCCTTAGATAAAAGCAAAAATAAAATACATGCTAAGAATTCTAAAATATATAGGGAAATTCGTCGTCGCCGTGATGCACATCTAGGGGGAGAAGTTCACTCGGTCTGTTTTGCCTAAGTACCAGTACTAAAACAATTCAATGGTTAGTTGAAATGTTGGCGAAAACGGGGAGAAGAATACCAAATGTTATTTATGCTAGTATCCCGGCAAGATAAACTGCAGTAACGCACATCTCAACTTAGAGCGAAACCAAATCTAGTTTTATTTTATAAAGCGAAAGATATTTCATCCTAAACTGTTTTCGAAAAGAAAAAAAAAATACATAATAGAATTATGATGTAACTTTTCAGTCTACAATATTGGTTCAAATTTTCGCATGCGCAAGTGACACAAAATAGAAAAACCGAAACTATCGGGTGTTTTCGAGTATTACACATATAAAATGTGTACGATTCTTTAAAATATATTTAAAAAAAAGGGTAGTAGAGAATTGTTTTCGGACAGTATTTTTGTTAAAATTAGCCAAGTGTATGGAGAAGGCTGATGAAGAGAATATGAGGATCTCGAACGAATTGTAGGGGGTGCACGGGGGTTTAAAGCCACGAGTTGGGTAAGTGAACGAGACAAAACAAATCCGACGCCTTCGTATAAGATTACCATGTAATTTTAGACGTGTTGTCGCTATAGAGAACCGATAAGCACTTGAAGTGCTTCACACAGCACAGCTAGCGAACAAAAGTGATTCATGTCGAGTTCATGGATTTTCAGTACCGCCGTTATGTACATTAGCGAATCACTTTTTCCGCTGTTCAGTCGACGTTCGAGGGTCTTCTATAATACTACACTAGTTCCCCACTCCCCGTGTCTCATCAACTATTATTCTTTATTAGAATTTAACTTAAATCGAATTTGAATATCAGATTTTTTTTTTGCTTTACTAATAGCGTTTTAAATTTTCCATTATCATCCAAGTATTGTTTTTGTATTTTTAATTCCACACAGCGCAGGAATTGCGAATTTTAACTAATAACAATAATTAGAATAAATTTTTAAACGAAACACTACAGAATCCTAAAATTATTCACGCATGATACTGCGCAGCAGTATCGTTATTAAATTTCAAATTTAAACAGTTATTAATACTTGCTATTTTAATATTTCTAATAATAATATTAGTAATATTATCCATATTAAAAAAATTTATGCTCATTGATCGTAATTGTGTTTTGAATTTTGAACTAGAAATAAGACAAGTTCATTTCTCACGTAGCTATTCTTTCACACATAAAAAACCGATCTGAATACAGTTGTTACATAATCGGTAACAGCTGTGAAGCGCACGATTGTCGAGCATTTCGTAGATTGAATATATTTTATTTAGATGGTTATTTCCACTTATTCACGAAACTCGACGGCGTATTTCAGCTGTTATTCGTGCGCTCGTATGCCACCAGTTGTTTCAATAAATACACACACACATATATATGTGTACATTGAATACACACTGTGTTTATTAACACTGAAAACTACACATACGTGCATACATATATTTTTCAGTGTTATGTTAAGCTGCACCATTGTCTCATTATACTTGTTTCAACAATGTGCTAATTTGTACAAAGCAAATATTATCTTTTGTAATGTTCTTGTTTAATTTAAATTGTGCAAAAAACATGATTATTCTGTTCGGAATTATTTTGCAAATCGCTACTAATAGGATTAATATCCATATAAAAAATATTCCGTTTATATTAATATTATATAACTGCATTGAACTGAGATTTAGATACCATTTTCCTAATAGATTTTTACTATAACATGTAATATACAATTGGAATTAATTTTCATGGTACATACGAATTTTATATGACTAAAGTTTTTAATTTTTTATACGAAGTAATAAGTAATGTAATCTTGAAAAATCTTAAGATTTTAACGGAAATATACCTTTCGACCTTCCCTGAATGGATTATGACTATTTTTGGTTTGCGTATTTCAAAGGTTAATCAAACATCATAAATTTGTAAAATATTAAAAATGTGATGTAGATTTTTAGTTTATTTAAAAAATAAAATTTTGTTGAACAATTAAAAATTTGTATTTAATTATCTGAATAAAATACGTATAAGAGAATTCAGTGCAAGCCATTATGGATATTTTTTAATGTTTTTAATTTCAAAATATATTTTATAAATAATGTATATAATATTTTTAAAAATCAAACACAGTATCATACATTAAACATCTACAGTAAGCATTGTTGCTATGGTAACAGTCAAATACAAACATTTGTATTGATTTTATTAATACAATTTAGCTTTTATTTTTAAAACGGAGTTAAACCCTATAACAATATCAAAAATTACAGTAATACATTAGGATTTGCGACGAATTTTGTTACCCGCTTTTTATTTTACAAAAACGGGAAAAAAATTGAATAAGCATTGAATATTTTAGATATACTTTAAATTTATATGTAAAATAAGATGTTATCTCAAGAATTCCACTTTTGTATTTGAACAAGAAATCCATTTGTATGCAATAGTATTGTATATTATTTTTTTCTGGTTTGTTGCAAAGAAAGATATTTGCTGAAGATTACCACATAAAATATGTATGAAAGACAAGTGTACTATGCACACGTGTATATATAAAAACTGTAAAAACGTAAATCTACAAGGAGTCTAAAAGAAAATATAAATCTTATTTTTTCCAGAGTATAATACGTTGTAGTTTTATATCCTCTTAAATCACTGAAAAACTGAAATGTGTCTGCTATATTTTACGGAAGAGTGAAACATGATCATATATTTTAAACTAAAGAAATTAGTTTTTGTATTTTTATTGAGTAGGTACTTTATTTGACGGTATATCATTAAAAATTCTATTATAGAACAGACATTTTCTATAGACATGCACTTTTATAAAATATATTAGAAAGTTAAAAAAATTTCTTATATTTGCATATCAAAGAAACATGTTTTCTTGATGTATTTATAAAAAATATATATAGAACAAAATGTATTTCCATCTTCAGAAAATGTGAAATGAACGAGCTAAACGTACGAAAAGAAAAACGAAATTTCAAAACCAATTTCATGATGAGCAGACGAAAAACAGCCAAATATTATGTTCGATATTACCGTCAAAATAACGAAATAAAAACAAACAGTGTTCTGATGCAGAGTTGCGGAAGATAGACCAACAAGCAGTATGGTTACTGGTGCAGCAGCAGAGATCTCATCTAAAAATATGTCTAATGGAATGGGGAATTGGTTCCAAAATTGAAAATAGCAATATCGTGAAGCTACGGAACCGTGAACAACAGCACAGACAACCTGGCGAGGCCGTCTGTATACTAGTTCCGGATAATAGTCGTCAAGGCTCATAGATATCGGCCATACTATTTGTTGTTTTTGATATTGCTCTGTTTTTCTATTTACCCGATACCCTGATTTATCTGTGGTGATTCTGAGAAAATCGTTTTCTTATTTCTATTTCGCTTTATTTGTGAAGATTGAAAATGATCATCTTTTAGTATCATAAGCTCAAACAGATATAGATTGTTTTATATTATATTTGTTGTGATTAATAATTAATGACTTGTTGACGAACAAGCATTGTCAAATTGAACATTATAGGTTTTTTTATTTGTATTGAATCCTAATGTAGGTTTTGTAACAAGTATTACATTTCGACCAAGAAGCGATGACATAGCAAATCTTTCTAAAGTTCAAATCATTTGTCTTTGATCTTGCCTCCAAACAGTTTCCCAAGACACCCTATAGCGTGAACGACGGGTGTGTGATTGTAATTTCCTTCAATATTTCATGTTATTTTTCAACGCTACCACCAAAAGCGCCACAAGTCAATATACACCGAGCGCCATGCAGGAGGGCGCTTTATTAGTAACTGTATGTGGTAGCGAATCAAACGTTTGAGATGCAAATTATATTTCCTGTGCTTTGCATTTGCTATGGACTGTTTCCCCTCGCCGTAATGCCACAGTCACTTTAAAGTTTTCTGCTAAAATAAGTAACTCTATTTGTCGCGGTGCACTGAAGAAATTACCAAAAAAAAAAGAAACAGTAATGAAGATGTAAACTTTTCTATTTTTATTTTCAGTTGCTCTTTATTACTGCTAGAGTGTTATATTGTGTTTCTCTAATTTGTCGGAATTCGTGCGCGGTTTACGGAAACATCGTATTTTTCATGTTTTTATACCAGCGGCAAAATGTGAAAAATATATATAAAATGAAATGTTCTGATTTTCAATCAAAATCAAATTATTGTTGTAAAATATTTTTAACATTAAAAAAAAGGAATTATTTAAATATTTTCTAGATATTTAAAATATGATTAAATAGATTGATTCATCAGCAACATTTAATTAAATATGCACTAATTTTGCTATGCATTGAGCGTAAAAACTAATCATGCATAATTGAAAGCATTTTTTAATTCTCAGCGTCCAATTATTCATGTGTGATATTTTTATCACATATTATTGTTCATATTTCATAAATAACAGTGATTATTAAAATAAATAAAAAATGTATATAAATATATTTATAATCAATTATAAAATGTTTAAGTATTTAAAAATGTTTATTTTAAAATATTAGTTAACAAATAATTTAAGTTATAGGATAAAAATTTTATAAAAGTAATTTAGAACAAACTTAAATAGCTTTCTGTAAAATTTCATGAAAGTATGGTATAGGTACCGACTACTAATATTTCATTTTTAAAGAAACCGTCATTTGCAAACGGCTATATAGTTTCGAACTGCCGTAAATATGCAAAGTAGTTTTAAAAGTATCGAAAATTCATCTCCTTCCTAAAATACTGTATGTTCTTGTTTACAAGTAAACCGGTGAACAACTTTTCAAATATAAAAAAAAAAGTGTCGTTTTCCTACACTATCGAGTAAACCATTTTAAAAACAAAATATCGGTATACATAACATCAAAAAATTTAAAAATGTTTAAAAGTTTTCAACTCAAATATGTATGTCTTTAGAAATATTAAACAAATTATATCCGCATAGAATTAATTGAACAATAAAGTAATGCTAATTTGTGGCTCCATATAGTTGTTAGTTGGGTGGCTCCCACATAAGCATTTAGTACAGCAATTTGAACTAAACACACCATTAGATATGTACTAATAAATAAAACCGGGGTTTAGTCTTAATTATACACGCACGTTTAACTAAACGACCGAAATAATCATTAGACAATATGGGACACGCACGCTGTTTAACGAGAACTAAACGAGTTGCATTCTAATTTTAAATTTTATTTATTTGTACATTATTATTTAATTAATATCACTTAAGAGCGTACACGTAAGCATAATTATATAAAAGATTACTACTAATTTTGTTTAAAAAAAATCCTATGGTGTAAAGGAATTTATTAGAAATTTATTTATTATACTTCAGGATCTAAACATATTCATCTATAAAATAACATATTCACTAATTTACATCAACCTTCAAACATATTTGTGGGTAGCATGTCAACTAATATATCAATTAGGGTAGATGACATGCGCCAGACTCAAATCATTGCCTAATGAATATAAACTCATATACGAGGTGGCCGTGAACATGATACTATGCTGTTGTGTCGTTCGTACGACACTAATTTATATCAGAAAGACTAATTTCCCTGCGTGCCATCATTATAGTTGCACCTAATTAACCCTATACTGGATCCTTGCTCCGGGTTTGGTATAATAAATAAGACTGCATGCTGGTGTCCCTATCTCTCGGCCGGTATGACTAAATTGAGCTTGTTGTTGTTCTAATGAACATGTTACTTAGATTAAATTTCACTAAAGCAGAGTTAAATTGGTTTGCGTCTATAGTAATCAAAATAAATCAAAATTAATCTTAAAATGATGTTTTATTTGATATAAATTGAAATTGTTTGAATTTCGTCATGGAACAATTGGCGATGCCAATAAACAATTTTGTTCTTTTCGGTGCGCAAAAATAATGAGATTTGTATGTATTCTGTCACTTGTTGCAGTGATCGAGTGTCGGAAAACGAATTTTAATTTCAGTTGGCAATATTTTTCAATTCAGCGCACAATTTACGCTAGAATGTACTAAATTGTATGCAATACACGTTGCGCCAACTATAATATGAAAAATAAAATATGCTATATAAATATTATATACGTTTCAAAAATAATGTGTTTGGAATTTTACTGGAGCTGGTATTATATATATATTTTATTTCAAATATGGTTGAGTAAATACATACAATTATATACAATTAGTCCTGCAGCAAAATAATTGAAATTAACATGTTAAAATAATACATGCGAATAAAAATCAATGTCATCGTCCATGTCAATTAAACTATAAATAAAATTTGATTTTTCATAAAATGTACATCCGTCATTAATTCTGTTGTCAAACTATCAAATCTCATATAATAATAGAGATTTAGATACATAAATTTATATTATTGTATTACAGTATCATAAAATATAAATGGTTCAAATACTTTTTATGAATTCGCAAGTCTAAATAACCACTATACCCACATTGCATGTATCATCGTATGAGACACAATTTGGTTTCATATGAGAAAACATAGTATGTAAAACTGAAGCCACATTATCTTGTAAGGCCGTGTAATCCATGCAATCCTGTTTGCAAGTAGAACCTCGCATATGAAAATGTAATTTACGAAATGCGTCTAGCTTCACTATATGACACGGTAACATCGCTGCTGGCGCAGCTAGACGCCGTGGTAAACCTTGGTACTACTTTTCCAAGTGTGAAAACTTTATTACACGTTTTGCACAACGTTTTTTATTTTTTTCGTGGCCTCAATTACAATATTAAACATTTTCACATGGGGATTTAAGCATTTCAAGGTAACAACGCGAGGGCAACTTTCAATGGATTTGATATTAAAAAAGTTTCACAATAAATGCTAATGGATTAGTCTCTAAATTAAATATTACAAATGGAGTGAAAATATATGGATGAACTTGTTCAATAATTGTAATCTCATATTCATTGCGTCAACTATTAAATATGTTTATACATTTTATAAATAAATACCTATACTATATGTGGCTATTAGTTAATGAGTTCATGTAAATTATTGATAATTAATATGGCAAGGATAATTTATTAAAAAATATGTATATTTTTTGAGAAAAGTAGCAGTTATATAAAACATAATTAAGTAAAACAATATTTCTTTCTTTATTACGTGTTTTATTTTATGACTAAATATACTAAAATAAATTACAGGTAAACCCAGCCGAAATTTCTATTCGATTTAGACAATAATGTCATTATACTAAATTCCTATTGTTTTGTATGCTCCGTTTGTTTATACTAACAAATGCAATGGAAGAAAACAGCAAAACAAAAGTAAAAGAAAAGAACTGCATAAGACGCAGATGACAGACAGGTCGTTGGACAAAGTACAGCTCATGTTGTATTCATGACGAAAGAGATGCCGGCATAGCATTGGCGTTCTTACTTAGACGATGTCCCTCGACGTTGCTGCCAGATTTCCATACGTTCTTCCTAAGATGCCTACTCCGCTGCCTGTAATACACTCACTCATCCGGATTCGCACCCGGGCCGAGCCCGCTTATATACAAAGTATGTGATAGCAAGTTTCATTTCGTTCCTTTACATTATCACAAATAACGGGCGCTCCACTCATGATGCGGGCATCAGAACAAAATGTGCTATGCGGCAGAACATCTTTGTAGTCCTTTCCGAGAAATTTCACATTGCAAATATTTTAAGTTTTACATAAATTGAACTTTATAATTGCGTCATTAAAACTTATTTTCATGTCTATATTAATTCATTTTATTCCCTATCCAATTTGTTATGTTTAAGATTAACAATATCTGATTTAGTTTAACTAATCGAATCAACTTGTAACATTTCCAGTAAGATGAAACCATCATTGAATAGCAGGAGGTACCCAAAAATTAACTACCATTTTAGTGGTAAACTTCACTTCATTTGCTCATAATTACAAAGCTTATAGCTCATAACCACGAACAAGAAATAGAATATGAAGAAGAGAGAAGGAGGAAACTTAAAGTATCTATAGGTAATTACTTTTCAGCAGGTGAGTATACCGGTAACTGACGCAAGTCAGTCTCTACTCCAAGAGAACTTAACCACGGTACTAGTGGAAGCAATGCTGATGTAATGCATGGAGTGACGGAGGCCACATCTGTACATAATTGCCCGACTGGTCCATATACGACGAAGCAGAAAGAGGAGAACGATGATGATGGGCAAAAGGGCCCAATTCATTAGCGTTCTTGATAGGACGCACTTACAGGCCAAGCATGCGCGGTTCTTGCTTTATCAGCGTCAGTTGTCTGTAACTCTGTGCGCTGCCGTCGTTGGCCTCGCTTTAGGATTTTAATCATGTCAGATTTATGAAACTTCTTGTTCCCTTTATGCATGATGCTCGCCGAGTAAACAAGCATGTAATATTTTACGAGAGTTTGTTCTTGAGTTTTGGCCACCACTAAAACTAAGCAACTTCAACAGCACCCAGAGATGAACCGTTGCGCTGTGCTGCGTTGCCGTCTTTACGTTAACTTTAAAACGAACACGTGAATTGCATTCTTAAACGTTTAATTAATACAGGAAAGTCATTTGTTTGAACATATCAGCTGTGTACCAGTTTTACTGAAAGATGAATAAATAGCGAAAACGTGATAACTTTTTATAAAGCCTTCGAATAAAATCCGTAAGGTGCTTATATATCTGATTTTATTTAAAAACAAATAGAATTATTTGTGCTATTTGAAATTTTCTCGTAAACTGAATTCAATTTCTTAAATACATTATCGTATTGACCCGAGCAAATAGACAGACATAAATAATTGAGTATAAAAATAAAATAAAATGTAAGACCAACCCAAACGTTAATAAACATGAAGTTTTTGAACAGAAGACTATTACAAGTTGGTTAAAATAAAACCTATAAAATAAATACGAAAAACTTTCTCAACGAGAGTAGTTTGTTTTTTAAAATAATGCTTAAGTTCGTATTTTTTCAATATTTTTTTTTTATAGATAGGTACTTCGTTTGGTTGTTCATATAATTTATGGACTAGCAGAAGGCGTGGTACACACACATATTTCTGAAAAGCTATTGGGATCTTAGAGGACACTAGAGACAGCTAAATTTCCGACGACCTTCTCTCGAACCCGAACGCGGAAAAGCTACCCGGAGACTTTAAGCTACGGTAAAATTTGATGAGCTTTTATCTCATAAATATGAAAGGAAATGGTTGTCGATTCATTCAAAGTCAAGTAATTGCGGGCTTTGATGTGTCGTATAACTACTATTTTATATATCTATACAAGAAAGTTTATAAGAGCTATATTACGATTATGAGAATTTATAGTGATTATAAAGCAACCCGAATTACTACACATGCATAAATAGGAACATGATTAATATGTTTATAAATGTTATTAGGTTTACGAAAATAAAACGTTATTTGTTTTACGAAATTGGCGATATTGTTACCGCACAGATTCAAGCGGAACAAAATAATAATTCCAAATGTAATGTTCGATAATAACCACAATTTCAGATCTTTACGCTGAACCGCCGTTGGGTACCAATGTGAGAACCACATCGTTAAAACCCACACCCAAACCTATAATACTCAATAACCGTAACGTAGGAAAGTTGGCAAAAAAAATAAAGAGTAATAATCGCTAGTGTAGATTCCTACCTTCTCGTACCGGCGACCTCAACAACTTTGCACCTGCTGCGGCTCCACCAGAAGGGCGTTAGGGTCCAATAGGATGAAGATGCGCTGCGGGCCCATCCTTCTTCTGGGAACAGCAGCACCTGTAATGGGGTCACACAATTAGCACCGCACGTAGATGGCCGACATGACGATGCCGTCTCAAGTTATGGACATTTGTTCTGCTCTGTGTTGCGGCAAACTATCCTATACCTTGCACATATGTTCGTTTGTATATATAGCTATATGGTGTTTAGAGTTTCATTTTATTACAACTGTGGTTGAGAGAAACTGGACATTTTATGTTATATAGATTGGTATACATAAATATGAGCATGATAGGGTGGTTGGTGTGTAATTATAAATAAAGGATATTTGTTTGCAGAAATTTAAAAAAAGAGAACCAATGTTATTTGGTTTTCGTATATAAATACGTCTAGAACATTATTTGAATAGGTACGATTGTAATATCTTTATAGGATTATCAGAGTTTGTAGAACGTGTTGCGATAATATTTAATGACTCTTATGATGCTTACATATAATTCTCTAAATAATGTTATCTATCAAATTAAACACAAGCACTTCTGGATTTAGAATTTTTGTTTTCAAAAATAGGTGATTTTTTGCCATGCATATAGAAATTTTAAGTTCAAAATTACATAATTTTACCTTTTACCGTTGAGCACTCACTCGCACACCAAAAGTAATCAGACTCGATTCAGGGAAGGTCAAAAGATGAATTTCTATTAAAATTTCGAGATTTAGCTATTTTATGATTACAATATTTTTACTTTATGCTGACGACACGTAGGAAAAAAAACTTAATAAAATATATTGAGACAAATAACAATTAGGCGAGAATGATTAAAAATAACATTTTGTGATAAACAATACATGGTCAGAGCTTAAATCGAAAGATCAAATAGCATAGTGCGTAATTGAATATACACAAGTTTACACAATATAATGCAGGAGTAAGTATACTGTGAATGGTACACGATCCTAGTACATAATTAAATTCTGTTATAAATGGAGACGACAGTTTCACAGTGGTGCGCATGCTCCTGCCAGGTAACCTAACCTCACTTCACGGTCTGCACGGTGTTTAATTCAACATTGATAAATGGATATTCATGAGTGAGACGACAAGCAAGCTAGAGGTTAATATTTCTATATAGGGATAGCGGATAGGTAATACGGGATATGTACGAGTTACGTATGTTGTAGGTACACCTACATATAGTGTGATTAATTATTATCTATCTATTATTTGCTTTGGAAATTGAATTGCAAATAGGAAATCTGATCAGCACTTACACGGTCTACTTATTCTGTTTTAGTATAAATTCTATAATGATAATGGTTTTGATTAATTATTAAATTTGAAGATGAAATATGTATATTAATGTTATTCATTGACAAAAAATAGCGTTCATATCTCATTTAACATCAATTAATGTATAATTAATTTATTATAAAAATAAAAAATATTTTTACAACAGCGGGTCTTTAATTCTTAAAAGTTTAGTATTTCGTATTTGGTAAAGCAACAGCTTTACAGTCTTATTGTAAATATTTTAAGATAGAATAAATTATTATTTCGCGAAATTACATGTTGAAAGTAGCCAAAGAGCCGTGGTCTAGAACATCCATTTGTTTTCTTAAAACCAGTGGAGCGTGTAGGGTAGGTCGAGCTCGAGCCCAGCTCATCAATATGTGCAAAGGCGACGTCGATGTCGACAACGCGGCGTCCGGAACGCTCTGTAACCCTTGACAGGTCACGGCGACCACCATTATTAGGTTTTCCCTTTACTTAAGTGGCACGTGATGTCCGCGAAACTTCGTGTGCGGCAACTGGGCATGGCATGGCGGCAACGGCTGACCGCAAGTGTGCAGCCACAGCCACAACCAGTCAGCCAAACCACCATCGGCTTTACGGTTCCAGGACTCTCCCAAATCATCGACACACGGCAAACATTACCCTTTTCCAGTCCCAAATACATTGGGTTAGTTCCGTTGTTCATCTTATCATTTATACCTTCATTATACATCGTCCACAAAAACTCGTACAATTTTGTCTTTCACAGTACACAAACAAATATCCTCAATGACTTGCACTGAACTTTCTTACACGAATTTATTTAGATAAAATTTTCATTTACTATTAAATAAAATATGATTCAACGCAACGCTAGCTAGTGTATTAGATTGGATAAGTTAAAATAAACGGATTTAGCGTAAAAGAATACTGCAACAAAGAGTAGTATAACTTTAAAAATCTAAAACTTTTCTATTCGAAACTTGTATAAAGATTGCACTATTTTTGTTTTGTCATGAAAGATTTATCAAAGTTCCGTATATACGCGATGGGTTAGTTGTGAATGGTGTCAAGCTAATGGTGTAGTCTGGCATTTATATGCGCGACTTTAAGTTTTTAGTGTAGACAGCAAGCTGGTAAAGTGAAAAGTTAGTGAAATGTCACATAGTTATATACACATGCAGAGTTACTATATAGGTATATGAAATATATGTAGTCGTTTAAGAGTATATGAGGGTACGTATGTTGCAACAAGGTGCTAGTAGATGTCACTGTAGGCGAGGTGATAACTTGCGAGGCTATCACGGCGCGTCGTCATGAAAAGGACATGTGATGCATTCCGACGCGTCTGTTTACCGGAATGAAATGCACAAGAAGGTGAAATTGTTGATGTTATTAAAAATATACTTGTATGCTTGACAGTTTGTCTTTACGGAAAGTTTAAATGTTTGGAAAAAATTATTTTTATTGAACTAGCAAATATTCATAAAAAATCAAAAAGTATTTACAACAACTGGTATATTTGGAGAACGTGCTCTTACATCTTTGGGTTTTCTATGCTATTGTGATCAAAACTATATTTATAATAAAATGAAAGCTTTACATTTCTTATAAAAGATTATTGGCGGATAAAGAAGAAGCTTTTGCCAGAAACGTCCTATTAACTACCTCTTACAAATTACTTAATTTAATTTTTCTTGACATTTAATTTGACAAAAACTTTTTCCCACAAAGTTTTCCATTTTCAAAGCCAAAAATAAAATACAAAATAAGTTGACGTCTTAATGTAATAATGGCAAAATACAGGACGATAAATAAATTGTTTTTTTTTATATTTATGACAGATAACGAAATAAATAAATATTAGAAAAAAAGCATTTAATATACATTTTATTTTATAATAATGTAAAATTTTATTTATTAAAAGTAAATACTTGAAAATTGTGTATTTGGGTATCGTAATTAATTATACTGAGAAAATCAGCGTCTCTGTTAGTGTTGGTTTGAAATTTTTAACTAAATTAACTTTAAGTGTCAATCAGTTTATTGATCCACTTATTTGATATTTTCATCTCAATAATTCAGTTAAGCTAAACACCTGCCAAAATAGAACTCGTACCAAGAAAAAAAGGGTATGCGAACTGAAAAGATTGATCGGATTCGGAATTTTACGTTTCACACAAATATAATCTACCCATAGACCAGCGGCAGTGGTATACGAAAATACACAAGTAATGAACCGAGAACAGTTGATAAGATCGATGGGTTGTCCTAAGGGGTTGGAAGGGGATATCACACGAGACTTGTCATGTCCCGCGGGTAACCGTCGCGGCTGTGAGCGACGGACGCACCGGTGCGTGTAATTCTGTGCAAGGCGTCCGTTCTTTCTCCTCTTCTTTTTACTCTCCGCCCGTCAATTCTGCTCTACCGGAATATCGTCCACCAGTGTGGTTGTCTATACGACCCCTGGCCCTAGGGTATCATACACGTATAGCTTCAATGGTTCCCCTTTCTGATTTTGAATGGAGCCAAATGAAAAGTTGCTTGTAAAATTAAGGAGTTACAATCCCGGCTTATAAGCAGTGCCGAATATTACATTAAAAACAAACAAAGAACATGGTTGTTACTAAACATGAAAAGCAACATAAAGAGTCTCTAGAAATAGTCACAACAGATACTATGATTATAAAAGCTCTGAAAAAATTGTATCAAACATAGATAGAGGAACGATTCGTTTGTTGTAAATTGAAAATTCCAACTCGGAAAATAGCCGACAGATATTGGCCGGAGATTATTCGTAATATGAAAGCTTTCACAAATAATTAGAAAATAAATCCGTAATCAGCGTAAAAACTCAGCATTGTTCTATAATAATTCGATTACCGGAAACTCGACATAGCCATGGAGGGTACACAGTTCGTTTACGTCGCCTGGGTTATATTAATCCAATCCCAATACTTTGTTCGACGAGGATTAATCCGATCAATCTAGTTAGTTAGACTGTGTGCGACCTACCGTGTAAATACCAAGCGCGTTTCACATTATAAGCGCAGTTACCTTATGTCGTAGACGACGGACGGTTAGATTGTTATTACGATTAACGATAAACTTGCACCGGTATTGCACGGTCTAAGGTGCGAAAACCGTACGGCTAACGTGCGATGGCCATATGTTACGCTGGGAATGACATTAAGACCAGTGTCGTCCCGCTCGGCGCTATGCGAATTATTGTCCCTTAATTCTCGGAAATTGTTCCACTTTAGGTATTTTATGAGTCTCGAGTTTAATCAAATACTTGACTAATTATACTAAGAGGACAAGGTCAAAAGGTCAACTTAAATATGTTACATTTAAGCATGTAGACACAATTAAATTAATTCAAATTGAAAAATTTACATTCTTTTACGGAGCAATATATAAATAATCCTGAAACAATTCCATCTCGAGATTTTTACGGAAATATACTTTTGACCTTCCCTGAATCGAGTTTGACTATTCGAATTCTTACTTAATTATTTTTAGTTATCTTTAGTGTGTTACAACCATAATTAATAGCAAATAGAAAATAATTTACAAATCAAATTACAATAATTATTAAAAATGTTAACTAACTAAATATGTGTAGTGAATATATCCGGAATACGAAGCAATCGTTTATGTATTAACAGTGTTCGTTAGTGCTTGTAAAGAACTACTTAAACTAAAAGAAAGAACGTGTTAAAAATTAACCTACAAAAAGCTAACAAACTCTCTTCTTTTTTCCCACTTAACTTTATTTCGGACTAAACCACACGCTGATAAATTCGCTGCTGTACAGAAGCCAGACAGAGAGGTCGTAATGAAGTAACGTCGAGGAGGCGAAAGTGGAGAGATCGCATCGATTTTCATTTATTTTAAATGTTGTTAAATGAAGACAAATCAGCGAATGCTATCCAAGTCAGCACCTTGCTTAATTTTTCATAGCACACTCTTCTGAGTGGCTATTATCCTTCCTCTGCTGTTGGTGCTGAACTTGTTTTACACTTTTTTCATATAAAATATAATATGACACGAACATATTTTCTATGTTCAAATTATTTTTCTATGCACATATTTATCTCTATTTTTCAAAAAAATACGCAATTTTACAAGAAATAAATTTGAATAAATATAATAAATTTGTAAATATTTTTATGGCTCAGACCCAAACTGTTTTATTTTTGTCCAAAAAGCATGAATTAATAAGTATACCTTGTCCTTGGTCCAGTTATTTCAACAATTTGGCAAAGAGCGCGTATGAATTATGCGTTATTGATTATCCTAACACCGCTACGTCGTTTGCTGGTGCGAAGTGAATTTATACTGCTGCAGGAATGTAATGGACCATTCCGGTCATTCCTAGAATGATGATAAGTGTCTATGAGGTTTCGTTCTCGAAGCTTTGCGAGCCAATTTGCCAAGTTCAAAGACCTTTGCTTTTGGGGGCGAGATAAATAACAAAACGTTTGTAATTTTGTACTTTAAAACATTTTTCATGAAATTTGTAAAAAAAATATATTGAATTCAAAATTGTTAAGCAATTCTATAAACTAAAGCTGTATTGCAATGAAACCCTTCGTCATTCTACCCTCTATTCATTATATAATGAATCTTTTCCTTCATAGAATATAGGGGACAAATCTGATAAATTCTGCAGCAGTTATATTATGTAAAACATGATTCAAAACTTTTCCAAGTAAACCCCTTTAATTAACAAGCAAACATCAATTGACAAAGTAGATATTAAAATTTTTAACTCAAACACTTTTGCCGTATACACCTTAGTAAAAAGAAGGTCGCATACGTGGTTCATATGCTGAGGATCATCATAAGGCACAAACTTTAATTAGAACACACATCATGCTAGAGCGATAAAGAGAATGCGTTGTGATATAAAAATGTCCAGTGGTGCGAGTGAAAAAGAATATGAAACGAACGTGCACCACGTATGGCAGTGGCGGTTTGAAATAGCTCTACGTATACACTGGGTTGGTGGGTTGCTATGTCGTTCTTAATCACTTCCGGCTGTCATTGTTAGCAGTGACAGTAAGTGATATATCAAAGACGCCAACTTTTTGTTGGATTTAACACTGCGGGAAACTGATTTTGTTACTTTTCCAACCAGGAATTTTGATAACGAATGAGACGTAACATTTTGTATCATTTATTACGGACTTTTAGGGGGTCGACAAGCGTATAGTGCTATATATGAAAAACTCACTGATATCAGCTTTGACATATTTTAACATTAGTCTTTTTTTAACAATTGTCACATTTAATATTATATTTTTGCTTACTTGTCAAAAAAACATGTATCTTTTCATATTTAAATCTACTAATATAAATAATAAAAAAATTAGTAGTAGTCAAAATATTTCAACCTAAAAATGATTATACAAATATTCTGAACAATTGACTAAATTAAAAGTTACACAAATCTTAGTATTTAAATACATAAAATAAACATTCTTCGTTTAAAATTTCTCTCTAAATGGAATCCAGTTGTTAATTAAATGAAAATGAAATATTTATCAACGAAATTAATTGAGTTTCAAAAGTAACGACATACCTAGTTTTTCAAATAACAATTAAAACAGTTTCGAAACTCGTCTCATTGTTTTATCGGTAAAAATGTACGCGCGCAGGCATCAAGACAGCAACCAAAGCAGCCGAGCGTATTACGAACAAAAGTATTAATATACCTCGGGACCACAATTAAACTCATAATCCATTTTGTTCTAATTACATTTAAGCATGGTGGAAATAATTTTCAAAACGAAATCCTTAGAAAACTGATTTCATTTTGCCAGGAGAGTTAACACCGAAACTATACTCTATTTCACGATATTTACGCAGCTGCAATCACTGTTCATTTAAATTTAATCATATCTCAGAGTTTCTTCTGGCTTAGTACTACTTTCAAAAGTTTTCTTATAACAGTCGCAGTTTGATACTTTGATAACATTAATCTTTTAAATTACGAATCAATTTTAATTTGACCATTTTCACAAATTTATAAAGTTATTACTCCTCATTGTAAACGAATATTGCAATAGTTACTTAATTAAAGTAAACTTTATTTCTCCTATACCCACATAGCAATACAAAATCAAGCAAAAGTGCGAGATATTGATATCTTTCATTTTTACTTTCTTATACGCAGTATAAGTAAGTATTGTAATCATGAAAAATTTCGATCTCAAGATTTCAACGGAAATATACGTTTTGACCTTCCCTGAATCGATTCCAACTATTTTTGGAATGACGTCCGTCTGTGTGTGTGTGTGTGTGTCTGTGTCTGTGTGTGTGTGTGTGTGTGTGTATGTATGTTCTCTACAGCCTAAACGGTTGAAGCTAAAATTATGAAACTGTAAACTTAAGATTTGCATATGCCTGGGGTGTGCACCTCCTATTTTTGAAAAAAATATTCAAACCGGAAGTGCCTGTTTACTCTAGTCATTTTTGGTAGTTTCTGCAATTTCTCAAAAATTGTAAGAGTTACAGAAAAATGTTATGAACAAAAATTAAAGGTATTCATATTTAGCACAACTTTTGTTTGAATTTTTTTTCCAAAAAGTGTACTGGTTTCAAAATAAATTTCTGCCTTTTACATATATTTTTACATAAATCGTATCATCTGCGCCTGTCAATTGTTTAACAAAATAGACATAAATTATTTGAAGTTTGACATTTAATATATATTCTAAGAAATATAATTAGTGTAAAAGTGATCTAAAGGTTAGAACAAATATTATAAATTAGAAAAATAATGAAACTACGAAGTGGCTTAACCCATATGCGTATAAGAAAGTTCGGTGCATGACACTGTAGATATTTATTGTAAGTGCAACCGTTTCAATGATATTGCAAAAACGACTGAAGTAAACAAGAACTTCCGGCTTGGAAATTCTTATCAGAACTAAGTGATTTTCTTGACATATACAAATCTAAAGTTTAAACTGTCACACACACACAAACACACACACTCACACACACACACACACACACACATACACACACACACACACACACACACACGCATAGAGATAAATAGTTTGACCTCAATTCAGGGAAGGTCATTAGAATACTTACTTATTACTTATTATAAGAAAGTAAAAAGTGTTTATTATCCAGGAATGAACTATATATTAGGTATATATATATATATAGAGGACGAAAAGTACCAGAGAGTTCGAAGTAGCTTGTGAACGCAATTTGGCGAAATCAAAAGGCATTTTCCATGGAGAAAGGATGTTAAAGCAGGGAAGCAAGAAGGATAGAGGAAGGCCGTGTGGATTCAATCAAGGGTCGACGTATATAGGGGCGTAGAGCACATACAACGGTACACACACACACACTTATTCACACATACAGATAGACAACTATGACGGCTTTTTAGACTTTAAAGACTAGAGGCTGAAGGGTTATCCTTCGCACGATTTTAAGAGACTTGCTCGGTGAAGAGGGGAAGTTCAGTGACGTAATTCCACTAGCTATAATGAGCGAGAATTCCACAACCTGATCACACGTTCAATGTCAAAGACAAATACCAGCAGCCCTGCGTAAACCAAGGAGAGAAGAGAACCATTGTCAAAAGCTCCCGAGCTATGGACCAACTGAACTTTGATGGCCAAAGTTTCGCAATGTACTAATGCGAAATAATTAGAGGTGTATGCGTATGTGTGAATGTGTGTGCGTGCTTATTGATGTGGAGGATGCGGGATCGGTTTTCATAAACGCCTCCACTAATACAAATAGTGGCGTTTGTTGATTGTTCACTTTGCACCAGTTACAAGTTTGTTGGCGCGGGCGTGTACTTTGTTTGTCTTCATCTTTGTTCGAATTTGTTTCCGAAGTAGGTTATTATATAAATAACGCAATTAGACATATACTCGAAAAATATTTACAAATTGGATTAGTTCTGTAACATTTTTTCTTGTAATTCATACTAAAAATTGTATTCAGTCGAGTTTATCGACAGAATTTAAATAAATTCTACGTAGAAGACTAATGAGATCTGAAGTAATATACGAGTACATATATGAAAATCATGATTCCAATTTGAAGCATGATGAATAGAACAGCTAGGAAATAATAAAATAAGACTATTTTACATTTCAAAAGAAAATATTACCCTGAACTCAGTACCATACTAGATATGCATCTTTGCTTGTATGATAAATAAAATGTAACGAAACGTACGTACGAGAGTATACTCTTCAAACAAACGTATGAAACTTTTACTCTTTTTGCAACATCATTCTTCCCGTGAAGAACAGAAAAGAAGCTGTTGCAATTTAATTTATAATGCAGTCTTTCATCACTACGAAACTCAATGCGTTGACGTAGATATTTATTCACCTTTTCTTTAAAAATAAAATCAACGCACTCACATGTACATATATGCAGTGTTGCTATTGATTAAACGACAACAACAACTGATATACGAGCTTTAAAAAACAATTTCATTTGTAATTACATCCATTAATTCTGAATCGTGTACCGAGAGACTGTGCTGATCGCACATCTGGCAACATTGTGTCGATAGTAGCACAAATGGCTTTGCACATATTAAAATTTAACCGCGAAATATAAATTACATAAAGTTACAGAAACCCACGCGAAATTATTTACGATGCTTTTAATAAAGTTTTCTTGTGTGACCTTACAATAGACATTAAATGTCATATCCCAATTTATTTTATCTATCCTGTTTTTCTGTTAAACAATTGAAAGACAGTTTAAAAAAAGTTTCCATTTTTTGTAAACGGTACCTTTTTTGAAAAAAATTGTATACAAAAGTTGTAGAAAATATTTATATCTTCATATTGCAGAAACCGCAAAAGTTGAGTAGAGTAAACATGCACTTCCATTTTGAATATTCTTTTCAATAATAGGAGGTTTTCTTACCAGACATATACAAATATTAAGTTTAAAGTATCATATTTTACATTCAGCACTTTAGGCTGTAGAACCCCCCCCCCCCCATACACACACGCAGAGCTCATTCCAAAAATAGTCAGAAGCGATTTAGGGAAGATCAAAAGGTATATTTAAAATCTCAAGATCGAATTTATTCATGATTACAATATTTACTTTTTACTTCCTATAAGAAAAAAAATCCATTTTAGAGAATTCGATATTTTCATTTACTTTTAGATCGACATATATTGTACATGGGTTAGTAAAGCATTGGAGTTTGTAACAAATCTTCGATAAATGGTCGATAAACTATGTCCCCGGTAGTAGCTTTCCGTTTTCTGTAACTTTAAAATGCCTTTGTGAATAAGAAAGTAAATCTATTGAGAGTTGGTCCAGTTGCTAAAAGGAGTTGTGCAAGGTAGACTGCGATATATACGGGGAAATACCTAGAGCAAAGACTTCGTTAATTATGGATGTCCGAACAAAGTTACCCAAGGACATAGTATAGTGTTTGTAACAAAGTTTCCCAATAAACCGGTAGACCCTATTGGCTGACCCGGCCAGTGAGTTACATTCACATTCTCTACCTGGTATATAAGTATGGTAACTAGGAACATTTAAAGAAAGAATCTACAAAGTACATAGAAGATTCCGCCTTGTATTTATAAAAGTTGCAATTCAGACACTGTAAATAAATGAAATTAAAGTAATCAATAAGCAAAATTAAAGTTAATTTCATATGATTTTAAAGCGATAATTTGAAGAAATATATTTTGTTTAATTTTTGATGGCTTTGAAACCAGATTAATAAAATGATCTCTTTTGTTTAATTATTAAATAATCATTTTGTTGTGGTTGTAACATAAAATGAATGTGGAAGCAAGTAAGTTTGAAAGAAACTCGTCGAGAGGTATCCAGATTTACGAGACTCGGGTGGCAAGGTAATGGAGAGAAACATGGAAGACGTCGGGATCACAAGTAACGTCTTTCGCTCTAGTGTAGTGTAGAGCATATATGGAGGCAGGGCAGGCATAAAGTGATGCGGGCATTAGATTTTGTTCCGCTAAACGCAGAAAAAACTTTTTGTATTTGTATGAAAGAACAAACAGTTGAAATCGAGTGATAAGATGCACGAAATTCATACGTAAACTTTGAAGATTTTCAGTTTGCCAAGAAACTTATCGTTTAACGCAAGAATATTTTTAAATAATGTGAACATTTTATTTCTCTTCTTGACAAACTATTTAAAACAGTCAAATATACTTGCCATTAATTCAATAGATTTAATCAAATTTTACGTATTTTCATTTGAACGAACTATTGAAAGAAAATTAAAATAGATGAATAAAAAATAACAATTTTTTTTTTAGATACTCTATATAACACTAAATACATAATAGTAAATAATTGTTGAATTTATATGTAAGTTTTGTAAATTATAAATAATTATCATGTATTGAAGATTCTTAAAAATGAATGTATTTAAATTAATATTGAAAGGTAGTATAAGGTATAATGGGAAAAGCATGTATAAGTAACAGGAATTGTCAAGACAAAATGAAAATGCACTTACAAACTTAATTGTCAGGTTGAAAATTGAACTAAAGTTAGTTCGAGTCAGACAAATAAATGATGGAATATGATTGATAATGTATTTAAAAATCAGAAAGTTTTGACGTTTAGAACAAAGTATGAAATTCTTTTGACAGAATATTTCTCAAGTTTCATTCGGAGTGAAAGTTATAAAAGTAACTACAAATTCTCTCTTGTAGAATTTAAGAAAAGCCAACTCTGGTCTGCGTGACGCCAATGGACCAACAACAAAGTAAATTTAATATACCCGCCGTGAGCTTTTGTGTGTTCCCTTAAGAATAACAATTAACGTCGAGTACTACCGGTTCGTGACGTATTTCCGTCTAAAGAATGCCATCTATAACAGGACCTCACTTTATGATTGTTTGCGTTGAGCGAAGTTTGGGCGCGCGTAACGTACAAACATGCGCATGTATATACTACGGTGCCGCCGGGCTTGTTTCGTAATTCCATATAAGCTATGAACGCAATAAATTGCGTTTTTCGCAAACGTCTCCAGATGCAGTGTCGAATTATTCATTTTTTCTCGTTGGATCTAACCAGCAACGTTCTGTTCCTCGCATTGGCCATGGTGGGTACATAATGTTATGTGGAGTACCTACTAGAACTTTGAAACATTAAAGTTATTTATGGTTTCGAAATGAATTTAGCAGCGGAAAGTTTTAAGATAAATTCAAATAGCAAAAGCACTCCTTTAAAATGCCAGTGAATTTTTTATTGCCACTGTTTTATGGCACTGCATTTCGACTACAGGTAGCGGATTATCGATTAAATACAGTATACTTTTGTGCAATTTTCATGCAACTACAAAGAATTCCTAACTGTATTCATGATACTAGAGATTTACTGGATTTTATTTATTTACTTTACAACTTGTACGCTGGAAAACTGTATAGCAGAAATAAACTGCATACAAAAGTTTTAGTAAAAAAGTTATGATTAATTCGAAAGATATTTGTTTCATACTTTAAATGTCTTTAAGTTTTAAAGTTTGATACGGACAAAAATATGTTTTTATATTACAAAATTATTGCACAAATTGTAAATTTTACAATGTTGAATTATAAAAAGACTTTTATTATTTGTACTTTTTAAAATTAAATATAGCTGTTTCGTGTTTGTATTTTTATAATATTAACTATATAACTCGTAATTTATTCTCTCCATGTGTACAACGTTTTAATCTCTACAATATTTTTTTTTAATGCAACAGAAATGACACGAGTGTATATAATATCATGTTTGAAACTAAAACTATATAGAATTCGTTGGGTAAAAAGGTAAACTAAAATAAATTGAATACGAAAGTTTCTTGCTGGCAAAAACATACTGGTAGTATAGCGCGTAATGAAACAAAAAATCCGAACGTATTTTAATTAAAGCAGAAACCCGTACAAATACTTTGAAACCATACCGCCAAGAGGTATAATTATCATTGAACGAGAGTCTGTGTATATTTCCTTATTCCTTAGGATTTAGATAATGAAACCAAAACATAAGTAAACAAAAGCAAAAGAAGTTAATTACCCTAGTAATTAATACTAACGAGATGACCCAGATAACGTGAGGTGCAATGATATGGAAGTGAGGAAGATGGAAAATGACACACGAAAATGCGGAGGTGGATGCGCGAGGATAGCGTTATAATAATAATTGGGATAATGTTGAAGACAATGGAGCCTGCCCTATATAAGAGCAGGTCGCGTGTATCCAGGCGTCAAAGCCAAGAGGAAGAGACGAGATGACGACTTGCAAAGTGAGTCCCTTCGTTAGTTTGTTTACGGCTCAGTTATGGCTTTCTGCAGGAGCCACGGTCATAAATCTTCTCGGGCCCGATAAAGCGCGTTGCTGTTGGCACGAATGAGCACCCGCTGAACGTTCCTTTCTATTTGGGGATAACACACACACACACATTATATCATACTCACACAAACACCGACACACTCAACTGGGAGTCCATATACACCATGGTATTACACACCCACAGTTCTCTCCATTACAAAAACAACCCTGCATAGACAAAAAAAAAAACCGTAAACCTGCAAATCGAAACCATAATATTCCATTTTTTCCTGTTCGTCTTCACAAACCATTATTCTTTTTATGTCAGAATGATTTGCATCTTATATCCATTCATAAATGGAATACTCAAAGGTCTTTTGAAAGCACAATGATAACACGTGCTAAGTGCAAAATATTGTTTGTTTGGAAATTTCAAATAAGTTGAACATTATATGTGTTTTTAATGACATTAACATTTCAGTAAATATAAATTTTATAGTTTGGTAAAAATATATAAGATTGCCAGTATATATTTAAATGAGATACTTGACAATATAATAAGCAGTATTTTTGTTATGCAATGAATAGATTTTTCGAGATCTTAAATAAAGCCAATATTGACTAACAATAGCATCCAATTAATTTCTATTTCAGCGAATATGATGGAATAAAAGTACTAGAAAATAGATTCGCATCCAGACGTATCTATGCATTATTTAACATGAATGTGTACGTGTATTTGGCATTAGTAAATTCAAATCCGTGAGCGACGAGAAAAACAGATGGAAAAATGCAGATTGCATATAGCGCGTGATTTCAGTGCATTGTGGTTTTGATAGTGAATACCATTCCCGTTATTACGTGATTTATTTTATTGTGTTTTTTATTGTTTTATATTTGTTATTTATGGAATTGATGAAATTAACTTTATCTACGCTGTTAAAAATAAAGTCAATTTACGTGACAAGAGATGTAAGAATAAAATTTAAATTCATGTAATTTGTCCAAAGTATTTTAAATAATGTTATAAACATATTATAAATATTAATAATAAAAGTTGCATATACTATTTAGAGTGTATTTTAAATCTGTATTACAGCAAAATATTTACGGAATTTGAATTATGACTTCAATATTTGTTTTCATCAAAATTCAATTAAGGATTTTTAGAATGTAAAGCAGAATAATATTTCAAAAACGGGCAATAACAAAAATACAACCAAATATCAATTACTAAAACGATAAATTTATTAATGAAAAATAATATATTATTCTAACCACATATAGCAGAACCATTTATTTAGGGTTTTACTTGTTTGTTCTAAATTTTAAGCATCCATTAATTATTTATTCATCATGTAAGAGCGTAATTTTCAGGCAGCTTCCAAATACAGAAATGTTTATTTAGGGTTGTGGTAATAGTAATTAAATATAGTCTAAGCTCAAGTTTCATATTAAATTCAAAAATTTAGTGATGTACTATTTGTTTGAAAACGTTTCTTATGTTTTATCTAGTACTGTCTATTTATGTAATATTATTTGCGAGAAAATGGTATTTAAAAGTAAATGAAACTAAAATATTACTTTCAAATATAACAAAGTATTACACGAAAATGTCAATCAAACAGATTGGATGAAGTTAGAAAAGCGAACTCCAGGATCGGGAATTGAATAGATATAATGTTTTGAAATAAACAAGAGTTTCATTGTCAATTCTTTCAGCTTGAGTTACGTAAAATTCCGCATCAAATCTCTTGAGTCGAATGTCTGCTTGCGGCGCCAGTTAGTTTAGCGGTTAACACATACAAACGCACGCACATATCTATATATGTACGTACGTATATGAAGTGCGGCAAATAAACAATACGAAGTTGGTGTGGTTTTACTGTCAAGTATATTCGCAGTGAAGCAGTTTCGCGTCGAATAAGGGATACTTTATGCATAAATCCGACCTTGCATGACTGTTTGTATATTGAAGCAAACAATTTTCACAATACAATAACGACCCTTGGGGCACTTCACTAGTACATACATTTTCAGGGAAACAAAAAAAAGCCATAACAAAGATATATTTTATTTTGAACCAGAAAATGCGTATTTTTTCCAAATGGTGAGTTGGTATACAAAAATATTATAATGGAATAAGTCAATTAGGAAATTGTGTTTTTCTTTAAGAAAATTGCTTTTGATATTCGAAACAAAATATTTCAATACTAATTACATTATAAGTATTGTAATCATGAAAAAATTCGTACTGGAGATTTGAATAGAAATAAACCTTTTGACCTTCCCTGAATCAAATCTGACTACATTTAGAATGACATCTGTTTATGTGTATGTGTGTAGCAAAATTTCGATTCCGTAATTTATTTAGTTGATTGTGATAAAATATATTTATTTTCTAACTTATACACCTGCATTGGAGATGGAATTTCCAACGGAAAAATGTATCAAAATAAAAGTACCCCGAATATATTTAGCTTGAAGGCAAACGTGTTCGATATATTAAAATTTTGTTAGGATGTGTGTGAGATACGCGCACGTCGCTAGTGCCATAGAAAAAGACGCAATTGATTGACGAATTTGATGGAACAAGATGGCTCTGTATACGAACGTCGAATTGACAGCCTTTCTATAAGGTGGTAGCTCTTATATCACACATTTTCTTCATTTCCTCTTTTACATACTAATGGCGGAGAAACACGGATGTGTGTCAAGAACTTGATGCCGAAGATAAATTCACATCGAAAGCAAATATAAAATACATGACGTATATCGAGCGATATACTCTATTTTCTTCTTTTGCGATGTAAATATTCGATAGCATTTGTTATTGACAGGGCATGTTTGACGTAGTCTTTTCGAATTTATAGAGTTTCTATAAATCACTTTGAATAACAAAAGACGCGATTGAAAAGCTTAAATTTATCAGTCAATTCATACAGTAAAAATAATTATTTTTCATTTATTTTGACCAACAGGACAATTTAGTTAATTTTACCATTCTTGATCGAATAGTTAATCAAATACGTGTGTCCTTAATGTAATTGAATTAAACATGAATGAAGACATCTTTTTGCATTCGTTTACTCTACTCGCTTCCAAACTTTACTTTACTCGTTTTAATCAATCTATTTTGATATCAATTTATTCTATTTAGACCAACTCACTCATAAAATGTTGCGTCAAGAGGAAATGCTGCTCTGTTCTTTAAAATAGTATTGTTAAATTAATGTGCGAATTATTAATTGATTTCAGCATAGTAGTGAAAATATACTTTAATCATTCAATTAATGCCGCTGTACCCTTGTCAACAAATTTCAGATTTGGGTTAATATATTTCCATTCAAACTGTCTAAATACATACTAAGTAATCAATAATAACTTAAACATCATTTATTTTACTTATCTTCTTTATTTACTAGTGAATCAAAACAAGATGAAGACTGATTACGATTTTTGTTTTAATGACGAAACATACAATTCTAAATTATATAATTATGATTTGAGGATTTTGGAATATACCGGGTAGAAAATAGAGTATATCAAATATATTTTTGAGCTTAATGTTAATGTAGATATAACAAATTTGTTTAAATAAATTTTGTTTAAAATGTTCACTTGTCCAATAATTTTGATATTCATCAAAATGACTAGGACTTCATGTCCAATAAACTGTATCAACAGGGCAATATAATTTAACAATCCCAAAGCAACGGTTGTATTGAATATTCAAGTGACCAGTAACCGAATTTCACGCGACAAATTATTTAACAATACATCACCTTTATCGCAATCACGGGTCGACGCAGCGCGACAAAAAAAAACCCTGCTCGGAATATGCAAATCGAAATGCAATATAACTGCAATTACCCACTTTACTTTCGTAAAAGTACTGTGCTTAATGTGAATTCGGAAATCGGCGCTAGTTCGATGTGTAACTTCCCAGTCCACCGCGACAACCTACGGTTGCTGGTTCTATTTACGTTTGAGGGCATATTCACACATCAACACACCTCTAATCAACCAAATACTAACGTAAAATGTACACAGAAATCGGCGAATTTGAATTTAAAAAAAAAGGAATTAATTACAGTTCTTTTATTAAAGGGAATATTCATGAGGCTACATTTCAACTGAGAGTGACATTCCGGTGCTTCGATAAGCATGAAAATAATATTTGAAAGTTATAAAGCTGATTTCGCTTTTAATGTTTGCGTTAAATTTACGATTTTTCATATTCATACTTTTACGATTTTTGTAATGTTTGCATATAAAACAGACTCACCATTCATATAGCCTAATAAGAGTAGATTGAACCTATTTGAAACTCACCTGCAACAAAAGAAAATTTATTATTACTTTATTAATGTTTTAACACCTTGTAAAAAGCAAATTATGTAATTGAAAATTAAAATAATAGAATTTGACATAGTAACTTCTACTTCGCAATATAACAACTTTTTGTTATACCACTAACAAACCACAATATAGAACAAATATTGTAGACGCATGCATGCACACAGAAGTGCAATTGTATTGCGGTTGACCACAATAATTATATACACGTAGAGAAATGCAATACATATTACATAGCGTAACATGTTTAATAACCATTTGTGTATTATAGTGTATGCACAAACACATCTCCAAAATCATAAAACAGATGTTCAACAAAATGCCGAATTAAACAACATGGAGCTCTCATACAATTGTAATATTGTACGTAGCCAATTAGATCAGAAACAATACAGTCTGTCTGTCATGCGAATGTGACAGTAAGGTTTAAATTTTGTGCTAATATTGAATCGGCAAACAGCGTTCTAAACAGTCTAACCGAGGATCGGAATATTTTGCTTTTGTATTGTAAATTTCTGAACTGAATCATGTTAATGAGATTTGCTTTATTGGCTAAAAAAATGATAAATAAACAATTTTTAAAATCGCAGTTCTACCTATAAAGTATATTTAATGTATTTATTAAAATAAAAAACTACAATATGTTGTGCTATTTTTTACAAAAAAAAATGTATGTGAACATATGTTAACATTCTAGATTAACTTATCACTGATATGAAAACAAACAAATGAAATAGTTGATGAAATTAATACATAAAATAATCTAGATAACATTTTCAATAATAAAATATTTAACCATGTGCTGGATTCGATTTTTTTGAATTCCTATCTAGAAATTTTTATTTTATTTTTAATCAATGAACATTTTTGGTGCAAACAAAATATTCATATTTATATGTAAATCTATATGTATAACGTATATTTTGTATCGAAAGATTTGTAGTTTCGCAATAACTGTCAAATAATTTACTACGTCCATCGTTTGTACAAATCCCTCATCGGCTCTGAACATGGAAATGTGCATGCATGGTCAGTTTGAACGTTTCAAATCAATTACTCATTCCATTCATCAGCGATGTAGGAAGTGTTTTAGCGTTTATTCATTAAATTGGGCTTTGTGCGTTGAACACGATCATATAATACCAAATATAGACTATAATATACACAAAATATAGTTTTACTTTATCACTCCAGTCATCCGAAAGCAAAATTCAAATGGATAATTTTCTATGACTAATAATGAAGTTACGTTTACATTCTACCAGTGGCAGATAGTTTTACAATTACTCTGTTTGATCTGCTTGGTAAAGGTAAGTTTCTACTTTGAACATTGAACTCGTTAAAACTTGCATACAATAATAATTCATTTGTTTTTACCATGAGGCAATGTTGTTTTAAATATTTTTTTCTTTCATGTTATAAGTAATAAGTAAGTATTGTAATCATGAAAAAATGCGATCTCGAGATTTTAACGGAAATATACCTTGCCTGAATATAGTCTCACTATTTATGCCTGTGTGTGATAATAAAATTTTAAACTTAAGATTTGCGTATAAGTGGTAGAAAAACCTATTTTTGAAATGAATATTCAAATCGGAGATGCTTGTTTACTCTAGAAAATTTGTTGCGATTTCTGCATTAATTGAAATATTCTTTCTAATATGTGTGTGTTTTGGTAGGTAGGTATTCAGTTTATTTTAAATATAATATTTTGTAGAACTATTAAAAATTACTATTTGAATTCAATTTGTATATTTTATCTAAATAAAATACGTATAAGAAAATTCAGTGCAAGCCATTTCGGATATTTTTCTCGGCAATAACGTATAATTTCATAAGTGTCTCCAAAGTTCGAAAGTATATGTATCGAAAAATATCCCTAGGGCCACGAAAAAAATCTTTACGATTTGGGTAGGTACATTTTGCTGAATCAGTAAAGCTTGTTTCGGTGTAACAATCAACGGGGTCTACGGGACGTCTGTCCCAACAGGCCCATCTATATATCGAGTTACACTCTCAATGCTCTCGTTTGCGACTATATACCTATAACCTACTGAAACACAAACTCCTTACGTAAACGCGTAAAATAGCGACGATCCAAGGGGCACAAAGGTGTATCGATTTCACAATGGCCAATATCTTTCCGTAGTGGTATTCAGTATATAAGAGTTATATAAGCAACTCGAAACTAGCCATTCACATACATACTAGTAGGGGTGAGATTGTAACACATACAATACATTTAAGTTTACAATATTTGTCAAATTTTTAAGAAACCATTATAATATAATTGTATGAAAATTTAAACTATATTAATTGAGGATCTAAATCCATCAATTTCCTATGCATTAGTTACTATGGCACATGCGTGTAAAACACTTACTGAGTGAATAAACTCGGGTAGAATCAGTTTTTTTGTTAGAATTAAATTTATTCTGAGAAATAAAGAATTTAATTGGAAAGTTAAGACAGTAATTTTATTTATTTCAAGAGACACTTTTATAATATTCTACTTTCGGCGCTTCTTGCTCACTGAACGACAACATGCAAAGACAGACGTCCGTCACGTAACAATCGTGAGACCCACTTTGTGAGCGCAGTTTCCAAAGATTTGGAAAGCAATAGGAATCGTACATAAAACTTACGTGCAAAGTTTCCAGTCAGCATTTTAGTTTAGGAGTAACGAGTAGTGCGCGCGATCACTAGCTGCCGTATCTGTTATTCAGCAAGGCACACGAAGCAAATAGGGATTTTAGTGTTATCACGTTGGAAGTGGATTACGGCGCCCCGTTGGAGATTTGAATCTAAATTATTAACACGGGAGTTTACGGAATAATAATTTCAGCTAGTTTAGCGGAGCAGGCTAGAAAGGATTCTTTCCGCCCTCTGGGGGAGGAAGTAAACAAAAACATATACGTTCATATACGATTAAAAATGATGTGCGGAAGGGATCTGATAACGAGCATTACAGCCTTGTGGTATATTATTAAAATGTATGGAAATCTGGGGCAAAGTGGATACCTGGGAAATTAAATGAAAACCCTATCAGTGTTGTTAATTTTTGGCGTATAACTTACCATTAAAATATGGAAGTACCGTACGGATAATTAAAGGAATAAGAAAATTTGTATGCAAGAAACGCGTGAGAGTTTGCGAATAGAGTGATAATGGTGTATACTGTTAGGATTTATGAAGTAAGATATGGTATTCTCGGATAAAATGGACTTAAACATTTATATAAAATTATCATTAGAAAATGAGTTGATTTTAATATATAAAATTTTTTTTTATCGATAATATTGTTGTAACTTGGTGAAACATTTTGAAAGAACACTTGTTATAGTTTCACAAAATTCTGAAACTTTGCAGTGTATTAATTTTACTTTATTAAAAAAAAAGATAAATTTACTTGTTTTTAACAGTATTCTAATAATATTGCTATAAGAAGCTTATACATTGTTATTAAAAAGCAAAAGGAATTGCTCATGCAGAGTATGAAATACTAATTGACAAATGTAAATTATTTAATTAAAACAAATTGAAAAAAATGTTTATGATTTTGGCATTAAAGTAGCTTATTAAAATGGTTTTTTTTTAAGTTCTATGAAGAAAACCTTTGTATCAAATGTCTTTTGTTCTATTGTCTATAGATATTGTTCTGGGACGTGGGGAATTGAATATATATTAGTAGCAACAGAGAATTAGGTCGTATGCTGTCATGGTTACTAATACTTCATCTTACCAACTTCGCTTAATATAACCTTTAGTTATGTGACCTTGACTAGAACGGATGAACGTACGAAAGGGGAAACCAAATATCGTAAGATATAAAGCTAATCCCAACTGCGGATAAAGGGATCTTAAAGAGTAGGCTAACTGATTTAAGTTACTTGAAACTTGCGAATTGAAAACATTCAAGATTTCAATCTAGAGTTGTTTACTTAACAGTTTAAATATTTACCTTAATCTTATTGAAATATTGATGAAGTTAGCTTCTTTACATATATATAACTACCAAGAGATCAATACAGATATTTTAGTCACTCAACAATTATGAACCGACAAAGTAAAATTTTCGTGTGTTTTATCATGTGTTATAATTTATATGTTTTTGGTGCGATCATTTTATAATGTATTCAGTTGGGTATAGAATGAGGTAAATTTTTAAATAGATGAAGATTGAACAGCGAACTGTTAGCGTCATTTTCGCATTAACATTAAAATGAAACAGTAATATTCGTGTTCGGAACACACGAACCAATATTGTAATAAGTCTTTCGCGGGTTATAAAACGAAATTTGACACGGGCAATTGCAATTATTCGATTGGTTTCCATCGATCTCTCGGCAATATAACTTGGTAAAATGTTCCACGAACTGAACCATGGCAGTTCACAGCAACACACCAACGTATACAGCAGATTATTAATGCCATTTGAAAATTCGATATTACCCGACCACATAGACATTAACACACAGAGAGATGCTCAAATGTAGTATATTAACCGACCTCATGGTTGCAACCAACCAACTGTGTATATGAACAATTAACGGGTAACCAGAGTAACCGTTCATAGATGGTCTTTGTGCCAAGCTAATTTCCTGCAATAACTCAAATGGCCGTTGGCGATACGAAGAATGTGATTATATGCATCAAGGGTGGGATGGAATTTCTATATCTACGACCCGCTTTGTTTTAAAAGGGTATTAGGTCAACCTTGGTCTAAAACACCAGCACGAGGCCAGAGTTGGATTTCTCGAAATGAAGTGAATGTTCAATAATGAGATACATTTCCTATATTAATTTAAAATATAATCAACAGTTTTACGAAATATTAATATCTTTTACATTTATTATAAATATTTTCTGCAAAGGCAGAAGTTTCGGTGATAATGCAAAAACAGCAAAAAACGACTAAAGTAAACAAGCACTTCCGGTTGGAATATTGTTTTCAAAAATAACAAGTTTTCTTGCCAGACATATACAAATCTTAAGTTTAAAGTTTAATAATGCAACTTCCAACCGTTTTAGCTGTAGAACGCAGACACACACACACACACACACACACACATGTATCGCCCCCCCCCCCCCCTCTACACACATTAAAATAAATGGATAAATATAATTAAATGAAAGACAAGAAGACCGACGATCTGAAGACGACTAAAAATTTCAATTTTAAATAAATGTTTAGTTTTTATTTCAGTTCGACCCTGTGCCTGTAGCGTACTATAAATAAAATGAGCTTCGTTTGAAAGCTGTTTTTGGTGCTCCAGGTTGTTTCGAAGCGCCGAAGAAGCATATTTCAAAGAGTTCGTTTTCAAAAGGCACTTCTAGATATAATTGCATATTATTGTTTTGTGTTCACTGAATTTACTATGAATATTACATGCAAACTAGCACAAAGGTTGACAAGTCGTTAAAATGTTCACCTCGAAAACGTTTTTATAGCGTTTACAACGTGATAAATATGTTTTAATCATTTTGCTTAAATAAACGCTGGCATCTCCGGCACGATTTTAATACTCGTAGAAATAAAATATTCGCACTTAGTTTTTTAAGAAAGTTACAGTTCTAGATTTTTTTAATTCATATATCTCATAATAAATGGTTCTAAAGCATATATTTTCTGCTATGCAAACATTGACCGAGGTACGAAATTGATTTCTGCCGCATTAAGATTTATGAATGATTTTCTTTAGAAATGAAAATTTTCCATGAATGCAAGAACCGCCTGCCTCGCTCCAGGCTATATGTAGGATTTAACATCCATGGAATGGAATGATTGAACGCATTGTTCTCGTATCCCATGTCCGGTCAAATAATCGGAAGGCTTTCGAAGACACACACATAAGAGCTTTGAATGTATTGTATGTGTGTGACTTTTTACTAGATATTTTCTTTTTTCGTCCGCACCCTTTTGGGACGTTCTTTTACTAGATAAAAACTTGGGTGTTACTTTGAATGCTAGTGACCTACATTTTATTTTCACGCGAATCGAAGTTCACGGCGAAATTCTTCAGTCTTTTTTATAGACTATTTCGATTCTTTATACGTCCTCTGCCATCAATAGCTCCATTTATATGTACATACATGACAAAAGAAATGTTATTGAGAAGTGTCATCAGTTATTTTCGTTACGCCATATATTTAGTAGGATAATTTTTTGTTTTTGCTTTCTAGCAGCATTTTTAAAACTCAACATTAACATATTGGACCTAGTGTGTGTTTAAGAAAGCATATACAAGTTGAAAAAAGATTACACTCGTTTGTATTTTAATATAAATCTAAATGCTGTCAACTAATCCATCACAACTGACACTAGATTTAAAAAATTGAATTCATCAAATTATTTCTAAAATATATGCAGTGTCATGCACCGAACTTTCTTATCCGCATATGGGTTAAACCATATCGTAGTTACATTATTTTTCTAATTTATAATATTTGTTCTAACCTTTAGATCGCTTGTACACTAAATATATTTCTTAGAATAAATATTAAATGTCAAACTTCAAATTATTTAAGTCTATTTTGTTAAACAATTGACAGGCGCAGATGATACGATTTATGTAACAATATATATAATAAACAGAAATTTATTTTGAAACCAGTACTTTGTTTGGAAAAAAGATTCAAACAAAAGTTGTGCTAAATATAAATATCATTAATTTTTGTTCACAAAAATTTTCTGTAACTGTAATCATTTTTGAGTAATTGCAGAAACTGCAAAAAATGACTAGAGTAAACATGCACTTCCGGTCGGAATAATGTTTTCAAAAATAAGAGGTTTTCGTGCCAGGCACATACAAATCTTAAGTTTAAAATTTCATAATTTTCCCTTTTGCCGTTTGGGCTGTAGAGCGCTCACACACACACACAGACAGACAGACAGACACACACACACACACACACACAGACGGACGTCATTCCAAAAATAGTTGGAATCGATTCAGGGAAGGTCAAAACGTATATTTCCGTTAAAATCTCGAGTTCGAAATTTTTCATGATTACAATACTTACTTATACTACGTATAAGAAAGTAAAAACAAACAAAACAGAGTGGTAAGCACTCAACATAAAAGAAATTTTTATTAAAACAAAAACCAACATGGAAATTGTTTACGTTTTACATAAAATTTGCTCATTTTCTTCGGTTTTGTGATGAAATATCCAATCCGTTGCACTTTTCATGTTTTTTGTTGCTTTGGGTTACCTCATTACTAACTACAAAGGTAATTTAATTACACGTGTCACGCGTGGTTACTAAGGGTCTTTTCCGTTCCTGCAAAATATACCCAAACAGGAGCTGTTTCACTCACTGTCGGTATTGATAATATACAAATTTCATTATACCGTATAAAAGTTTGAAACAAAATCTCTCAGTTGAGAGCTTCAGGATTTGTAATCCTTTTCTTCAAAACGATTTAAAATTTGTATTGCTTTCTATATTATTTATATTTCAATTAGTTTATTTAAATACATTTCGCTATTAAGATATCTACTTTGTGTTAGATTTCGGCAAGTTATTATTATTAGAATTATCTTGTATATCTCAATATATTATACAAGTTTACAGGATGTTTTAGTAAAACAAGTTATCTATTTTAGTGAAGAATCTGCAAGATATGAATATCTCAATATTTATACCCGAGGCTGTGTATCCAGTGCAGTGGATATAAACTGATGATCAATAAACACATAGCCATAAGTATAGTACTTGGGGTGCTTTGCACATTGCACAAGATATGGAGAAAGGGATGGAAGAAGTTGGCGCATAAATTGTGAATGTCAGCGCAAAGGAAGAAAACAGGAAGTTTATCCACGGCGAGGCAAGCACCAGCACCTCGCGGGAGACGCTAACGGCTTGCTGAGTGGTTAAGTAGTTAATGATCCCACGAGTTACACTGACATAACGCCGGTGAGCCAAACGGAATTTGCTAGGTGATATGGCATAGTTTGAGAACTATTTGTGGTTGTGTTTCAAACACATAAAAAAAAAGTCAAACAAAAATACAAAACTAAGGTAAACTTACTGCTCTGACTCCTGACAGTGATTTGTACGTTACGAAGTTACTATAAACTTTACAAAACTATATTGATTGCTTGGCTCGTCTTAATTCTTTTTATTCGTTGCAAAATACACTACACTGTACTTCTTTTTTGTTAAAAGTCCATAATGCTATTTGTACAGAACAGTTGGAACTAACTAAGTTGTAGAAAATGCGGATAAAGTGTTTGATTTTTATATCACTCCAATTTATTTTGAATCAATCAATTATTAATCGCGTCTAGAATTCTCGTTTGAGAAACTTATTTAAAATTACTGATATAATTATAAAATGCAGAGCAAATAAAAGCAATTTTATATGGAACTATGAGTACGTTATAAAATTAAGATGTTCCTCTAAAATTGGTCAAATTAAATTGAAAGTTTGTAGAGTGAAAATGTTCGCTCATGAATTCACCATTCCAATTTTCGTTTTGTGCAATTAAGCAAGTAATTTTCGTGCAAATGAGAAAAAGCCACACAAAAAACTTATCTCTGGAAAGATTTAATTAAATTTATTAATAAAATAATAGTGGAATAGGACTTTTATTTCAACTAATGAAGGGAAAACCATTTTATTACCATACCTACCAAAGACCACACATATAAAGCAAAAAGATAATTATTCGTTTTACGCTTTACGAAAGATAAAACCCATTAAGACAGTGGGAAATTAAGTTTTTGACTATAATAATTAAATGATGTTTACTATGCGATGCAAGAGCGACATCTTTTCTATATAACGAAGATTGTTGTCATTTCTCATTATTTATTATACAACAACAATTTGGGTTATACTTCATTTATATTTTGTAAATGTTACAATATAAAATAGTGTAGACATATTTTGTAATATATAGAAGTAGAGTAAATAATAATAAAACGTATAAAATAAATATGATTAATCTATTAACTATATCTGATAGCTACCACAGATATTAGTGCTGAAATATGTATTTCACGTCGCGTCCCTAAATGCTTATATTATAAAATATTCGTTGCAAGACTTATGATATACCGATATGACTCTCAGATATGTAAATTGCATTCTGACATCAGCTGTAAAAAATGAAAGAAAAAAAAATGTATAAACCGTTAAATCGACCTAGTTATTTAAAATGTTCAAAGTTAAAGTGAAAATCCTATTATCGAATGTAGCCGATGCAGAACAAAATTTTCGCAAAGTTTTTAAGGACTCAGTTTGTACTCATCTCATGTGCGCGTCGCGTCGGCATGACGGTAGATAGCAGTGCAATCCGACGTTCAGGATTCTGCTCACGTTCACGTATAGTACCCTACGTACCAGTACACTAGCAGTGGGGGTAACGTGGCATTTGCTAGATATCTGCCATGCTTAGTATATACCCGCCTTTGTATATTATGAATGTGTACACACCACCACCAATAGAATCAATTTTGCAATATTTTTAGATGCTTTACATACCACAGAAAAAATATCCACAATAGCTTGCACTAAACTTTCTTATACGTTTTTTGTTTAGATAAAATACCACTTCAAGAAAATATAATTTGTAAAAGAAACTAATAAGCTACCTACAATAGTTGTGCGAAATATTAATAAGTTTCACTTTTATTATAACTATTTTTTATTGTAAATATAGGGTGATAATTAAAAAATTCAAAATAAAAAAAAACTATTGAAGTAAACCACCACTTACGGTTTGAATTTTTTTTTTTCAAAATTAGAAAGATTTTTGTCAAGCATATATAAATCTTAAGTTTAAAGTTTTATAATTTTGCCTTCAATCCTTTAGGTAGTAAAGCGCAAATACACACACACACACACAGAGAGAGAGAGAGAGAGAGAAAGAGAGAGAGAGCGAGAAAGACAGGCAGACGTTATTCCAAAAATAATCAAAAGTTAGATTTCCGTTAAAATCTCGAGATCGTATATTTTCATCATTACTGTAGTTACTTCGTAAAAGAAGATATATAGTGAATATTGTAGTAGTTTAATTATTTATAGTAAGATTTGAATCTCGCAAATGATTACACTATATGATAAACTGAAGTGACTTATTATAATATGTGTAATATTGTTGGATAGACTATATAAGTACAATACACTGAAGAGTAGAAACTTGAATGCGCTGAAATTATGTACAAGTACACCTTTTGTTTTAATACGAGGTAATATGGTGCGTTGCGTTTGTAGGATACGCTGCTATAAGCATTGTTTTCACTACTTGGACTTGTTAGGATTGTTAAATTGTAGCGCGTTTACTAAACTTTAACGTAACATAATATGTATATGCCGTAAGAAAGTTATTTACAACGTTCCTATAGCTACGAGAGCTTTCTTGTAGAAATCTCCAAGTGATTAATTGTAAGATTAAACAATAGCTGATTAAATAAATAAAATAACGAACCAAATGAATGAAATATGCTATAGTAGAACATCATGTTTGAAAGATAGCAAACATTTGTTGGAAAGTAATTGATTGAGTCATAATATTACAGTGTAGTCAAAATAATTGTTATATATAGTAATTAAAATAGCAATAATGAACAAGTAGTAGTAGTAATAAAATTGAATACAAATAGATGGAGTGAATGCAACGCACGTAATGGTTGTGTATATATCGACAAGAAACACGGTAATAATTGAGATCGTTCTAATTTCGAAAGCAATTTCCATCCATACTACATACACTAATAACAGTGTTCACTAAATCAGTATATAGCGTATAATATAAACAATTAGATTATACATGTATATAGACAGAGACTATTTCGCGGTATGGTCGAATTATACTCGTTACGCTATCGGCATTGTAATATGAAAACTCACGGTCCCTTGTATGGGAAGATTACGCCAGCGAATTTATGTGGTGATAATTATTTTCTTGTTGGTTGCATTGCATAACGCGGTTCGTTGTATTTTAATTTTATTTGCGATGAAATAGCTTTATTACCATCACAGCACCGAAAGCTTATCTGGTACCCAAGTCTGGATTATGAGATTCTTAAGTGGATTCTATCTAGGGCAATATATTTTTATCTAGTTTTGCGCATCGGTGCGCTTTTTAAATCATGTTTATAATGTGACTATGTCTGTATGAAATTACGCTCGAGCTTTTTATAGTTTAACTAAATTATTTGTATTTTCATTTTGTTCTAAATGCATTATTTCAACTACATAGTTGCAATTGCATCCTCACATAAACATAACTAATTTACATATTTACGAATAAAAATTTGTTTTGAATAGTTTAGAATTCATAACAAATAAATAAATAAATTGATATCGAAAATGCTAGGTACATGATTTATCTATGACAAACAATTGTAGAAATCCTTGTGGACTTTCCAATTGCAGAACGAGCGTCCATTAATATCGATTACAATAAGCTGCAAATGGACACAAGAAATTGACAAACGTTTAATTTATTCGCGAACATATATCTAGATTACTCGTCATTAATTCCTAGAGAATGCTAGCAAATACCGGCAGAGAAATTCGAATGAAAATACGCTGTTCAAGACGAACATATTATGACCAACCAAATCCAATCATTTATAGCAACACGTTCCTGCTTATTGGTGCTTGAAATTAAGTCTCTGATGCGCACATATTAATTGTTTTCGTCCGACAAGAAATTGCTATTATTATCCTAGCAACCCTTGTGGGCGCTACACATTTTCAAAACAATTTTATTTTAATTCCGTTGGGTAACTGACCGTTCTAATTTCGAACTGTTTTACAAATCCCCAATTTAATTAAAATTGAGTTGTTTATTTTCGATTTCAATTTTGTAATGGTGTATTAAACACATATTAGTATAAAAAGATTTAATTTTAGAAAATATATCAAATACTCTTTATTTTAAAACATATTAGTATAATAAATCAAAATTTTAGGGAGTTAAAAATATATGGTAACATTATTACATATATTTACATATGATGTTTAATTGTAAATAGAAACATTTCTTAACAAAATTCTACGTAAATATGCCAAACAAACAGCGACCTATATATTACAAAACAGGCTCTGATTACAACGTGTAAAATGTACCGGGGATGAAAGAGAAACAGACTAGGCATTATGTGGTAGCTGTTGGAGAGTACAACAGAGGTATGTATGTATACAGACAGATAGGACGCACGTTGACAGCACAGCAGCAGAATGCCGCTGTAATGAATACTGACACAATAGTGTCAATGTGTACGTGTATATATCTAGTCACCGGTGATGCCACATCAAGAGATAAAATCATGAAGACCCTTCACAAAACCATTTGTTTTAGACGCGATAGAATGAAAAAAACATTACACGCAACACCAAACCACACACACACACACACACACACACACACACACACACACACACACACACACACACACACACACACACACACACAATTCATAGAAAATAAATTAGTGAAAATTCCTTAAATGCTATTATATATTTGTTGAATTTAGAGTTTTTTTTTGAATAAACTATACAAACCAATTTCATAATTTTGTTTTAATATTCTACGCCACTGTGTTTACCACAGACACTTTACCTACGTATATACCTAACACAAATAAAAAACCATCAAGAATGATAAAAAAACAAGGGATATACCACGAACAAGCAATTTAATTACAATTAATGTTTTATGTTCTTGATATGGAATTAATTATATTCAGTAGAATTTGATACTGCATTTGTATCCTACGCTGAAAAAGGGACAACGCTAGTAAAAACTATAATTGGGTTTAGCTTGTCTAATTGGTTTTGCACGGATATATTTTATGTTGTAATTTTAACGTTATTACGAAAATGATTTTGATATTGTTACTGATTCAAATATGTTATAATTATTTATTAATTAAAGAACAGCGGCATATTGTAGATAAGTACAAAATAAAAAACAATATCAGAGGATTGTATATTTTGACATTCTTTATAAGTAATACCAATTAAAAATAAACAATGTATACAAATGTATTCAGAAATCTAGTATTTTCATTAATTTGGCAAAATTCCATTGGCGCCTATTCGCAAACTCGTTACCTACTGCAAATGCAAAATAGCCGAGAGAGAATTTTAGTTGAAGTTCCATTTTCAAAGTTTCTCATCAAGTGATTGATTCGTCAATATTTGTTAGGTCATCAGCATAGAGACTGATTGTGAAATAAAAATACAAAACTCTAATAGTAGTAACAAAAAAAAAAACTTTGTTGGTGATTGGCGCTTAAATGAAATAAGTAGATAAACGATTAGTCACTGCAAGCGACACTAGTGCATGTGTATGTTGGAATATTCATGAAATGTCAACAGTTAAACCACGCATACCATTCGAAAATCGAATTGAAATTGCTAGTAACGACCGCAATTACCTTGCTTACATTTACATCGCCTCAGCGACTCAGTATACGTAGTACACAGTAAACAGTTACACACATCAATTCACAAATTCATATATTACAGAATGTACTAGATGTTTACAAAATAATTTACTAACGAACAGAAATTCACGGAATAATTTGATTAATAACACTTGATATGCATACTATTGGGGTTGGATGTGACTAATTAATTTTAAAATAATGGAATTAAGCTTTAAAAATATTATAAAATATTGTTTTGAAAATAAATAATAATTCAATATGAAAACTTATTGAATTTAACCCGTCAACTCCAAGCAATATTTTTAAGCGACCATCCTGTATGAATACAAGTAGAATGTATGTCAGTGCAGGGATGGGGTGCGATTTAACGTGTTTCGTTGAATTACCTCGTTCTCTCACGCCCGTTTAAATTAAATTACAATTCTAAACTTCGGCGCAGGGATTTGCGTAATGCGCAGATAAATTCACGCTCGCGAGATAAATTCATAAATCCCTTTTCGTGTGACGCGTCTGCCTGGTGCTATGTATTGTAATACACCATGGTATACGTACACTAGCAGCCAAAATAGGCTCTTTGCCTGTTTTTAGTACATACGCGGATATACTGCAGTGCGAAACCAGCTGTTAGAACTTAGACTAGCTGATACCTTTGCTATTTGCTTCACCCATACGTGCAAATACGATCGCAGACGAATTTTGGAAAGATCGACCATCCCCTACAGATAATACGTTCTAAATCCGATATAGGATTCATAGTCACGCGAATAGATTCTTTTAAAAAAAATTTACATTTATCTTTGAAAGAACCAAGTTAAATAATAGTGAATTATTCTTAACTACAAATTTAAGTTGTAAAAGTTGAATTTTTAAATGTTTCTAAAGATGAAGATAAAGATTGGAAATAAATCGAAATTGAGACTGAAGATATATTTGATGATCAAGCAAAATGTTGAGAAGAGAATTTATTTAATTTAGTGTCACACTTGAGAAGTTCACAAACTTTAATTAGAGACAAGTGTGAAGCTTCAGATACGTGATGAACGTGTTAAACATTTCGCGTGTACAATTTGAAATTTATTTAAAACTTTTAATGGTAAAATCGTTTTCTATACTAGGAAATACACTTGTGATTATAATTATGTAACTTTATTATCAAGCCTTGCAATACATAACTTACTTTAAAGTTAGAGTCATATAAAATTGCAGTAAAAGTAGAAAAGTACGTTATAAGCAGAACATTTTAATTTATCTAAATTATTTTTATGGAAGCTGCATCAACATTTCATTAAATTACTATTTTATTTTAATATGAATAAACATAAATTGTGAACAAACTTATATTACGTAGATTGACATAAATAAATGCAACAGCTGTCATGTATTTTTAAACTAAATGATTACTGACATTATTAATGTATGACATTTGTATTTGATGCGTCCATTTTTGTCAAGTCTGCATAACTGACATAAAATGTAATGAATTTATGGAAAAACTTTATATTGATGTCAAATTTTTATAAAATACCGGTTTTGTAAAATTTAAGCACGCAAGTGTATTATGTGGCTTAAAAAATAAAACCATATTTATTTATTATTTCTTTTGTAGCTTAAATTTTAATTGTATTTATAAGCTAACGTTGGCAATTTTGCCACAGCGGAAACGCTAAATATTACCATAATAAATTCATCTTGAAAAGAAGTACACAAAGCATAAATCACTCAAAGCCGATTTAAAAACCACGGACAACACAAACGCGTCTTTTTGCACACCAGAAATTCCAGAAAATGCTCGAAATGTGTTAGCAGTACTGGGTAACCACGTAAATCGATATACAAAAACTGTGAAATTCAGAACAGCATAAAAAATTGAATAAAAACGGAACATTCTTCCGGCGAGTATTTTTAAGAGGATTTGCCCTACGACGATATTCAAAGCGTATCTACTAATAAGTTTGTGATTGAAATGCAATCTCTATGTTGCGTGAAATAGTTCATCAAAGCAATTTAAATTTATGCATATGTTACATTAACATCGATTGGATATCACGGATAGGTTGCACTAGTTACATACATATGTACATATATGCTTTGACGAATATCACATCTGTCTAAATTTACCGTTTGTGCAACAGCGCTACACAACATATTTCCTCGTACTCCAACGCAACAAGACTCCAACGGAGTTATTGCTTGCGTATGTGTACGTGACTTGTATGCCTGTATCTAGTTTTAGGTCTAACCATTCGCATTTACATAAAGATATTCTACTGGAATTTGTTTTCCCATAAATATAATGTCGTATAAAATGTTTTACGTTTCGTAAAGAATACTTTTGTTTTTCATTTATTAGATTCAAGTTTAGTTTTATATTCTCTATTCTGTATTTTTACATTCTTATGCGAAGTAATAAGTATGAATTCTAATCATGAAAAAATCGGTCTCGAGATTTTTACGGAAATATACTTTTTGACCTTCCCTGAATCGATTCGGACTATATTTAGAATAACGTCTGTCTTTTTCTCTCTCTCTCTCTGTATATATATATATATATATATATATATATATATATATATATATATATATATATATATATATATATATATATATATATGTGTATGTGTGTGTGTTTGTGTGTGTGTATATATGTGTGTGTGTTTGTGCGTGCGCGCGCGTATGTGTGTGTGTATGTGAAAGCTCTAAAGCCTAAACAGTTGAAGGTAGGAATATGAAACTTAAAATTTGTATATGGCTGGTAATTAAACCGGAAATGGAAATTTACTCTAGTTACTTTTTGAGGTTTCTGCAATAACTCAATAAACAAATTACTTTGAAAAAGGTACTGTTTATAAGGTAATGTTATTTTTTATATCATTTTATTTAATTTTACACAAATCATATCAACTATGCCTGTTACTTATTTAACAGAAAAATATTATAAAATTGTAAAAGAATAAATATATGATGAAATTATTCTAAAGTGGCAACGAGATATTTTTAAGATAAAATGGATCAATAAGTTATAAAATCTTTTATCGCAAGGTCAATCCTTTTTTCAGTATTCCGAAACAAATCCCGTTGATTTTCTTACTTTCATTTATAGCTAACTGACCGTTATAAAGACAGATATATATCTTTATCCTTTCTATAGAATTCGTAAAAATACAAATTGCCTGGTCTGCCGACAGCAAAAGGCCTCTCATAAAAATCGAATGAACGTCAACATTTCATTGTTCACGCGCAAAAGACAGACAGACACGTTATGAATAGCGCGTGCGCGGCACGTATTTTCGCAGCACTTCCAGAGTGGATATACCTTTGTCAGTGGGTATGTGCTAGAAGAAGAAGTGTGCAATACCGGCGGGAACGTTATTCGCTTGTCAGTATATCTGATCCGAATAAAATACTGGAGGAGAATTCTGATGAGGCGGATGATGTTTCCGCTGTCGAAGTGATGGTACATCTACCCAAGAGGTTACATATACTACTTCGATCCTTTTCAGACCACATACACTCATATATGTCTAAATCCGCATGATATGCAAATGCATACATTTTCAGATATATCTTCACATTTGTCTGATTTAAGGGTACATCGGATTGCAATATTCAGTTACGTCTAAATGATTAGTAAGTACTGATATTCAATCTACCAACTATATTGTTATCCTCTGTACACATATTAGCTATTATGTATAGAATAGTATTTCTAACATAGGAAAATTAACTAGGGTTTCCCTAATAAAACATAGCAGTTGTAGAAATGCGAAAGATGAAAGCATTGAAAATGATAATGTTTGATCAATACCACAAAGTATTTAATGGAAGCCCCAAAGTTACCACAATGACATGTAAATCAAAGGTACCAGACAGGAAACGTATAACGAACGAGATATTTCAAAATTGTTTCTGAGGAGTAGCAAATGTCGAACAGAACCGGTCAAGCACATCATGTATGAATTAATGGCCGGACAAAGGATATCGTTTGATGCGTTGAGATTTATTAAAGGATAATGGATCATATATACCTACATGTCGTCTCCACGTCACGGACGTGACACACGAAGCCATTTGACGAGTGGAACATCACTAACATATTAAACCCACTCAACCGGCAAACATTACACGAAAATTAATATCTACATAGATTATAATCATCATAGTTTCCATTTGTTGGCCGGGTTTGAAAATTTACATTTTGTTTATTAACCACAAGAATAATAATGCGATGTTTATGGAGTTGTATTTGGAAATGTTCAGCGGTGTGTAAACCGATTGAGTTTGTCATGTTGTTTAACAATGACGCGTGGGATGGGTACATTTTAAATTCATCAGTTGATTTTATTGTATTACATTGATCTAATTAATATATTTCATTCATTCAAAGTTCAAATATGCGGCAATTCATTATCGATTGAATGAAAACACCTAATTTTTAAATAATTTACTTCATCAAAGCAGCCACTATACATGTATAAAATATATAAATGTATAAAATTCCCAATTCACCATGAAATACACAAATATAACTTGATTTAACAGAATAACAAAATAAATTTTAAAATTGAGATTTTGTTATTTTATATTTATTGTAAGAAATATACAAAGATATGCAAAATTTTAAAAATATAATAAATACATACACCCAAAGAAATAGATATAAACATAATTATATTTTCTAAAATTATTCAAAATTTGAACTTGACTATCCCTCTTATCTAAAGTTAAGTGCAGATATTTTCTAAACATTACGAGAGCTTCCACGAGAAAGAATAAATATACCTGGATACAATTCCCATAAAACTACGACAACCTCTAATCCATTAAACTAGAAAACTATTTTTACTTGAATCGTAACATTTATTTCAGACATTACGATATTATTCTCTCTAGGAAATACGCATTTAAACGGACCCGATAGAGAATTCAGTGTTGTTGCACAACATTCGTTCGCCTCGAATTTATATATCCACGTGCTATAGAGTGATGTAGAAGGGATTCTATTGAAATACCCTGTGGTCACATTGGTTTGGGATCCGCACCGGATACGTACCTCTCGGTTCGACGGATACTCGGAAAAGAAAAAAAACTAACAGCAACCACATCAGTAATCTACTTTGATTACATAGAAACGAATTACGCAAATCCGCGGCAAACGCGGTGCTTGCCCTTGCACCGAAATCGAATAAACAAATTACACCCGAATAATTAGTAGTTGTTTCTAAGTAAATTACATTTTCAAATAGCGGCACCAGTTAATTACATTTTTATACAACGCGGGAATGTAACTTGTCTTAAAGTTTCATCAACCATATCCAATTTTAAATTACTTGAGTGTACAGAAATCTCCTGAGGGCTTACGCACTTTTAAAGTAGGCGACTGAGGGAAACAATATAATTATGAAGGTAGAATTTACACCAGAAGAAGCTGTATTATATTCGCACACTTCAGTTGACATTTATAAATCTATTTCTTCTCCACAAGTTACAAGCTTGAACAATAGCTTGAAATAATGAGGTACAAGAAGAACAAAGCGAGAATTTAAAGCTTTGGAAGATAAACATCGGAAATAGGAATTAATGAAACATTGAAACTATGAAACACCGCAAGCGTTTTCGTGGCCCACAAGGCATGAAGTAACGGTGAACGCAGCGCATGCTATTGACTTTTTAAAGTTAATGTTCAGGGAATTCGTAAATACCCTCAGCTGATTTTATTGCTCTCATATTCCGGAATACCGCGAATTCACGTTCACGTGCCCTGTACCTTGCGCGCTTTATGCAGGCAATGCTTCCCTAGAGCCTTCGGGATTACGAAACCGCACGAAGCTTTCCCCGAAGATGGAAGCATAAGCATGACACTGTTGCAATGTACACAAACAAATAAGCTTTACTGTGCATGTGCTCTAGTTAAAATACCCAGGGTTTTATTGGTTATTTATTTGCCGGTGTTTTGAAACTACATTCGCGGAACGTCTCGCAGGAACGGCGTGAAAACTTTTCATGTTGCTTAACAAACTTATAGTACAAGAATACAAATATTTATAAGAAACTTTTATCTCGTTGTCTGCTCATCGATAGAAGATTTTATATTATGTAGAATAATGTACACACAAAAATAAAAATTATAAATATTCATCTATATTTAGCTCAAATAGTTGAGTTTCAGTTATATTTTGGGTGAAGTTAGGGTAGGCCGTGTAGGTATTAAAAGTAATGAAAAAAGACGTAAGGTATTAGGTATGATGTGAGTTTGGGATTTTCTATTTCTGCTTCGGGAAATATCTTACAAATGAGGCGGTAAATTGTACAACATAAACCGCAGCCAAACAGACCACTCTCTCACGTGGTTTACTCCTGTTTCATGAACGGTCTCTAATAGGAGAATATAGACTAGGCTACTGTAATACCGGTTCGGTATATAAATTTCGGTCGAGAATTACCGACCGAGTTACTGCAAGATTTATGTTTAATGCCTGTGATTTATTATGTATATACTTAAACATTTCAGCCTAGTATGCACTTTTGGAGCACGCTCATATATTACAAAATGTTATGCTGTAGGCACTTGTAAATTTGCAACTAATTTATGTGTAAATTTTTGTAAAATATCACAAATACATTAAAAATAATAACAAATACGGGTGAGTGGCGACACTGATGATTGAAGGTGATGATTACACATCTTCAATCATAAGTGTCGCCACTCACCCGTAATTGTTTTTTTTTTTAAATTATTGTAAAATATCATACAAATATATTAAAAATAACAATTACGGGTGAGTGGCGACACTCATAATTTAAGATGTGTAAACATCAGTGATTGCATAGATGCCACCGAAAATATATACGCATTTTCGGTGGTGTGAAACTTCAGAAAATGGTTTTATTTAAACTTATTTTACAAACATTTATTTAAGAAAAATTACTTCCAGTATAACTTTAAACGCTTATAGCAACTGGGCAATTTTGTGAAAATTGGCAGGACGCCCTTGCGTATCAATCCCAGTTAAACTGATTAATGAAACGGCGTTGAATTCTCAACCAAACTATAACGTATCAAGGAATTCATTTATTTGAATTTATTATGTTGTTTTGATGCTTCAGAATCAGAAAGGAACATCAGAAATCTAATTTAAATTACACATTTTATTCAAAGTACAAAATGAAATCAGTTGCAATGAAAACCACTTGGAAAACAATTATTCAATTGCAATTCCCTAGCACGAATCTTCAATAGCATAATTTTACTTCAATGTAGCTAAAATATACTCTAATTTAATCAAAGCGTTGTTTATGGTGTTAAGGTAAGTAGCAATTTTAAAGAGAAAAGTTTTTGAAATATATTTCGGAATCTTTTTGTAATTATTCATTATTACAACATCCGGAGAGTTATTGATATTTTCTTGCGAAACAGATTATTAATTTTAATGAAGTTTGTTAACAAGTTTGCAGATTATTTACGTATCGAAGATTTAAAATATGTAAAGTTGCCAACGTGGAAAGTTTGCGCAACAAGATGGTCATTAAGAAATCTTAAGCACTGAGCAAATAATAAATATTTAAATCATTCATTCAATTAATTTCTCGTTACTGTTCTTTTGTTTGTCTTATTTCTATGATCACCATAATTGTAACTTATATTTTATTTGAATAAAAATTACAATACAAAACAGAAGTTGTGTTTGGGTTAACTTGTTTTAATTTACGGTCGTTCTAAACTAAACGTTACTAGGACTTTGATTTGGGAATTCGGATTAGCCTATAGGGGACAATAAATTTATAGAACAATAGGGTCGGAAACTTTCGACCCTTTTCACAACTATTTTAGCCCTTCTCTACCTTTGATGCCTAAAGGCTGGTCAGTATTTTTAATTTGAGTGTTACACAATACAATTTTCGACACAGGATAATCCGAGTAATAATAATTGAATTATGATGACTAGTACAATATTTGTGAATAATTTGATTACATATCATCTGCCTCACTGCAAAATATGTAAAAGCTCGATTTTTCATCCATTCTATTTATTTGTTACTGTGCATTAACGAAATTGTTTTAGTTGTTTTTTATTTTTTTGAATTATCAAATTCGGTAAACTAATTTTTAAGTTCGAATAAAAAAATTGAAATATTTTATATGTACACTGCTGTTCAGATTATAAGTTACACACTAGTACTAGCACCTGAACGATGCAACCATCTTCTTTTTTTTTTGAACGCTACAAGACTTACGTGGTTAGACCGATATAGCAAAGAATTACTATATTTTGCTAATCGGTCTTACCACATCTTTTAGCATTCGAAAAAAAATGAGAATAGGGTTGCAGTGTTTAGGTGCCTTTACCAGGGTGTAACATTATATATGAACATGTAGATTAGAAAATTCGTTATTTTATGTATATATGTAAGTAACTTCTGTTAAATTATTGAAGAAATGCATCGTGTTACGATATATGTTAATTTGTAATTAGAATATGAAGGAGAAAACAAGCCACAATAAATTGAATAATTAAACTTTCAAACCATATTTTACGGGGATTATAACAAAATTGAAACGAAAACAGCGTTGCTCACACCGAACTGAGCTGAGGCAACAGTTAACCTAGTTTTCAACGATGCCATTAGATTTAATCCCATGTAAATTCCATTAGACACACTTGAACCGGAGCATTTACAATGTTTCTTGTTACATACTAGAAACTGGTTTGCGCATGGACTATAGTGCTCTAGAAGCACAAGAACTAGAGATAGTGAAAAGCACTTAATACTACTAAGCAACTCTCATTTGACGAACTATTATAAAGTCCATTTCACACATGCAAATTATTTTATTTTTAATAAAACAACATTTTAATTATATTCTATTTTACTATGCTTAATAAAAATGTATATACTTATATAAATAAATGTTTTAATAATATAGTCACAGATGAAGATATTTTATAAATTTATAAATATAATTTTTATTCTAATTTGTTGCCTGAAATCTGTAAACTTTCAAAATAACAAAACTATAGCAAGTTAGATAGTGGCAAACAGGCTTAACTAAATTCCATTCTCCAGCTCTCATATAAAGGGAAACAAATGAACACAAACAAGACAATAATGCCGGGAGATGAAGATGTGAACGCGCTACCATCTTACGGAGCATGGGGACATATAACTTCATCAAGTGGTACACCGTTAAGGACCTTCGAAATGTTCTACGAAAGATATTCAACGGAAAGTTCTACGTACGTCGTAGCATAAACTTTACCACTCAAGTTTCGCGTTAATATATAATCATCAAGTGAATATATAATTAAATACAATATTGCATAAATGTGATTATTGTATGTGAAGGGCGTCATAATTAAATGATATTAAATAGAATTTTAATGTTAAATAGTCGCGAGTGACATGTTTTCATTTATAGAAACATTCAATTTGATCGTAAGGTAATGGAACAATTTAAATTATTTTGCGTTGGTAGTTTGATGTAAAATATTTCAAACTTTTTCTCTTTGTGGAGTGTATGTGTATACACTTACAATACCAACACATTTTTGTGACGCAGGAAAATTCTTTGAATTTTGAAAATATGCTTTTTTAGCAGCATATGTCATTTTTCGCTGACATCGCTCTTTGGCGTTTTTCAAATTCACATTTCTCTAAAGAATGAATATGTATATTGTGTTTTGAATAACGCAGAATACTTTATACATGTCTCTTTTTTTGCCTGCATGTCGGTTCCGTTATGATACTTTTGACCTAATATTTACTAGCGAAGCAACAGTTTAAAAAAACCGTTTTAAAAATTGCAACGAAATAACGAATTAATTTTTTGCGTATGATACTGCAACCTTTTTTTCAGTTACGAAATTTTTAATCATATTTCAACAGATAATTTTGAGTAAGGATTGACAATTTGATAGCTATATGCATAATTTGGCTAATGACTAAATGGTTTTTGTAAGGAACCGCAGGAAAATATTACTAATTAATTTACAAAAACAATTCTTGATTACAAAAACAATTATGCTCAAAAAAGAACATTAAAAGGGCAAAACAGTAGCATAACTTTTTTGAAAACAATCTTCATTAATCATGATCAAAAGCATCGCACGTATAAAATACAGAAGATGAGAAAAAATTCATGTATACCCACTGTGACGTCACAAAACAAATTACTCAACGTATCTTGTTTCATACATGACGAAAGATGAGAAAGACACTACACGCTAGCGTGAATTCCTGTCCCACTATTAAAGGAAGGGCTCCTTTATCTTGTCTCTTTTCTGCCCCCATCCACCATCGGTTAATACGTCACAACGGAAACAATTAAGAGCACAGAACGGATAAGTCACGTGACCAACAATGTTCACTCGATCGACGCTGATATTTCCCGTTAATATCGTAAATCTATTGTTCGTTTAACCGGCATACTGCATCATGGGTAAATGACGCGTATAGAGAGCGTAAAGCAATATACCAACATGTACGGACAGGAAAGTATCAGTTAATGGTCGTTAGTAATACGATTTTATCTTCCTTTGAATTGAAGGAGTTTCAATTTAAAAGATATTATTAGCCATTAACTAACTACTTTTTCTGTTTTGTATTATATTTTATTTTTAAATAAATGTTAGAAAATACCATTATTAAATTGATTAGAATTTATTAATGATTTCTTAACGATTGTAATCTATAAAATATGTATTTGTAAAACTAAAGCGTTTATCATTATAGTACTATTTGTTTTATGGTGGAGTTACTCATAAATGAGTAGACTCTCGACGTAAACATATTTTTGATACTTTTTTCTTGTTTTTATAGAACAAAATAAAGTATTTTTTGTTTAATTTTTAACATTAAATGCCACTCGGGCAGCGAAAGTGCTTTGTCCTAAATGGATGTAGTTCAAAATTTCAGTTATTTTATTTCAGTTTTATTTTTTCGTTTCCTGTTCGACGAACAAAAAAGAAAGTAATGAAAACTTTTATATGTCGTAAATTTTGGAATAAAATTTATGTGCAAATAAAATCACTTGACGATTTTAAAGTTTCCATCCGAAACCATAGTATTTGATTAGTTTAGAGATAAAAAAAAACATTAAAGTGTATTCATCAACATACGTTTAAATATGATGATACAATCATCTATTAAATAAGATTGAGTCTTTATTTAAATCAGTTCGAAGAACATTCCAATTCTCTTAAAATGCTGTATACTATATAAAAAAATATTGGTAGGATATATATATATATATATATATATATATATATATATATATATATATAAATATATATATATATATATATATATATATATATATATATATATATATATATATATATATATATATATATATATATATATATATATATATATATATATTTATTTATTTATATATATGCATCAATATTTTATCAGTGTCAAAACTTAACATTCGCCTAGATTTCGTGAAGGAAAACATACATGAAGCATCTCTACTGCGACTGGCATCGTTTCGAGCAGCTCAGGAAATAAATCAAACGAAGCGCGATCGGATGCTGGGTAGGAAAACTGACGGAATTTATAACGCAAACTTTTATATACGAGAAATAGAGAATTCTCGTTCCGGTTCTTGTTGTTGTGTTTGCCAATTGCCCGTTTGTCCATGTCCAGCATTAGCTCTATACTTTATTCCATCTATTTCATAATATTTTATATCGAAGCATTTAATATACGTAGCCAAAAAATAATAATAAACGTGAGCATGTCTCAGCTACAAATTCTAATGTTTATTCATTCTCTTTATACTTATTTTACAACTAACGTAACATTTAGAATATTTTAACATAAATTGTGGCAATTACATGATATTATTACAAGTGTAAATATTTAAAATATACATTAGAATATACAAATATTGCGAATGTAAAGTAATAAAAATGATGTGGAATAAAGTGAAGGGACGCGCAATAGTGTCATTCGCATATGACAAACAGGGTCACGTCGTGGCGGAATGGTCGATCATTTTTTTCACTCTGGCGTCTGTTCCCGTTTGGGTCCAAACGAGGGAAGCGCGCACTTGTTCCAGGCAATGTGAATGTTCCTGATTTGATGTCTGGCTGACTGTTTATGTTTGTATTGCTGCTTGCAGCAGCGCTACTTTATGTCCGCACGTCAGCGCGCCTCTAGTGGCCAACGCGGGCAAACCGCAGACAAACAGATTATAGGTACGTGCTCGCTCCGTTTGCTGGCAAATACCTCAGAGCTCAAACCACCGGCAAGAAAAAGCCCTCGTTTTGCGGCCAAAGAATGAAAATTAAATTTTGTGCAAGATTGCACTTGTGAAATGTGAGATTATATGAAGTAACAAATAAAAGACTATCTTTTTGTTGTTGCTAGTGGCAAATTCATTTCGTTAGCGTAAAAAAGACACGCTTTATTTTACGACCTCTCGTACACAACTTTCATAAAACTTTAAATTTGTCTTTGTACTTGGATTTCCCGTTGTTGAATTTTAAATTTTATTATACATATCTTTAGTTACAATCTTAATGGTAAACATAAATATAATTTTTATCATAAAACATATCATGAGATTATTCATTGAAGAAAATGCCTACAAAATGTATTTATTATCACCAAATTATGTTATTGAATCTAGTAAATATGTATTATTATGGACAAATAAATAAAATATTAGCTTGTATTAAATATATATTTTATTATTTACTCAACGAATTTCTGTCCATAAAAAAGAACTTTACCACATATACTGTGCAGATACAGTAGTTTGAAAACAAAATCTTTTCCAAACCCTATTCAATCCGAAAATCCTTTTTCTCAACCTGAACTCATCAAACCTTTCATGCACGTACTTCTTTTACTAACTCGACCACTTATAATTTCATTACATGATTGTATTAAGGGGGGTTAGTTGAAAGCGCAAAGTAGTACAATTAAATGAAAGTATACACAAATGAATTGGTTGGAACTGTGTTTCCCTTAAAATAGATATTCTTCACACATGTTTTACGAACTATATTTGCTTCCATTAAATAAAGTTTGATTACGATAGATTCGTGGAAATATTTATAAAATATATTTTTCTTTACGACAAATTTATAGCGACAATATTTTATATAGAAAAATTTGCTTTCAATAAATTTTGAAATAATCTTTTGAAATATTTATTCTAAAATATATTTTGAAAACATTTTATATTCTTTTTAATGCTATATTCAGTGTGAGTAGTTTTAGTGTTGTTTGGTTTAAAAGTAAAACCAATATCAAAGAAAAACAGAATATGAATTGAAAATAAGAAAAACATAATTCATATAAGTATAAGAAGTATATTGGAAAATGGTAATCTAAAAAACTAGGACGAGCACATAAATATACAACAGTTTGTTTAATATTTACAGAGGGGAAACACGACGGGAAGCAAATAACAGAAAAGCATTGCCTTGAGATCGCTCAGGGCATTTTATAAAAACTTGCCAAGTCGCCGGGATGAGAATAATAGCAAGTTTTTCATCTAGTCTAGACAGACAGACATACATACAAATCCATGAGAATGCGGAAAACGCATAATCCCGACTTACAAACACATAATTTCACCCTCCATCATTCTCCCCTCATTTTCATCCAACGATTATAACTCACAGAAATGCTAGATTTTAGGGTCCTACCCAAAAGAAATTGAGCTCAGAATGCCGTTTTATAAATGAGACAATATTGACACAATGCCATTCTTTTTATGCCTGTTTTGTCACCCACTTTGAAGAAGAAAAATGAGCTCTCGTCCCAATGCTCTTTTTACAGTAACGAGAGAGATGAAAAGGTAAATTTAATTTTGTTGAAAATTGACTGATGTCTGCCCAAAAGAGTGAATAGTAATTTAATTACTTTGATTACTAATTGTTAATTAAAAAGTTCCAAGTTTCCTACAAACTGTTCAATGCTCTTTTTATTTTACTTATATAATATAAAGTTTCTCATCAACTATTCAAAGATGAACTTTATTCATTGGAATATTGCTCGTTAGAGAACTGGTATAATTTACTTTTACAAAGAAAACAAATTGAACTTTTTGTCAATTGTCGACATCAGTCATATTCTAATTTCTGAATAGAACGTACACTTTATTATTGCTTAAAGTTATTCAATCCACTTTTAATTTTAAATTAACGAATGAATACTGATTTTGTTTGAAGACCAATTCAATTTTGTTGCTCCGGAATATTTTCTACAGGGTTAAAAATAGATCGAACAGTTTTGAACTGCAACGAGCAATATCAGAGAACTCTAATTAACTTAGTAATCATGTTGAATAAATTTAATATCTATTTCCTGTAGGCAAAATTTGCCCATGTTCACATTTCATTACAACTAGGCAAGCTAATAAAAATTTCTCTAGGAAAATGTAGTTTGCATGAAATTAAAACACCATGAAAAATAAAATAACTTTCTTAATTGCTTAGTTTAATAATTCATCTTTATTTATTAGATATTTTATTAAACTTGGCAAATATTTATTTTACCGGAATTGCTAAAAGAAGTTGTTCTACTTGTTGAATGTAATTACAGAAAGTGGTTTTCAATTAAATATTTTTTAATCATTGTAAGATATAAAACTCATGATGTGCTTTAATTAAATATCTAAATACCAGATATATTAAAGACTCAAGCTTTTCTATGAGAAGTATTACTCTAAAATAGGAAAGGCATAAAATTGCAAATCCCAAAAACAAAAATAAACTACGGGTGAGTGGCGGCACTATCAATTGAAGATGTGTAAACAGCAGCGTTTGTTTGAGATGTCACCGAAAATGTGTGCATTTTCGGTGGCGTATATATTACTGATTTGAGTTGGCGAAATGTAGACGGTCTTTTTAATTTTATGAAATATATATCAAGAATGTTTAAGGTGAAAATGCACCGAGTTCATTTTGATGTAACAAGTTTTTGTGACAAGTCAAACATTATACGTATTCAAGTCTGGTGCACGCGAATCAGAAAGCTATTAAACTTTACAAAGTTGCCTAACGTCACCGAAGTTCGAACGAAATTAGGTGATTGTTAGTAAGCGGAATATCAAAAGTTCTACACCAAGAATGGCGTGTCAAACAAATGTTTCACCCAATGGGAGCAACACCTTAGGTATGTACCTATATATGAAATTGGAATATCTAATAGTTACGGAACAAGTAACACGCTCTTGTGTTTAAAAGTTAATTACATTTTCTTTACTGTTGCTTTTGCGCGACGTGTATTTTAACAACCTTGTACCAGCAACAAAAGTTATTATTCTGTTTGACACTTCACATATACACGTTTTGTTTACATTAAACTCCTGGATCTTCTTTCACATACAAATTCAACGTCACTATCACACAAGAAGCACGAATTTCATTAATTAAAGAAGGTGTCTTTTATAATTATGTTATTTGATACATGTATCAAAGGAAATTTATTTAACTCAAGCAAAAATTAGTGTACTATGTTCATCTTAAATAATCAATTCTATATAATTTATAAAAAATAAAATTACAACAAAATTTATTACAATGCATTAATCAATCACATAAATATTCGAACGACATGTTTATGAGTCTATAACTCACCTAAATATTTTTTTTAGTCTACATGATCGATGTATACATATTGGACTACATATTTCTTTTTTATTTTGTAAGAGATCGGTGATTAAAAATGCTCGTTTTTTAATACTTTAGGAAAAATGAAAAGAAAAGTATGCGGTATACTTGTGAAGACGTATCAATTTAAAATGATTGATGGTATATAATCAATTTTTCATTTGACATGCGGTAAATTATTACTCGGGTTTGTAACTAGTAAATCTTATATAAGAATTAAATATTGGTGGAATCTGGGTTAGAATACGTAATTTATAACAACATGAAAAGGTTCGCAAATGGAAATTTTAGTATTCATTATTCAATTCAATTCCATTTGAGGCATAATTATACGAAAATTTTACTCTAATTTTCAATTTTTTATTACTTATTCAGAAACCTTGTTCACGATATTGAAACAAGGTTTACTATATAAAAGATAAAACGTATTTCGAAAACAGTATGATAAAAAATAATTCGAAATACTCTGAGCCAAGAATTTTATAAATTTAATAATGAAATTGCTAAGCAAAAAGTTATATACAAGTCAACAATAATAGCACCGGTGAACCATGATGGAACCGGATAAAAAAGTAAAAATAATGAAAATTCTTAAATCCAAATGAGAAAAATACAAAAAAGGAAAATGCGAAACATATCTACGTAGACGGCGGTCTACCTATAGAGAGACAGAAAACTTAATTCAGTATATTATGATTGTCGAAACAGTGACGTTCGCAAAATATTCTGGTCCACATGATTGAATTTATTGGAATTTATGAAAAAGCAACAACCGTAAAATCGTCCCGGGAGAAAACGCATTAAGCTGCCCATTGCACCGCACAACTCAGCACAAATATAACTTCGACGGAGCAAGTGAGATGAATATATTGTTTAACAATAACTATCCGCTATCTTTGTCTGGTTTGCGAGTATCTCAGAGGGCATCTCGTATTGATCATATCATCGCACACACAGGTTTTTGAGAACGATGATGAATACAGGGTAGAAACTGATGACTGGTGAAATGGTTTCAATTTTTCTTTAGGGATTTTCTAGAAGCAGGAAATGACGGATACACACATACGAGGAAGTGGAAAGAATGCCATTGGATACTTATTGCATGTTACGAATATAATGACGTCATCAGTCTCTCTGAATAGATAAGAATTCTTTTTACGCTTTGTTCGCGAGTAGTTTAGTTTAGAAAGAGAATACTATTACATAGTTAACACTGCAACGATAACTGCTACGATTTACTATAAACTAGATAACTATTGTTAGTTTATATATATTATTCAATAGGGGTTGCAATGTGTTTTGTACAGTTCCGGATTGCTTATAGGAATAAGCAACTATTATATATTTTAGATAACAAAAAAGAAAATATATATTTATGATATTTCATTATTTTATAATATAACTGTTGTGGTATACGAGATAGAGTAAAGGTTAGTGAAAATTACAAATTTAACAAAAGACGATTTTGATTGAGCTAGAATTGCGTGAAAGAAATGTTGTAGGCAAGCGTACAAGAGCGTGTATGAATTGTGAAAGGTTTAATATTTCATGGAAGATATTCAAAGTTGTAGTCGAATATTTAATATAATTTCATAGTTATGTATATTTATTAATAAAATTACAATTCATAGCTGTGAATTCCTCAGTGAAGAGTTGTGTAGTAGTGCAGTGATAAATTTGGCCATCTGCCAAGACCATAATATTGTTGCGAATATACATTAATTGCATAACATAGTCATAACGCGATTCGAAACATAAGCACATTACAACATAGTATTATTAATATGTTTACATTTACCCAATTAGTACCAGCATTAAAGTTGTTATTTAAGACGTTGCTCCATTTTATCTCAAACAAGTTTCAAACTAGGACAGATTGGGAAACTATCCCAATATTATTTCCCAACTATAAAACTAAATTGTATTCATCCTTAAAACACCACCAGTTATAATAAAAAAAAATCAAATTTTTACCAATTATTTTTATTTTATAATTTCACCTGCCATACACCATATTCAACGAAATATAATAATCCTTTGACAAACATAAGACTTAAAAACCAACACACTCTTTACAATTCCGCTCCCAACTTTTCCATCTCAAAAAACATACAACCTAAATAAATAAACTGCCTCGCTTGATATATGAACAATTACATATTATTTGAACAAAAAGATTCTCACCCACTGATGTATCCATCCAGTGCCCAACAACGTGTACAAATACCCGGAAACTAATAATATATCCAGTTCAAACAAACAATTCGATTGGTTTTCAAATCATGACGTGAAATTAATTTAAACTTTCTCGAGATCATCTCAAAGGTGTAAGGTTTCATATGATTGAATTATAAAATAAAATAAAAAAAAAACAGCCCTAACGCAGAATGGTAAACAAAAACTTGAACATTGGAATTTAATTTACAGACCTCGTCTGACACGATGCGCGCTACCAAACTCTTGGTTTGTAATATAGAGCACGCAGTATAAAGTTCCATGGAACATTTCTAATGCGCGTGTATGTGTGTGTGTGTGTGGTCACAAAGAATCTAATAGAATTAGTTACGAGTTCAAAGCGGCACTCCATATTTCATTGTCAACTACCATAGTTAGGCCAGTCGAAATAAAAGAGTGTTACACATTTTACGAGTTTGTTGATTTATTCTGATATATATACGGTTGCTCTGAAAAACTAGATGAGTAGATAGGTCAACTTAATGAAATGTGATTTTTTACCCATGTATACGAATTTAAATGTATCAAATTATTTAATAAAAATAATATACGCATTTATTGGTATTTTTTTTTAAATCAACTACAACTGCATCGTATATACGTGCATTGAAAATGCAAACAGAATATTTCAAAATAGCCGGTGACCTTATTAAAATATTTACTGTGAAATACACGTACTGCCAAAGCAAACATTAATATGTAGTGTGCTTGTATGCTTTCGGCTACTATGTACGTCTGCGAAATTTATTTTATAAAGTATAGAAAGTCTACCATGGCATGTATACCTGGCACTAGTGTTTTCAAACTACTGAAACTGAACCAAATAGCAAAAAATATCGAAACTAAACACTGGAAACATTGTCAATAAACAATGATCATCATAGTGCATTTGAACAATATTTGTTTGTACATTTCCAATTTTTTCCTCCCAAAGCATTACCGAATGTTTTTCCGGTGTTTTTAAAGTAGGTTTTATTGGTTTTGAAGTTTAATCAACAAATATTGCACATAGCAATAACTGCCAACAATATTTATGCAATTGTGTAGATTTTCAAGTAAAATATGAATAATTCATGTATTTATTAAACTTTTATTTTTACAAAAAATTTAAATAAGAGTTTTTTTGTGTACATACTTCAAATTTAAGAAATATATTGCTACGTATATAATAAGAATCGATGCAGGGAAGGTAAATATTTCCGTTAAAATCTCGAGAATTTATTCATGATTACAATATTTATTATTTTATATAAGAAAGTAAAAATTGTTCAGGGTTTTATTTCCGTGTGACCTAATGATAATTAATTTATCGACGTTTACTATCGTCAAAGCGTTTGGTTTGTCTGTGTATGTAATTGTAAAGGAAACAACATTGATTTAGGCATATTGTTCTCTATAGTCTATATGAACGCTGTCGTCAGCACCTCCACCATATAATACAGTAGATGTAATGTAGTGAAGAGACCGTCGCATGTGGATCTATATGGTTGGCATAGTAACGGGTTTGTATACATACTGTGTGTATACAAACACCTGTTTCTAATCGTGGCGTGTTCATCAGATTTGGTAGTGAAATACATTAAAATCAAATTTACTGTTATCGTAGTACGATTAGGTACGCCTCAAGTTGCAAATACAACCAATTATTTGTCAATTTGCGTATTTCGTTAGAAACATGTTGATTTCTTATTAGTTATAGAAAATAAAATAATCCCACTGTAATATTTTATTGTTAATAAATTTACATAATTTGTATAAGTGTCTGCATAGCTATTTAATGGTACAGAGCAACTAATAAATAACCGGACAGTGGATGCATCATGTCATATAAATTTAGATTGCTAGTTTTCGCTATAAAAATGCCATAATGGATGTATCGTACAGACAAACGATATTTCCACAGTAATAATTCATTAATTATCTGCGCTCGCATACAGTTGGTATGATAAATGATACTAGCGACAAACGATGACAGTTCTGGAACAAAGGATACCTTAACAACTCGTCCTTGTTTCTTGTTCAACCGACCACAAAGACAGCGGCGTCGAATTTTAAAAATCATTATTACTCCCCGAGGGAAACTATAAACGGAAATTCCCCTAATGTATTTCAGTAACAGGTATCATTTTATTAATGTTTGGTTCTTTAATAGATTGCATGTTTAAGTTCAGGTTTGTTGTTATTAGGTAATAAAATTGCTGCACGCAGGTAGGGGAATGGCCTGGTAATTGTACCACGGCAAATTCATAAATAGCGGCATTTTTTATCTTTTAAGTGGAATTGTAATAAAGAAATTTGAAGCCTTATAATGAATAAAATTTCATCTGAATTTTATGTATTTTCTCTTTGTAAATATGTGTACATAATTTAATACATTTAAATGATTCAATTTTCTGAATGCTTATATATAAATTATTGCTATATGTAATGTCGTTTGTGACTTACAATTAGATCAAAGAGTGACACTGAAAAGCAGGAAACGAAATGATCCACGCCACTGGTATCTTGTATCACGTCCATCTTCTCGTACTGTAAATATAACTAATGGGTTTTGTTTGAAATTTGTTCACAGCGATTCGGTACTTTGCGTGTTATCAAAATACCTCTAAGTTTCTACAGCCGCCAACAAAATAAAAGACTGTCACAACATCGACATGAAATATTCAAAAGTTTTTCAACGTAAGGATCACGTTGACGCTATTCATTTGCCGCAAACAGAAATCGATTATTCCCACAATGAGCCATGTACTTGACGTCATCTATCAGTCAATGCCCTTGCTGCATATCGTTTTAAATTTTACCAGTTTTACAAATTGATTGCTCGCTTTTCATTTTATCCATTTTCCATATTCTCATATTCTTTTTCTTTTGCAATTTGAGATAGAAAATAAATTAATTTATCAAGGGATATTATGTCTATACGATAAACATTTCGTTGATATTGCTTCAACGTTATATTCAATTTTTACTTTCTTATACGAAGTAAGTATTGTAATCATACAAAAATTCGGTCTCGAGATTTTAACAAAAAATATACATTTTGTCCTTCCCTGAATCAAACTGACTATTTTAGGAATGACGTCTGTGCGTGTTTGTATGTGTGTGTGTGTGTGTGTGTGTGTGTGTGTGTGTTTGTGTGTGTTTGTGTGTGTGTGTGTGTCTGTATGTGTGTGTTTGTGTGTGCGTGTATCAGTATGTATTTGTGTGTGTGTGTTAAGTTTCTTTAAATTGAGTATTAGAATAAAGTATATAAGATGAAGTGGTGGAACGCAGCTTTCTTTGATGTATTATTATTTTAAAGACTAATTTGGCCGTATCTTAGAAAGTGAAAATTTCTAAAATATGCACGAAATGCAAAATAGCTCTTTGCGAAAATACTGTGATTTGTCATTAAAATGAATACACTTTAATAACGCGTCAACCGAAACGGCAGCCAATTACAAATGCGAATGTAAATTTCAACGAACGAAACTCTCTGATCCCAACTTGCATAGAGTAGACGTACCGTCAGTTTGCGAACACGATTCCAATTAGTTATTTGCATTTTATTTAATTCAGGATTACTCGCTAGTACATACATAGATGAAATCGTGCAGGTTTTTGGCTTTGTCAGTGTTACGTCTTGTGCGTGCCTAGTGGTCTATACGCTCTTTTCTGAAAACATGCGTTTGACGTTTGTGCTACGCTCCACTGACGTACATTTGCCGACTGAAACTTTTTGGCGGCACGCAAACGCCTATTCAAGCTAAACGGTAGGTACTACAGCAGAGAAATAAGAATTTAAATCCGTTAACAGAAATATTTTTATTTGAAACAATTATTTTGATTAATTAATTTTAATATTGTCTAACAAATAAATAATAAATTTAATAAAAACTATACAATGAAATAAATGCTTTAAAGATGAGTGGTAGTTTGCAAATTAGCGTAAGAAAAGAATAATTGATGGAAGCGAAAGCAATACAATATAAATCTTGTTAAAAAATGCTATAACTCTTTTCTTCGTTTGCAATGAAAGAACTTTAAGAATAAAACCCTTTAAAAGGGTCGTCTATTATTTGTATATATAGCACAGTTGAAAAGGGCTATTAGTTTTTTTTTTTTTCGTTTCGGTTCGGAATTCGAAACGGTCACGCAGATGCAGATAACCCAGTTTACGTGTCACTCGATTAAAAATAGATTCGTTTCCGATGGAACTCAGAGTAGGAAATACGAATCGGCCTCATTCCTGCCGTTGATTACACCAACATTAAGGTAGCGGCAGGAATAATAATCAACCTTGACAACAAAGGGAATGAATGTGTGCCGTCGGAGAACAAAAGAATCGCGATACGTCACTTCTAATGATAGTCAGTCATTGGGAAGTAAATAAAGGGTACAAAAATCTAATTAAAAAGTATAATACGTATTTAGGCTTTGTTTTGCGAGTAATTGAAACTTTGAAATACTTTATTGATTTGCATTTTGAGATATCTTCTCAATTGTTGTCCGTGATAGGACTAGGGTACTCATACATATATATCGTAGAGGAAATTGGTAATAACATGGGTAGAAGATTTCTTACCTTGCTGGGATAGCCGTTATGCCTGAGCAACTTCTTGCAGCATTTGCCTCTGTTCTCGTAGTAAAACATTTGCACCATGGGACCTGTGGAACCGCTCACAGTTGCTAGCGGTGCTTGTGGTGGCTGGGCTGCTGCTTCAGTCGGTGACTGACGACGTCTTCGTAATGGTAAACACAGACAACAATAGCCGCGTGAGGTGTGCGTCGGCTGTTGATCAGCCGCTTCTAAAGCCTCGATCATATCACAACACTGTAACAGAAGAAAATCGATTTTAAATTTATATTTCCCGATATCAAGCACCAAATATAATTACTTTCTTCTACGCAGTAATAAGAATGTATTATAACCATGAAATTTTTCATTATAGCTTTTGACCTTCCCTGAATCGATTCTAACTGTGTGTGTGTGTGTGTGCATGTGTGGGTATGTGTGTGTGTGTGTGTGGGTATGTGTGTGTGTGGGTATGTGTGTGTGTGTCCCGATTCTGACTATTTTTGAAATGACGTCTGTATGTGTGTGTGTGTGTGGTTTTTGGGTGTGTGTGCCTAAGCGGTTGATTTTAAAATTTAAACTTAAGATTTGTATAGGCCTGGAAAGAGAACCTCTTATTTTGGAAAATAATATTCAAATCGGAAGTGCATGTTTATGCCAGTCTTTTTTTTTTTAGTTTGTAATAGTTTCAAAACATTATAATATTAATATTTCGCACAACTTTGGTTTGAAAATTTTGTTTCTATATTGGTTACAAGAAAATTTCAATTGAAATTTGTTCTTAATTTATTTACCTTCAGATGAACCATATCAACGGTACCTGTCAATTGTTTAACAAAAATAATAATAATTGGAGATTTAATATCTATTGTAAGTAGTAGTAATATATTTAGTGAAAAAATGTTTCAAAGGTTAATAAAATATTATAAATTAGTAATATAATAAAAAAATTGATATATATATATATATTATAAGTAGGTTTTTAAATTATATTAAAATTTATATTTCCTTGAACTATTCAAAACTTGTATTTGTATTGGAATATCCCTCATATCTAAACGAAATACGTAAAAGAATATTCAGTGTAAGTCATTGCTGATATTTTAATTTACAATTGTGGAGTTATAACTTGTACCGTGGCACGCTAATAAACGTAATAAGTACGAGTATTATAGGCTCGTATTTGATTTATCACAATACTTTTAACACTTGAACAAACTTTTTGATCATAATTTAACTAGTCGTCCGCAGTGTTCATAACTCAGGGTTCTCTAAAGCTTTTGACAGTTCTAAGAAAATTGAGAATCTGATTCGTCGCGTACGTTTCGTTCACTCTTTCACCCCAAAGATGGTATAGCCATACATCCAACGCCGTATACCTTAAACCCAACCTCTCGACCCATTTCTGTCATGATATCGGAACATAAGCGAATGGGAAATGTAATTTGTTTTAAACTCGGTTTTCTTACGCGCGCGACACCAACTTTTTATCTTCTGGATTTTCTTCCTCTCGGATTTTTCCTTCGTGACTTTATGACGTCATATCCAGCAGGAAATCGCTGAACGCGTATGAATACAAAATCATATTAGTATTGTGTATTGTAGGTAGCGTTGTAGCTTAGTTGACACGAATCACCTATCGTTTACTTGATAAAGTGATTTTCTACAAGAATACCTACAAAGATTTACAAATAATGCAAATATGCTTTCACATCCATTTATCGCTAAATCTGCTTTATACACATTCAGAATATATTATTCAAAAATGAAATTACTACTTTGGTGATTTATATAAATAATTAAATTTTGTAATAGTTAAAATCATTTTATAAATAAATAATTCATTTTATTCTCTGAATTGAATATTGAAATAATTAATATTTAAAGTTCACTTAAAACTTCTTTTAAAGAAGATGTCATCAATTTTATATATAAGTACTTCATGAAAAATAAGAAAAAGTAGAATAGCTTATGACATGAGGTTATAAAATTCTTTATTCTATTTCATGCATAAAGTTTTATGGACATTACAAATTTATACACCTAAAATTCTTGAAATATGTCTCTTTCAGCGACCCAAACAGACCCTAGACGATGCTATCTTCATCACATATTTAACGGAGAATATACTAATTTTATCACTCTGCTAAAATTGAATCATATTCCCGTGGTTATTTATTGTTTAAATAAATTTATAATACACGTAATATATTAAAGAATATATTATTATTACAATATCAAATTGCCAGGGAATAAAAATTAGATATCAAATAATAATATTAAATTCTCCATAAATTTTCTAGAAAACAATCAAATTTAATAGCTCTCCCACAACTATTATTCTCCATTAAAAAGTAACGTATATATACCTATACCAAAGTAATATAGTAGTGTTCACTTATCCTGAACTCGTTTATAACGAATTCACGGTTATAACGAATCTTTCAGAAAACACTAATGATATCCTACACGTATCCCTTGCACCTTGTCTTTTATAGCGAGCCTTGGATATAGCGAGCCTCGGATATAGCGACCCATGTTGAATGTCAAAATGACATTCGTTATATCCGTACAATGTATTAAATATCCATCATGTACAACTAAATAAGTTTATGTTTTTATTATCAAGTTTAGTACTACTGATAGCAATTTAGGAAAACAGTATTAGTTGTAGCGCCTCCACCAAAAAAACATAAAAATATTTTTTATTTCAATAAACATGTTTATGGAGTACTGACTGAAAAACCACGCGAATAAAATCCTTGGTGTGTGTAAAGTTAAGATGTAGGTCAAATGTAAACAAAATAATCTTCATATTATGCACGCAACAGCATCGCAAGCACAAACCGAGCACGACCAACTAACTCCAACCGGTGGCAGGTATATTATAAAACGACCAGGTTATTTACGAAACAATACTACCTTGTTGGTCTTTGTTCGTCGACAAAGCAAACAATATGTTTTAGAAACCCGTAACCATCGTGCTATGGCATCCTGGCTCATAAATTATTTCGCTGCACAAAAACAACTCTTTTCGAAAAACGAATGATTTATTGATCGAACATTGTGAAACAGTCGATTAATTTCGGTTTTATAGAAAATTTACTAGTCATTTAAATAACAACCTTTTTTTACTTTCATAACTTAAACATATTTAGAAATAAATAAATATCAATTCAATTCATCAGATTTTTATTGCAAACAATAATAAACATAAATGTGTAATAATTAAATATTGTATTTACAAAAAAGAAGATTTTTAAATATGTCATATTTTTTTATTCGAATAATTACATAAAAAAATTGATACAAAAACGAGGAATTAAGCTTCTTTATATGTATAGTGGAAGAAGAAGGATATTTGCATAACTAAATGTTAGACTATATATCAAAATATTTAAACTCATGTGGCCTTAATGAGAGTATTGGCTGCATATAATTTAGAAAATATTTTTATTTTTATTTATGACTGAATTGTATGTCAAATTTATAACAAAATTGTACCTTGGGACACATATTTAATCAAAATATTTATGCAGTGAATACAAATTTTGTACCCAACGAATTTATGTGTTATGCGTACATATATACATACATACATACATGATATAGTAGTTGGTATATACCTAAGGTAAATATGTTATTAAATTTATTATGTGACAAATCACATGACAGGAAATTAATATTCCAAGTGAAACTAAATTTTTGAGCAGGCCAAAACACAAGCACATGAATAAACAACCATCAAACCGAAGTGAACTAATGAAATACCACCGCAATATAAATTAAATTCCCCCGGCATAGCTTACCTTGATTTATAACTGTTTCTCGATAAATGATACACGAACACGTAGACAAAATTCACATGTTTACACTTGACATTTGACACTTAGAACAGACACTTAGAAAAACTCGTAAGCCGAGGTTATTTACAATAAGTTGCAAAATAAAATAAAAATCGCAATTTGATACTTTCAAAAACTACCTGTAGCACAATAACAAAAATTTATAATAATTATGTTATATTTGATATAGATCAACAGTTCTACAGATTTAAAAGACTTTTATTACTATAGCGTGTTAGTATATTATGAGATGTTTTTTAGGAAAGTTAAAAATTGGTGTTATAAGATGAGAGCAATTGTTTCTCGATTGTCTTTTATAGGAGACCACATTTACACAAATCTATACGGATGGTAATTATGATTTGTATATGTATATAATGTTGATTGCAGGATCACGTGATTCTAGATACGAGGTTTTGTATTGTAACGGTATACACTTTTACAGGGCGAGTCCGTACGTCGTTCTAACGAATACATCGCGGCGAACTAGACTAATATAGGCGACGTGACGTAGTACGTGTGACTACCGCTAGAGGCACTGAACTTGAGCATCTTGCCGGCGTCGCTTGGCGCCCCGGCGCCGGAGTAATCGCGCGTCTTTCCGGGCGCAAGCGCGTTGTCCTTGGCAACCGCTTCCGAACCCTCACAGCTCACAAAACATACACATCCACGCATACACACAAAGATATGCTATTATATGTACATCTACTACGCACACATACATGCAAAATGCATTGAGTGTATACGTATGAAGAATACCAGGGCTATACATATGCGTATTGTCAAGGGGCGAATGTCATAGTAAAAAGAAAAAAATTAGAACTTTGTTTGTTTATTTTGTGCAATATAGAAATATGATTTATTTTTGTACACATATACTGTAATCAAAATAAATGGAAATATTGACACTTTATAACAATATAAAGATATACTATATTGGTACAGTTTGAACGGGGGAAAGGGAGAAAGGGGGAAGATTTTAATTCTATTTTTATAAAAATAAACATTTCATTTAAAGCAAAGAGTTAAAATAATTAGGAATTCCCTGATACAATCTCAAGAAATCATCGGGGAAAATGTAATATTTCATTCTAGTTTCACGACTTTTTTTTACTTTCTTTTTCAATGCGCTGTGAAATGCGGCGTTGTTATATTAAGTTCCTATGGGAGAAGTACCTTAAGAAGCTTACGGGATCTTATATTGCGAACAGGGCTCACGAAACTTGTCTTGAAGTATAATCTCCAGTAGACGATATTTAAATATTGAATTGCATTGGTAACTGATTTACGTGGAAAGTTTTAGAAAATTACCAAACTATTGCATATATTCAAGTGAAAAAAATATGTTACTCGGTTATTATGCAAATAAGTTTTGTTGAATAAAATAATTGCATCTGAACCGTAAAGATAATAATTTCTTTGTTAATTGTTAATTATATTTGGATCAAATTTGTTCCAAATTGAATTTTGGTTAAATTTCATTGTAGAGCCTGTCGTTGAATTCAATTGTGGTAAAATGCATTACAAGCAACTTAAATTGAATTTAATTTCGATCGACAAATTGTAGACACTCGTTGTTTTAAACACCAACTTTCATGAAACTATACTAAATCGTAGTATATGTTACCATATACGTGCTTGCCCATTGAAATTTAATTATATTATTAATTGATTGTGTGGTTCGCAATTGGTGAAACATATTTAAATAATAAAACTACTTTACAATTTTTACGCATTCTTAGTTATTATTTATTATTTAAAAAAATATATTTAACAATATTTACAACTATTATTTAAGCAAATTACCATTTTAGAAAATACATTAAGAATGTGTTATTTTTCCTACGACTTCGATTACGTTTAGTTATAAAAGTAATATTTTGCAAACATGCGAAAGAATCGTTTCTCCAATATTTATTTAAATAGTTCCAAAACGAAAATAATAACAATAAACAAGACAATATTCATAAATAATTCAGAAAACAAACATCCCTATTATTTCCTGTTAACCTTAACAAACACACAAACCTCTTGGGTACGTATAGGCAGGCGTTTATTTGCCGTGTGTATAAGATAACACGACTATTCCACGCACACACCAACAATTAATGGTGGGGCTTGATCATTCCAGCATCTGTACAGATCACGCAATAATATTTAGTGCGTCAGTCAAGATGAAATAGGTCTTATACCACGTAACGGAGGGATCTTCACAACTTGCGCTGCTTGACGTGATAATTACGAACTACAATTGGACCTCTACACCCTTAAATAGGGCGCGTGCGCTCTAGATTGTATTGTGATAGCGCTTAGGGGTTTTAACTGCTACTGTACTCGAGCTTTGTATTTGCATATCGTTTGGTTTTCGGGGTAGATAAGTGCGAGCAGAGGGGCAACATAGAGCACGCGGTGAAGGATATTGCTGCGTAAACACAGCGATACTCTTGTTGTGGGAGTTCACAGGAGCTGTACATAAGCTTTGGCACTAACTGTTGGACTTTAGCTTGATTTGAGTTTGAATTGGTATAATTCTTTGTATGAAATATGATATAAATAATTTTAGAAACTAAAACTATAAATATTGTAAGTATGCTAATAAAATAGCGTATTGTAGGGGTGCGATAGAAATACTAGGATCGCTTAATGTATTCTGTAAAACTTGTGAAGTACTTCTTATAGCTGGCATCTAGGAGGCGCGAACTTTTGTTTCATATAATGTAGTTATGGCATGAAATATCCAGTGCGCGAATGTCACAACTGGAGGAAAAAAAGTAGTTCGAAAAGAATACAGCAGACAAGTTTTGATCCCGAGTAAGTTACGACTGTTGGAGGATGAATGGTGGTCTAGCGCATGACAAGGGTTAGTGCGCGCTGCTCGAAGATAACGACCTGGGTACCAGTGGCAAAGAGAATGATGGCCACCGTTCGGACAGCCTGATAAAAATGTGAAAAGTCAAGAAATGTTCATGGGATATTTATCACACACGTCGACTGGTGGATACTTTCAAGGTTAGTTGTTACGATGCGACGGTGCAGGGGAGCTCTTCTTTTATAAAATAATAAACACTGAAAGATATCGTAGTTTAAAACAGAAATGAAAAACATATGAATTCCAGTGAAGCAATAAAACCAGACAGCTATAGAGACACACGGACGTACTTTATATATCATCTTGGCAGAATTACGAAATACTCTTATTATATTATTTTTACAACTATTATATATTTGATGTAGCTCAGACTAATGCAATAAAATAATATATCTGCAATGTCTTACCCTGAACTTTCTTTTGTGCATTTTGTTTAGATAAGAAAGATATTAAAATGTGTCATATTTATTATATTTTACACTTTTTCACTAAATATATTTCTTACAATAGTAATTAAATAACAAATTTCAAATTATTTGCATCTTACTAAATAAAAACACTTAGAAATTTTCACAAAAGTTTCTAATGTTCCGACGTGTTTCGACCTCTTAGTCATCATCAAGTGTTTCACCAAGTGCCAACCACACAAGCAATTAATAATATTTGCGTCTATTTTGATTTTCATTTAATTATTGACAGGGATAGTAACCAGATTTTTATAAAAATAAATAAAACAACAGCCATTGTTTTGTAATTCAGTATGAAAAAATTCAGACAAAAATTGGGCAAAATATTGATATATTTCATTTTATTATAACTATTTTACCGTAAGTTAAAAACTGCTTCGGTAATATTGCAGAAACCGCGAAAACCGAATAAAATAAATACGCATTACCAGTTTCTTCTTAAATAGCAGTTTATCTTACTTGACATATATAAATATAAAGTTTAAGTTTAATAATTGAGGTTTCAACCATTAGGCTGTAGAACGCTCACACACATGCGATCACATGCACACACACGCGCGCGCACACACACACACACACACACACACACACACAAACACACAAACACAAACACAAACACACACACACACACACACACATACACACACACAAACACACTCACACACACAAACACACACACAAACACCCACACACACACACTCACACACACACACACACACACACATACACACACACACACACACACACATCCATACACATCCACACACACAAATACAATTAGGCTCGATTCATGAAAGGTAAAAAAGTATATTTCGAGAATTTTTATTCTTATTATTATTACAATATTTACTTATTACTTCGTATAAGAAAATAACAATAAACAACTAGTTTCGTATGTATAGTTTAATATCAGCGATAATGTCTACATAAATCTAAATATTTTTCAATACGCTTCAATTCAATAAATTGTCTAAGAGCTTGCTTTATAATACAAACTACGTTGACCTGAGTAAGGCAAACGGTGCTTAAGCTTTCTATATAACCCATTTGCTGAAACAAAAAACGCTATAACGTACGACCGAACCGTATATCGCTATACATCATATTCGTGTTGCGCGAACGATCCCGTTAATATTTGAATCGCTGAAATTATTACATATCTTAGTGTCATAACTCATATAAGAAGTAGATACGTACAAGGGATGGGAGCAAGAATTCCCCAAGCGTTTTGTCCGTGCTTCAAAGTGCCCCAGTGCACCGAAACTCGGACAGAGCCAAAAGAGAAGAAGTATCAACATAGTATGAGTAAGTATTTGTCAGTGGCTATTTGTGTACATATATGTGTGTGTCTCCCAGTAGCGTAGAGTAACTCGATGAAGTTATATGCCGGTGATAGCTTTTCTTGAAATAAATAACCATTTTTAAATAAGTAAATATTTAATATAGATATATGAATAAATTTTTGTTTGATGGATGTGCCCTTTGCTTCTTGTGCAAGTAGTTTTATGTATGCGGAATTTTTTTTTGTTGGTTTTTTCTAAGACGAAATCTTATATACGCCACTGTGGTTGTATGTGTTTTGGGTATGTGTCGGTTTGGTGTGTGAGATATTATATGGTCCAAGACTCTGACATATGCTCGGTCATCTCTGATTCTATCTCAAGGCTAGTAATTTTTCTTCAGTTTTTTCCTGCTAACTTTTTCGGTAAACGTCGAACGAACAGTTTTCCCTGCTGTGCCGTAGAATACCGCCAAAGATACCTATACTGCCTTCTTTTTCTTACACTGTGGGGATGCTCTGGGGCTGACTTATACTTTAAGATATATGGCTCGATTGCTCGTTATCTGACTTAACTTTTAACTGAACTCGCCACCTCGTTCCACTATTCTGGAGCTGAACAATTGGCCGGTGCAATTCAAAATGATAAAGTTACTAGCTTGCAAGTTTGGAAATTAACTGGATCTGTCATAATTTCATAGCTCAATTTATATGATTCCTTCTAGCCATATCGCTATCCCGACGAAAATCCTGCATTCATCAAATTAAACCGTACAAAAACAAATAAAATGTGCACAACAAAGTTCGTCAATTCGTTAATATATTGATTGAAAAGAAAATTATTGCTTGAGAAGATATCACAAACTGAATCGTGTTTGTATATCGGATGATAAAACGTATATCGTGAGGACGAATTTGAGTCATGCTGAACAACGAGCAAGTTAGAATTAGTGAACCACATAAGCGATGTATCACCATTGTTGGCGTAGAGCTAATGAGCTTAACAGTTTCGTCGTGATGTAACTTTGATACACTTACACATAGAAGCACTCACCATTACCAATATCCTGTATATGTTCAATCAATACGCGAGCCACAAATATGAATAATTAATTAATAGACACAGTCTCTTGGAGTAACCGAACCACCCAACACATCTCTGACTTTATTCACTGATAGGTTACGTAATAATTAACAAGCTTACAATGCTATACTAGTTTCTCGTGGCATTGTAACTTTCACTCAACTTTGTCAACCATTACATGATTGGGAATTAATCTCAAATGTCACAAAGTAGCAATAACAAATAATCTAGATTTTGATGAGATATTATATACTGTATAAGTTTCTGTAATATTAGATTCAAATATTAAAAAAATAAATAATAGTTAATACAAAATCATTTTTCTTATATATAATCTTACGTTCCTTTATTCATTTCTCAAAATATCTGTAATGGCTTGCACTGAAATTTCTTATAAGTATTTTGTTTAAATAACAGCGATATGCAAATACAAATGTTGATTATATATTTTAAAATAAACTATAAACCTAAAATCATTTTTATTATTCGTATAAGAAAGTAAAAATGCATGATTCTTTTTATTATTTATTGAATTTAGTTTTAATTAAGATCTACTAAAGAATGAAATGGTGGAGTAATTGAAGAGTAACTCATCATCAACCTTTTAAATATTATTGAAATATTGAAATGTACTGATTGATGAGATGTAGGCAGGAGAATACTAAATTCTAAGCATAATAGAGTGAGGAACAATTCGATAATGAAAAAAAAATTGCAATTTTAATGAAGGCCATTATTCCAATGTGAGTAATCAGCCGCCGCTTTTCGTTATTGGCCAATCAGGACGAGATGTTTCCTTGGTAACGCGAGAATATTCGCCGTTGGTCTGCATCTGCAGCCGTTGCGTCTGTTTTCGTCACTGACAGAGGTCATGTTTAACCAGAATTAAAAAGGACCTTTTATGAATTCTCTCGCTGTTGAATTGCTCTAGAGAAGGTCTCAAGTTGAGAGAATCTTTCGTCTCCTCAACACTTATGCTGCTCTTCTTCTCGCACTGCACACGGCCTTAAATCGCGCACCACGGATTAAACGGAATAATTGCTTTCGTTTTATACTTTGATTTGTTTCCCAAGATTTATCGACTTCAATTGGACTACAGCGCCGCGGCTGGCGTACCATAGTCCCAAAGGAAATTGCAAATCTTTTAACTGGGGTTTTATAGAAATAACTTATTTCATCATTGTGTTTTATCGTATCAGCGCTAAAGCAGCTTCTCATTAAATTTCAATTTTATTTTCGCTATTCAAATCAACTTAAAATATAAATATATTTAAAATATAATATCCATGTTAATTTGCTTTAAAAAAAGCTAATTACACATAACGAATTAATTTTAATTTTGACAAACAATAGCAAGTTTAATACTGTAAGAATGTAAATTTGTTCCTCTAATACATTTAACTTGAGACTGATTGCTATGCATGACAAAGTTTAATCTCAATCAACTTCGGTTCTTCGGACAAATTGGACGTCAGAAAATTACTAATAAACGTGACTCGATTCACAAAGCGTGGAAAAGTATTTTATGCAAAAATTAAAGCCAGCCATTTTTCAAAACGTTGGGTATTTAACACCTAATGAAGTCGAATCTCTTCGTGAAAAGTTACAAATATGAATGGAGCCGCGTTACACATAACTTAATCATAGTGATTTTGAAAGGACTAGATGAATATTCAGACAATTTGTCATCGTTTACATGAATTATGTTTTTTTTTTGCTTTTGTTTATTCTTTTGAGCTATTCTTCATATTTAACCCGTTAAAAGAATTCTCTTGTATTTGATGTACCATTAAAAAATAGTATAGATAGTAAAATAAATATGAATATTTAATTTTTATTATGAATTTATTTTAAATTTTGCTGAAATATATTCATTACCTTGTAAGCATAAAATCATGTTTGTCCCTTGTAATAATATTGTTGTTTTTTATTTAATTAACAATATCATAATTGAATTTGCATTTAGGATGATAGGAAGGACGACAAAAGTTTGATATCCGTGTATGTTGGGTATTGTTTTGTTTGTAACTAATTTCTTATCAAAACTTGATATACCTGATGTATAATTCAGGAAAACCATTACGTTGTAGAGCGGCCGCGGGACATATGCGAAATAATGGTAAACATAGGTTTTTATCATGCATTATTTTACAGTAATAATAAGTGAGCAAGTTACGTTGATAGTGCGATTTTAATTAGAATATGTTTAATTATTTAAGAAATATATAACTAAGTATAGTAAAATGCAATTATTTCTTATAATGCCAAAAGAAAATTAGAATATATAATTTATTGCTTAAGTAGCAGGAACGAAATAAATTAACTAATATAAAAGATGTATGCGAGGTTCTATAATTTTATTTGCTACTGTAAAATGGTTTGAGGTGTGCAAAATGTTGTTATTCCATTAAATTAGATTTTCTCAAAATGAGCCACCTAAAGAAATGCGTCTATTTAAACACGCAAGTCTTCAAACATAGCATTTCACGAAACTTTCATATTAGTACGAAAATAAATGCAAACTGTGTTTCTCGTCGGATTACGACTGAAATAACGCGTCAAATAAATGCTTTCAAGCTCCGACGCGACGTGAACATCTAACCAGCAGAATTTTCAACAGAATTCAAACACAGTGGATTGTCCAAAATAATGCTACAATCTCTTTTTAATTCGGATAATTCAAATAAAACTCTACCAAAATCACAATGTCCAGCATATATAATATATATGTCTGATACATTATATTTAGAGAACAAGGCGTAAATACTGAATATAATAGAAATATACACAAAAGGATTATTGTTTTTATTTTTTTATTTTAAAATAATTCCTTGTTGCTTTTTAATTCATTGTGATTATGTAATGTTTATTTTTAGTTGGCGCCTTATTATAATGTTCTCGTAACATTCTTTTTAATTAGTACTTTTTACAGTACTTGTGTTGAAAAAAGTTAGATTACTTTTATAATATGGTATATAAATTCTAATCCCCATTTCAACATATATAGTTTCTAGTGTAAGATTCTGGAAACTCTATCCATGTGTACAAGAAATTCTATTAAGTTGGACGTGAGTTGCAAGAAAAGAAGCATCGCTCGCCAGGAAAACACCGGTAGTATCAACACCAGTTTTTTTTTTTTAAGATTTTGATTTATTGTACATTAGAAGAAATACGACAATACAATTATAATAAATTTCTAAACTTAGTATAATTTTTCATTTTATTGTTTGTAATGGCTAAAAATGATAATACTACATATTTTCACATTTTAAATTCTTTTTGGATAAATCCATTCCCATTTTTGCTTTATTCTTGATAAATCTGCTTAAAACATCTTACACCATGGGCAAAAGCTGTGCTGAATGTTAACTATGACAAAAGTAATTAAAAAAATAAAACACGTAAAATTTAACGAAAAAGATTCGAAAAGAATCCCACGGTGTCTCTCATGTCATGAATACAAATATTGTAGTTACAAAATCAATGAATAAGAATAAAACGAGTAGATAGTAATTACATTTTCAGATATAATCTGTTCAAAGTGCAAGAGGGACAGTTGGTCTTAATCGAGATTTGAATACATAATAATACAGATTTTCAACATACAGATGCTCATCTTTCTGCAAGCATTAATAGTACATGCAAAAAATGAGCAAAATTCGTTCATTCAGCAAAGAAATTATTAGAGTAAGAATTGCTACATAAAGAATGGAATGGAAGTATAAAAATTAACATTTTTATCTCAAAAGTTCTAACTGAAAAATAAAAAATCTTTCTAACACCTATTGGATGGCACACCAGGTATCTACAGAGATTCTAATGAATAGGGAAGCTGAAGGAGTGAAGGTAGCACATGCGTAATATGACATCAAACATCACGAGCTCGTCGTGGCGGCAGAAGCAGAATTACCAGTGAGATATATTTGTAACTAGAGAGACTCTTCACCCACAAACCCACACCGAGACATGCAGCGGTGAAGCTGTGCCTCGTTCTCGATGTCACGTACCAAACAACAAAGCAATTATTTAGCATGCGAACTCGCAAAGTTTACGCGTGTTGCAAATGTGAAACATGATAGAATTACGACCAACTCTGTTCCGTCATCCAGCCGACTCTGATATTAAAAAAGACATTTATTACGTGACAACCTCATGTTGAAACCTCTTCGTTCCTACGACGGGGTGGAACCCTTATTGCTCTACACTCCTAGTTTACAGAGTATTTAGATATAATCAGTACCGTACTTTTACATTTTGATTCTCAAATATTATATTTTAAATGAAACGAAATGTAGGATAATTTAAATTCGAAAATATTCTCCGAAATTGAGGACTAAACTAATAATAATAGCGACTAATAAGATATTTTATCATTTAACTAAATGTTATAAAAGAAAAAAACTAAATACGCGTCTGTTTGAATACTTGCGGGGGGTAAATTTATATTTTATGATGAAGGATATGAAAATTTAGTTTCAGCACCATTTTCCATTTGCGAAATATATATTTTTTAACGATGTAGATAACAGATAAATAAAACACACAGTTGATAATTTATATGCAAAGAGAAATGGTATAATCTTTTCAACATTTCGGGGAATGAAGATGGAGATTAAAAACACATTTAAAAATATAAATACGACTACGTCCGTTCCGACAGGCATAATGATTAATTTTTCACGTTCCATTCTACTACAAAATTAATCACTTTTCTCTCATTAGGACTGTATTAGGGACTTCATTTACATACAGATGACAAATGAACTACTTGTATAGCAATGATACAATTAGATTCACCAAATATATCGTCTGATCATTCATCAATTTTTCAAAAATTATTTTTATAGAAATATGTGTTTATTTTACTTTTAATGATTGTAACATTTTGTATACATAATGATAATCTAAGTTGTAAATTGAATAATGGTAAATTATTTTTGTTACTCCATTAAAAATGATTAATTTTATATTAATATACAAAAGATGTAAGCATGAGCTTGATGTTTCAAAAATAAATAAATCGTAAACTTACTTACATGCCGTATAAATACACACATTTATAGTTTCACAACATTTTAGTTTTTACAAATTTAATTAAATTCAACGCAAACGCCAAACAACATTCGTACATTAACTGTGCAATTTCCTCACACGAATTGACTCGAACATAAGACGAATTTACACCTATTTAGCACTTGCGCCAGTAAATTGCAATCCCGTGTATTCGGTTTACTAAATTGTAGACTGGTTTTAGTACAACTATTCACTTAAAATTTTGTTATTTGCTTTAGTGAGTCTCGAGTACTGCACACATTTAGCACAGTTTCACCGTCGGAATATAAACAATAACAAACACATGTAAACGGAAGGACCGATAAATTCGTTGCAGTTACGAAACACTCAATTAACTTTGCCACGGGAGCTGATGAGTGCGGGAAGGTACAATATACAACACCCATACAGGAATACACAACAATACAAATTTGTTACAATGCAACTACATTTGCTTTTAAACTAAACTTATTTCGTCATGCCACACAATAAGGGTGTTTTTTTGTTTTATTATTCGGTTTTTCATACATATATAAAATAATTTTTATGGATTGTAATACGAATAAAATAATTAGTTTAGATATTAAAATAATCAATTAATTTCAAATTCGGGAACAAAACATACAATATTCGCGATTTAAGTCGTTTTTGTTTACGGGTGATCCCGCTCTCGTAAGTTTTTTATAACCAGATATATTTTTAGTAGTATTCATCATGAATTACGAATTTAGTAAAATAATAATAGCAAAAGAAATACAATAGTAAATTACAAAAATTCATCTTTAATAAAAAAATTAAATATCTTTATATTTATTTATTTATATTTTGTTAAAATATTCAAACAGTTGTGAAGCCATGTTTCATTTCGTTTTTATTTACCTTTCGAAGCGATATAATTATATTTGTATAAGGTAATATATTTTTAATTGAGTTTTAATTTAATTTATAGAAAGGAACAAATTATATTACTTCAGCATCTAGTAGAGACTCTTTGAATTACTTTAGCGAGTAAAATCAATATCTGTGTTAAAGACGGTAACTTTAGCGTCGCGACGCCTGCAGTTTCAGTTTTAACCGCCATCTTTTGTTTAAAAGTATGAATTACAATATTTGTAAAATAGGCATCGTCTAATATTAAGAAATGTTTTCAAAAAAGTATCCATAAGTGACACTATAAATCGTTTTTTGTTATTAAAAAACTTAAGATATAAAAATATTGTTTTATATCGTATTCATCATATGTTATATACAGTTGGGTTCCTGTTTCTTTGAATATATTTTTAATTTAATAACAAAATTATTTAATTCATGAATGCCCTTGTTAATTTTAAAATATATATAATCATATTGAACTTATGCCTTTTAGTAAACAAAATTTATGATATTTTGTAGTAGTATAGGCAATAAATAATTGAGATAATAAATGCCAATCCTTACACTTCTATATAAAGTTCTAGCTTAAAAATACATTTGAATATTGAACAGTTTAGGCTTATCTGATAGTGGATTTTTGGAAAATAAACAGACAAGCTTTTAAACAGATATAAATAGTTGGTTAGCCAATTACATGTCCACAAATTTATATATTATAACTCTTTTACCTAAAGCAATCAATATGAACTCCTTTGAGATCAAGAGTCACGCAATAAGTTATTCTCGCGTTACGTGTTACAGTTTTAAAAATTACACCACTGAAGTCTCCCATAAATTACAGGCTAATTTTACACTGCTGAATAACTAAAAATAGCAAACAGAAAGTTTTTTCTAAGTTTCAGAGAAATATTGAATAAATAATTAATTAAACACATCTATAGCTGACATTAGGAATAATTTGCAAATGTTAACATCACATGTTGTTTCAATCTATACGAATCTAATTAATCTGAATCATAATTAAAACTAACCAGGCCAACTGTTGCGCTGCCTATTTCGAAGAAACACCCACCGAACTAAAACAATATTTATGCTAGGAAAAAAAAGAACTGTAATGTTACCATTACACTTATTAGGCGGTGTTCTTGAAAATCTGACGTCAAAAGTATTAACTGATTACTAATACTACTGTTTCTATTTTTAATTGCTTATTAACATATTTCTACATACTACCGATAAAGTACTGTTGAATTCTGAACATTGTTTATAAAATGTTATTTCTTTGTAATTCATACATATATACATCACGCATATATGACGAAAATTTTACAAAAAGTCTGATCGAAAATAATTAAACTTAAAACAAATCTTGGCACAAGTTGTGCGACAATTACTGAAAATAAACTGGACAAATGTACGAAAAATAAAAATGTGGAACTGTTTTAATATTATATTTAATAAATATTTATAACTTTGGACTAAGAATTACGATATTTAAAATGACAATTTTACAATAACGCATCAATTGATTTTTATTCAGTGACCTTAGATTACATTGTACGAATTTATCTAAATTATTAATAAGATCACGTTTGTAGACTTCAGCTACCGATCGGTTAAGCAGACAACGTTAGCGAATAGACCGGTAATGTTATCGATTGATGCCTCCGTGGAAGCATCCGATACCGCGTTCCCGACTAAGCGTGACCGAAGACATAAAGCACTGTACCATAATATAATGAGACGCACACATAAGCGATTGCACCCTTAACGTATGTACATATTTATTTTCATATTATACAATTTCATACATTCTTTTGTCCGTACAAAATAAGTGGGGGAAGAGATATTTCATTTTCTGTTTACGGTTCTACACAAATATTACTGGAATTTATATTGTTCTAGTAGTTTTAATTATTATTAATGGCATCCAGAGAATTTTTGGTTAAATATATTTATTAATTAGTAATTAAGACGTTTAAACAATTCATGCTTTTCAACAATTAATTCTCAGAATAAATTTTAAATATGAGGTACTTTTTTTAAAATTTATTATTTCATTTAAAATACTGCCATTAATTGTAGTGCCAAATGTATTTGAAAATACTTTTTACTAAACTTAAAGATGATAGTAAGCCGAAATGTAAATACAAAGTATTTATCTTTATAATTGCAAACATTAAACTCTCCTACTTCGTAATGCCATTACATCGTAGAACCACTCAACCACGTGCAGTTCCACAAAAAGGGATTTATATTTTCCAAATGGAATTCCCATTGAAGACTGTTCATAAAGTTCATAATGATGGTTTTACTTTGTAATACGAATGCAACTTTATAAGCCATATATATATAACTCCATTATTATCTGCACGGTTATTTAGTTGGCTGCACATTCAATTTAACAATAGAATTTAAAAATATTTGCCGAAATCTAAAATCTGAATTCTTGTGAAATTGGAATTTTAAAAATGATAACGAAATTTTCAGTGCATATCAATCGTTTCCGAAAACTTCCATTTCTATTCAACAATATATTATTAGTAACACATATTTGCTTAATATGTGAAGCAGAATGAAAATTGTATCAATCATAAAAGCTGTTCAGAAAATACGTGCTTAAAATAATTAATTGGATCTAGCGAAATATAAGATAAAGTATATTAATCGTTATGCTAGTTTTGTGTGTTATAAATTGTTGATCGTCAATTTAACCATTGACAGAATAAAGAAAACAAATTTTCATATTATAAATAATAAAAGATACAAGCACACTATTTAAAGGTCAATCAATTACCTTGTGTTTAGAGACATGTATTAGACAAATTTGTTTTATATTTCAAATAGCTTTTTAGCATTAATTAGACCATAGCAATTAATTTGCGATTAATCATACAATTTCAAGGTCATTTTGACAAAGGAAAACTGGTGAAAGCAGGACAATGATGTAATTGTTGTGATAAAAACACAACTATATATCATTCGTGAAAAATAACATAGATAATCCGAAAATATATCATGTCTTTTTTGGTGTCGCTTCGCCTGAAAGCACTATTGAGTTGGTCGAGGGTTACGCAGCAATCGACATTTAGTCAAACACGACTGGCAGGCAGAGCAAGTTCGTTACTACAGGGTGTTCGGACGAACGCACCTCTAAAGCTCCCAGTTGGTTTATAACCATCGTTTTGATGAATAGCCGTCAAGTGTCCACCGGCATGACAACGTAGGACATCATGCTGATAAAGCTTCAGCGGTATCAAACATGCCACTAGAATATTTTACAATTTTGAATATATAACGGATTATTATAATCTACGAAAAACAAAAGCCAAACCTATCAGTAAAATTAACAAAAAAAAAATTATTTCTGTAAAATTCTAACTTATTCAATCAACAACGGTTCTTATACTACGATACAGAATAAAAGTATAATCGATTATTTGGTTTTAACTTGAGATAAAAAATAATTGAAAATTTGATATTTACCCAAATATGCCAAAGAGAATTAGACTTTTCCAATATTTCTACAAAATAGTATTAAATGTATTATATATTGCTGCATATTTAATTTTCAATAAAAATAAAATCATAGGCTAGTTTACAAAAAAAAAAACTAATGGTAGCAGCACAAAAAGTCTTAAATATAACTTTACTGTGTGCTTTAGGACCATAGTCTACAAGATTGTTCATGCAGAACGATATAAGGGTAGTTAACGAAAGACAAAACATGAGCTAGATAAAGATAGAAAACTTCCAAAATGATACAAACAGAGAAAAAATATATTTAGCAAAATAAAAATAGATATATAAATGTAAGAGAATCCACCCACTTATACAACACACGCGCACACGCATTTATACACACACGCACAAATTCAAAGAAAGCACGCAAAGCTCACGAACGTACACGAACGTTGATAGAGATATTGTGGTTTCATATCCAGATTAATTCCTAAACAATTTGTGTATTAATAATTGTATATGATATGTTTTCAAATTTACAGTATGTTCAAAACTATTTAATTACTAAGACAAAGTGGTAATCAGTCAAAGCTTAACATGCAAATATATAAGGATAAGAAGAACCATTATTTGTTCTAGCAACAATTTATTCTATCATGCTATTCTCCGAGCTTAAATGGGCTGAAAGCAGCGAGAACGTAAAATGAATGAACACGCTTCAAGGTTGAAAGAGCTTCACAGAATAATCAGAAATTCGCCGAAATACGAGCCTGCGAATTGTATGCATTTTACGTTTGTGTATACAATTCCTGCCTCACCTTTAAGCTTTATCTATCTCCACAATAGAGTAATAGGCACTTATTTTCAGGCAAATTGATTTGATTCGTTCGTTCTGAAATTATGTTATTTAGTTAAAGTGGATTGAAATGATATCGACAAAAAAATTCCATTTTTGTGTCTAATTTTTAACTATTGTATAAATTATAACCAGAAATGTTACTGTAAATTGTAGTAAAGCAATCATTTAATCATTATCGATTTATAATTCAATTATATTAAATTTCTAGGTCACCTAAGCAAACAAATTCTTTATAAGTTAAATAAGAAATGTAAAACAAATAAAAATATCCCAAGTCCATTTATTTTAATAATGCATTCTATAATAGCAGAGCAGTAAACCTCTATTTTATTACCAACGATCTTTAAGATAAAACTTTTTTAATCTCGTATTACATTTGTTTCCAACAACGATTAAACAATTTACGCGAAACTTGGAAAATATATGTTAATTTTAGATTACGTTTTACGTAAATTTCATGCCTGGAAATTTACAGGTAAAACAAGAGGTGTTCCATGTACTATAGGTGGTTAAATGGTATGTGTTATGTAGCTAACTTCATGCCATGAATATTCGACGTGGTTATATTCAGAACACGTTATCGTTAAATACTAGTTACTAATGCAGCTCTAATCAATACAAAATTGATTGGTGTGAATATTTCATTAAAACCTGATAATTCGTTTGCATGTTTATTACTAATTTCAAGGTAATACTATAAGAAAATTTTGTTAAATAGCTTCAATAATTATAATAATGTAGTAAACAATTAATATTTATTTACACAAAATTAAAATAGTTTTACATCAAAGAGATTTTGTTTTGTTTTGAATAAGTACATCAAAGAAAATTGATAACAATTCAAATAGTTTAATGGCTCATTACATCAAATAGATTGAATGACAAAGTTTAAATTATAAAATACGTATGGTAAACTATAAAAGGACTACATTGAAAAGGAGTAACGTTGGAATAAAATCGCCCAGTGTTAAAATGTGATCCATCATACTCGCTTCTTGGTTGAAAAACTTTAGACAAATGGACATACGCACGAACTTACTTAACACACAAAACGGTTTGTACGCGTCGTTAAAACGTCTTGGGGTTCCATTTTCCTTTATAAATAGCGTGGAAAACCTCATGAAAACTGAGCAGACTCTGCATTTGCCAAACATATTAAATAATAATGCAAGTCATAATTTTTACAAAAAGCCAATGGAACAGAGCTTCATTTAATATTATTCTGTTACTATGTTAACGCATTTAACACAATTTTGAAAAGTTTAAAAATTTAAAAGTAGATTAAACATTTTAATTAAAGATTTATTTGGAACGAAATTGTTCAGATTGTGAATGTTTTTATCTGAATTATATATCACTTTATCGAGCGAGTTTTTCCGAATTGTAAAGTTTTTTTGTAACTGTGATAAGAAATACTAAATCGTGGTTTCCGTAAATTCTGAAAGTTTTCCATTCAAGACTAAGAAAAATGTATAGTTGTAACAATTTGTACGTAAAAATTGCGTGATGATATTTATATAGGTTAATATTAAGCATACGTAATTAAGTGGAGAATAGAAAATTGTGAACTCATAAAATGCATAATCGGTAAAAAAATAATTATTTTAATTAAAAAGTTTGAGTAAATTAACTAAAAGGGCAACGAAAAAATTAATTTTATGAATCTCTCGAGAAACGATATAACGTATAGGTACCGCACCCGTTAAATGGCAAACGTAATACACAGTCAGGACATTAACCTATGTTAACAATTTAACTCTATCAAATAATAACAGCGATATTAGTATCCGGGGGGTAAGTTACATGTCATTATATATGTACTTCCTCAGGCAGGTTCGTAATTAAATTTTCATTGTAATGGAAAGTTCATTTGTCAATTAGAAGTGTTTTTTTAAATGATTAATGTTTTTCAATTACCAAACAGCAATAGTAATGAGAAACGTTATGTATATTCAAAAAAAATTCTATTTTATTTTATTTTCGATAATCTATTTTGAAAACTTGTAAGTTATGAACTAAAATTGAAAATGTTCGCAACAGTATAATACAAGCATGTGGTTGATAACTTTAAAATGAATTCCTGAAGTAGCTAAATATATGTAAAATCACGTTTGAATCGGTAAAAGAATAGTCTGCAAAATTGCATTTACAAAAGACACATGTACAATTTAAAGTCAATTTACTCCAAACGCTTTCTTATTTTTATTGGTTTGAGCAAGAAGCATATAATAGAGATTATATATTATATGCTTCTTGGTTTGAGTAATTTTCTAACAATACCACTCTGAAGTCAGACACTTTGCTACACTAATATGAACATCACCAGTCAGCCTATTCGACTTATAGTAGACAACTAAGTAAACAACTATCTATGCCAGTGGAGTTCAACGACAAATATTTGTTTTTAATTCCGTATAAAGTATTTTAATTATGAAATCGACCTCTGGTAACCCTAAAGTTCCGGCAGTCTAACTGTCGTGTTCGTAATACGCAACGCGGAAGACGGAAGCACTGCTAGAATTGTAATATTGATGTTGGGGTAAAATTGCACTATATTCATTTGCATACGCATAATCAGAGGCATATTTCCACGAAGGCGTTATTATTTTCATGTTATTACGCTTAGATGGACCCTAACTGTCTACAGCCTCGACCAAGTGCTCCACAATTGCACATACCACGTACGTGACCTTCTCGTCGAAATATGCTAACTACTACATCAGGATATACCGTATGATAATATTTCCAATAAATAATGAATAATAAAAAGCTGGCTTTAATTGAAGGATAATGAACAATGAGGTTTGATATTTGGTTCAAGGTATTGTATATATTACATCCTCTAGAACTTTGGTATAGTTTTTCATTTATAATCAAAAATCCATTTTATCCTTGATTTAATTAAAATATATTACTTACACGAAAAAGGTTGGGCGAAAATAAAGTTTAAATTTAGAATAAAGCTAATATATAGTTCGTAAAATTGAAATATAAATTTGTTGAACGGATGCAGTTTATTTTAATTAAATTACCACTATTATTAGGGAGAGTAAAGTTGCTCATCTTGATAACAATTTAAAGTAATCTTGTATCGTGTGGTATTTACATTAATTACCACCAAAAGTTCGTGTCACATTGAGGACTTTGAATTATGTGTAAAACACTAACTATCACTATTGACGTGCACCCTAACTTTACGTGCTAATTTTGTTTGCAAAACTTTAAAAGCTCATCGCTAAACATCAGCTGACTTTTATATAAGCTTTTATGTTCCGGAAAGTTACTTTTTAAGTGCTTTCTGGAACCAGCCCACAATTAAACATAACTATTTGGAACATTTTATTTAAAACAAATTTATAAATTTTAGACCAAAAAAATAAAACTTGTAGGTCTGTAAATATTGATAAGTGTAGTTTTTCAGAAGTGTTTTATTTTCATTTAATAGATTTTGTAATTTAAGTACTATAAAATAAAGTAACTTATACGAAAGATTAGAAAATTAGGTAAAATATATTGAAATATCAAAGTTCAATTGTGTCCTGTGTGACGCTGCTATATATAGGGTAACATTTCGTGTCGACATCTCGCGCATATATACATGAAAATTCCAACCACTTCTCATAAAAATATCGGGCTAGGACAAAATTTAAATTGCATCCTTCTAACGCCTACGCGTACTCCGCATACAAATGTCAAATGGAACAAGAAAAAAAAAATTCAATTTACATCATAAAACTTTAATGAAGAAAACGTGAATTTATTTTTATTGTTTTAAACGTAAGACTTTAATAAATATATTTTAAGTGCGCATATAAACTATAGTCAATTCAACTGTAGATTAGCTTCAACGAACGGAAGTAATTTATAAATATATGCATCCGTTTTAAATTAGAAATAAAATTTATAGAATAATAATAAACATATGTACTTTCTCTTCAACTAAATAATGAATTAAAATTCGCAAAATAATTTGGTGTTATTTAATTTAATAAATATACATATAGAAAAAAATCAATCTTGTCTAGTAATAAACTATTATTGTTATTTGTAATAGAAAAAAAAATATTTGTGGTGGTTATCTTTACTTCGCAACGTAATATTCTAGAAATATATTTTCTGTTGTATTCAATACACGAAATAACTAAATGCATTTCTTTCGATGGAAGCTGAAATTGTTCTTGTTATGTTTTAAGATTATAGCTAGATGTGTATAGAATGTATAATTTTCATAACAGCTATAAGGGGATGTATACGTGTTAGCTTGCATATGTACGCTTCTATAGATAAACATGCATGTAATTAACTTGTAACCACAGCAACAGTCTTCGAACTAGTTATGTGAGTTTCCACTATAAATGTATTTTAAAGGCAGATATTATAATTAAACTGTTGTCTTTCACACTTACAGAATTCTACGAAATTAAGATCCTAGCCGAATCATACAGATCATCAATAAGAACATTTTCATATATATTTGTTTGTAAATGATATAAGTTAAAAAGATCATAAATAAATATAGTCTTATAAAAATAGAATTATAATTTATTCCTTATATACTAAGTAGACAATTGCGTAGTTGTATAAGAAATTAAAAATAAAACGAGCGATAGTGAACTAGGTTAGTTCGTTAATGAAAAATATAAACAATAATTTTTAATTTCAACCTCATAAACTATACTTCTTTTAATTATCTCCGCTCATATTACGTTAGGAAATAAAGTTCGCGTATAATATACATACATACACGCGCAATTGATATATACCATAAAAACGATTAATTTATTAGTTACGTTTATTTTGTTCGCCAATGTGTATATTAAGCAAAGTGTTGATAGATTGCAGCAGAGTAAACGTGCGTAAGTCTCAAAATCAAGGATAACTTATAATAATTATAGGCTAGGTATACTTACTCTCAATAGAACAGCTGGTAATATAAGCAATTGAACAGTTTGTGTTGTATGTAGAGCTTCGTGTAAAACGTGACTTTATATTTATTTTCATTTTGTGAGGTTTACATAAACTGAACTAGCGCCAACTTTTCATGAAACTGATATTTAAATTTTATTATTATAATCACGCTCTGTGGATAAAATATTTGAAAAATTGTATAATATTTTACATGCAGATAATAAATTTAATTCAGTTCAATTGAAATATTGATATAATATTATTTTATTATAACCATTTTTCAGTTAATTATAGTTCATTTTGTAATTGAGATTTCAATAAGCTTTCATTGGTAAGTGTATTTCGAAAAACGATTTGATTCAATATTTTATGCAAAATGGTATATAACACACAAAGAGAAACATTATTTAGTTGGCAAAGTAGTAAAAGATGAAAAGATTTATAGCTGAAATATTTTCAAGAAAATGAAACAGACAGGAGTTTTCAGACCGCTTAACAAGTACGTATTCAAAGTAAAAGCCACAGATGTTTCTGGGGCGCTTATGAAAAGGAAGCAATAACAAAAGATTAAAAAAAAAACGAACATCCGTAATGTCAACATTATAATTTTCGTTTTATTCCATTATAAATTGAAACACATTTAATATTTCTACAATCGTAAAATGTTAATTTATATTTGTTTCACGAAATTATTTAATTTTATTGTTTTGTTTTATATATCTGTAAAATTATTATCTACATATTTTATGGGCCCATATAAGTTTCCTAGTATTTAGTGTTCGAAGCCAAAAAAATACAATTGAGGATTATATGACGCAGAAGCTAAGATGACGCAGAATAATTGTATTTCAATAAAATAAAATTGAGTATATTTATAAACACTATATATTTAAGTATATAATAGTGTCAAATACATAATAAAATTATTATAAAATTATGAAATTTTAAGCTTTCAGCTTTAAAAAAAATCCTATTGAGAAATCTATATTAGTTAAAATTCGACGACCTGCGATCTCGCAGGATTTCATATCAATTCCTCTTAAGAAATTCCTAAAGCAACAAGCTTTTGTACACAAAAGAATGTTTCTAGGAAATATCTTGTCGTATTAACTGTGATAAATTTTAATTAATAAATATTTTAAAACGATCCATAAACTGAACAACGCAATATATCGAAAATAAATGGGACAATTCTATTGAATTGTACCAAATATTTTCATGTTCAATCATAAATTCGCATCAATTTGATAGCGTAATTTAGGCCAAAACGGTATCTCAATCACGATGGCTCACTTTCAGATTAGTTTGAAAATAAACATAAGATAATTTTTCGATCGGATAACTAAACTGATCGCACATAACCATATACAATCATAAAATACACAATACATAGAAAGGTAAGTCACAGCATGCGATATTCTGTATAGGGTTGCAACCACGGCACCATGGTGCAGAGACGTTAACGGGGGGTTAGCAAAACGCACACGGTGTTGAGTAGGCGTTGCGACGCTCAGATGATTGTCAGACATCGACGCCGCACGACGCTTTTCACTATTTTATATATATCCATTCGCGTTTATGTACGTATTTAATATTTAAGGAGTCTCGGTAGCGTTTTGATATTCGTGAAAGTTCAAGGACATTTGATGCGTTAGAAAATTGGTTTAAATAAATAAATAATGATGTTGAAATACATTTAAGTCTGTCTCTGTGTGGTGATTTTAATAAACATTGTTAAAATAGTTTTTCTTGGTGTTCCGCCAATGTAAACTTATAAACTCCAGTTGGAGTTGCAAATTAAAATAATGTGTTTTTATTAATTGATTCTGTGTTGTTGTAATGGTTTGTGAACTGATGTATTGGAGAACATTTCTTGTTATTTTTATTTCTTTTCTTTCATATGGTAAGTTAATTTTGATTTATTTAAAATATATATTTTACCTAAATATAATAGAGCATCCGGAAAATATATGATATATCTTGCTTTAATGAAACTTAAAATCGATTTTAAGTTTCTACAAAACTTCCGCTAAACATTAATAGTTGAAAATTTAATAAATTTGATATTTTTCTCTTCATTATTAATATAATAAAATATAAATAAAGCTTATATTTTGGAATTGATGTTTCTGGTTTTATTGTGTTTAGTAATTTTTATTACTTTGCAAATGAGTAAAAATGTTGTTTGTCATGAAAAAAAAATAGATCAAGCTTGATAAATTATACACATGACATTTAAAATGTAAATTCATCAATTTGCGAATGAATTAATTAGCGCGTTATTTCATTTACAAAATACAAATCATACAGTGCAATTATCGAGATTAGTTAGCTAAACATGATCATTAATTTATGTTTTATTCTACATAAATGGCATTCCCAAAAATTTTTGGTTTTATCATTACCAAGAATGTGGGCGAATTAGTGTGAAATCAATGCGTATTTTGCAATATGTAATGGCATATGTGGGCAATTAAGCAATTATTGTGCAATTAAAAAGGTTTTAAATTTGACTACAGCTGGCGTAAAAATGAAACAATTTATTATCGTTTCATTTCACGCGTTCAATTTCAGATGATGTGATAGGGAATCTCTTTATAGGATTGTGTAGCCAACAAAAATATATTTTTCTAAATTTAATCAATTTTCTCTCATATAAACTAAAGCTCAATGAAGTGTTACCTTCTAACATTGATGGTTTACCAATCTAAAAGTATTCAATTGTATATAGTTTCTTCAATTTCTTACGTAGACTCTCTTTCGTCCACTTAAATTAAAGGTAAAAAATACGATTATTTTCCACTTTCCAAGATTAGTCAATTCCATCTGAGGGACCAAACTTTATCTGTAAATATTGAACGCACCCTATAGCGGACAATTTATACTATCATGCTAATGGAGTGACTATGCACATTCAGATCTGGGATTCATCCGTTTACTTGAACTTTCGGAAATACCACCAGATACTCATAAAGCTCCATGTCGCTATGAATGACTCACCAAACTATCGGATTGTAGTCTGGCTGGCCAAAACAAACGGCGACCAAACAAATAAAAAGATGAATTAGGGCAGAATACGCGCCAGCCAATTTTTACTTTCATTCAAGTTAAAGTTTGTTTTGATGTTTCACTTTTTCCAGTGTATTTTAATTTCATTCGGAGATTCTCCGTCGTGGGTGTCGTATGATTAAGTATCCTAGGTTTAGGTTAATTGTCAGAAGTGCTACTAAGTAAGATTAATGCTGAATGATAGCCCTAGATTTTACAGATTTGGGATTAAATTTTTCTTCCTTGTTATATATGTGTATATGTATATATAGTAAAATGAATTAAATGTACTTCAATTACATGTAGTGCCTGACTATTATGCCAAATAAAATGACAATATAATAGTTTGAACGGATTTAGATAATATATTGTTTTGTACGATATCATTTGGCATCTTTTACAGGAAACGGAACAAAATCGTATTTCATATTTTACCGTGCAACTCTTTGTGTGCTACATGCTCGAATACGAGTTTACAAGACTTGTAGAAATTTACATTTTCTAGACTGACACGTATGTTGTATGTAATTTAATGTAAAACCACCATGAAACATGGTTGAAATACATACGATACAGTCTTATATTCGAAAAGAATATATTTTTGTATATCGTTGAAATGTATTCGGAATATTTTATATTTTCAACAAACCCTACTGAACTCAGTATTTATACGAATAGCATATATACTATTAGTACTAATATAAAATTAAATAATAATTTTAGAATATTAATTATATTTTATCTTTTACACTCAATTTTTCAAATGTACATATGAATATGTCTGCAATATAGTTAATTAAATATGCATAAATTATTATTTTTTCTTTCTTATACGAAGTAACTAGTAAGTATTGTAATCATCAAGATTTTAACGGAAATATACCTTTTGACCTTCTTTGAATCGATTTTGTCTATTTTTGAAACGAGGTGTGTGTGTGTGTGTGTGTCAGTGTGTGTGTGTGTGTGTGTGTGTGTGCGTGTGTGCGGTGTGTGCGTGTGTGTGTGTATGGGCGTGTGTATGTGTGTATGTATGCGTGTATGTGTGTGTGTGTGTGTGTGTGTGTGTGTAGGGATGTGTGTGTGCGTGTACTAAACGGTTGAAGGTAAAATAATGAAATTATAAACTTAAGATATGTATACGCCTGGCAAACCTATTTTTGAAAAGAATATTTAAACTGGAAGTGCATGTTTATTCTAGCCATTTTTTGCAGTTTTTGCAATAACTCAATATCGGTTACACTTACAGCAAAAAAAAATAGTAGTAAAAATTAGAGACATTAAGATTTCGTACAACTTTTGTTTGAATTTTTTTCCAAAAAATGTATTGCGTAGAAGTAAATGGCTAATGAAATTTGTTTTTTTTTTTATATATATATATTTTTTAATTTTTTGTAAATAAATCGTATCAACTATGCTTGTTAAATTTGTAAAATATTAAACATTTATGTAGTAATATATAAAATTATACATTCTTGAATTATTTGAGGCTTGTGTTTGAATATACGTATAAGAAAGATCAGTGCAAGCCATGGCGGATATTATTAATAAATTCCCAAATTTTACCACGTATTAAAACAGAAATTTAGTTATGAATGAGAAATGAATGTATGAAAGCTGAAATAAATTTAGACAGTAATATATTACTTTCATTTACATGTGCCTGAAACAAAATGTAAATGTGAAAACTTTCCAAGTTGGCTACCCACGCAAAAATTCATAGATAACAACTTTATAAAAATATATTACCTTCAGTGATTCTATCGGAAAGGAAAAAACTCATATGCTGTTTAGTCTCTTTAAATCACACGCTAGAATAGTTGAATGCACTTGGAAAACATCAGACTTTTCATTACTTATCGATTACTTTACTCATTTACTTTGGACATCGTAAAAGTTGCAATTACCTTTTTCAATTCCACCACGGCATGTTACTTGATGAGAGACGCCATATTGGTATTCCTAGAAAGTACCTATTTCCGTTACTCGGATTCATAGAATTTTCTCGAATCATTAGATTGTCGCGAATATATTCTTGATATTTATAGTTATTGAATTTTGATTTACAGTCAAGATTCGACCGTTTATGCAATAGAGCTCTCCCTCCCTCTCTCTATCACACATACTCATGCACACATACACAGAAAGACATTATTTTAAAAAAAACAAGCAAAATAAACGAATTTATCTAAGATTTTATACCATTTCTGTTAAATGACACCTGCGAGAATGAAAAGTAAAGACAAGACCCTTGGGGCAAAAGTAAACTAACGTTAAAGTGCAGCCATAGAAATTAATGTTTTACTATTATAATCGTACAGAGAACAGTTAGACATTTTAAAATATAAATTAAATTTTGTTGTAACCACAATAGGAATCCAATTAAATCTTATAAATTTGTATTAATTAATTTTCAATAGGTGCACTCAGCTAAATAATTCAAACACTATTTCTCTAGTTGAGTTATCTAAAACAATTTTCTGCAATTGCGATTGGATAGATTTATAGTATGATTATATACAGCCTTATATTGTACTCTTTGTCTGCAAATTCTAAATTATGTTACATTATTCCGTCTAGAACACACAGTAATTTAATAGAATCTTAGAAGTAGATTTGAATTGTTTAAATATTATCTTGTGTGACCTATAAATTACTAAATCAATACACTTAATTATCAATCACAGAAAACTATGATCAATCAAAGCAATGTTTGTTATCTCTGATATTTAGACTATCAATAAAACAGACATTTTTCTAAGCTCTTAACATTGATAGATATATAGTACACCCTTTGGTTGGGTAAACGTTGGTGGGCGTTAGCCAATTAGTAAATGTCAACAAGACATGGTAGACAGCGAAAACTTGACACCTTCGTCACTTAGGTACAGCATAATATATGCAAACACTGCAATATCATTTCACTGAAAAATAGCCATGAAATATGATAGTTTTATGAAAAATCAATTTATAAAAGTCTAAAAACTAATTTAAACCAATCCAAATAAAACTGAATCTAATTTAACTCTACACTACTACACTACTCTCTAATTTAACTCTACACAGTACTTTTGTTTAACATTTAAATTACATCAGATTTTTATTTAGTAAAAATTAAATAAAATGTTTTTAAAACAATTAATTTTATTTACAAATAGACAATTTCAAGTAAATAAACAATTCTATTAATCGCTAATTGGTGTCTCATTAATACTGTCGAAACTTATTCCAACCATTTTCATTTAAATGTTACCACGCTTTTTTATTTTATTTGCAACGTCAATGTGTGTGCATATAAAAAGACAACTACTTATTATTAAATTAAATATACATAACTTTGTATGAAGTCCCAAGTGCAAAGTTTAATGTAAATTCTTGTGAAAACAGTAAATGTGCGCTCATTTCACTACTTTTAAATATAAAGTCGACAACAAGCTACAATGTAGATTACATTGACGGTCTCAGTCGTTAACTTAAAGTACAGGTGTAAGGGTATGTACATCTCATTTAAAATGCAAACAACCTTGATTTGAATATTAGATTATCCGTTACTCTAGTGTATTCAACATATTTACTCTTATTATGAAACAGAATATTATATTTGGCATGACAGAATAATTTCAATTTACTTCTCTCAATTTCCTTAATACATAATACAAATTTAGATCATATCATAAAATCAATCAAAGAACAACTTTTCATGTAAATTTTAATTAAAGTAGCTGTGCTTATTGATTTTGCATTGTTTACAATAATTTAACCATTGTGTTTATTTTAAAATAATTCAACATTGGATAAATATTAATTTATACTTCATTAAAAGTTGTACACCAAAAATGTTAATAAACATCTGTGTATCACATTGTTTGCTGCACAATTTCATAAAAAAGTCTGCATATGTTCTGATTTAATAATACAAAACACAATTCGTGCGCGTACGTTTGTTCATTTGTGCAACAAATAATTATTATCGAATTATTTTATGCGTTGGAAACAATTTTATCATATTGCGAATCACTATAATTTTCAAAATCGAGTCGAGATAAACATGTGGACATAGTAATTAGAAAAATAATCAGTCCAATTTATTTTGTAAACTATGTTATTGTTTTTTTTAAAATTATTTTCGCAAAATAATGTTAATCGAATAATATTATTAAGCATAACTAAATATACATCAGCTACAAAAACTGTATCAACCGGCAGTGAAAAATATTAAGATATACTTTTCCTTTTTGTAATCTCTAAAAAATATAACTACTTGAGGCACGAACATAATAAATTATTTCGTTCATATATAGGCTCTTAAACAAACGAAAATATAACTTTGACAATAACCATAAATCTAATCTAGCATCGAAAATTCAAATAATACCTATGTATATTTTGCCACTGTATAATAAAGATAAGTTCTCATATTAAGGAACAAAATTCCAAGGTCATTATCATGGCACTTTGCCAACTATGAGCGAAACTAGCGACATCTAACATCACAGGTGGCATGCCGTGACTTGTGTGTCAATCTTTAACAAAAGACGACACGCGAATTCATACTCATTCATGAAAAAATAACAAAGCGGCAATTCTTTTTCCTTATGCAAATCAGATATAAAGCTACCTCAGATAATATCGAACCCTGTGTGAATGTTTGCGTGAATGTTATTTTTTTACAATGCTTTAATTAATTTAAAGGTTGTTACATGAATATCAATGTGTGCTGGAATTACTTTATTTTATATTTAGCCATTGAAACCGTGCAGATTATAACGTGTGATATATTTAAACATAAAACTAGATTTTTGCAACATTTATGACCCAGTTTATAACATTTGACGATAGTGGGTTGATATTTAAATAAAAAGTAATGGTTCTGAATAATTCATGAATAACATTTGGGCTTTTTTTTGAAAATGTGTCCATTCTTTGAAATGACCATTCAATAAGTTAATTAAAAGACCTAAAGGCATACATTTTAAATATAAATATTCTATTTAGTAATTTAGTACTAAAAAAATTGGTAAATTTAGTTTATAAGATAAAACGTTCTTAAAATAAATAAAACAATATTCTACAACCAGACAGTATAAATTCTTCTCAAGTAAACACACCACGACTTTTATTATTAAATTTTAAGTGTATCCAAAGCTCTCTCAAGCTCATAGCTGTAAAAGCACGAACTAAAAAAAACTCTGCTTTACTATTCAACTGAGATATATATATTTATTTTTGCACAATAGCGGTATTTTTTGCATGTAAACATGAGATCAACAACACAAAAACCAAAAACAGAAAAAATAAATTATATTTACCGAGAATTCTGCATAAAGTGGTGAATTTTCATAGACAATGCATTAAATGAAAAACATGCATCAATCAAAAATGTCACTGTTAATACAGTGAAAATTCTATATAATATAGGTTCTTATGGTGAAAAATCTCATTGAATAATAAATGTCAATTCTCAATGCTGCGGTAACTGTGATTAGAGGAAATTGAAAATTTATATATTTTCTTTTTCTGCCATTTCTACTTAATTTAATTTTACTTATCGACGCACAAAAATATCTCTTAATATTTTGTATTGATCCATCTTCTTTATGCGTCGCAAAATACACCGTGGTCATTGCGTGGATTTATTGTATTTGATCGAAAGATTATTGCTTTATATCTGATTTAGAAATAAATTGGCTGGTCAATAATAATATAAACAATTTACTAAACACGATTTTACATCATTGTCCATAAGGTGGGAACAAATTACGGCAATTTTAAGGATAGTTATTTTTAATAATTTACTGATTCAATCAATATATTACTACGGAAATTATATTCTATATATATATATATATATATATTTTGGTTCACAATTTATTTCCTACAATCTCATTATATTTGATATCTATATATCATGAAGATTTATTGATACAGTTGTCAACCATTAACTGACTACGTATGCATACATGATGATATTTTATCATTTCTGTCAATTGGAAATGTGTATAGATGTGTCTTAATTTATAAATTGTGACATAAACAAATTCGTTAAACATATCAGACTGTCAAAATTAATTTTAGGTAAGTTTATGTACAATTAAGCATAAGCGAAGACCACGATAAACTAACTTAAAATTTACTACCAGTTTCTCATTTTGGCGTAATACATACCAGAACAGCTGGTTAGGATAGGTTTTATTGCTAAAACAACTGTTTTATTACGTCATAAACAATACCTTATTATAATCCAAATTGGACAAGAAAAGTTGATCTTTACCCTAAAGTCTGTGTGTGTAGGCGTTATACCCCAACATATCTATTGTAGGTTTATTTGATAAAAACAAACAAAGGACGAGAATTAAAAACATATTATTGTTACAAAAATTGTTCTTATATCTCTTTAAAAAAATGTTTATTTTACATTTAATATTAATAACAACATATATGTTTTTTTTAAATATAAAAGCAGGCGCAAATATTATTTTGAAATTGTAGAAATATTTGCTTACACTATTGCATTTGTTCAATTTATTCTAGCGTTTGGACAAAAATTAGATTAAAAATCGAATATGAGAATATTTGATATTTTCACGACAAAACGCCATTGAAAATACATATTGTTACTTTTCCATTTGAGATCATGTAGCTTAAGCAAACCATATTCAATGTTTTCCGTCACAGTAAAATAAATATTTATTCGTGATAGTTTCTTTAAATATCTTTCGTCTCTAGTATCTACGTCAGTTTCTATTGAAATTGAGTACGAAAACAAAACATGGAATCAATTTGTACATCGTTTCGTTCTTGTATATATGTACATTAGACAAATAGTTAGAAAATAAAATCTTTGCTTTTATATACATTACTGGCTCACTAATCTTTTATCGATTATTTATTTATCTTCTAGTTTCTATGTGCTCTAAATCTTGACCTACCTAAGCTGAGCTGGTCAATATTATGTAGCATAAACATTTGATAACAAAAACAAGACATTAAATAGAAATCTCCTATTGTTTCTTTCCCGTAGCGTGTAATTTGAGCTCTGTTGTTTATAGAAACAGAAAAAAACTCAACCGGGTAATTTGCAGAAAGGATAATTAGCACAATGATAAATAGATGGTAATTATATCACATTCACATCGAAACATATATGATTTTATCTCTAGAGTAAATAATTCACAAATACAATTAACATTCAGCAACAAGAATTTCATACACAGATATTAATTATTTGCATAAGTATGAATTATTGTCTTTTTAGGTTCATGTATTATTAAGCTTCATTTTTATTTCTAATCCCTAATGCGTAATTCTGAAACGATGACGCATTCATGTTTAAAATTGCTAGTGGAATTTTAAATAGTACAAGTGTCCGTTTTTAAATTACAGCCGAAAGCGGACTTTATTTTCCGATGGGTGACGTTGAAGTCACAATTCCCGGAGTTGAGCGATTACGGGTGCCGTTAATGACGCTTCGAGCGCTTCACGACTTCAGCAGCAAAAATTCAAACACCGGAACTGTAAACTACACACACATGGATTCAAATTGGTTGGAAATTGATGCGATATCCGGTGTCTTGGGGTTCAGCAAAACGTTTTACAACCAGAAGGAGACGAATGGTACGTAGTTATTTTATTTGGTGATAAAAAATATGTGTACTTCAAGGAATGTGGTTTTTGTTTTCGTTCGAGCAGTTATCTTCCACTTTATCTATAATTTATCATTATTCAACAACAATAAAAATCTCTAGAACTTCCAAGAGCTATCGTTTCAGATGTCACAATCATCGCTGGCTCCGTCACTGCCAGAGATAAACAGGGAAACCTCGGTCTGACCACGGTTCGCGTAGCACTGGACCCGCGGCAGTCTCGTCCATTGGACTGCGATCTATTCACAAAAGAGTTGTGCTTCTGGAAATCTGTCAAATACAAATTGTACGAGAACCAGCCGGGTACGATTATCGGTAGCTTAAATTCGCCGTATCTAGCCGAAATGTGTCCGAAGCATCGATTGCAGTATAAATTATTAAATGGTAGGTCTATCATACTCAAATAAAGAGTTGTGATTGCAAGAATCGAAAACACCTGAGTTTTCTAACTTATATTTATCATGGTCTATTTTTTTTATGGTTGATAATGATTAATATTTATCGTGAGTTCCATATCGATTTTCTTTCACTCTGTTAATCATTTTATATCGAATGTTTTTGAAAACAATTTTTATTTGTGTAAACATTTATAGGCGTACCTCTCGAAAAAATACATATACCGATATTTGCCAATATATTCCGATATTTATCGACATATACCGATATATGTCGACATAAACCGGCCAATACCGACATACATACATACTGATGTTTATACATCTGCAATCGTGAATGCCGCCACTCACTCGTATTTTTTAAATTGTTATAAGTAGTTCGGCTGCTAAGACCATTTACCGAAAATTATATAAGACATTCGCATCCTCTCTTTCTGAATAACTATATATAATATGAATGTTTTTTTTTTTTATAAAATCGTAGTATATATACTCCAAATAAAAAATTACTTTAAGATTATTTCCAAAATCAGTAGTAAAAGCATTAAAAAGAATATACTATCATTTAATCCTGCCCACGGATAATCCATTGTGAGCAACGCATTCTATTCTTTCTGCTTCCATTAAAACGAGTAATCCCCATCCTGTGTTAAGGTACGAAACACCTCGGCATTGAGTTGTCAACAATAGATGGAAAACAATGGATGCTGCGAAGTTTAAAAGCTTTTGAACGGGATATAACACGGTACACTAGCAGTGACACCAACAACATCTACAACCGTCCATTTGGTGCAGGCGCAGCGGTGTACTTTGGTGTAAAATGCATTGTCACATCCCCGGATGATGGAGCAACCGAAAGAGATATCGTGGAAACATTGCAAATCAGTATTCTTGATGAGAATGACAATGTTCCTAGGCCGCAGTTCTCTGAACGGGTACTCGATGTTCACATTGGTGAAGGCACTAACTTGAAGGTGAGTTTCGCTATGTACATACATACATTCGTGTATGCCAACCTACACATGTCGATGTTCTATATGTCACATGTTTGATGGTATGGAATCGGTGGTTTGTTTTCGTGGAATATTCGGGTTTGAGTTGAGTCAACTGGAAAAATTGATGCCAGTTTCAATGTGACTTGAATTTTTATGTTATCATCAATAGGCTCGGACGCATCATATATTTTATAATTCTACGTATATACTGTGCCGTGTGTGTAGTTTTGAATATCTTTAGAAATGCTCGAGCATTTTTTCAATTTAGGCTACATCAATTTTATATGATGATTTGAAATGTATGATATATTTGAAATTATTACTATTTCCAACAAGCTATCATGGAAAGTTTTTCGATATTTTTATATAAAAGATATATACATATATTTCAAAAATTGTCAAAGTAACACATTCACTTTAACTAATCTGGATTTCGTACTATTACATACAAAAGATAAATATCCTTAATGGCTTGCACTGAAGTTTCTTATAAATATTAGAAATATATACATATTTTTCTAATTTTTTAAATATTTTACACTTTTTCACTAATTATATTTCTTAAAATAAATATTAAATTTCAAAATATCTGAGCGTATTTTGTTTTTCTATCAATAAATTGAAAGAAACCGCAGAAAATGACTAGAGTAAACAAGCACTTCTGATTTGAATACTATTTTCAAAAATAGGAGGTTTCCTTGTCTGCCATATACAAATATATATTTAAAGTTTCATAATTTTACCTCAACCATTTAGGGCTGTATAGCGCTCTCTCTCTCTCTTTAGGGAAGTTTAAAATGTATATTTTCGTTAAAATCTCGAAATCGATTTATTTCATGATTCTAATACTTACTTATTACTTCGTTTATACTTATGAAAATAAAAATATAGTATGACGTATCAGATCTAAAACATTTATATTTGAATTTCATTGAATGGATTGCGAGATTCAGTCCATAGCTATTTTTATCAGATTTTGTTTCATTATACCGAAAATTAGAATAGTTATTTTTGACTATATAATAATTTACTATTTCAGGGAATTTTAAATTACATTTCGTTGAAATACAGACTGAATTGAAATATGTATATGAGATAAAAATATTAAAATTAATTTATGTTATTATTGATTCTATATAAAATAAAACATTTTTCGGAAAATGTTAATAGGACTAGACCCCCATTCTGTTAAGCTGCTTTGTCACTAATTTTGATAATATTACGTATTGTGTTGATATTTGTAATTCACATCAATATAGGTTTTTATTGCATTAAATAAATAAAGTCCATTTAAAAATGTCACGAGCACACTTGTAAATAAACTATTTTATAAATTAAACTCGGATGATGAGTCTATATATCAGATATTAATTATCATAATTGCTCAATAGCAAAATGTTTCAAAGTTTAGGGATAGATATATCTACCTAGTTGTCGTTTCTCAAGTGATTAATAATCCTGCATGAATCTATCTGAATTCGTAACATCTGCCAAGACTAATTCGTTTATTATCGGATATAGACATTTTCAGTGATTTATTTATTGATATATAATTAGTTATATTTATTAATTATAGTCTCTAAAAATACTAGATAATGCATTATTTATTAAATATTCATAGAAAATATTAAGAAAATACAAGATTTAATATATTTTCACAAAAATTCAAGTTTTTTTATTGTTTTCTAAATTAATTTAGTGATATATAAAAAAATTTTAAAATATTTATTTGTATCCAGAGGCGATAAATCTATTATTCAAATGAAACTGCAATTCGTGGTAGAATTACGATCTTAATTTCAATTATAGTTATGGAACAATTCCAAGTAGTCCATATTAAATGTAGTAATCACTTCTAATCTCTATTATGGTCCATCGATTTATAACGTGTTAATTCGAAAGCGAATATCCTAATAAGTTACCTTTATATGTATATCGATTGAAATTATTATTGGCATGTTTACATAGTGATATAAAAATGATTGAAAACTAGATATACCATGCTAGCGTATTGATTATAACTATAAAATTCAATAGATTCAATTTAAGAACAGCAAATGTCAAGGTCTAACGCCATATGTGTCGTTTTTCTATTACTTTCCTACCATTTCACTTCATATAGGTATGTACATACACATACATAGGCGCATCACCAGGTTGATTGTAAAATCGATATTATGCATTTGTTCACCTAGTAAGCGGATATTAAATATATATTTATTATCAAATATTTAATATCTGATTTGAAAACAAACTCAATTCAATAATCTAATAAATGAAATAGTTAAAAATCACGTATTTATTTAATATTAAATCTTTCCTATAATTCTACATATATATTTAAAAGAAAAACATTTTTAAATACTGAGATTTGTAAAATGTACTGTATCAAATTGAATTTAGTTTGAAAAACTAATTGCCAGACACAAAACAATGCACAAAAACATTGGTTTGTGTATAAAGGTTAAACAGTTTTAGCTGGTTAATAAAAGACGTTAACCAAATAGTTTTTGTTCGAGTAATGAGGTCTTCCATCATTCGCCGTTGTGCTTTTTACAACTTTTTTCGCACCACATTTATGGTGTCATGTTTTTCTTCCGCGTATATTTCACGCCTACGTTTTTTTTTTTAGTTCGCTATTGTTTTCTGTAAATATTAACTAAAGATCCGTTAGAGTATATAAGAATTGGATTAATATTTCGCGAAATTTCGATCTATATTTCTTAAAATATCACTACCCCAGAGCAAAAATAAAATATATATGTCATGTGGAGACTAGATTTAAGAATTATAAAATAATTATAAAATTCCTGGAAACTTATTTTATAAAGAAAAATTCATTTTGCTTAGCAAATATGTTGCGCTGTACAGAATCGACTATAATCATATATCTTCCAATATACCTATATATCTATAAAACTACATATATTCTGATGCAGTTGCACTTTGCTCCATGACGCTAGATGAAATTTTATGATATTAAGTATGAAATACAACAAATGAAATACTACCGCGATAAAATACGATATTATCAAGTTGACGCTACTATATAATGGACGTTGGTCGGAGAGAAGAAATAAAGTACCTCATAGCTGTTAACAATAAAAAACTGCATTTGTGTTGATAGAGATTGCGAGTGACAGCTTAAATTATTAATGTAATAAGTATAGTTACTTTATAGAGTGGTTGAATAAAAAATAAATGGGTTACGCGCTAGAAAATTGTGAAGGATTTTTAGAAATACTTTTAATATGTGTATTTAATTGGAATAAAAGCTAAACGACTGTTAAATCATGTACAAAATAGTTGGAATTAAAAATGTTTAATTAATATCATACAAACAAAATCTGATGCTATATAAAGTGAATATTTAATTTAATATAGGATTCGTAGAACTAAAACACAATGTAAAATAAAGAACAAAAAAATTGAATTAATTTAAGATATTCTTGTTAACAAACACACATTCACTGGTGCTGCAAACAAAAAATTAAAAAGATTACCATTTTCCTACACGCTCTGGTATACAAAGAAGTTTTAATCTTGATTTAATGTTCACCAATTACGAACTAAATGCTTCAAAAACTTTTGCTTAGTAAATGCAATTATGTTGTTCACTTACTAAGAATTTTTTGCACGCTTAAAGTAAATAAATAATTCTGTATTATCTCTACAAAATATCAATATATTTACTACTTGGAATTCGTATCATCTTGTAAAACAAACAAATTAGGATGCTTTATATAATTTTAAGAAATTGTTTCACGAAAATAAAATATTTAAGAGATGTCATGACAGAATAAGTGCTTTTGTAAAATGTTATAAGAAACAATATGTATATTTGATTTCGTTAACAAATTATTTATTCACACTGAGAATATTTACGTATAAGTTACAAAAAATATATTCAAATTTAATTTAATAATTTCAACTTGTTTACAGGCTCAGTTAGAAAATATCTCACATCTAATGTTCATAGATCGCGATTCTAAACCAGTAAATAATTACACTGTAAAATTAATAAATGATTATTTAAATCTTGTAAAAGTCAACTTTTCAACATGGGTAGATGATAGGCAAGGAGAACATCAAACTGCTATTCATTTCCGTAAGTAGCTTTTATATCTATTATTATATTATCTCTAAATATTTAAAAACTTAACGCAAATCCATTTTAATTGAGTAAACTTCAAATGAAATTTAATGAATTTAATTCCATGAATATTTGTATTTGTTTTAGGGCTCTGGTTAGCAAAAAATGTAAAGATACCCGAACCAATATACACAGTGATCCTCCAGATAAATGATACGTCGCTTCTACCGGGGAATGGCGATAGTACGGTATGTATTATACGAAATTTTCAATATAATTTTTATTTCTTTTTACGATACAAGCATATCTAACTATAAAAAGTAATTGGTTTTTTTATTGCAAATTAAACTGAAACTACGACGCGTAAAAATCGCGGATATTTACTATTACATATTTTCTAGAATTTACATAAAATCCTATTCAATTAGTTATAATATTCCTGTTTCCATTTAACGTGTTGTCGTCTCTAGCCTGTTCTATCGATTTTTCTAAATTAGGTGACATTAACCAGATACGTTAAAAGAAAGTGATAAAAGTAAAAGGATTATTGGATTTATTTTTGCTCTTGTCATTAAAACAAAAGCTTTCTACCCAAAAATTCCTTATTGCTAAGCGACCAGCATTGCAATTAGGCGTAAGATATATAGCGTTGCTAGGTATTTATTTTAGCAAATAATTTATCGCAACCACAACCAACTTCACAGTAATGCAACCCATGAATAATCATATATATTGTCTTACAGACAATTTCATTCGGCGCTGGTTGTGTTTAAATACATAAAGAAACTAATAATTCTTCTTTCAATTACTAAAGCAATATTATTCCGCAGTTAAAAAATACTTTTCAACTTCTTATTAATATTCAAAAGTTTGTTATATCCTAACAAAATTCAAAATGAATAAAGTCAGCGTTGAGAGTGTAAAATTTCGTTTTCATAAATTAGATATAAACGCAAATTCAAAAATAACTCGTAATTGGTTTTAAGCACGCTAGATAATTTGTTAAAAATAGACATTCTTATGATAATGATGGTCAAACAATAAAATACTTTTTTATACCTTAGGCTAGCCAAATAAACACGAATGGTAATTTTATATTTTATGTAGCTAATCTAAAATAAGGATGACGCAAATTGCGTGACATGAAATGATCATGTGTCAAATTCTCTGATGATTAAAGCACATTGAGACAAACAGCAATTAGTAATTATATTACATTAAAAAAAATATGTATTTACATGCTCGTGGTTACATATAAATAAAAATATTTTTAATCTTGCTTTTTAATGAGAATTCAACCTTCAAAGTTATAAAATATATTTTTATCTCTTACATATACATTAAAGGGCAGCCTTCGTGTTTATTTAAATATGTAATTTATTTTAAAATCGCGATTGGTAAACATGTATACCCAGAACTCATTTATTTTCCTCTTGCATATATCGGTGTATATGTTATTAAATTTAAAATGCAATACTAGTCTAGACTTCTAGATGTTTTTATCAGTTTACAATAATTTGTTAATATTGGCAAGCTAGTTGGCGGAAAACATATTTAAGTAATTATTTTCTTACAAAAAAAACCCTTTTCTACGTTAATAGCGTATGTTATTATTGTTCAAACTATCATATTTATTGAAGTAATAAACGGTGCAATAAAAGTTATTTTCTAAAGAATATAAAAGTACATCGATTCGTATCATAAGAACAATATAAAAGAAACTTTATATTTCCCACTACGTATTCACGTTTTATAGTAAAATGTGATTTTATATTAAATATACAATATGTTATGTGCGTCGTTATAAATATTCTGCCCGCAAGACAATATATTCATAGGTGATCTTGACGAAAATTTAGCTGACATTTTGTGATGAAAAATGGTCATGTGTATTTAAAACTGACAGAAAGCACTTTCTATATAAAAACGTAAGATATATTTCGAAGCCTATGGATTTTTCTATTTTAAACAATAACCTTTATATTTCAAAAATGTGTTTACACATACATACATGGCATCAAGAGGTCATCAGAGTTTAATTTAGGTAATTCACCTTTGCTTTATTTGGAGATTGTGCGAATGTATGCAAATTACGTCCTTAACTATAAAACAACTCCTATCTTATTTATAAACAATTCTACAAAACTAATAAATTGAAACCTTTTGGTTGATAATAAAATATCTTCTAACTAGTTGTGGGAAACTAGTAATTGGTAATTTGGTGTAATTAAGTGTGGATTTGAGATATGTTTGTTTAGATAAATATTAAAATAAATTTAGTATTATTTGAATGATCGATTTCGCTGATTTACGATTTGTGAACGCTTAATTGCATAGGTCAAAATACGCCAGTGAAACTATTATAAAATTTATGATGCCTTTACGCGCAAGTTTGTGTATGTCCCTAAAATCTGTAAGCACCAATGAATTCTCGTGGAATGAAATGTTCCGAGAATCCTGGACCCACCTACAACGGCTGATAATGGAATGGCCCAGCATGTGGTGATTTATATCACAAATTAATTGAAATGTGTAAGAGACAGGATCACAATTATAATACTGTAATCATTTTTTTTTTCGCGAAAATTACATGCGGTTTTACCGTCGGATACACGAACATTACACAGCAACTGCTAAGTATATCATTTTTGATATAAAATATTGTCATATTTATATAAATTTAAATACATTTTATTAAAAGTGCTTCGCTGAATAGATTTGCAATAAAATTTTTAAAAAACAATTATAAATGGGTTTTCACGGAAATTCATATAGGTGCAGCGTTTCCAAGAGTTCTTGGCGCAAAAGTTTCAGGGATGATAAAATGTTTTCCATTTATATCTCGACTACAAGAATACTTCTTGTTCCCGGGTATATACATAAAACAAAAGAACAATATAAAAATGATCTTGCAGGTTGAGTTAGGTTTTATTATCACACCCGCAATCATATTCTATTTTTTTTTTTTGTTGTTAAATAAACAAAAAGATACCGTCGAACAAAGAGCTTCTAAAGAAATTGGAAAAGCATTTATAGATTTTTACGAAATTTACTTCTTAACTTTGATTAATTGATATATATAGTTCATGGCGAAAGGAATCAATTATTCTTTAGAAAGAAACGTCGACACATTGACGTTACTTCTAATCTAAAATTGTGGATTTGTTTGTATAGGCAAACGTAACGATACGCTTTTTAACAAACGCGTCCGAATACTTCATCACTGCGGCACCGGAAAATATGCGTCGAAATCTGCTTTATCCGGAAAGAGAAAAAATATTCCGTACGGCAGCGCCGCTTGCCCGAGTCGTCCAGCCGCGAGATGAGAATCTAGTCAATGGTAAATTCAAACTCAAACACGATTCGTCGGAAAAGGATCAAGGCACCGGCGCATTTAATGTCACCGTTAAAGGAGGTATCGTTTACGTGATAAATATCGCCACGTTAAGGAAATGTTCATCTCCCGTTACGTAAGTTTGCTTTTTATCACCTTAATAACAAATTTTCGATCGTTTTGTGTACATTTTATTTGTATTTAATGAGACTCTTACAATATCACACTTGACCAATATTCCTAGTGTCTTGCACTGAACTTCCTTATACGTATTTTGTTTAGATAGGAAATTAATGTAGAGATTTTCAAAAAATTTAGAAAATATAATTATTCAAATAACATTTTCAAATAAAGTATAAATAAAAAAAAATCACTAAATATATTTCATACGATATTAGGCATAGTTGATACGATTTATGTTTTTATATTATTAAATTACTTATGTACGAAATATTTTGTAGCTTTTCTGTTTTTAATTGTATATATGATATTTCTATTCAAATTATTGTAGTATATAAATTCATTTCAAGAAATATAAATATATAATATATAGAGAGTAATTTCCATTTGAAATATTCGAAAGCAAAAAAAGAATAATTAATTTTAACTATGTTTTAAATTGTGAAACTAAACGTTGAAGTTCATCTATTATTTATACTCTTCATTAATTATAGACTAGAAATACAATGGGAGGATACAGTAACAAAAAAACTATCTACTGATATGATATTAATAAACGTAGAGCAAGAAAGCTCGGCATCGTGTCTAGATCGTGGCATATCGATTAAAGATTGGCAACATTGTGCCAATGCACGTAGCGTCAAATCTTGCACGGATTCGTGTGGTTTAGGTACCGGCGGTAAAGCTTCTGTTGCAAATTAGTAAGTTAACGAGCGTTTTAAAGTGTTGCTGTACTCTCTAACGTCAAGTCTTCCTAATAGCCAGTTCAGCGGGAACACTAGATGTGTTTGGAGAGGTGATAAAAGGCCAGGGAATAAATCTACTACATTGTATTCCACTTGTACTCCTGATACAAATACATGCCCTGATGGCACATGTGATCCCTTAGAAGAATTGCATCATTTAATATGTCCACAAGATTGTACTACACATAGTAAGAACATGTTTGTTTTATAGACATACAATGCCTATTTCGATAGATTTTAGTTTAGTAAATGCAAATTCAATTATTTTTAATTTCTATTAAGAATATTTAGAATAATTTAAATTATAGCTGATATATGGCTGGGGCACATAAACAGCAAAACAGGCCGTGGAATCTTTAAAGGAAAAAGTGCTTGCCAATGTGACGAACACAGTAAATGCCACTGTGGTAATATATTAAAGAAAAGCGATTCGAAAAAAACTACCACAACATTAACAACCGACACACCTCTCACAGAAACAACATCAATTAATAGCCCAAGTGCAGCAATTATATTTAGACCTATTGAACCTAAAGTCAGTGCTCGAAAAGGTAAAAAAAAAAATTTGGAAAAATAATTATAAACTTAATAAAAACACACTAGTTATTGATTAATAAGAATGGTGCAATGTGCATTCATGCTAATGTTAGCTCTGTAAAGAAGTTCAAATTATGTATGCCAATTGATGAGTTTTTCTTAAGTTTACAATTTTTGTGATGTGGATTAATATTATATACTGATATAGATTCAAATAAGATGATGTGATTTCCACAGATGGTATGATTGTAGACATAGATTCCTGTGGGACGCCATGTGTGATTGGTATCGTGGCAGGTTCTCTATTTCTGTTAGCTGCGATAACATCGGTCGTCGCATGCTGGAGGATGAGAAGCATGGGCAAAGGAAATCGACGAGATAGAAAATACACGGAAAGCGTTAATTCTTTAAATGGCGTCCATTCGGAATGTGTGGATCGAACTTTGCAATCTACAGATACGCTTCTATTGAATTTTGATATGAATACTTCTTTGACAGTGAATCCAATGATTCCAAAAATAATTGTAAGCTATTTTTAATTAATTCCTTATATACGCCTGATAATTTTTAGAGCAACTTTTACTATATTGCACTGTATATATTCATTTGACTTTTATTAAAATATTTTATAATATCGTCGACTTAAGCTAGTAAAACAAATGAAAACAGTCCAACAGTGTCGTTATTCATTAGTGCTTATGGGTTCACATAGTGTTTTTGTTGTTCGTATTTAGCCTGTGGTCGACCCAAAATGGGAGTTCCCAAGGGAGAAATTGCGAATTGAACAAACGCTGGGCGAAGGGGAGTTTGGCCGGGTATTACGGGCAAAAGCACTCGAGATTGCCGGCATGCCAGGTTAGTTACGTAGGTTACTTATGACAACAACAATATTTGATGAGATGCTGTTACCATTCACAAATAAAAACAGCCAATACACACTTACATTGCCCTCAATCGGTTGATTAAATCTGTGGTGTCTAATGAAATCGACTTTGGCACAGTTTTATTTGTTCCTGGTTCATCAGTTTTATTTGCGAGATTTTTGTTTTGTTTGCGTATAATAAAAGTGCAATTTCTTAATATATTTATTTTGTGGAAAAAAGTAAAAATTATCGACTATAATAATTATAATAAAATAACTTGGGAACGTATATATATTTTTATAAATACAGTTAATTTATATTAAAACAAATTTGAGAACCTTTTCTGTCCCGGCAAAACACAATTTGCTATGGTTTACCAATTTATATAAAGTTTAATTGGAATCGCCGCTACACGTGCTAATATGTTCTCAGTTAATTTAAACTTAATACAACAAACAATAGTTGAAAAAGCGAACCATTACGTGTATAATGAACTTAATAAACCATAATGAGAATATAGCAAATTGTATCAAGTTTCGATAAGTCTAGAGTTAGCATTGCTGCACGTTAATTTAATGTAGGAATTTAGTGATGTATCGTGTCTTCTATGTGCACAGGATACACGACAGTGGCTGTGAAGACATTGAAAGAGGATGCCCGCGAGCCCGAACTAGCGGATCTGATGTCAGAATATCAACTCTTGAAAGAGGTGTCACATCCTAACGTAATCAGGCTTCTCGGCGCGTCCACACTACCCGGGGGCCCAGTCTACCTGATTATCGAGTTTGCCGAACATGGCTCGCTCAGGTAAGTAATATCAACTTACTGCACTGAAATTGCAATGTGTACTTTGAAGTTTAATGGTTCTCACATCTTACAAACATAAAACATAAACATATCGAAAGTTATAAAAGTATGTTGTTGATATTTATAAAGTCAATAACCGCAATGACTTACGTGTTATTAATATTTTATCAACCATTGAAACACTAGTTTGCATTATATGAAAATAGTTTCAAAAAAAAATTAAAAAAAAAACTAAAGGCAACCAAGGCAGCTCGACCACGACTCGATTCTCAACATTTTGACGTGTTGATCTTCTAACGAGAATCTAACCACCCGGCAACCGACAAAGTGTACTAAGCCAACGAATAAAAATCATAATGACTGTTTTACTATTTTTCTAATTTATAATATTTTACGAATCTTTGGAATCCCTTTTCACTAAATATATTTCTTAGAATAAATATTAAATGTCAAATTATTTAAGTCTATTTTGTTTGCTAAACAATTGACAAGCACAGTTGATACGGTTTATGTGAAAATAATTATAATAAATAACAAATTTCAATATTTTCTAACAGGGTACATACAAATCTTTAGTTTAAAGGGTTTAAAGTATTTACCTTTATGCTGTAGAGCGCGCTCTCTCACACACACACTCGATTCGGGGAAGGTCAAAAAGTATATATCAGTTAAACCATAAAATATAAACATACCGAAAGTTATAAAAGTATGCTGTTGATATTTATAAAGTCAATAACCGCAATGACTTACATTGACATTTCTTATACGTGTTTTTAATATTTTATCAACCATTGAAACACTAGTTTGCATTATATGAAAATAGTTTCAAAAAAAAAAATTAAAAAAAAGAACTAAAGGCAACCAAGGCAGCTCGACCACGACTCGATTCTCAACATTTTGACGTGTTGATCTTCTAACGAGAATCTAACCACCCGGCCACCGACAAAGTGTACTAAGTCAACGAATAAAAATCATAATCACTATTTTACTATTTTTCTAATTTATAATATTTTACGAATCTTTGGAACCCCTTTTCACTAAATATATTTCTTAGAATAAATATTAAATGTCAAATTATTTAAGTCTATTTTGTTTGCTAAACAATTGACAAGCACAGTTGATACGGTTTATGTGAAAATAATTATAATAAATAACAAATTTCAATATTTTCTAACAGGGTACATACAAATCTTTAGTTTAAAGGTTTTAAAGTATTTACCTTTATGCTGTAGAGCGCGCTCTCTCACACACACACTCGATTCGGGGAAGGTCAAAAAGTATATATCAGTTAAACCATAAAATATAAACATACCGAAAGTTATAAAAGTATGCTGTTGATATTTATAAAGTCAATAACCGCAATGACTTACATTGACATTTCTTATACGTGTTTTTAATATTTTATCAACCATTGAAACACTAGTTTGCATTATATGAAAATAGTTTCAAAAAAAAAAATTAAAAAAAAAGCTAAAGGCAACCAAGGCAGCTCGACCACGACTCGATTCTCAACATTTTGACGTGTTGATCTTCTAACGAGAATCTAACCACCCGGCCACCGACAAAGTGTACTAAGTCAACGAATAAAAATTATAATGACTATTTTACTATTTTTCTAATTTATAATATTTTACGAATCTTTGGAACCCCTTTTCACTAAATATATTTCTTAGAATAAATATTAAATGTCAAATTATTTAAGTCTATTTTGTTTGCTAAACAATTGACAAGCACAGTTGATACGGTTTATGTGAAAATAATTATAATAAATAACAAATTTCAATATTTTCTAACAGGGTACATACAAATCTTTAGTTTAAAGGGTTTAAAGTATTTACCTTTATGCTGTAGAGCGCGCTCTCTCACACACACACTCGATTCGGGGAAGGTCAAAAAGTATATATCAGTTAAACCATAAAATATAAACATACCGAAAGTTATAAAAGTATGCTGTTGATATTTATAAAGTCAATAACCGCAATGACTTACATTGACATTTCTTATACGTGTTTTTAATATTTTATCAACCATTGAAACACTAGTTTGCATTATATGAAAATAGTTTCAAAAAAAAAAATTAAAAAAAAGAACTAAAGGCAACCAAGGCAGCTCGACCACGACTCGATTCTCAACATTTTGACGTGTTGATCTTCTAACGAGAATCTAACCACCCGGCCACCGACAAAGTGTACTAAGTCATCGAATAAAAATCATAATGACTATTTTACTATTTTTCTAATTTATAATATTTTACGAATCTTTGGAACCCCTTTTCACTAAATATATTTCTTAGAATAAATATTAAATGTCAAATTATTTATGTCTATTTTGTTTGCTAAACAATTGACAAGCACAGTTGATACAGTTTATGTGAAAATAATTATAATAAATAACAAATTTCAATATTTTCTAACAGGGTACATACAAATCTTTAGTTTAAAGGGTTTAAAGTATTTACCTTTATGCTGTAGAGCGCGCTCTCTCACACACACACACTCGATTCGGGGAAGGTCAAAAAGTATATATCAGTTAAACCATAAAATATAAACATACCGAAAGTTATAAAAGTATGCTGTTGATATTTATAAAGTCAATAACCGCAATGACTTACATTGACATTTCTTATACGTGTTTTTAATATTTTATCAACCATTGAAACACTAGTTTGCATTATATGAAAATAGTTTCAAAAAAAAAAATTAAAAAAAAGCTAAAGGCAACCAAGGCAGCTCGACCACGACTCGATTCTCAACATTTTGACGTGTTGATCTTCTAACGAGAATCTAACCACCCGGCCACCGACAAAGTGTACTAAGTCAACGAATAAAAATTATAATGACTATTTTACTATTTTTCTAATTTATAATATTTTACGAATCTTTGGAACCCCTTTTCACTAAATATATTTCTTAGAATAAATATTAAATGTCAAATTATTTAAGTCTATTTTGTTTGCTAAACAATTGACAAGCACAGTTGATACGGTTTATGTGAAAATAATTATAATAAATAACAAATTTCAATATTTTCTAACAGGGTACATACAAATCTTTAGTTTAAAGGGTTTAAAGTATTTACCTTTATGCTGTAGAGCGCGCTCTCTCACACACACACTCGATTCGGGGAAGGTCAAAAAGTATATATCAGTTAAACCATAAAATATAAACATACCGAAAGTTATAAAAGTATGCTGTTGATATTTATAAAGTCAATAACCGCAATGACTTACATTGACATTTCTTATACGTGTTTTTAATATTTTATCAACCATTGAAACACTAGTTTGCATTATATGAAAATAGTTTCAAAAAAAAAAATTAAAAAAAAGCTAAAGGCAACCAAGGCAGCTCGACCACGACTCGATTCTCAACATTTTGACGTGTTGATCTTCTAACGAGAATCTAACCACCCGGCCACCGACAAAGTGTACTAAGTCAACGAATAAAAATTATAATGACTATTTTACTATTTTTCTAATTTATAATATTTTACGAATCTTTGGAACCCCTTTTCACTAAATATATTTCTTAGAATAAATATTAAATGTCAAATTATTTAAGTCTATTTTGTTTGCTAAACAATTGACAAGCACAGTTGATACGGTTTATGTGAAAATAATTATAATAAATAACAAATTTCAATATTTTCTAACAGGGTACATACAAATCTTTAGTTTAAAGGGTTTAAAGTATTTACCTTTATGCTGTAGAGCGCGCTCTCTCACACACACACACTCGATTCGGGGAAGGTCAAAAAGTATATATCAGTTAAACCATAAAATATAAACATACCGAAAGTTATAAAAGTATGCTGTTGATATTTATAAAGTCAATAACCGCAATGACTTACATTGACATTTCTTATACGTGTTTTTAATATTTTATCAACCATTGAAACACTAGTTTGCATTATATGAAAATAGTTTCAAAAAAAAAAATTAAAAAAAAGAACTAAAGGCAACCAAGGCAGCTCGACCACGACTCGATTCTCAACATTTTGACGTGTTGATCTTCTAACGAGAATCTAACCACCCGGCCACCGACAAAGTGTACTAAGTCATCGAATAAAAATCATAATGACTATTTTACTATTTTTCTAATTTATAATATTTTACGAATCTTTGGAACCCCTTTTCACTAAATATATTTCTTAGAATAAATATTAAATGTCAAATTATTTATGTCTATTTTGTTTGCTAAACAATTGACAAGCACAGTTGATACAGTTTATGTGAAAATAATTATAATAAATAACAAATTTCAATATTTTCTAACAGGGTACATACAAATCTTTAGTTTAAAGGGTTTAAAGTATTTACCTTTATGCTGTAGAGCGCGCTCTCTCACACACACACACTCGATTCGGGGAAGGTCAAAAAGTATATATCAGTTAAACCATAAAATATAAACATACCGAAAGTTATAAAAGTATGCTGTTGATATTTATAAAGTCAATAACCGCAATGACTTACATTGACATTTCTTATACGTGTTTTTAATATTTTATCAACCATTGAAACACTAGTTTGCATTATATGAAAATAGTTTCAAAAAAAAAAAATTAAAAAAAAGAACTAAAGGCAACCAAGGCAGCTCGACCACGACTCGATTCTCAACATTTTGACGTGTTGATCTTCTAACGAGAATCTAACCACCCGGCCACCGACAAAGTGTACTAAGTCAACGAATAAAAATCATAATCACTATTTTACTATTTTTCTAATTTATAATATTTTACGAATCTTTGGAACCCCTTTTCACTAAATATATTTCTTAGAATAAATATTAAATGTCAAATTATTTAAGTCTATTTTGTTTGCTAAACAATTGACAAGCACAGTTGATACGGTTTATGTGAAAATAATTATAATAAATAACAAATTTCAATATTTTCTAACAGGGTACATACAAATCTTTAGTTTAAAGGGTTTAAAGTATTTACCTTTATGCTGTAGAGCGCGCTCTCTCACACACACACTCGATTCGGGGAAGGTCAAAAAGTATATATCAGTTAAACCATAAAATATAAACATACCGAAAGTTATAAAAGTATGCTGTTGATATTTATAAAGTCAATAACCGCAATGACTTACATTGACATTTCTTATACGTGTTTTTAATATTTTATCAACCATTGAAACACTAGTTTGCATTATATGAAAATAGTTTCAAAAAAAAAAAAAATTAAAAAAAAGAACTAAAGGCAACCAAGGCAGCTCGACCACGACTCGATTCTCAACATTTTGACGTGTTGATCTTCTAACGAGAATCTAACCACCCGGCCACCGACAAAGTGTACTAAGTCAACGAATAAAAATCATAATCACTATTTTACTATTTTTCTAATTTATAATATTTTACGAATCTTTGGAACCCCTTTTCACTAAATATATTTCTTAGAATAAATATTAAATGTCAAATTATTTAAGTCTATTTTGTTTGCTAAACAATTGACAAGCACAGTTGATACGGTTTATGTGAAAATAATTATAATAAATAACAAATTTCAATATTTTCTAACAGGGTACATACAAATCTTTAGTTTAAAGGGTTTAAAGTATTTACCTTTATGCTGTAGAGCGCGCTCTCTCACACACACACACTCGATTCGGGGAAGGTCAAAAAGTATATATCAGTTAAACCATAAAATATAAACATACCGAAAGTTATAAAAGTATGCTGTTGATATTTATAAAGTCAATAACCGCAATGACTTACATTGACATTTCTTATACGTGTTTTTAATATTTTATCAACCATTGAAACACTAGTTTGCATTATATGAAAATAGTTTCAAAAAAAAAAAATTAAAAAAAAGAACTAAAGGCAACCAAGGCAGCTCGACCACGACTCGATTCTCAACATTTTGACGTGTTGATCTTCTAACGAGAATCTAACCACCCGGCCACCGACAAAGTGTACTAAGTCAACGAATAAAAATCATAATGACTATTTTACTATTTTTCTAATTTATAATATTTTACGAATCTTTGGAACCCCTTTTCACTAAATATATTTCTTAGAATAAATATTAAATGTCAAATTATTTAAGTCTATTTTGTTTGCTAAACAATTGACAAGCACAGTTGATACGGTTTATGTGAAAATAATTATAATAAATAACAAATTTCAATATTTTCTAACAGGGTACATACAAATCTTTAGTTTAAAGGGTTTAAAGTATTTACCTTTATGCTGTAGAGCGCGCTCTCTCACACACACACACTCGATTCGGGGAAGGTCAAAAAGTATATATCAGTTAAACCATAAAATATAAACATACCGAAAGTTATAAAAGTATGCTGTTGATATTTATAAAGTCAATAACCGCAATGACTTACATTGACATTTCTTATACGTGTTTTTAATATTTTATCAACCATTGAAACACTAGTTTGCATTATATGAAAATAGTTTCAAAAAAAAAAAATTAAAAAAAAGAACTAAAGGCAACCAAGGCAGCTCGACCACGACTCGATTCTCAACATTTTGACGTGTTGATCTTCTAACGAGAATCTAACCACCCGGCCACCGACAAAGTGTACTAAGTCAACGAATAAAAATCATAATCACTATTTTACTATTTTTCTAATTTATAATATTTTACGAATCTTTGGAACCCCTTTTCACTAAATATATTTCTTAGAATAAATATTAAATGTCAAATTATTTAAGTCTATTTTGTTTGCTAAACAATTGACAAGCACAGTTGATACGGTTTATGTGAAAATAATTATAATAAATAACAAATTTCAATATTTTCTAACAGGGTACATACAAATCTTTAGTTTAAAGGGTTTAAAGTATTTACCTTCATGCTGTAGAGCGCGCTCTCTCACACACACACTCGATTCGGGGAAGGTCAAAAAGTATATATCAGTTAAAATCACGAGATAGAAATGGCACATTTTAACTTTTCTTGTTAAAAATTATAAATTTGTTTCATAAGTTACTTTATGTTATAAATGGAGGGAATTTGATCAGGTATTTTTTTCTTTTTATATGTAGAAATTATTTACGTCGAAGCCGTCATTTGGAATCAGAAGGTCGCGTACCATGTTCGGGTGCAATGCTTGGTGAAATTGAACACTCGAACACAGAACCAACTTGCAAAATAAGCCCGCGAGATATCCTTTCATTCGCATGGCAGATCAGCAAAGGAATGTCGTATCTTAACGATATGAAGGTATAATTATATAAATTTCACATTTTTCCATCACAAAAACAAATATTATTTAATGCATATTTTATAGTTGGTACATCGCGATTTAGCTGCACGCAATATTCTTTTAGCCGATGGGATGTTGTGTAAAATATCTGATTTTGGTCTTACGCGAGATGTTTATGAAGATGATACTTATTTAAAACGAACTAAAGGCAGAGGTATTATCATATTATTTAATCATGCGCGGACATCTAAATGGAAATCGAAATTGTGATTTTAGTCCCTGTGAAATGGATGGCTCCTGAATCTCTAGCCGATCACATCTATAATACAAAATCCGATGTATGGAGTTTTGGTATTTTGCTATGGGAATTGGTGACGCTAGGCGCCTCACCATATCCAGGTGTAGCTGTTCAAAGTTTATTCCATTTATTACGATCTGGTTACCGTATGGAACGACCTGATAATTGTTCACCTGTTTTGTTAGTATTTTACTATTCTAACTATTCAAAAATGTTTTGTATTTATTTCTAAATTCCAGATATAAAATAATGCGAGCTTGTTGGTCTGAAGAGGCTGGTGAGCGACCATCTTTCCGTACTCTAACATTAAAACTAGAGACCATGCTTGCAGACGGTGTTGATTATTTAGATTTGAATCCGCGTGTTGTGCACAACCGCACTTATTTCACTAGTATTCCTGATACATTAATTACACCTGGTAAGTCGCTTTTTGCATTACCCATTAGCGAAATAAAAATACGATTTACACACATAATTTTATATTTTAGATGAAGTAGACGAAACAATAGGATACGGCAATCTAATGTTAATGAACACAGATACAGTAAATTTTCTTTCTGACCCCAAAAATACACAAAAATGCGCAGAAACTGATAAATTGCAGGTACTATGGAAACGACCCGAAAGCCCGACGGCTTCTAGTACCAGAAACTACGAAAACGATGTAAAACCACAAGAGTTACAGCATTACGAGAGTCCGATCAAATTTCGCAATAAAGCAGAAGGCTTACGGACACCTACAAACGATAGACCAATGTCTTATTTAGATATGAACGGCGTTCCGGCCGAAACTCAAATATTATTACGATCGAAAAGCAAGGATGAAGTCGAGAAAGTATCAAAGATAACTGCGTTATAATTGTAATACACGGATTTTATTTGTACCTAAATATTTTAAGTTACAAAAGTACAAACGTATTTTATGTATAACAGAGTCACATTATAATATATCCCAGCTAATCTATATGTATGTTATTTCTCTGATAGATGAATGTTGCTATGACGTCACTAAAGCGCAAAATTAATATAATTTATCAAATAATCTAACTTCTGATTGATATTTTATATTATACAGATCGAACAATGACGGCGCTCAGAGCGTTTATTTGAAGATATGTCGTATATGTAATGGATCAGAGATGTAACTTAGATATAACAATTTATATGCATGTTTTTTGTGTTTATTGAGACCGCACGTGTTTTTGATGTCCAGGTTGTAATCGTTTGACTAATTCATTTATTTTAGCTAGTATATGTGACTCAAAACGACTGCTGTTATAATGTGAGAAACGTAAAATGTTGCCTGTTCTATAATTGTATATATAATAAGTTTTAGGTTATGATCTCTTACTAGTTAGAATTCTCGAAACTTAATACACGCGAATAACACAAAAACACGTTTGATATGTATAAGATTTTCTTTTAGTTTCGAGAATTTGACTCAAGTACAATAATGATTTGCTAGTCATATATTTTGATGTGGAAAATAAAATAAGTAACACGTAGAATTATTAACAAATTTATACAATAAAAATAAAACATATTAGATATTGCTTCCAGTCATTCCAGAATATAAACAATGTGTATATAATAATTGAAATATAACATATATTTCTAATCGTTTGTAAACACAATTGTCAAGAAATAATTAAATAAAAGAATATATATTTAAAACATTTATTTATTATAAACAATTTAAAAAAATTAAAAAAAAACTAAAATAATAATTCATAAATCTAAATCATGTACGTTGTATTTTGTTTGATTATCTTTAACGGATTTCTTTTCGTTTTCAGACTGGTTAATCCCGGTTAAATTTAATTCATTAACATTATATAAAAAATCAGTCGTTTTATCACTAGACAAATTTGGCTCAGTTTTAATCAATTGTATCGTTTCCAAATTAACATCACTTAATTTATAATCAACTTGATCTGAACTTTCTACTTCATTGTCACTTATCAGGTTATTCTCAACCATTTTGATGCTATCAATCAATTGATTTCGATAATGATCCGATAAAATATCAACTCGCGCCTCGATTTTCTCCCAAAAACTTTTATTTTCCAACCAATTCATAAAACCATAAAAATCATCCATAAAATTAAAAGTCTTTAACGACGCCAATTCTTCAGGTATCCGCTTCGTTGAATACGGGAATAGAATAAGGGCATATTGTTTTTTCGATGCACTTTTCGCGAATTCCTCTTTCACCAAACGTATCGCTAAGTTATCAATGTTTTGGTAGACATTTTTCGTTGTGGTTTCTTTGTTTTGGGACAGCAAGAAAACGATATGGCTTGCGTTATAAAATGCGTGTGTAAACCAATCGAAAGGATCTTTTGTTTTCGTTAAAGGTACGTTTATTACGTCGATCATTACGTTTAAATTATAAGTGTCACGCAAAATTGCTCCTAAAGCTAAAACGACTTTCGTGTGAGCATCGTTTGGTGGTATTGACACTAATAATATAGATTTTTCTTGTTCAATTTGCAAAGCTATAAGATAAGACAGAAATTTATTTTACTGTAACAAATAAGGAATAATAAGATTACCTTTTCGACGACAATGTTTGATCCATAAGTATATAACAATTAAGATACTCGCTAATAAGGTTGTTATACTAACAATACCAATTGTTAATACAACGGATGTTTTAGCTATGAAAGAAATAGGTCTATAAGTTTTAGAATTTTCTGTGATAAGAAACTCGAACTTACGTATGTCTATAATAGGTGTTCTAGATAAACAATGATATGCGTCACAGTTCGGATGAACAGGTTTTACCGTGAAAAAATAACCACCATAGTTACCGTAAGTTGAATATATATATTCAATTTCGTCGTATTTTGTTTCCGAAACAGATACAATCATTGTGTCCATGTGATCTGTTTGATTGTCTCTCGTTCGGTAAATTCCAATTTCGTAATGCGTTATGTTAAATTTGCTTGGAGCGAGTGGTATTTTGAGGATTAAGTTTCTTAAATCACTACTATCCACATAGATGAATAATGAGAATTGTTTTATGTCGTCAACATCTGAAATATTTTTTTCAAATTTGTTTCCATATTATCTCAAATAATTGTAACTTTTATTGATATTTGAATTTTGTTATAAAATAAAATGTCATACATGTATAAATCTCTTCACGTTTCGGAACAATAAAAGAATACTTCCGCCCAACTATATAATCATCAACACCATATTCATACTCAAAATCAACAATTTTGCCTTCGAAAACAGCAACAGACCATGGACAATCGAAATAAATATATTTATCGGAACGTACATCCAAATCGTTAGATATAAAAAACGTGCGACACAAACACTGCTCTTTCACAAAACGTTGTTTAAACTTCATTCGTAATTCTACAATAAAAATATCATTTATGATTTATCAAACTTCTAACTTTATCAACATACGTTTCCATTTAATATCATGTAAAGTGACATTAAACGCCGTACTAGACATGGCTTGAAATGCTTTTAACGCAACTCGACCAAAATCAAGTGTGCTTTGACTTGTTTTAAATATCTCATCATCGCATTGGCTTCGATTATGGTAAATCACCGTGCAACTATTGTTGCTTACACCAACAGGCCATAACTATAATATTAATTATATTAATAATAGTATTATTATGAGTACGAATTGATTAATACCTGATTGGAACAACTAGTATTTTGTTCAAAAACACATAAATCATATGAACCATGCACAAAAGAAATGATACACAAAGAAATAAACACTGTATACATATTTGTAAGGTTAGCGTCACATAAAAATGTCATTTTTATTGAATAATAGATGCATAGTAACTATGCTTTTTATAAATTATTTCCCCGTCAACTTTTATCAATTCGGTAAATTTAGATAATATTTATTAACACCTCCATGTAAAACGTACAACAAAAGATTACTCATATTATAAATGGAATGAGAGGATTTTCGGTGTAGCTCAATGGTAGATACCCTCCCATAAGCGGTCCTATTTATTTTTACTAGCAGGGCACTATACCATAAACCCCATTCATTGGGTTTATCTATACTGCTATAGTAACCGCCATTTTGATAGTATAATTGCATATTTTCAAGGCGCATCAATCTTCATTATTATTGACACACTTGTTATTATTAGACTGAACTGTATATAGTAATAAATAAAATATTATTTAGCAACAATATGTGATATTTATTTTGTTTATTTCAATCAATAATAAACGCCTCGTTTCGCAATCATTTTAAACTATGCTAATTTGATAATATACACAAATAAGGATAAACCTTGCAATGCTAAAAACGTGCCACTGTTCTTTTGTACAATACGCGAAAATGATTTAAGTATTTTAGTGATAATAGTTCATAAAGAAAAGTCGGAAAAAATATGCTGTACACACATATAATTAATTTATGTGGTAAGTTACTTCTACATATTTTTTTAATTGATTCCTAAGTAGTAATTATTCATTAATGATTCGAATTAGTCTAAATTTTATCAAATTCTAAAAACTGAAGTTGATAAAAGTTTCCATTTTTAACAAAAAAAAATTTTTTAGTATTTTAATGTGAATTTTAAAAAAATTATCAATTTTATTTTGTAGATTAACCATGCCACTAAGGTTCATATTTATATTTCAAATTGCAATCGCACTGATGGTTAATTATGATGATGATATAACAATACCAATACCAATTGTTATTCTAGATCATAGTCCTTTAACTGAACCAGCCCTAGAAAATCTGGGGTTATTCAATAATTGTGTCTGTCGTGAAAATCCAAAGAAATATATAGTCTGTTATGGGCCTTGTGAAAATTTTCCATCTAAGCTTAATATAACAACACCATTGTTTAAAATGAAACTCTCACAAATATCCACGATACAAAAAGATGATTTTTTATTACTAAACAATCTAATATACTTAGAAATCGAATCAAATCAAAAACTAGTTCGATTTGAAAGAGGAGCATTTCGGAAAATGTCTCACCTTCGAAATTTAACGATATCATTCAACGAGAATTTAAACTATTTGGAGGAAAACGTATTTGAAGGGCTTACGAATTTATCGACTATTTGCATTCAAAAAAACGGATTCACCAAAGTTATTGATATAACAAACGCACTATCAATCAACTATGTACCTAACTTGTATCTTCTAGACATAAGTCAAAATGTGTTTAAAACGATTGGGATGACTGAGTTCTACCCCATGAAAGGTTCAAAACTCGTCCAATTGAATATGATTTTATGTGATACTAATTACATACATCCAGATACATTAGAACCATTAAAATATCTTCAATCATTTCGACCTGGTCAAAATCTCTACAATGCTAGCAATATGGCCGATCTTATCAACAGGTGTGTTGATTTGGGAGTGCCTATAGTAAACCTGAATCTCTATGAAATGGGACTGAGAAAATCACCGCCTATGTACTTGCTAAAAGCTGTTGCAAGATCGAATATAACATTTTTTCATTTAACAAGAAACAGTTTTGAACATATTGGCGACAACACATTTCCATATATGCCAAGTATTACAAAGCTGAGTTTACGAGATAATTTGATCATTGACGTAACTCCGAACGCATTCAAGAAGCTCGTAAATTTGGAAAGTCTCTACTTGGGGGTGAACCGATTTTCTGGAATTCCTGAAGGAGCGATGCTTGAAACATTACAAGAAATTGATATATCTGGAAACACTAACGATGGTTTCACACCATCTTACTTCAATATCAAAAAGGGCATATTCCAAAATATGTCGTCGTTAGAAAATTTACAAATTTCGTATAACAACATCGGGTATCTCAACAACTATACATTTGAAGGTTTATCGAATTTAACTCGGTTAAATTTAAAAAATACGTCAATATACCGCATAGATGCTGGAGCTTTTAAACCATTGAAGAATTTGTTATTGTTAAATTTAATTAACAATATGTTTCCATTGCTAATGCCTCTCAACGCAAATTTATTTGAAGGCTTAGAAAATCTTCAAGTTCTACTACTAGGGGGATGTTCAATAAAAAACTTAACCATAGTTCCAAGTCTGTTCAGTCATACACCAAATTTAATCCATTTGGGTTTGGAACGAAACGGTTTGCTCACAATATCACCGCAACAATTATTCCATTTAGATAAACTCAATACTCTGAACTTGGCGCAGAATAATTTGCCAGCCTGGCATGAAAAAATACTGCCACATACAAATGTCAAAGAAGTATATGCCAATCGGAATAAAATCACTTTTATAACGATCAAAATGTTAGAAGATTGGCAACATTTAGAAATACTTGACTTGGACGACAATCCAATTTCATGTGATTGTGCTTTATACCCAGTTGTCAAATGGTTACGCTATAATCAAATGTTTGTTAAATACCATAAAATTGATTACTTTATAGTGCGTTGTGATTCACCAGAAAATTGGCGTCGATTATCCATAGTTGAGTACATGATTTCAATCAATCACGAAAACAACGAATGTGAAACAGAATTTATATTAAATGTCTACTTACTAATCCTATCCATATCAGTTACAATTGTATTAATTGTGTTTGCGGTTGTATGCTATATTTATAGATGGCATTTAGAATATTGGGTGTTTATTTTACGGATAAGTCTAAAAAAACACAATATTTGGAGAGTAAGGAATTTCAAGTTATTACGCAAAGGTAATTACCAATATGATGCTTTTGTGTCATATTGTCATGAAGATCATGATTTTGTTATGAAAATGGTTGATTTGTTGGAGAATCATGAACCGTTTTTGAAGTTATGCGTTTATGAGCGTGATTTCCAGATTGGCTCATTGATTTCAGAATCAATTGTAAACAGTGTTTCGGTTAGCAAAAGAACGTTACTGGTAATTAGTGATGCGTTTGCCAAATCGCAATGGTGTCGTTGGGAGACCCAATTGGCTGAATATCACCAGATATTTTTCCACAATGACACTTCATATGGACCAGATGATACTCTACTCATGATTCGATTAGAAAATCTATCAAAATCGTATATAACGCCTGTTTTAAAATATTTGTTAAAAACTAGAATATATTTGCAATGGGATTCCGAAGATCCCGCAAAGCAACTTATTTTTTGGGAGAAATTACGAAATACATTATCGTCTCCCAAAACCATTCCCATTAAATAGAATTTTAGTATTTTGTAATAAAAGTAATTTGCGTCATATAATTTGACGTCAAACGAATTTCTATAAATTTATAACCGCAGAAATATAGACAATAATTTATTACTATGTTGTGCAATGATTCATTATTTCGCTATTTTATGTTATTCAATATGCATATGTAATTATTCATTCGTAAATAAATAATTTATTTTGTTATACGAGTTAATGTTTTTTTTATAATAATGGTTAAAAAGTGAACCATGTTCATAAAAGGATATAGAAGGAATGAAACTAAAAATAATGTGCAGTACCTTGGCCGGGATTTGTATCTTTTACACTATAACCCCTTTCGGTTTTATTAGATTACATATATTCTAAACTTGCTATATATTAGTGACTTAATGCGTTGCTTATATTTAACAATAAATTAAAATAATAAATTGGAAAGTTGGTGAAAAAAAAAAAAAACGTGAATATTGCAGGATATAAACAATTTTTTGCTTAGGAAAGCATATCATAAAATACATATGGTGACTCGAACACTTAATCTATAACAGTTATTCATAAACGACAGTTTAGATAATATGTAAAACGGGAATTCCATTTTTGGGTAAGATAATTGTTCCTCGAAGTAAACAGAAGATATTGTTTTCCATAAGTTAAATAGTTCAACTTATACTTGTCGAAGTAATATTCATATTCTAACAGAGAACTAAATTTATCAGGCAATTTATGCACAGTATCTAGCTATATTTTACTTATTATTATTATGTATTTATAAATGAGATCAATTGACAATCCTATTAAATTGCTGACTACGACATAATTCAAATAAAAATCCTTTCGAAACGAAGAAAATTTATAGTAAGTATAATTCAATATTTCTAAAAATTTATCCAAAAGTGAAACCGCAGTATATTTCAATATTTTTACTTTCTTTTACGAAACAATAAGTAAGTGTTGTAATAATAAAAAGAATTAATCTCGAGAGAGGATATTCACCTTTTGACCTTCCCTGAATCGAATCTGCGTGTGCGCGCGGGCGTTAATGTGTGTATGGCGTATGTATGTGTGTGTATGTGTGTGTTTGTGTGTGTTTGTGTGTGTTTGTGTGTGTTTGTGTGTGTTTGTGTGTGTTTGTGAGTGTGTTTGTGTGTGTTTGTGTGTGTCTGTGTGTGTTTGTGTGTGTGTGTTTGTGTGTGTTTGTGTGTGTTTGTGTGTGTTTGTGTGTGTTTGCGTGTGTTTGTGTGTGCTTGTGTGTGTTTGTGTGTTTGTGTGTTTGTGTGTGTTTATGTGTGTTTGTGTGTGTTTGCGTCTGTCTGAATTTGTGTGTGTGTGTGTGTGTGTATGCTCTACAAACTAAGCTGTTGAAGATAAAATAATGAAACTTTAAAAAGATATAATTTATTGAGTATATATGCTATGCACACTATATAAGAAAATATAAATACTGACTTATAATCGTATAAAATGAAAAATATATGTTTTTCAGTCAAACAAGAATGATTCTGAAAATCACAATCATAACTCTACAAATTGTATTTACCATACAACAGATCTATGATGAAGACATTCAAGTAGCATACCCAGCTCAGCTAGAATATCATATGGTAATACCAATGTCGAAATATAAACAAATTGAAATCAATAATTGTACATGTAAGGAGATTCCGAATCTTGAAATAATCTGCTCAGGTCATTTTTGTGAATCAATCCCACCAATATTCAAAACAACTGTACAAGTATTTAAAATCAAACTTACATCATTAATTAGTATTGAAAGAGATGATTTAATCATGATGAGTCATTTGGAAGCATTGGAAATTGAAGCCAATCCGAAGTTAGAGAAAATTGCACCAGGCGTATTCAGAAAAATGTCGCAACTATGCAATTTAACCATATCAACTAATACCAAATATAAATACTTAGAAGCTAACGTGTTTGAGGGGCTCGTAAATTTAAAAACGCTGCACATCAAGAAAAATGGTTTCAAGCATGTTTTTGATGTTACAAAGGCATTATCCCCGACATATCTACCAAACTTGCTGATTTTGGATATGAGAGAAAACATATTTCATGAAATATTTGAGCATGATTTTTTATCTATGAATGGTAGTAAATTGAACGAGTTAAACATGATTTTATGCGAATTGGAAAACATACATATGGACAGCATGAAATATCTCCGTAATTTAACCGACCTGCGGTTAGGTCAGAATTTATACAATAGAAGTGTAATCACAGATCTTGTAGAACGAACGCTACAATGGAGAATACCATTGAATAATATTAACTTATACGATGCTGGACTACAAAAAATTATCCCAAAACAATTAATGCAGGCGATTGGACGTTCAAATATTACTAAACTTTGTTTGGCAAAGAATCATTTTAATTACATCAACGAGGGCTCATTTCCAGATATGCCTCAGTTATTAGTGTTAGATCTACGAGATAACTCTATTGTTGAAATTACAGTGAATGCCTTCGAAAGCATACCCAATTTGATACACCTTCTCCTCGGCGAAAACAAGTTATCAAATGTACCACAAGGCGCACTATTGAAAACAATTAAACTACTGGATCTTTCAGGGAATCCAATTGCCGGTTACTGGCCATCTTATTTTAGCATTCAAGATTGTAAATTCAAAAATATGACGAAACTAGATAATTTACAATTACCTTATAATGTAATAGGTACAATTACACAAAAATCGTTTAAGGGTCTGACGAATTTGACTGTTTTAAATTTAAAAAATACTTCCATATCTTTTCTTGAATTAGGATCATTTCAACCGTTAGTAAATTTGCTTCATTTGAATTTAATCAATAACTTTTTTCCATTAATTATGCCACTGAGCGCAGATATATTTAAAGGTTTGTCAAAGCTCCAAGTACTGTTATTAGGTGGATGTTCAATTACAAATTTAACTTCTAAACCAAGTATATTTACACACATGCCAAATCTAATATACTTGGGATTAGAAAGAAATAACATACATTCGATCTTAGCTTTTCAATTATTGCCCCTGATTAAATTAACTGGTATTAATGTGGCGGAAAACAAAATAACAACATGGAAAAATCGAATGTTCAATCAATCTGGGATAAAAACATTTTTTGGTCAACAGAATAAAATCAGCTATATTACCACGGCAATGTTAGAAGATTTGCAGTCTGTAGAAACGTTATTGTTAGACGATAATCCATTCACATGTGATTGTACTTGGTTATCGGTGGTTACATGGTCTGATACTTATAAAATAGCGACGAGATTTAAGAAATTTAAAGACCAAGACATTGCTACATGCATAGGTCCGGCTCAGTGGCGTCACGTAGCTTTGTTAGATTTCATAAATAATTTAACAATAGATCCAAATCAGTGTAAACAAAATTCATCAGACATAAACTTGATTGTTGTACCTATTGTTTCTTGTATCGCTGTTATTGCTTTAATATTTATTTGTTGTTGTACGTTCAGAATTTACAGACAACACATGGAATCTGAGACTCGTATTCACAAGATATTTTTATAATATATTTTTGTTGAACTGAGATTTGTTTTGATGGTTTTAATTCTTCAGTTGATAAACGTGGGAAACAAGAAAAACTGTTTTCATTTTAGTCGAAACAGTTCCCACATTGGTTGAGAAACAAGATTTCTTAAATATTGTATATTTTATGTTTAACTAAGTGCAAAATAACAAGGTGTGTTTTTTCAGTGGTAGGGATAAACGTTTAGATGAACAATATTTTATTTCTTCATGGTACTTAACAAAATAAGAATTACGTCATACAATTGGAGTCAGAGCTATATTTGCAGTATTTTTGTACATGTATGTATATAAATTACTTGTGATTTTTAATTAATATAATGAACCATTTTTGGTTGGTATGATAAGAAAATTGATATAAATAACTTATATATTCTAATAAACTATAGATATACTGTTTTAAGTTACTTTTATCGTATATTTATGCCTTAAGTTTATTAATATATTAGATTGATAATAAAAACTAATAAATAAATATATACTTCCAAACAAGTAATAAAGCTTCTTCGATTGGAAGTAGTAGGTTTTTGGTTCAATTGAATTAAATTGAAATACTTAGTATTCAGTTGAAAACATCATATAGGTATGTGTAATTTATTATTTAATTATAATGTAAATAAATATGTATATTCAGATATAATAGATATAAATAATGAGTAATAAATATTCCTATTTGAACAATTTAATAAAACGCAAGACCATACTTAAATAAATAATATCTGCATAAATGAATGCGTTCTGCAATTTTATATATCAGTTATCCTTCTTTATTAAGTGTATTTTCTTTATTCTTATTAGTTTTTTTGTTTAATTAGTTTTCGGCATTGAATGATTTAATAATTTATTTTTACAGATATAAAATAATGATTGTAGTATTGCTAGTTATTATTATATTCTACATTCCATATACAGAACAGCAAGATGAAGATATTAATAAAGTTCACCCAGCCTCACTGATTTACCACAGTCCTACAGATGAACTAGCATTACGCTTTTTGGCAAACATAAACAACTGCACATGTCGTGAAAATCCCGGAGCAGTTGTAGAGTGCTTTGGAAGTTTGTGTCGAAAGTTTCCTTCAACAGTTCCAGTGACAGCGCCACTCTTCAAATTCAGACTAACATCAGTTGCAACAATCCAGAAGAACGACTTTCAAACTTTAAGTAACATAGAAGCTTTCGAGATAGAAGCGAATATTGCGTTGACTAAATTAGTTCCAGGATGTTTTCGAAATATGTCCAAGTTGCGGAACTTAACAATGTCGAATAATTTAAATTTGAAATATTTGGATCCACTAGTTTTTGAAGGACTTGTCAATGTGGAGACATTTTGTTTGTCTAAAAATGGATTTACTAAAGTAATTGATATTACGGTAGCGCTATCACCTAAATCGTTACCGAACATAAATTTATTGGATATTTCTGAAAATACTTTTAATGATGTTAACGAAAAAGATTTTGCGCCAATGAACGGTTCTACTTTAGCGGAATTAAATATGTTGATATGTCAAATTAAATATATACATCCAAATTGTTTGGAACCTTTTCGACATCTGACTGCTTTACGTCTAGGGCAGAACTTGTTCAATAGAACAATAATAACAACACTTGTGGAACGTACTGTTGAGCTCAAAATACCATTAGATATTCTGAATTTGTATGACATTGGACTCCGGCAGACAACCCCATACGCTTTACTAGAAGCAGTTGGGCATTCAAATATTAGCTATATTAGCTTAGCAATAAATAATTTTTATTACATTGATGATCATTCATTTCCAAAAATTGAATACCTTGGTAATCTTGATTTGCGAGAATGTTTTATAACTTATATAACATCACATGCATTTGATAAGCTGCCCAGCTTAGTAATTTTGCTTATTGGAGGTAATCGGCTATTTACAATACCAGAAGCAGCCATCATTAATACAATGACTATTCTGGACTTGGCAGGCACTTTAAATGACGTACATACTATTGAAAATTTTATTATACAAAATAATACGTTCAAAAATATGACAGCGATGTATAATTTACAACTTTGTTACAACAATATTGGTTTTTTGACCAAATCAACATTTATTGGTTTAACCAACCTGACGATACTCAACCTGAAAAATGCTTCACTCTTCCAAATAGAACCAGGCACCTTTCTAGCAGTTCCGAAATTATTGCATTTAAATTTAATAAACAATCGTTTACTTGGTTTAATGCCGTTAACAGCAAATACATTTTTAGGACTATATAGGCTTCACGTTCTCTTATTAGGAGGTTGTTCTATTAATAATTTAACATATCAACCAAGTATTTTTACTTATATGCAAAATTTAACATATTTGGGTTTGGAAGGAAATGGACTGCATACCATTGCACCGAATCAAATAGATCACATGCCGTTTTTGAATAAAATAAAGATATCTGAAAATAAATTGACACCTTGGAAACAACCTATATTGCCACGAACAGCTTTATTGAAAAGTTTTATTGCGTGCCAAAATCGATTCACATACATCACACCAGCAATGCTGGAAGATTGGGCTACTTTAGATGAACTATATTTAGATGACAATACATTTGCTTGTGATTGCTCGTTATTCACAGTTGTAAAATGGTTCCGGGGCAATAAAATATCAGGAAAATACTATGAATCCAATAGTTTCATTGCAGCTTGTGTAAGTCCAGAGAAATGGAGGCGACAATCTATTTTAATGTTTTTACGTAACTTAACAGCTGATTCAAGTGACTGCGAGTATTATTTCTTTTTCGATAATCTGACGCTTGTATCAAGTCTGGCATTCTTTCTATTCTCTATCGTATCAATGAGTTTCCTAGCTTATATTTATCGATGGCATATACGTTACTGGATATTTTTATTACGAATAAGTTTTACAAAACATAACTTCTGGCGGCGAAAGTCAAAAAGGATATTCAATTGTACTTATAAGTACGATGCATTTGTTTCCTATAGCAATTCGGATCGTGACTTTGTTATGAATCTTTTACAAATGTTAGAAACAAATGAACCTTATTTGAAATTGTGTGTGTATGAGCGGGATTTTGAGCTAGGAGCGTCGATTTCGAGTTCTATTCTTCAAAGTGTAATTTTTAGTAAACGAACATTGCTTGTTATTAGTAACGCGTTTGCTAAATCAAAGTGGTGCGGATGGGAAACTCAATTGGCGGAGTATCACCAACTGTTTTTCCATAATGATAATGATGATGGGCCAGATGATACTTTGTTGATGATCAAATTGGAACCGGTGTCGAATAAGAATTTAACACCAACTTTGAAGTATTTGATGAAGACACGAATTTATATCGAGTGGGAATCCGACCCGAGGAAACAGGAATTATTTTGGGATAAATTACGAAATACTTTGAGCACCCCAAAAAGAGGAATTAAGAATAGTTGAAATTATGTAACCAATTTATTAAAAATATAATTACTATTAAAAGCAGTATGTGCAATTATCCTTTTCTTAAATCTAATTAAATGTTTTAAATATTATCAAAAGTAATTTCTCTACAGTCGTCAGACGAATAAATCTTAAAATACAAAATTTACTGAATCTAAATTGTAGCAATTAGAAATCAATGTCATTTTGTTTTCGTAGATGGTTTTCTAACGGAAATATATTATAGTAAATTCTACAGTTTATTTTTGTAAATTGTGGCACTATTTTTAAACAACATAAATAATTTTTAATCTACGTTAGAAGTGTTAAAAAATTGAAATAAATTTAAATATATATAAATAGATTATTGTTGATCATTTTATATTATTTAAAAGCGATAATATAAAAAAATGCATCCCAATTTAATATTTTTAAGGGTATACTTCTAAGCTAGGTTTTAAGCAATATTTCAAAAATCAAGTAAATTATTTTGTTTACTACTTTCATTGTTGATATAACATATACATTAATATCAACGTCATCAAAGTTAGTACGATAAAATACATACATCAATCAACGACACTAACAAAATTGAACATATTAAACTAAGAATCTATATGATATTTGTTACTTTGGTAAATTATTTACTAAATATAATTTTATTATTTGGTTCATTTATCGGTTTTGAATACGATATTACGGTCGTCTTGCTGTCAACATTCATAGAAATACAGGAACGATAACAATGTACTTTAAATAGTCATATTACGAATAGTTAGATAGCGTTCAACACCCACAACTAGCACAGAAAGAAACGTTGTTTCTAGATATTATGTATATCTATAAATTTAAATATAATTTACAAGCCTAAGGATTTTTGCAAAGTGTGTTGGATAATGTGAAAAAAAATTAAATACTCGGAAATATCACTTTAGAAAAACTGTAAGTAATATATATATACTTAAATCATATGATATGTAACTCAACTATAAAATAAATATTTCTTGTCGTTGGCCTCGTAGATAAATCACATGGCGATACAATCATACGCGTGTAAATGTACAATATACATATTGTATATAAACATAGGTAGTAGCATAAAAATAATCATAGATGTGTCTAGTTGAATCAACAAATTGCATTTTAGTGACATATTGGTACAGTTTATTATTGCTATTGTATAGAAATATAATATATTATATATTTATTTAATTTCAAGAGTCTATTCATTGTAGCAATCAGTAACTAAATCAATTTGATCAATAGTAAAACAAATAAATTAAACAAAATATATAATAATTTAACGAACGTTTGAAATTAATAATCTCGCGAATCGCGCTCAAATACCACTATTACGCACATATTGTATTAAAATTAAAATAACTTACCGACGCCCTTCTTCATTTAATTCCTCTCATTTACCACAGCTGAAGAGCTAGTTGTAAGATGCACTTGTTTGTAAGTTTAACACTGATTAATAACACAATAATTAATTTTATTATTTATAAACCTTTATTTTGAATAAATTGTCCAATTCTCATAAAGAATAAGAAGAATTAATTTTGGGCACGGGAGGTGAGAATATATATATAAGGGTAGGCCTTTCTTAAAGTTTGAATTTAGACGCGCGTATTCATAGAGAAAATAAGCCTGTACTATACTATACTAAATTTCTATCTTTTAATTCATGTACAACTACATAAGATTGTCTCTTTTAATCAAGTTTAGCATCGGACTAAAATCAAACGTTAGACTATGAATACGGTAGAGTTTAGAGTATTGAAATGCATGTACCTTAAATTCTTTACAGAATTGGTTCAATAAATAATTTATTGTATCTACTGTACGATAAAATACTATTTGAATTGTTAATTTTATATTAAAATTTGCCGTACTGTGAAATGTAAGAAACTACACTAACCAATGCCCACAAAATTCTATTCAATACTTGTAAATTCAGAACGATAAAATAACTGGAAAAACAACAAAAGTCATTATAAAAGCCATACACACTAAAATCAAATAAATAAATCCATCACGAAAACAATTTGTAATATTTATAGTTATTCACTTGTTCAACACAAAAATAAGACTGTCGAGCGCTAACCAACCAGTGCAAGTTCGAACCACTAATAATTTTAGAAAAATTATATAAATGCAACAATACATTTCATGCCATCTATTACACTTGCTTATTTTGTACATATTTTGTGTAATTTTATAGAGTATAAGAATACTATTTTTCGTAAATATTTAACTATGTATGTATAATTTATAATTAGATAACAAAAAAATTATTACAATAAAATTTACATTAGATTGATGCGTTAACAATCAAATTCAAATATAATATAAATCTTTATTAATTTGACTATACAATTTTTTACATACACACATACATAATTTCATGTCTATTCGAGAGAACTTTATGATGTTATAAATTGTTCTCGTCTTGTTTGCACCATTTAACATAAAATAAATTTGTTTTGGGATTTAAAGAAATGTTGATTTATAAGCATCTTTATTATTATTTTATAAAAGTGACTATAAACTTTACATTGCTTAGTGATAAAGATAATAAATATTATCTAAATTTTAGAAAGTGCAAGTGCAGCTCTCAATTTTTCCATAAACAATTCTTGTTTGAGCGGTTCTTTATGCCATTCAAGATAGATTCTTGTCTTCATCAGATACCTTAATGTTGGTGTAAGATTCTTCTTGGCTACTGGTTCTAGTCGAATTATAATTAACGTTCCATCAGGTTTGTTAGCGTTGTCATTTTGAAAGAACAGCTTATGAAATTCGGCTAGCTGAGTTTCCCAGCGACACCATTGCGATTTGGCAAATGCATCACTCACAACAAGTATAGTCCTCTTACTTTGAATAACACTTTGCAGAATTGTTTCAGATAGCATGGATCCTATTTGAAAATCTCGTTCATACATACACAACTTGAAATACGGTTCATTATTTTCTAATTCCGACACAAGGTGTGTGACGAAACAACTGTCTTCGTTACAGTAAGATATGAAAGCATCGTATGTATAAGTAGCATTTGGTTCTCTTGGTTTTCTTATATTTACCATGTGCTTTGTGAGAGCTTTTCTTGCTAGAAATATCCAATATATGATATAGAGCTTGAATTTACAAACGAGTATAATTACAATGATTATAAGTATTGCTAACACTGAAATGCACGTGATAAAAATTGGGTCACGGTAAAATAGAAAAATTTCACAAATGGTGCTGTCTGATTTTAGATAATTTAGGAATTTAACAATTGATTTCCCATGCCATTCTGTTGGAAATACACAACAAGCAATAAGCTCTTCTGTATCATACATTTTCACAACCATTTTGTTTGTTCTGAGCCAAATAACAATATTATACAAACTGCAATCACATCTCAAAGGATTTTCATCTAGATCAAAATTATTTATTAACTGCAAATCTTCCAACATTGCTTCTGTGATGTATGTTAACTGGTTTTTGTATGCATTCAAATTACGAATTTTTGAATGTGGTAAAATAGGCTCCTTCCAAGCGGTTAAACCATTTTCCGCAATACTCAGAGTCTGAAGATTGGACAAAGATGTGAGTTGATTTGGTGAAATAATGTGTAAGCCATTTCGTTCAAGTCCTAGATGTGTCAAGTTCTTTAAATGTGTAAAAAGACTTGGAGATGTAGTAAGGTTTTTAATATTACACCCTCCAAGTAGTAATATTTCAAGTTTGTCTAATCCTAAAAAAACATCAGCAGTTAGTAGAGTTGTCGATGAAAATGGATTGTTCATCAAATTTAAGTAAGTTAGATTTTCTAAAGGTCGAAATGTTTCAATGTCAAACTGAGTTAACGATGTATTTTTCAAGTGTAATATGTTTAAATTTGATAAACCAATAAAGTGATTTTTGTTTAACAATCCAATGTTGTTGTACAGTAATTGTAAATTTAGCAAAGATGTCATATTGTGAAATATGTTTTCTTCCAAATAAAAGTACGTTTGCGAATAGCCATTATTTGAATTTGCAGCAATATCCAATATTTCAAGTTTCCTGCTGATTACACCTTCGGGAATATACTGCAATCGATTCTGACCTATCCAAATTGTGACTAAGTTTGGTAGTCTTTTAAAAGCGTATCTAGTTATCTGATTTATCAGACAATCTCGTAAATCAATCGTTAATAAGTTTGGCATGTCAGGAAAAAAATCGTCATCAATCGTATCAAAATGATTCTTTGCAATATTTAAATACAAAAGAGCTGATTTCCCAATAGCTTCAAACAAGGCATAAGGTGACGTTCGCCTCAATCCAGATTCATAGAGATTTAACTTGACCAAAGGTATACCAATTTGTAAAGTTCTTGTCACAACATTTGTGATTGTAGTTCTATTGAACAAATTTTGTCCCAATCTTAAATGTGTTAAATGCCTTAGTGGTGCGAAGCAATCTGGATCTATAATTTCTATTTGGCATAACAACATATTTAATTGATTTAATAAAGTGCCATTCATTGGTAAAAAATCATAAGGCCCAACTTCATGGAATCTATTCTCTGTTATATCTAATAAATAAATGTTAGGTAGATACTTCGGTGGTAACGCTTTTGATATATCGGTCACATGTGTAAAACCAGATTTTGATAAATAAAGTATTTTCAAATTGACTAATCCTTCAAATACATTACTATCCAAGTATTTTAATTTCGTATTTGAAGATAGCGTCAAATTTTGAAGTTTCGACATATGTCTAAAACACCCTGGCTCTATTCTTGACAAATAAAAATTTGCTTCAATTTCAAACGCTGATAGATTTGATAGTTTCAGCAAATCATCTCTTTTAATGATAGTTATCGATGTCAGCTTAATTTTTAATAGTGGTTCGGTTATGTTTAAAGTTGACGGAAAGTTTTTGCAGTTGCTTCCATGGCATGACACTAAATGCCCACGATTTATTTCACATATGCAATTATATATTGTTGTAAAATATTTCAATGCATCAGTATCATACATATCACTATGCCATGTGAATGTTTTTGGGAAGGATTGTTTGACGTCATCATCATAAATAAATGAACTTGTGTTAATAATAAATAGACACACAATTGTTAAAATTGCGATAATAAACTGTAAAAAAAATATATAGGTGACATAACAAGCTTAATAAAAATGTATCTTACTTATCTCATATATAATTTTTATTTCCCAAGAAATTTCAATTCCATTATACTTTTCATTTGTATGATTCATTTAATTAAATATAATTCTGAATAAATTAATAAATGCTTACGTTCATTTTAAATACTTTTCACACATGTAAAGGTTATTTATTTGTTACTTATAGAGGATTATTGTTGTTTAATTTTATAAAAAATGTCGCTAACATAATTTTATCACTTTTCACAATCAATTCTGTTACATTCTAGATTAGTAGTCTGCTTAAAAAAGCATTGTTTATTTTATTCGCAATAACACAAAACTGTAGTGCACAATAGTTCATTATATACTATTTTTAATATATTATTTTAAAACGACAGTTTGTAACGATAAAACGTACAATTCATTACTTTTGTGACACGTTATAGATTTAAATAAACATTGCTATGGACTTTCCATTACGAAATAAATTTACTAGCAATTTTTGCCTTTTGAGGCATTTAATATTGCTAACTCAATTATTATAAAGATATTTTCAGTCAGATATACGTTTTGGAATTACCCAAAAATGTATGTATATATATGTAGAAATTGGGAAAATATTATTAGCTGTATTGCTTTACTAGAGTAAAATATGTAAAATAATATGAAGGGGCATTTAATAGTACAAAATACAAAAACATTAAAAAATTTTAAATCTTTGTTAATGAGGCAATAAATATTTCAATAAATGTATCATTGGAAATGTAACTAAAAACATTTTCTTTTCAGAGGTATGAACTGGATATTGCTACTCCTTTTACTATATTCTATTAAAGGTGAAGATGATGACATTGATGTCATATTTCCAACACCGAAATTACAAGACGATTACGACCCTGAACTGACTTACGTTGACGAAATGAATGGGTGTATTTTTAGATCATCTAAAAATAAATCACTTGTCTGCATAGGGCTGGATTGTAATCAATTTCCAGCATCAATTAACATACCAACAGAAACATTAAAGATAAAATCTACCAGCATAACAGTCATTCGAAAAAATGATTTTCAATCATTTCACTCACTTAAGACATTACTAATAGAATTTAATTTGGAGTTAGCTAAAATTGAAGCAGGCTGTTTTCAAAATTTGACGAAACTGAAAAACTTGTCTATATCATTCAATCACAATATACAAACATTGGAAGAAAATGTGTTTGAAGGCTTAGTCGAATTGAAAGAATTAAATTTAAATAAAAATGGTTTTAAGAAAGTATTTGATATAACTTTTGCGTTATCACCAAAATATGTTCCGGTTTTACGGCAGCTTAATATGAATGAAAATTTATTTCGTTATGTACTAGAAGATGATTTTAAAGTAATGGAAGGCGGAGTTTTGGAAGAAATACAAATGCTACTATGCCAAATTGACTCTATACATCCTAAAAGTTTTAATCCTTTAAAAAAACTCAAATCTTTACGACTGGGACAGAATCAATTTGCGGCAATTGTTATTCAAGATGTCATAAATGAAACAATTCATCAGCACTTACCTTTGAAGTATCTGGATTTATATGATGCAGCATTCCGCCGGGAAATACCTTACGAGCTGCTTGAATTGATTGCACAAACGAACATAACACATTTGAGATTGGGGAAAAATAATTTTGATAATCTGAACGAAGATTCATTCCCTAAAATGCCGAATTTGGTAGTATTGGATTTATCAAATTGCATACTTTTGGATATAGCACCTAACACATTTAGCAAACTACCGAATTTACGAACATTAATATTAAGCGGTAATAGATTACCGAGCGTGTGCCCAGGTATTTTACTTCCGCAATTAAAAAAGTTGGATTTATCAGGAAATTCTGGGAATCCAGTCAGTCGTTCGTATTTTCGAGTAGATGATAATGTTTTCATCAACATGACTTCGTTAATTGCGCTACAAATGTCGTTTAATTTAATCAGTCAAATAAATGCGAATACGTTCACCGGTTTGATTAATTTGCAATATTTAGGATTAAAGAATGCGACTTTATTTGGAATTGAAAATGGAGCTTTTCAACATTTTAGATATTTGAAGTATTTAAATTTAGAGAATAATAAAATAACTATAAATATCAATGCAGAAATGTTTAAAGGTATGAAACAGTTGCAGACATTATTGTTAGGTGGATGCTCAATTGAGAATTTACCTACAGATCCAAGTCCATTCGCGTATCTTCCAAACATTACTTATTTAGGACTTGGTGAAAATTTTTTATATACAATTTCACCGATAATATTCCCACCACTTAAAAAATTGAAAAGTCTAGATTTATCACTGAATAAATTAACAGAATGGAACAAACGTCTCTTCAAGAATATAACATTAAATGCTTTGGATATTAGCCAAAATAAATTTAAAACGTTAACAGAAACAATGTTAGAAGATTTCCAATATTTAGATATGTTGAATCTGGAAGGTAACCCATTTTCATGTGACTGTTCGTTATACCCAGCTGCAAAATGGTTACGAAAGTATAACTTTTCTGTTCAATCCTTTATCAATTCAGATATTCCGGCAAAATGTGTGAATCCTGATGAATGGGGACAAACATCTATCGTTAATTACGTATCTTATCTACAAAATCATTCTGATCAATGTGATATCTCATCATCGTTCAATAATATTATGCTAATATCAATTATGTCTGTACTATTGATTTTAACTACAATATTATCAATATTGAGTTACAAATATAGATTACATATCCGACATTGGATGCTATTGCTGCGGATGGCATTTCGACGTTATATTCGACGACGCAAAAATAACTTCAATTCTGAATCTGAAAATTATAAATACGATGCATTTGTTTCATATTCCAATGAAGATCAAGAATTTGTTATTAATCTAATATCAGTCCTGGAAAATAGTGAACCACATTTAAAATTGTGTGTTTATGAACGAGATTTTCAGATAGGTTGCGCTATCTCAGAATCTGTTCTAGAAAGTGTCGCTGCTAGCAGAAAGACGTTACTTATAATCAGCGATTCATTTGCAAAGTCGCAATGGTGCCGCTGGGAAGTCAAGCTGGCAGAACACCATCATTTATTTTTCAAAGATGGCGACATTACGGGACCACAAGCTACTCTACTTATGATTCTATTAAATTCAGTTTCCACTACAAATATGACACCTACCTTGAAGTATTTGTTGAAGACGCGAATCTACCTGGAATGGAACGCGGAACCAGAAAAACAGGTGAAATTTTGGGAGAAGCTAAAGAAGAAGTTATCAACTCCGAACAATGATTTGTATGAATCAATGACAATAAGTGAAACATAAACTTTTTATATACACAATAAATAAATATAACAAAGATTATGTAAAATTAAATAATTCGTTATCAAATTTTAACATAAAATATCAGTCTATTACAATAAATTTTATCCACAAATAGACAATTAAAAAGAATTTAGTACATACAAGCGTTTCAACTTATGCTATGTTTCTTGACTATACTTTTATATAACATTATAGAAGGTACCTTAAACAATGTTTATTATATTAACAAATAAGTTATTACGAGTATATGGATACAATATTTACAATAATTATTATTCAAAATTGGATTAGTATGGAATTAGTTTTTTTTTTTTATAAATAAGTACTGACTGAACATTTTATTTCTTTGGTGTAGTCTCCAAAAGTTATTACGGTGTTTTTATAAAACATCATGAATAAATGGTCATCAAAATCAACTAAGGATGTATGTAAAATAAATAGCATGTAAAATATATATATGGTGGTTTTACTTACCTCTTCTAATGACAACGGATTGCTTTTCATTTTTGTATCTAAACTATGATATCGTTCTGCAAACCAATAAAGAATCTATAGTGCGTCCCTCTCAACAGATTCATATAATAATCTTACCATGAGCTAGATGTAGTCGAACCATAGCCATTACGTAATTCTCAGCAGTGAGAACTCGATTTTTTGCAAATCTCAATACTAAACATTCTAGTACTTTATTACTAACAGTACTACCTGCTTCCCAAAGTAATGGCCTTAGGTTATAACTGGAAGTTTTTCCACTTCCGTGACTTCGTTCGAATTTTTGAAATGCTATCTGCAATTATAAGTTCAATTAAAATAAGAAAACGGAACTGTCAGTCTTGCGTGCGATGATAACTCACCCTCCAAAACTGTAACATATGCATAAGAACTGGAATATCAAGTAAATTTATTCTACCGCTTATATTAAAATCTCTGAGCATGATTAAACTTTTGCAAAGTTCTAAACTAGGTTTTTCTGATAGGAATACTTTCCAATGAGCTTTTAATATTTTCAAAAGTTGTCCTGCATCTATTTCTGGCGGATATTTGGATAGTAGTTTCGTTAAGATCGTTTTACCTTCAGGCTGTAATTACATTAATGTAACGCAACAATGTCGAACTATAATCTAAGAAAAACATGCTAACTTATATTTTACAATACGACTGAGTGGCGGCACTTACGTTTGAAGATTTACAAACATTAGTATGTATGTCAGTCTATTTGGGTGTGTGTGTGTGTGTGTGTGTTGGTACGTGTGTGTGCCTGTGTGTGTTTGTGTGTGTGTGTGTGTGTGTGTGTGTGTGTGTGTGTCTGTGTGTGTGTTTGTGTGTGTGTGTGTGTGTGTGTGTGTGTGTGTGTGTGTGTGTGTGTGTGCACTGAACCGCTGGCACACCGATTGGTAACGGGACAGTTCAAGCATGGGCAATGTGAGTTCTAATTCACTCTCATGTAAAATATCTCTAGGGGCGCGCTTATAAATATTTATACATCAACAAATAATAAAAGTAATTACTCACCATTAGTGAACTAGAATCTTCCATAAACTCGGCTGATATGTTTCTTATTATCATATTGTCTTCGTTGACTTCCCTGTTATAATCACATATATATCACCATAAATGGAATATTTGGTTTGTGTGCACAAAAATATAACAATTCCGTATGTGTAATGTATATTTAATTGATAAAATATGTAGAATGAACATACCAAATATTGCTTTGTTCGTCAGTTAAGATCCGTAATAGAAACTTTCCATCGAGATTAGGAATATTTGTTTGGGGAACCACAATATAATCGCCGGGTGGTAAAGTAAAAAATGTGACGACTTCTCGCGCTACGGAATGATTCGTTACATCCAATGGTTTCTGCAGGAGAACATTTTTATTACGTCTATCAAATGTTATTTTTTGGTGAAAAAAAAAACAAGACATACATGTTCAGCGACAAAGTGAGGCGTCAACCTGGGCATCGAATGAGGAACTTCATAAACAGCAAAGCCTATGGCGAATAATGGTTTCTTCTTTTTCGAATCCAACGGGTTTGTTTCATAAAACTGTGTTACGGACACTACTACGTGACACTTATTGCTCGAACTACGCGGTATTTGTACATGAAACTGCGGATTCATAGCCGTAGTTTCTAAGAGAAAAATTAAAAGCGTCAAGTACTAGTTAAAACGCTTTGCTAAAATTTAAATAACAATTTATCGATGTATGCTAAGTTTCTACTTTTAAGTATCGAGTGGTGATGAATAATAAGTTTTAGTAGTTAAGTCAGTCGTATAGTCTCGTATTTTAGTTGTATAATATTCATTTGTAGATTGTAATGTTTCAGTAATTTTGTTTTACTCTATGAAACTGGTGGGAAACAAATTATGATATCCACATTAAGCTAGTGCATAAATAATTTACCTGTATATGTCGGTCCACCTCCAGCATTATAGCCGCCACGCCAACGTCTTCTAGCAAGCACCGCTCGCCATGGTTGTTTTGAATGCAGAGCAGGTTCAGACATCCAATCATCTGGACCCACATGCACCAGATCTAATTGAGTAAAATGTCGGGCGAAATCTTCGAAAGACATCCTATAATTGAATTACTTATAAATATATATTGGTCAGTTTAGAAGACAATAAAAGTTACCAAAATTCGCCATCATTTGTGACACGGACGCTCAACAGTTCTTTATCTCTGGTAGATAGTCCATCCCATTCCCAGGACCTTTCGCTCCATGGTCCTGTCCATTCGCCGCGACCCCACGGGTTTCTTAGTCGGACTAGAGGAGTTTCACCCGCTGAACCACGGACTCGAGCTAGTCCAGTTACACTGTATGAGTGCTGAGTGATTAAGCCGTTTCGTAATCGTAACTGCCGCTTACTTTCTTTTTCCTTTGAAAGAATAAAATCGGAATTTCAAATAAATGTTTTCCTAGAAATGTAAGTTTCTTTTGAAGTGATAACATATTTTCTAAGAAACTATGTTGTGTAATAAGAATAATGGTCAAGTGTTATAAATTTTTTAAAGAAAATTAAACCATTTATACATTTTTATTTCACATTGTACACTAAGTAATTTGTGAAATTTGAAACTAAAATTAAGTAAGGATCAAGAAACATAATATTCAAATATAAATTTTGATTAATTCAAACAAATATAATTAATCATTATACATGGTTAATGATTATAATAAAGAATTTAAAAAAATGTGGAAAATTTTCTTTAATACTGAACTAAAATCATATTTATTCTATAAGTGCTTATAATTATGTAATATTCCACGATTACGATAAACAAGATAAATATATAAAAAATATTCGTGCGGCGGAGCTATCGAATAGTTCATCAGATGGATGGCACTTGCGCCTGGTGAGAATTAGATTGCGAACGTCCTGTGTAGGTATAGTAGGGGTACTTACCGGTGCTATAGTGGCTATGAGCAGACTGGACCGTGGTACGGCACTATTGAGAACTTGGAACGTGAGGTACCGATCTTGATGGGTCAAACCAAAGCTCTGCACGATACCACCGGTCAAGTCCTGAAGCGCGCGGGTCGTAGAGCCGCTTAGAAGGCTTTCATAGCATCCATACAACCTAAATTAAATAAATACCGATAAACATGATTAATCCAAATTGAAAACATACAATAATAAAAAACAAGAGACTATCCAATGACAATAAACGGTTTAGTTATTTATATGTGTTTATTATTGATTCATAATAGCCATGCTAGGTGCAAAATATTTTGTAGATTCAAAACCACCTAATAGTAAACGGAATTATGTTTAAATAGAAAGTAACTCACTTTGCATATGCTTTTTCAAGTAGTGCGGCCCAAAATTCAGTAGTGTTCGTGCTGTGAAGATGTACCAGACGTCCCTTAAATGTTGGTAATCGATCATCCACGAGAACATCACGCCACTCACCGAAATGCCAAAATCGAAACCTATCACAGAAATTCTATTAATAATTCAAAGATACAGTATCCAATGAAAAAGAGAAGTAATCTTTATGAATTGCATTTTTAAAACTTTTAATGGAATCAGTGAAGAATCAAGATTTTTACAAAAAAATCACATAACTGTATCAGACGTTGATTGATATGTTTATCGAGTATAGTTAAACTTTCACACGGTATCAAAATGCAATCATTACTGATACAGAGACATTTATAAATGAATCAAAGTCAACAAAATGAAACAACAATAATCGTGAATGTGCATTCTTCTTTACCGCGATTCAAGTTATTGTTTCAAATTAATATATCATTTACTGTTGGTCTGATTGTATCTGTGGTATAAACGGCATTTTATAAATTGCAATACTATTAACTAAAAAGATCTATCAAAACGATATTGTTAATCGTGGTTAAACTAAAGATATTAATAGTATGGATATTGTATAAGTGTAAAATTGGAATTTATGTAGAATTTTTAATACATTAATCTGTTATTTGGTATAAAAAATGACAACAGTTTTAACGTACTGTAAAACATACAGTTAATTGTAAATGCAATTCAAAACCATTATGCAGCTATTTGAAATAGCAATAGTAATAAATATTTGAACGAAAACATCGACTTAATTTGCCACGACATGGAATCAAATATTCATTATTTCATGTTTTATTATACGAGTAATTAGAAAAATCGAAACGAATCATATCTGCCGAATGCGCCAAGATGTTGATATTCATTTATTATAATTAAAACCGTCTGCTTAACATTTATCAGGGTTGTTATGTGTTCCCATGGTTATATGGTAACCCATACCACGTAATATAACGTATGTATGTATGTATGTACATTTTGCCCGCGGAGTTGCTATGAATAATTCCCCTATGGCTGAGGACATTTGTAGTGCAAGAGTTATATGTAACCGGTGCAAATGGTGTGCACCGCATGTTGTCGTCATGACAACGGATATGTAAACAGGGTTTAACATGTTTGCTACTTGGGTGCTTGTTGGGATATTGTTTCTTCTAATAAGATTTGTATAAATAAATACTAAATGTGAATACACACGGTATGTATACACTGTTCGAACTCCTACTAAACACATAACTACTACTAATACAATTGTCGTGTTTTTAATAATACTTTATGACTTTCATGCTTAAATATATATTTTTACTTTCTTTAACGCTGTAATACGTAAGTATTGTAATCATAAAAGAAATCGTTCTCGAGATTTTAACAGAAATATACTTTTTAATCTTCCCTGAATAGTTTCTGACAATTTTTGGAATGTCTGTATGTATGTGTGTGTGTGTGTGTGTGTGTGTGTGTGTGTGTGTGTGTATGTGTGTATGTGTGTATGTATGTATGTGTGTATGTGTGTTTGTGTGTTTGTGTGTGTGTGTGTGTGTGTGTGTGTGTGTGTGTGTGTGTGTTTGTGTGTGTGTTTGTGTGTTTCTGTGTGTCCGTGTGTCTGTGTTTCTGTGCGGCTGTGCGTCTGTGTGTCTGTGTGCGAGTGTGTGTGTGAGAGAGAGAGAGAGACTGCTCTTATTATATTGCTTAACAGGGAAACAAAATATACTCAAATAATTTGGAACTTAACATTCAATATCTATTTAAGAAATAGTGTTGCATAGATTATTGAAATAATAAAATATATTATATATAGATTTTTAGTTTAATTAAAAAAAATTCTATATTTTTTTGTATTATTCAAAATATGTATTTGAATATCCTTCTTATCTAAACAAAAATCGTATAAGAAACTTCAATGCAAGGTATTGCGGGTATTTTTGGATAAATGAATAGGGATGATATTTATTGCAATCACAGATAAAAGTACAGAGTCATTAAAACCATTTCACTATCGTATAAATCAATCAGAAATCATTAATATTAATTGTTTCTATAATTTCAAATGTTGGACGTAGCGGCGCGTATACATATATATCAAACATACAGCAATATGAGTTAACTTTATAGCGGCTCGTATAGTATAACAAATTTAAAATCGAGCAACTGAAGGACATCTCGCCATATTAGTCGTGACATCTATGTGTGTATGTATGTATGTATGTATGTACCGTCATATCTGTATGAACTCGTTGGTGGTTATAATAATGATCATTTTACTCTCGGTTTTAATGAACAGGGTAGATATACCAATACACAGACACAATGTAAAAGCGATGATTATCTGCGAAATAGCCCACTGTATTTTCATTACTGTCAATGGCTTTTTAAATGACCATACTCGCATTCAATGTTCCATTTCACATACTTGCATTGATGTTGATTTACTGATATTTATTATTTATTGTTAAGTATTATTTCTTTTGCTATTCACCGTCCGTCGGCATCGTTAAATTAAAAACGTACCTACATTGTAATTAATGGAATATGGCAGAGATTATTCATAATGCATCATCAAAAATATTGGAAATTAAAAAAAATATATATATGAATTGGCTTATTTATATAACATAATGTAAATTTATAGTCCCATGCAGTTAAATGTGCAACTGGGCAAAATAAAATTAATAATTAAAATATGTGTATGCAAATCGTGATATAGGTGTTTGCATTTATGTATCTCCCTAGGGGTTCAAAATGCTTGAATAGAAGCAAAAGAGTTATATAATTGATAGAACACGCTAAGAAATAATTCTAAAATAATTGGTGACCGAAAGTGTAATATATAATTAGTAATTAAAGAAGAAATAGTATTCTTTTGTGTTGTAAGAATTACACATATACATATATATATATTTATACGGGGTATCTATTGTAATCTTGAACTGAAAGGAATGTATAAGTAAATCAATAAACTAACTCTAATTGCGAACAGTGTATGGACAAACCGCGTCGCTGTCGTTACAAAGTGAATTATTCACATACCAAACGTACGCACTTATATAAATTCTCTCACATTTACGTACTGGAATACTACATTCTCTATAGGTTAGGCGCGTTTAATTAGAGCATATATTTATGGAGAAACGTTTCAAAATAATTTACACTATTAGGATTTAGAGCTTCCCTAATAAGGCTAGAAGTCAGCCGACTTTACGGCGACAAATCAAAATATATATACGCTACACACTAGTTTATATCAAAACCAACCAACCATTTAAAAATCGTACTAAAATATGTTTTTGAAATTAATTTAATACATTATTTATATTTTATTTACCATAACTTCAATGCGCCTGCAGTTAACATAACTTTTAACCGCACATAAATAACGATAATACATATAAAAAAAATAAAAATAATAAAGTTATGTTTATGCCTACGTAGGTAATTAAGTCAATGAGTATTGTATTTGAAACTTAATTCTAGGAAAACGTAATATGTATGTAAGAGGTACATGTTCGTGTAAAGAAATCAGACTTAACAAATCAGTCAACGTATTGGACAGGATATAATCAAGGTGAGATGAGTAGGCAGCGAACAGTTTCTAGAATTCGCACATCTAGCCGTATTCGTACGTAAAGCTAGTTAAGCGAGAACACAATCACGCAGGAGGCGTAAACGTGATCTTGATCAACCGACTTTTATCTATCGCATTCTATGTAGGTTTCAACAATATTGGAAACGTTTTTTTTTTTTTTGGTAAAATGCAGATTAATAATAAAAATTGTCGAAAAAAATCAGTAATACAAATATATTTAAAATATTAATATTGTACATTTTAGTTTCTGTATTTAAGATCTGTATTATGTATTAGTGTATGCAAAATAAATTAGAAAAAAAATGTGAATATTTGGTGAGTAATTTGGACAGGTAAAGATTGAAATTCATAGAATTGTCAATATGCGAAAGTCGTCAATATTTAATTGCAGTCACGCAAAAGAAATCTAAATATACGTGCGAAATAATCTCATATGTGGTCAGATATGATCTTTTAACATCTGTTTAGTATAGGTGTTGGTGCAAATGTGTCTGGTGCGAAATTCTAAGAAAACCAACAGACACAAATACACACGCATGCTTCTTTAATTAGATTTATCGTGTGGATGAGGAATAAAAATGTCGCGTTTGGCATGTGTATGCTAGTGTGTGAAATGGTTGTGCCGCGCGCGCCCAACGCCAGCCACTCTCGCACTAGCCGGCCGAACGAAGCCAGACTGCGTTTTAGCGACAAGACAATTAGACCCACGCTTCAGTCACATGAACGAACGCCGGTACTTTTCTTCTTATTCGCATTTACCTCTTGTAATTCCACACCACTACAGTTAATCTTAAGACAAACATTTGAAAATATTATTTATAAATAAAAAATATCCGCAATGGCTTGAACATTCTTATACGTATTTCTTTGAAATAAAATGGATATTCATATACAATGTTTATTATTTTACTAGTTTACAACATTTTACTAACCTTTGAAACAAATTCTAATTTATTTGTCATTTTTATTCTTATATTTAACAATTGACAGGCACAAAAGATATGATTTTTATAAAAATAAATAAAATAATAAAGAATTACACACAAAAGTTGTACGAAATATTAATATATTTAATTTTTATTCTTATTATTTTTGCTGTAAGTGCAAACGTTCATAAGTTATTACAGAAACCGTAAAATATTGCTCGAGTAAACATGCACTTTCGGTGTGAATATTCTTTTCAAATATCTGAGAATTTCTTGTTAGGCATATCTTAAGTTTAAAGTTATATAATTTTATTTGCCGTTTTGACTATAGAGAGCTCTCTCTCTCTCACACACACGCAGCAGACATATACAAACATACATACAGGCACACAGGCGTCATTCCAAAAATTGTCAAAAAGGTGTATTTTCGTTAAAATCTCGAGATCGAATTTTTTAATGATAACAATATTTACTTATTACTTCGTATAAGAAAGTAAAAACTAAAGATATTGAAAATTGTTGTATTGAATTTTAACACTTAAATCATATATTAATTAGATACAATTAATTAATTCTATATATGAGGCAAAATGTATATTTAATTCTGATCAAGTGGGATTAAGTCGCTGCATTAATTAGATGTAAATATGAAATTATAAAAATTGTTTGTAAATTATTAAATAGGCGCTTCTTGAAATTATGTTCTTGGCACAAGTACCGTGAAACACGTTGTTTGTTTTGGAAATGAAGATCGTTGAATTATTCAACAAACTTGACCGACTTTTTCGCCAGTTTTATTTTTCGGTGGTAATTTGACTAAACTGTAAATTGCTGTTGTAAATTTATGGTTTTGGGCTTAAAATATGCAAAGTGAAGCATTTTTATTTGTGGTTCTTTCTAATTTAGTGAACTTTGTTCCTACTGTATGTTTTTTTCTCGTAAATAAATATTTGATTAAACAAAATTATTCTGTGAATACTATTATATAAAAATTGTTGAAAATATGCAAGGAATGCAATCAATAAGAAGTTGGAACAACTGATTTCAAATGCAAAAAAAAAAATACTGGAAAGTATCAACAGATAATTCATTCGCAAGTCAAGTGGAGGTAAGAAACATATAGCCAAGGTGTAAATATACCAACAGCTTATGAATAATTTTAGCGCCTCGTCTCTAAGCAAAGGCATCCTAGTCGAAGATGTTATCAGTTGACTAACGTGTAAATGGTAATAAATTTAACTTCTGATAAAGTCAACAAGTATATGAATTTTACATAGCTACACCACCTTACATTCATCTTCATTAAAATGTAAACTGATAACTTGATTCCTACTTTTAAAACGGCAAATTGAAATTTTAGATATTCAAATTTATTACTCCTAGCAAACCACTTTTTTTTTTATTATAATAACCACATTTTAAACAAGTTTTTATAGAATGTAATAATAAAAAATATATAGAATCTAATTAATAAATATTTATTCGTATATGTCTATAATGGGTGTGATTATACTTATAATAATAATTAGTATCAACACATCCAGTAATAAAATACGAATGTATCAAAAACGATGCGGGGCGATAAAGTACTTAATACCTATCAAATTAAGTTTGCGAATCAATTAATTCCGTTCAGCATACAGACGCAATCGCATAAACAAAGTGTATCCGACGCATATGCTAATTAGTAGCGATTCTATAGTCTTATGTACTTGTACCTATATCTGTGTATAGGTAGGTACGTATTGTTTTGAATCAACAACGGCCATGTTTGGCGGACAATTGACGCTCGTACATATAACATGATGACGTTAAACACGCGCACACGCACGGAGGAAATGCCGAAACGTGAGTAGAATTCGATACGCACGCGCGCGCACTCGCCTCTAAAATGCGCGTGTAATTTTACGCTAATTAATATATCGTGATTTGCATTCATTTAATTATACATATATGTTAAATGTTATAGTAATTTTATTCGCTAGAAAATTGATATTTACAATTTTTTTAATCGAATACTAAATAAATATTTTCAAAACTCAAACATAACATATTTATAAAACCGTGTTTTCATGATATATTTTGAAGCGAAATTATATTTGGCTTTCCAAATAGTGCCAAATCAGCACATGTGTTTTTTATGTTAGTTTGATGTATGGTACTTGCAGATGTTGTGCACTGTACCAGTAATTTTTAAGATATGTTACAGTTGATAAGTATGAATGGAACACAACCTGAGGCAAGCTATTATATATGTATGTAGGTACGAGAAGAAAACCAAATGAAGAAACGAAATATAAATATAGTTTCGAGACGAACAAGATAATTAAAACGCGTATGCACCCATATACATATTGTTTTAAAAGTGTGTAAAAACGAATTTGAAAAATACAAAAGCAGACGAGTTATTAGGGCATTGTTCTAACAATATGCTATAGACTTGCCAAGTATGGGAGAGAAACAGCCCGAAGAAACACGTGCCCAGGTATTCGTTTTTTAAAGCGAAACCAAAGTAGAAGAAATGTACTGGCAAAAGTAAAAATACAAAAGTACAAAACCCTAATAATTCTAAAGTTGGTGCAGTGAGTGCATCGAAACCACCCACGACACCATAAAGCATATGGGGCGCCACCTTCTGCGCGCGCGTACCGACAGCACAACAGAACAATGGCGATTTTTACCGGCGGCGCTAAAACCTATACCAATATTATATGTTCCATTGTCATTAAGCGTGTAAATTATCCAAACACCTTTTTTTACTTTTCTATTCATCCTTTCAAAATGTGACAACACATTGATCCTTCCATTACAATAGTAAGTTTCATCATTTTACCTTCAACACACACACACACATACAGACAGACAGGCAGACAGGCAGACAGACAGACAAACAGACAGACAAACAGACAGACAAACAGACAGACAAACAGACAGACAAACAGACAGACAAACAGACAGACAAACAGACAAACAAACAGACAGACACATTTTTCCAAAAATAGACTCGATTCAGGGAAGGTCAAAAATCACAGGAGCGAAAAATGCTTTGTACTATTTAATTTAATTGTAGTGATTTTGTAATTTGTAAATAAAGTTTGAGAATAAAAAATTTAAATAGTTTTTTTTTAATAAAGTTCCACCAAAATTGATATGCTCGTACGTTAAGTATGAATATGTTATATGTTCAAAGCAATCGGAGATATAAAGCAAGTGATATGTCAATAAGAATAAACACCGACAGGTAATCGATAAAATTACTCATAGCAATATAATTAAGTGCATTAGGCCACCCAACTCAATGTCCTAATAACCTTGAGGTATATAGGTGCAATATTTGCGAGAGCGAAATTGTTCTATATACGCGAGTAATGTGCAGTCAAGACACAATGCAATCGCGGCGGGTTATCATTAATAGAAATCTACAACCGAGTATATATGAAACGTCAGAACGATACATGCTCAGAGTGAGTATGTTTGTTCGTTTGTTTGCTGCTGCACACAGTCTTTTTCTACACTTATTATTGTGTGTTTGTGTGAGCTTTTACAAACACAAAACAAGCAACGATTTGGTAGCAACAGTATAATATATAACTTTTAAATAAAAATTAAAAAAAAAAACCGATTAGCGTAAACATATAATAATACATTTACGATTTTTATATATCTATACATACTGCGTTTTCATGGTCGTATTTTTAAATAATTTTTTATCCATTTCTATTTTCAAAAACATAGCTTCATTATAAGCTAGTAACTAACTTATAAATTGCGTGTAATAATTTCGCACGATTTTATGTGATAATCAACGACCATATAACACACACACACATTCGTAGGGATAATAATAAACAGTAGGTAAGGAAAGAATGGCGACTAGTTATCTTGACAACAGACAAAAATTATATACAGGGAGCTTCCATAAATATCTATATGTAGGTACGCAATGATTATCTTTAGTCCATCTGCGTGACCTTCGCGTTGGGCTTGCGTTTTCAGCGGAACCTTTCAAGTTAATGATCTAAGCTGTAGATCACCCGGAGATCTATATTGAAGATCTCTCTCGCTGGCAATGCTCTAGCTAGCGCGGGGTTAATGATTGTATGGTGTTTGAACGAACGCGTGCTAACGCATTTATATCGTCCTGTTTATAATAAGGAATACACCGCATCTTTGTATTTGTGTGTGTATGTGTGTGTTGGCGTGTTATAGATCTGAACCCGTGGGTTGTTTATTTCTTACGTTGATTTCCGTAATCTTATGATGATGATCTTCTGCAGAATAAAAGACAGATGATTTTTCTATACTAAAGGTTGTGGAACTGCTAATGCCTCTTTACCGTTGAATCATATGAAACTAACACATTTACTTTTACGAAGAAAAAAAAGCATTTCCAGAAAACTACACTTTCTTAAGATTGTCAATAAAAATAATAAATATAATTATATATTTATGTAAAATAAATATCAATTAAAAAAATATTTGTTTTTTTAAAAATGCAACTGTATCATCTGAAAAAAGTCCTTATTGCTGGCTGAGATAAATAGTAATTTGTTTTAAAATGCTTATTAACGGAAAAAGCCAAACTGTATTTGACATGGTTTTAAAATTGATATTTCATATTTGATTTATTATTATAAAAATATCAAACATGAAATAATAAATCATATTGATGGTATCGCTATAAAATTAGTATTTACACAGCGAAATATATGTAACGATATTTTTGCGCTGCGAGGTATTACAACGTTTTAAGCGATCATTATTTACCGCCCACCGTAGTCGATCTATTGTGCACCCCGAATAGAATATACGTACATTTAACACGCACACATACACATATTACATACATACATCGTTGATGCATGTATGTGTGTTTATTATGTATCGCTAAGAACAATAGATATCAAACATGAATCTTTCTTAGTAGATTTTATATAAAAATACACCCGTCATTCAGTTGCGTTGTGTTGTGTAAATACAAAAGACCAAGTAATTTGCGAGCCGGCATTTCTTTTTACAATATTATTTTTAAAACATACAATTCATTATATATTTTTTTGTTATATTTTTATTATTATAAAATTACAAAATGAATTTAATACTTCAAATATTATGAATCATCTCACGAAATAGTACAACAACTATAGATTTATCTTCAAAGAACTTGTAGCAATAGAAAATGGTTAAAACACAGCATGGTCGAAACAATTGAACATAAACGGACTCATACGCATAAAATTTCGATAAAAATGCGGATCTGAAAGATGTTAAATGGAAGAGATATTCGTCCGGTGAATGTAAGATAAAAAAATACAAAGAAACATCGGTGCATCTTCAACAAGAGAGTATATATGTATGTACATACATACGTATGTAACTCCCCTTACCCTTTGTGCGCAATTGCACTGGAGAACGGACATCAATGTTGTAGTATACGTCTGTCACAGCTGAAGAGAATGCGGTTTGTTTATAATGTTGCCCTTTATGTTAACTTACATAGAATAGATCAACAACATTCGCACAACACACAATGCTAGATGGTTGCAACGAACATTTCTCAAATATCAAAAATGCAGTATGTATTTGTTCATTTTGGAATTAATCATTTCGAATCGAAAACCATAACGAACTGTTGGCAACATTAACAATAAGATACACAATATGTAAGTGGTTATAATAACGTTCTCTCGTTCATAAATAGAATTGAAACAAACAGCTAATACGCGAGCAAATTTGCAATTAATAATGATAAATCGCAAACGATAAGATAGTTGAAGAGAAACGCACTATTATAACAGATCTAACAGACCGCTCCAGTATATATTTTTTGTATATTGTTTTTTATGCTTTGTATAAAGGGCTATTCACATTCATTAGTTACATAATGAACTTTAATATAAATAGGAGAATTAAATGAACGTTCACTGTTTAAGAACAAAAAAAAAAAATACGCTAGATATATCACGAACATCGTATCGATGGTCGAGGAATGTAGAAATGCATTATCTCTATGGGCATTATACGTTATTATTGACATTCGAACAAGAAATTGAAGGATATCCAACTTTGTTTCATAGAACTTTCGTTATAAAATAAAATAATAATGTGGATAGGGAATTTAAGAGAAAAAAATTTGATGTATGGGGCTTGCTGCTGATATGGCATTTTTCAAAGAAATTGTTGACGAGTTATTTAATTAATTGGTACTTTGGGAATATTTCCGTCTTTATATATATATTTTTATTAAAAGTGGCGTTTTATTAAATATTTGTTAGTGTGTTATTTATTTTCTAATCGGCGTATAAACGTCATGGTTGTAAATAATGATGGGGGATTGAAAAGAAAGCACTGACCTGAAGAGTCCACAATAGGAATGCGTGTTGTCGAATCCTTGATCTGGTGGTACGACTCGATCCAGGAAACGTGGTGTCAGTGCTAACGATGCCACGGCCGCCAGCAACCACTGGTCACCCAGGTCGCCGGCTTCCACGCAAAACTTCGAACTGTCATTTGGTGATTCGGATATGAACCGCGGTCGCTGACATATTTCCTATCGTGCACAAACACAACCAATCTAATTAATCGAAATGTACATCTCTAATTTTATTTAACAACTAAATCTATCAAATTTAATTAATTTAATCTAAAGATTGAAAATTAATAAATTAACTATTAAAGTACTAATTTTAAACTCATCGAAACTCATCATTAGCGATAATCACCAAGGCAAATATCAAAATTAAATAACTAAATTTTTTTATTATTTATATAGCCATTATTAATTATTCACTTTTCACATAGTTTAAAAATCTTATATAGGTATAACAAAATGAATAATAACTCGAAAGAAAATTCTCAAGATTGTTTCCATCTGCTGATAAAAATAAAAATTTTATTTCTTAATAATGTCATAACAACCGTTTATTTCTACTATCGTTCCACATACCGTGGATTCTTCAAGAATATAATTAGAAATCTTTCCATATATTAACGATAAGTTACATCCGGTCTGTAATACCGAAACATTCTTCTGCACCAACGAACAACTATGTCCTGATGTGTTTTACATTAGCAAATTACATTCAAATCTAATTCGATTCGTTTTAAGCCTAAATAATAACGCGAGCTTAAAATTAAATACATTGAAAATTTCAGTAAAATAAACCAACTTTTCAAACAAAAAGCAAAAGTTAGCTTTGACAGTGTAGGTAAATGAAGAACATGTTCATGTTCATTGCAACTAATTTACATACAAATATGAAACTCAGCATTGTCAACAATTATGACATAGATGTCAAGGTGTACACGTCGGTTTGTTTCAAAAATATTCCGCATACCTGATGTAAGTGTGTGTCGGCTAAATGACCTGTGACTCCTGACCTGGTGACCGGTCGGTGTCTGATTACTCGTTTACCCGACAAACATACATACAAATATGAAATGTACAACATGTGTGCATAAATCAATGTAATATGTCCACAATTACGCAAGAATGGGCACAGTGTCTTGATGTGAACATGTTTGTTTGTAATACATAAGCATATCTATTTATAAAAATAGTAAATAGGTAAATTATCGTCTGCGGTAAGTAATGTACTACATAAATACACTTTGATCGTAAAAATTGTTAGCAATATAAAACACATTAAACATTTAAATTAGAAAGAATATCTTTTATTCGTGTTTCTGTTTTAATAACGACAAATAATTTATCGTTCTATATATGAATATTTGATAGGTCAATTTTACAGGCTATTTATAATAAGAGTGAATGCTCAAAAAATAATAATTAACTCATAAAATTACGTAAAGCACGTAAACAAACGCTATAAAAATTCCCTGACCCTGACGTTTGGTAGCATAGTTTTGCCTTTTAATCGCACAGTGATTTCTACTACTTAAATAAAATACACGTTATTGTATCATAAATATCAATGTTTAAATCCTAGCATCGTTTTAACGATTGCTAATACAGGGTACTAAAATTCATAATTAAAATGAATTATTAGTAAAAATATTATCGTTAAATTACACAAAAATCTGGGGGTAAATTACGATGTTTGATATTTCTAATGGAGTATTAAAACATAAGCAACACTATGCCATGAATATATATATATATATTTTTAATATTTGTTTAATAAGTCTTATTGTCATGTTAGTATTGGATATTGGGTGTATTTTATAGTAAAATGAAACATACGTGTGGTCGCATCCATACGATAGGGTATAGCGCGGGCTTTTTGTGGTGATACAGAGCTTTAGGGCCTGGTGCAAAGTCCGGGTCTTCAAATAAAGTTCCACGTTCTCGACAAGCCCGTCTTACGGCTAAGTAGTTCGGTTGCGCACCTCTTGGGCGTTCGGTTGTGCAGTATCTGTAAAAAAAAAAGTTCAATACAATAGTTACTCTAGTTTTCATGAAATTAATTTTCTTCTCGAAACTATAAATTAACATTTTCCTCCTTGGAATTACTCAAATATATTATAAAAACGAATTTAATTAAAAAGTAAAATCACAAACATTTAAAAAAAAAAAATTTTTTTTTTTAAGCTTACAAATGCAATTGGATAATTTAATTAAATATTTTGATGATCTGTGTTGTGGATATATTTTGTAAAAAATCAAATAGATTTATCATATGAATAAGAGAAGACGCAGTACTATAAAGTATCTATCGATTTCCAACTCGCATTACGAAGGAAAGGTAAGGGTATTTTAGTAAGTAACATACAAACACACAACCCAAAGAATCTCACGATTTTATCTGTTTTGCGTCGCTGTAAATGAGTATTTATTTCCAATACTTTTTTTCTTTACACGAAGCAATAAACACGTCGAGATAGAACAGTGGCGCGCGCGATCATCAATACAAAAGAAAAAAGTTGAAAAAAGAACGGATCGTAAAAGCACTTAAAACACATACGCCTCCATATATACCTATCCCATATACACAGTATGCTTCTAACAACGTGTGGCGCTAGTTCTGCTGCCCTTGCTTTCCGCACAGGCAGAGCAGACCCAGAGGAACTTTAGAGCTTGCAGATGGAAGATTGTAAATGCTGGTCTGCTCGCCGCTGCCTAGTCGCTGGAAATTATCGCTGACCAATCGAAACGTGCCAACAAACAATCGTTTAGCGCTAATTAGATCTGTGACTATTCACGACAAGACGATTAAGTGAATATTATTTGCTTGTTTTGAAATGTTTACAATTGTCCGACAGACTCACGATGTTACGGATTTTATGTTGTAATTATTATGAGAACAGATTTTAAATAAATGATGAATTGCATTGCATAAAATGTCAAAAAATTGTGGCATCGAAGTCGATATATAAATAAAATATTAGCTAGTTAAAAAGTGAAGCATCATTACGGGAATAGTATTCTATTAATATTAAAACCGGCTGGGTGAAGTAAATGATGAAGAGAGTGCAGCTAAGCAACTTCCGCAAAAATTACGTACCGTATTATACATGCATAATATAATATTCATAATTCACGCTAGACGCATTTATCATTGCTTCCAGCAAAACCTCAGACACTAGAAAAGAACGCAGATTAATAAGGTGATGCATCGTTTGAGATCCATGTAAGACACGTTCGGATTTCCCGGCAGGTGCGAAATTGCAACATACATATATACATACATATACAAGTTGGCAGTTAATTGGCCATAAAGATAGCCACACATAGTCACTTCTAGCTCTTCTTCTTCTTCTTACTTATTATATGTGTTTCTAATTTACATTCTCGATCGTAAAGCAAAACCGAACGACGTAATTGAATTGATGTAATACGGAAGACGCGACCAGAATTATAATATTCCTGGTTTGTAATTACTCCAAGCTCCATTCGAACTGTGTTTACCACTAACTTATATTCCGTGTTAATTTATGTAAATCTTTAAATAAATTACTTAAAAATCAAACCAAAAACTGTCTTTTGACTACATGGGTAATTTTTGCTGTTATCCTCCATAGCATGTATAGAATAAAAAGTAGCTATAAGCTAACGGGATTGTTGACAAATGGGAATACGAACTAGTGCATCATAATTTAATTCCATTTTTAAGTTCACTCCATTAACAGTTCCAGCTTTATGGTGCATAATACAGAGACGAGAGAGTTATGTTGACAGGTCACCATCGTTACGCTCCAATGAAAACAAAAGTCTAATTATTACTTATATACCAGCCGATGTGTGTTTGCTTCTGTTTTCATATAATCACATTAACTTGCAACAAATCTACTTGCACTGCACTGCAGCTACAGGAAGAGAATCTGCAGTCATTTTTATTTTATATTACCTATACAGTAAAGCTAGAATGACTGCTTTTTACCCAAGTAACTTCGTTACGTCTAGGGCGGTCTTCTGCAGTAAAATAAATTCTAGAATTATTTTTATATTATTCCGAATCAAATTAAACTTGTCAAATTAATTCAAAAGGCGCTATATTTTATAATATTATTCACTGTATATTCTACATGTTGTACACAAACACAAAATATGGAAAAATGTATTATTTTTATTTATATTTTACTCATATATCCAATATAAAATAATAATTAAAAAATATTTGTTTACGCTATTTGCCTTTTATTTCCTTAATTAATTACCGATATTAACTTAACCCAGCCCAAATTCCCTATATGTGTTTCCTAGATAAAAAAACTCGAAAAAACTTGTTCACTTGAAGTAAATCGCAGGTGAAAAAATCCATTAGATCTAGGTGGGATTTGAACTTCACAGTTCGCTTAGTGTGAGGTAGAAGCGTTACCCACGTATAAATCAAATAGTACTTTTTTGATAAAAACTAATTTGAATGTTTATGAGTGAAACCAAATTCATACAAATGTGAGATAAAAATAAATATTCCGCCGAGATTTAGCAACCAGTTTCAACGTAATCGCTTTGTTAATAATTAAAAATGAAAACAGCAAAAAGTCTAATTTACATTTACGTTCGCCGACACAAGGGAAAACGTCCTGGATGAAAAATGAACATAGAAAAATAATCCACTGAGTTAAGTATAATTAAAAGTATACAAATGCAGAATTAGCATACAACTATAGAAGACTATGTGAACCCATGATTACATTATTTGTTTGTTCTTCTTCTGTTTCGTTTTGTTGGCTAGCCTCTTAACCAGGTATCATCCATGGCTCATAAAAGAAAATAGTTTTATTCCCAGGATGGTCGTGGACCATTAGTCGCACGGCATGTCAAAGTTTATCAACACTACCACTTTTCTTCTCTACCACCATCCTTATGGTGCTTAAGCTTCATTCATTTCAAATTATTATAAATCATCACACTATGAGCAGTAATGCAGTTGATGCTACATTAATTTATCGTTATCTGTTAGGGTTTATATAACATATAATTTTTCATTTTTATATTGATAATAAATAATTTGTCAAGAATGATTTTTTTTATTATTTCCCTAAAGCCAAAAAAACGTAAATATGAGAAAATGATCGCAAATCAACATTGTCTGGTGTTATTCGTTGGAAAATCTCATTGTAAATTCAATACGAATATAGGTATATATTGAGAAATCATTCCCACAGAAGTTGTACGAACGGGGCAATAAATAAGCTGTTATTTATAGTATTGATTTAGGCCTTATACGTTTAGTCTGAAATTATCATAATACGTTTGAATCGTGTGTCATTGCCTTCTAAACACACACATACTAATAAATGCAGTTAGTATCACTTTCTTGTAAAGCTGATTGTGTTTCGAATACCTGCTAGTTTGTTTAACAAAATATTCTGAAGGTTACTATTTTTCTTATTGTACTTATCAATTTCAATAGGGTATTGTATTTGTTGATGGGAAATTTTAAAATGACCACTATATTATGAAATTATTTTACTGTAATTTATATAACGAATAATAAAATGTACACTTTATTTAACTGTTTGCGCATTCTGGAACATTTACGTTCATATTCATCAGATAATTGTTTATAATGTTACGGTTGTGAAATGTAGCGTAACGCAATTGATATGATAATTGGATGTAATTTAAACTATTTAACATATTTATGAAAATATATTCCAAGCCGTTTAGCTAAGTAGTACAACAAGCAAATCCGCAATTGTGTTTTGTTTGAAAACAATCTTTGTGAATTTCTAGATGCGTTGCGTTTTATTTTAAACAGTCACATATCCAACTGTGCAAATTAATTTGAATAAGTTCATATCTGACAAGACAATAATCAAATGAGCTATATTTGAATCGAAACCTGTTCCAGTTCTCAATATAATAACAATATAGTAACGGTATTTAAAATTTAAATAAATTACTTTCTTTCACTTTCATTTTGTTTAACAATGAACCCAAACATAAAAAAAAATAGACATATCGTTGCTAGATTTTAATTGTTTCATTATACTGTATATATAATTTCTCGAGGTTAATTTTCTATTCAAATTTATGACACAATTCTCATAGGTGAACTTTTGTACTCATATTTATGTTTGAAATTAAAAATTGTACTCGCTTTTTGTTTATTAAATAAATCATAATTCATATCTAAGAATATAATTACAAAAATTGTTTGTATAAATACAAAGCAAATCACTACATTATATGAATTAATTTTTATGTGCATATATGTTTATATGCAGTTGTGTAAGCATTCAAGTCGGTGCATGTAGATATTTTTAAGTATCGAAATGATTATTTCTAGTAAAAGTATGAAAATGTACTAATTGCAAAAATGTTTATTCGCTGTCCAGTCTATGTGAGCGTACACCCACAAGCCTCTCAACCTTACACGATTTCTTATTCCATTTGATCTTCCGGTGTCGCGGCTCTTTTTCAATTAGGAAATAAATACAAGAAATGCCATGTATCACTTTTCATTCATGAAACAAGATTAGCTTAATTCGAAAACAAATAACACCAAGTATAGAACTAACGCCTTGTCGTTCGGAAAACGGTAAAAGGAAAAAGTGTTTTTTCTTTCCTTTTTTTAAGTGCTATAGTTCAAGAAGTACATAGAGAAAAAGTCAACAACACGTAAAGTGGTAATGCCGTACGACTTACGGCATCTAGCCAGCCAGTGATGATGGTAGTTTTAAACCATACAAGGAACCTTGGTGTGCACGGTTCACAATGTACAATAACGTTAGTGTAATTAGCATTGACTGTTGGCGAAAATAAAAATACACCCTATAGCTTCACTCATACATGCACATAAAGGAACAACACAAGCGGCATAAGTGCATCTCTTGGTAAACTCCTAATGTGCATGTGATTTATTAGCTGTTGGTGGTAGACTTACACATTCCTTCGCTGTTCCCGTCTCCTTCTACCATGTGCATTCATCCATTAGTAACGATGTGTGAGTATGTGTTTGTTTTGTTAACTGTCTTTTTTTGTAGTTTGTAATTTTCATGACATAATCTATACTTGGTTTGTGTGTATAGAAATTTCCGAAAAAAAAAAAACTTATTTAGACGAACAACGCTATAATGATTTATGAAAACAACATGGGAGGTTCACGTACCTGTCACAAATATTTGTTTTCTCCTCTTGCTGTATAATATTAATGGCTTTCGTTGGTTCAAATTAGATTTTCAATCATAATTACACTAGACTACCTTCTATACAACTTAATCTATTAAGTTATACCAGCTTGTTTTCGCGTCTAGTTAAATATATCTTAATTTTTAAGACACAGAGCAAAGAATTCTAATGTTATATTATAAAAGTAATCTACATTTTACATATTGAATTGGTTGAAAGTACTTATTAAAATAAATATAAATACTTCCATGAATTTTAAATTGTAGTAAATAAAATTACGCACAGGTGTACGACACTCAAATAGTATTATAACTTATTCTGAATACCAGAAACTTAAGAAGAATTATGTGCATGTAAAGATATAATTTTGCATAGCCATGAATTTGATGCACGACAAAACTGAATTTCCTGGAAGTTTAATATATTTATAAATAAAATAACAAGCCTTAGCAATTACATGTGAAATATTTAACTACGCTACTAAACTAGTAGTTAATATTTAATGAATATATAAATCTTCCTTATAATGCGTAAATGAAGAATTTTCATAAATTTATGCTCGTATAATCGTTATATTTATGAATTTTTTTAGTATACTATGACTTATTTTAAATCATCAGCATAGGAATCTTCTTTTTTTACTTTCTTATACGAAGTAATAAGTAATTATTGTAATCATGACGAAAATCGATCTCGAAAACAGAAATATATCTTTTGACCTTCCCTGAATTGTTTAGTATAAATCAGATATTTTAATAGATAATTGAGAAGAAACTATTCTAAAATAATCTCTGGCAATAAAATAAACAGGGACTGTGGGATAAAAGAAAACTCAAGTGAAAAGATGTTTTAATTTGAAATAGAAGCGACACGAGGTGGCATAAATCTTCCGTAGTGTATCAGATAAAGCATAGTTGCTCGTTTAATTTTAAACAATGTTAAAAGATTAGGAAACAAAAAACCAACAAAACGTTAACAGTTAGTATGTTTATTTGTCTACGTATACACAATGCATCCGGATTTAAATAAATACTACAGTCTTGATTACATATTCACACGACCCCTATGCGCCACTGTTAGTTCCGGGTCCGTCCGATGGCAGTGCGGCGTTGTGGTCAATGTTCGCTTAGTCGATTACCATACCCAAAGGTCTTGGTGTTTGCCGAAGCCACAGCTTAGAATACCATTTTAGGATTGCCACTAATGATCATCTAATCAATTTTTTTTTATTGTATTCGTTTTAAACTTCTTCACGGCGCTTACATTTAACTCCTGGTGGTAATCGATTTTACTACCAAGAATTACACGAATCTTTTTACGGCAATTTTCACACTTACGATAAAGTTGATATATTTTTCGTAATATAATAATTTCAAAAGTAAAATACTGCTGCTGATTTCAAAAAATATTTCACATAAAATTATATAAAAAGTTTAATTAGAATTTTTTCCAACCCAAGTAACTTTTCAGTTAGTATAAAAAACAAATGTTTTATTTAAATATTGTATATATTGTTTTATTTATATATTATATTTCAATACATTTTGACAAATAAAAATTTGAATTGAACTTTTTCACATGAAAAACTTTACAGTTTGTGTAAAAAATTGTTTTTGTATATAAATTTAATAAATCTAAACTCACATTTGAAATAACGATCAGCTATTACATATATAGTTTATGAAAAGTTTTGTTTCTATATAGATATTCTATTGTTTGGAATAATATCAATAATTGAGAGGTAAAACAATGTTTGAATGATTGTTGTTGAAATTCAATAAGTCGTAAATATGAAATCATTCATATTGATAGATAAATAGAAGTACGTAGCTTGTCTAGTGTGCTTTGTGTGTAATATTGTAAAGACTTTAATGATCAATGAAACGTGAAACCTGATTTTATAGTTCAAGAAAAACTACGGCACCGACCACAGCGATCAACAATTAAATACACATGTTACAAGAATTACGTTTTTACGTTTCATACAATGTTTATAATATGTATGTATGTATATGTGTGCTGTTGTTTTGTTTATTGGCCGCAGGTGTAGGTGGAGTGCACGATCTCGTTATATCATGCTTCTAACATTATAAATAAAACTATTTCTATCAGTTCAAATGGCGATTATTATAGACTGTTTATTGCGCACGCTTATTATTTGCGATTGTAAACTGTATTATTTAATTGTTTCATTTACTAGTGAGTATTTCACAAACAACACAAAATGCGAAAACTATGTTTGCGATTACTTTATCCAGAGAATGTAAATGATTCAATTATTTGTTGAGAAATATGCATACATTCACATTCTTACTTCTACAAGCTATACATTCATTTATTATGCTTTTATTATTATAAATATAATAAAAATAATATAAATTTATAATTTAATGTACCATCATATATTTAGTATTTTATTAACCTTTGAAGCACTTTTTCACAAAATATATTGCTTACAATAGTTATTAAATATGAAATTTCTAATTATTTGACTCTTTTTTTTCTGCAAAGCAGACACAATTGATATGATTTATGCAAAAATATGAACAAAACTCACACACACAGACAGACACATATACATACAGAGCCACACAGCCACACACACACACACACAAACAGGCGTAATTCCAAAAATAGTCTGATGAAATTCAGGGAAGGTCAAAAAGTATATTTCCTTTAAAATATGGGGATACATATTTTTCATGATTACAAAACTTATTAATTTGAATAAGAAAGTAGTTACGTAGAAGGATTTCATTAAAAGTTTGCCTAGTATATTTTTAATGAAATCTAGTTGAAGCTCTGCTTAGTCAATGATATGGGTACTAAAATATGCATAGCTAGTTTCGCAGTGGAAATAGTAAATCGAACAATTTTATTAGCATTGTCGGAATACCTTCGGAGTAGCGCGGCGCAGTGTAGTGCAATGCAGCGGATCTAGTGTGGAACTATTTATTGGAATAGGTAATCGCGTAATGGTAATAATAATAATGGTAATGGAATAAGCGATGAAGGTAGTGGCAGTTGTGTCGGCGGCGACACCAAACGTGTGCCGACGGTAGGTATAATCTTGTGCGAGGGGCATCCGCGCCGCGCTACATAGACTCTGCTGTCCGTCCGACGCAGGTGGCCTTGCCGGTCAGCGCCCCCTGGGATGGCCGCAGCGCGAGCCACAAACATCCAGCGACCACCGGCCGCCACAGCCTATAAATCAAATCGACTAATTGCCGTGCGAAATACTAAAAACAACTGCGACGATATACTTGTTAAACGGACGACGCGATCACTTCGCACCAATTTTTTCGTTTTTCGTTTTTTTTTTATATTTGCGTAGCTTGCATTGCTTTATTTATTTGCCGGAAGGAACGTGCAGCAGGATATTCTGATCGACCGGAAACGATTCACTCATTTCTCTACGTAGTCTATGATTATTTAATTTGTTTTAAATCGGTTTTCATTTTGTTAAAAATTGTTTGCCATGAACCTTACAACGATCATCAATATGTATGAGGAATATTAATCCAAGAGAGGAAATTTAAATTTTGTAAGGGTATAAAGGATAAATAACAATATACTGGCTTGTTTTCATACCGATTTAAGTTGGTTATTGCAAAATAAATTGATTCCTGATCGGAGTAGAATTCACTTTGTTTATAACTCAGCACTATAAATATACAGATACGCCTTTCAGTGTTGTAACAATATATGAAAGGGAATCAAATCCACATAAATCCATGTAAAGTGTGATAAATATAGTGAAATCTTAAACATATAGAATTACAATTGCGCCAATAAATTCTCACACACTGGACATAATAATAGAAAGTAAATAGTAGTAGAAATGACCATCATTTTGTTGTCACTTCCAGGGCATTGAAGACAAATGATAGTTTACTATTTGAAATAAATATCGTTTGTCAGTTTATTTGAATAGATTTTTAGCTATCGGCAAATCAGAAACTGCGATAAACTATACGCGAACTGTATCGCATACCTATGGGGCTCAAGTCCAATTTATAACAAAATCTATAGCCGCCTATCTACATATCCATCTTGAATTCATTATCTGCATTGTACCTGTTATCGTTTTCTCTGTCTATACTATAGAAACAAACCAATTCTAGAAACTATTACTATGTTAGGAAGTTATTATATGTAGGTACATACATACATACCTTTATACGGCAGATAAATTCGTGCGGTTTACAATCTCGATTTGTTGCCAAGATAAACGAACTAGAACTGCTACGATTACAAATTATTTAATTGCTATAACAAATTATTACAATAAAACATTTCGGAAATCTAACTCTAGTTATATGACTTCCAATTATCTTTGTCATAAAAATTAAATTAAATATTTTTCACTGAACATTCTTGTACGTATTTTTATTTAGTTATATGTACATATTATTTTACTAACCATTGAAACACTTTTTCACTAAATCTATTACTTACAATAATGGTTAAATATCAAACTTGAAACTAATTTAGTTTAGTTTGTCTTTCTGTTAAACAATTAATAATACTCTTTTTGAAAAAATTGTTGAATCAAAGGTATGCGAAATATTATTATATCTAATTTTTATTCTAACAAATATTGCTGCAAGTGCAACCGTTTGTGAATTATTATTGCATAAACCGTAAAAAACGACTAGAGTAAACATGCACTTCTGGTTTGATTATTATTTTCAACAATAAGAGGTTTTTCTACCAGGTATATACAAAACTTTAAAGTTTCATAATTTTACCTTTAACACACACAGACAGATGTCATCCCAAAAATAGTCAGATTCGATTCAAGGAAGGTCAAAAGGTATATTTCAGTTAAAATTTCTAAATCGAATTTTTTATGATTGCAAAACTGCATATAAGAAAGTAAAAATATATTGCGAATATGAAAGGGAAGATATAAATCTTTTATACAGAAATGATTAGAATCCCATGATGAAGAAACTCACGGTTGTCCATTAAAGTTTTAAGACAATTAACAAACAATGCATATCAATACATTGAGACGAGATACTCGTCGTTCCAAATGGACTACTGCCTTGGCCTGATGGCGTTTGAGACTTTAATTACCCATTGTTTTGGTTTGTTTTACAAGTTTGCATCCATTTAACCCAGTTCCAAACATAGTTTTTATCCTTCTGCTTACATAGCTTACGGTATAGACCAACTTACTATATAGTTAAATGGCAGTGCCTTTATTTTGAGTCTATCAGTGGTATTAATGAGTAGGTCACGGTTGCTTGCGTTTAATTTGACAGTATACAACGACTTCCTTTTCCGTGATCTGTTGAAAGGAGAGAATCATCGCCACATAAAATGTTCTAGCGGTAGGTAGGTAGGTATATATGGCGTGTTTATATATAGCTTTCGGCAACCGGCGCATATGTAATTAAAATCTTTACGACTTTGCATCGGGACTTAAATGTTTTGTTCTAGTTAATTATACACCTACTATCTTTAAAGAAGAAAAGATTAACTAGGGACGAGATTGTATTCACAATAGTTACGCTAGCTCCTTTAGTATACGGACAAAATCGTAAAATGTTCGCAAAATTTAATTTCATTTATTTCTATTTTTATTATGAAAAATAGAAACACTACAAGTGATTACTTTATTTTTTTTTTATATATTTGTACAAGTGCTGTTGAAAAGCATGTCATATTTCTTAGACTAAGAAAATAATGTAATTTAATTATACAAATATTAATGACCTTCTTGAAGTAAAATAAAAATAAATGTTTTTTTAATACTCAAAACCTGTGTAACAGTGTACAATTGAATAAAAGTACGAACGTGCTTAAGAGGAACATTCTAAATGAAGTCTTATTTTAAAATGGCATTTATTTTTAAAGCTACAGAGATCCTTGAAGAATATTCTGTTTCTAGTTTGTGCATATCAAATTTGTAATTTACTCTTTGTATGTTTAACAATATTTACGTAATACTCAAGAACTATATTAAATAATAAATATACCTAGAGGTATAAGTTGGTCGGTTTTACCACCTTATTTTATATAATATAACGAAAGCTTTGAAAAACAAAATATAAAAAAAAATGTCAAAATGAAGGGTTAACTTTATTAGTACAACAGTCAAAATTAAAATTCCGAAATGTTTTTATTCGTGGTAGGCATTTTATTTGTCACAGCAATTGGTTTATCGATGGTGCTAAGTATTGCATCAGATAAAATAATCCCATTAGAATCACCAAATACGATGCGAATTGGCCCAACTCCGTCATTATGTTTGGTATCATCGAATGGTAAAATACTTGATACAAAAGAAGAAGTGGAAGTCGAATTGCAAATCTTAAACAACAAATACACAGAGAAACAAACATCTATTTCCGAGACGAAACGTAAAGTATTTAACACCGTACGTAAAATGGAGAAACTAGTCAGAGTTAAGGGAGCACTGAAAAATCATTACGCACAACTGAAATGCCTTATTGATCAATCGCAGACTGAATCTGAAAATATCCGTCAGAAAATTTATGAATATAAGATACATAGTGCACAACTTACACATGCAGAAGACAATGAAGAAAAGTGTGAACAAATAATGGATACATATCCAGACCAAAACGAAATGATACAAAATGTTAGACTAAATAAAATTATTTCGGAACCTGGTAATATTACTACATGATACGTAATTTTGAAACTTGTCATAGAAATTTATTTAGTGCTCCATCTAATACAATAATATTTAATATTTACCTAATTTTCTCAAAAATATCTTAATTAATAGAACTTTGGATAATAAAGTTAAATCTTAATTTTATTTTGGTGTTTTATTAATAAACGATGTTTCCGAAAGAAATATGCACTAGTATTTCTGTTGTATTGTTATTTTTACGCCCTTTACAATAGAATGAAGTTGTTAGAATGTAAACTAAAAGTTACCTTGAAAGTGTGGATTGTTTATCTTCTGGTTTATTGGCGTGCCCGTTCATCCATGGCCTTCCGTTTGTTCCTCCATCTGCAAAAGAAAATGGAACTATTAATTCCAATTGAATTGTGGAATTTTAAGTATTTTATATTTAAAGTACAAGGCTGCACGTGTTACAACTTGAATTGTGGGTGGAGAACATAGAATTTTGTCCAATTCCACACAAATTACGATTAATTATAATAGCAGCAGGAATAATTATGAAATTTTGTAATAATACAGGTGTGCTGCCATGAAACTTGTACCAATAAATCTTAACTGTTCTTTTATTTGTTTTACGATTCCAATGAATGGGTAAAAACTTACTCAATTTGCTAAAGTATATTCCAACATGTTTTTAAGTTATTCTACTAAACACAGGTACTTTTATAAACATCAGGGTTATCATATATTGCGCAGAGTGGAAAAGAAGGAAATCAAGTTCAAGTTAAACTGCACTCACGCACACATTAATATTTTACATAATACAACAATACAAATTTGCATTACAAAATTCGATGCATATTCGTGAAATACACTACCTCTCTCAGTCTTTCTCCTGCATATCCATAGATGCGTTCTATCAATTGTGCATCTGAAAATCACGTCAATATTTGCTAGACTGGACATGCATATAACACACATATCACATACACAACTACGTATATAGATATAAAATCATATGATGAACAGAAACGTGATCTAGATCTTCCCGTCAGATTGCAAGCGGAGAAGAATGCTGCCGGGAACATATTTTTTCTCTACTTTTCTTTAATATGTGTGTGTGTGTGTGTGTGTGTGTGTGTGCGTGTGTATGTGTGTGTGTTTTATGATAGTGTTCATATGTGAGTTCTCTTTGTTATTTTAAAAACAAAAGCTCATGCTTTATATTATAGATATACCTCGCGTGCTGACAGTACCGTATTAAGATGATTTTTATAATGATTGTTTCTAATTAGAGAAATGTGTTAAATTGAATAATTAATCTGCGAAGTAGTTTTATTTTAATTATTTTAATCACTCATAAGTAAATCTGCATTAGCTATTTAATTAGCAATACAGAGTCTTAAATATTGAATTAATTCGTTTTTATTTTATTATAAGAAATTAAAATCTATTCTACGAAATATATTTATTGAAAAAGTATTTCAAAGATAGTCAAATATTATAAATAAGTAAAATAATAAGTTTTAGTTTATTTAAAAAATTATATTTGCTTGAACTGTTGAAAATTTGTATTTCAAGATCTCTCTTATCTAAAGAAAATACAAATCCATTGCGGATTTTTCTTGTTATTGTAAATTTGCTAAATATTTGAATATAGTTTTAATTTTTGTTTATAAATATGTTCACTGGTGTAGTAGCCATATAGCGGAAATATTTAAAATTGGCAACGAATAATATGTTCTTCGACGTGTTACATGTAATTTTACTTTGCACCGTATAGGAAAACAAACTGTATATTAACCTGTTAGAAAAGGTAAAAATAGTTGAAAGTAATAGGAAATACTTTATATTCCGTCCCTGTATCACTGGTGCAGTACAGTTAGAGTTTCACTTTAGTACGACGTATAGTCTATGTGATGAAAATAAATATATTTTATTCCGAAATTGGCTCGAATGACTTGCCTTCTCTGCATTACAGCCACACCGCATCACATTGTATCATTCCGATATTTGATGGTATGCTATGATAACAAAAGCGTGCATTATACGTGATGTGAAAAGAATAGGTATATATATATTTATGTGTGTGTGTGTGTGCATCATGTCAATTGAGTGTGCGAGATGTTTGAGCAGACAAGATCATATGAAACAGCTAATTTTATCAATAATTGCATTCACACGAATATGAAATGAGAGATTGTACAGTATTCCATATTAGGCATTGAATTTCAACCCTTACATTGTGAATTATCTCTTAATACTATAATAACTCAGTCTATCGATGAATATATTTTATAATAAATAATAACATTTTAAACCCATATATTTGTATCTAAATATTGTATTGCTGATTGAATAAAAAATTTACAATTTACCAATACAAGTAATTATGATTTATATTTCTCGCGTTCAAATAGTAATTTGATGAATGAGCACATAGAGTTAATAAATACATCAGAATAAGTCCACTCCTTAGAAACACAAGAGAGAGAAGACTAAAATGTAATATTGTGCGTACTCCTACGACTTAAGTTGAACTGAAACGGTAATTTTAAAATATGTGAAAACAGTTGATAACCTTTACAGAATTGTAAGCGAGTGGCTACTGAAATAGCAAAGTGTAGGTGAAAGGGAACAATACTTATACCTAATATCCATATGTATGCATTCATTGGTATTATTTAAATTTTTTGTACTGTTGCTATTCTCGCATATCTGGTTCAGCGCCGGAGAAAGATACACGTTCAAAATAACATAGCCACGATTCAAATCTAAATGATATTGTTATGCGGACACACCTGTGCTCAACAGTGTTCAACGAACGAACACTTCGACCTCAGCTAAATTCCAATCCACATGGATGTTTTGTTATTGTTTTAAATGAAACTCGTCATTGACAATAATAAAGTATGACAAAGATAAATATTTTGTCTCAAATGCTAATTTTATAAAGAAATAAATTCTATTTGCCAAATTTGTTATGCTGTTCCACACCCAGACCAAATGTTGTGTGTATCAATTAATAAAACTCAAAAATATTTAAATATTTCGTAATATAGTTTACTTAATATGGCTGGTACCTATAATACATCAGCATTAAATTACTAATTCGTTGACTTGCTAACGAATAGATGACACATGTGAAGTAATAATTGTTACATTTGTTATTCGCAGACCTTGCACGAGCATTCTGTTTTTCCGTGTTTATGATTATTCTAACCTTTAGTTTTATGTAGTGTTTTATAGTTTTCTAATCTCCTAACATGATTTTTAATGGTTTAAAATAATTTTTGCAAAATAAATAAAATTAGGTTTATTGGTAAGCAAACGTTATAATTTGATTTACACAACTGAATTCTATCGTAACACACTCTTCTAAATTTATTTAACCTTTCTTGACAAGATCTATTAGGACACCTACACTACTCAAAACTTGTGTAAATTTACATAAATTTTAATGTAAAATAACACTTAGCACTTATAATTTGAAATAGCATTGCACGTCTTGAGTTTAGTGAAATTTTATTAAATTGGGCTCTAATTTTTTGGCACATATTATAAATTAGTAAAATAATAAAAAAGTGTTGCCTTATATAAACGAAATATGTATAAGAAATTTTAGTGCAACCCATAGCGGATATTTTGAACGTATATCGTAAAAACTTATCTGATATTTTACTCCCAATATAAGAGTAAAGCATAAAACTGGATATTAAAAAAATATATAAAACCCTTTCTTAGTGTAGATATAAACAGTAGCTTTAAGACTCAACCAGAGTATACCACACAAATGTTCTTAGAGAAACTGATTAATATAGAAAGACATTTTCACGTTACAATAGATTAATTGTTGCAATATAAATCGTAACTGACCTATCACAGAATTCATTAAATCTGCACTTGGAACTGTACCAAAACGTATTTCAACTACACCATCAGAATTATAGATAGCTATAAAACAATAATAAAAAAAAAAAGATTCGTGTAGGAACCTAAAATATATGGCCAAATCGTGCTAGCTCAAGCGAGTATGTGACCACATGATTTAGATTTAATAATTTCGCCGAAACTAATTTCGGATGCTCGAAGAATTCCAACCATTTCCTCCGGATTTCAATTTCACTAAAACTATTATTTGGCTAAACGAATTTTGATTTGTGCCATATAATAAAAATCACGCAAACTTGAAGCTGGCTGGTATGTAAGCATCGAACTGGCAAGACGAAGAGTTCCGCAACGAATTGATATCAGATTAGATGCGTTCGTGAATTCCAAATGTTGCATTTCGCCGTGATGCACAAGTTAGCGTACATTAGGGTCACGCACTCGGCTACATAACTCAAACTTTCAGTAACAATAAATACGATTTCACATTAATTCCAGATTTGCAATTCAAATGCCGATAAATTTTGTAGGATGATCGTAAAGTTTGTTTGTTGTGTGCATACGAATGAAACGAGCACATTGTACTTAGATTGAAATGTTTCTGCGCAGTTCCGTCTTCAGATATTAATGAGGGTTCTAAGGGCTTTAGACTTGATTTAAGATCTTTCTCAATCAAGGAACTAATTTAAAGTGGTACTTATAGATAAAGGGTCTAGAACTACGTTAAAATCAGCCATATATAAGAATTTGCGTCAGGAGGATAAATTGAATTTAGAAGTATTTTATATAAATTAATTGAAAACCCACAACAAATTTAACGTTTTTATTACATTTTAAAATTATATTTCGAAATAAAAAAACTATTTAATTGTGTTTTAAAAATATGTTTAATTCATAAGTTGTTACATATTTGTTCTTAACTTTCTTGTACGTATCTTAAGGCAGTACAATTCTAGAACCCTCCCGGCTTATTGTTCTTTGTTACTAATGACTTGCTTGCTTTAGAAGAGACATACAGAGGTGCGGTTCTTTATAGCAAAAAAATATCGTGAATGTGTTTAAGCGTTATGACTTAATCGTCTAATGTATGAATCTATATGTATTCAGTTTGTTAGTAATAATTTGTAAATGTTAAAAATGATACTATATGGAGACGTCAATATAAACCGAGTATTTTATTTTTATTCATAGAGTATAACTAATGTTATAGTTGTCTATTTTACTTAAGTAAATTAATCCTCTAGTCATTATTATATTGCATTATTTAATCGAGCGTGTAAACTAACCTTTATACTAAAGCGCATACAAACATTACGTTCAATACATAACATCCGCTTAAATTCTATTAAATTTTCATAATGAAGTTATTAATATGTAACCGTTAATTTTATAAAATTAACGTTTCTAAAACAATACGTTCTTGAACGCAGTTTTATGATTGGCTATATTATTTAATATAAATCATATACGATAATCGCAAGCACGAGTTAAAAAAAAACGCCTAATCGTTTTCATCCTAATAATAACATGTTAATCTCTTCCGCTACACGAAGATTATACACACTGGTTTAATTGAATTTCTACCGGGTTAATATTCAATATTGCTAATTTTAATATACGTACGTAAGCTTATATAATAATATCTGGAATAGAAAACTAATTTACGATGCAATAATAATAACGCCAATTAAATATGTTTTATATTTGAATTACTGCATAGGCAAAAACATTTTTCTTAATATTATAATTGCTTAAAAAAATGACTGAATGGTAGTTTAATGATTTTACAAGTTGTAACAGTAAAAATAAATGAGTGCCCGCTGTAACATAATATGTTGGTATGCTGTAAGACCGCAGCGTCACATAAAATACTTAGTGACATGTTGGATTTGAACAACTATTAAGTGCTGTGATTTACAGCCTGTGGCCAGGTGGAAGTGCGCAGACTATTCAACACGTGTGAAATACGATCACAATTACGTCTTCGAGTTGCACAAATAATGACAATGACATACGCATATTTAATTGTGCCATAAATCAACCAGCAACGACGTTTTACAATAACTGTTTTATTATTGGTAACTGTATCTGATTCTACGGAAGAATTGAAAGGAATGCGGAGATATTTGATCCATAATTGTTGATTGGTGGTACATATATACGAGTACAAGTGTGCAATCTCCTCCTTGTTGTTCTATAGCAAAATGTTGTGGAATTGAGTGTGCTGGAGCATCGGCACGATCAGACATTGAAAAGTAAAAGTAACAGTGTGGTATTGTTGTTCTTCGCTGTGATGCAATTATCTAATGGTGCAGTTTTGCAGAGGTGTCTCCCTCTTGAATACACACAAGTCAGCCTGAGCCAGCGCCCTGACTCAGTGGGTGTCTATAATCTAACGTCGTTTAATCTATCCGTCTCTCTCTCTGTCTTCACAACAACGCAGCATAGTTCTACATAAATATATTTCTAAAATATATTAATAATGCAATCGTGTTATTATTGATATTGTTGCGGTCACTGTGGATTTGTGTTGTTGTTGTTAGACAGATGACGGGCGCATGTACTATTTACTTTCGCAAAATCGAATTGTTTGCGATTGGAATTTATCGATAACAAGTTGAATAAACCCTTATATTTCTATGGGAAGATATGCAGCATTTTCATTTCCATATCTTAGATGTAGAATTGTTATAATTTTACAATAAAATATCCGCAATGGCTTGCACTAAACTTTCTTATACATTTTTTTGTTTAAATAAGAGGTATAATTAAATACACACACACACATACACAAACACTAACACATACACACACATACACACACACACACACACACACACACACACACACACACATACCCATACACACACAGACAGACGCCATACCTAAAATGGCCTCGATTCAGGGAAGGTCAAAAGTTAAAATCTAGAGATCAAATTTTTTCATGATCACAATATTTCGTATGAGAAAGTAAAAACAAAATTGTCCCATAAATTTAAAGTAGCTTTTTAAACGTATTTACTTTATAAATTTTCCCCAATCTCCTCTATATATAATACATATATACTCTATTATGTTTTTCATTTTCTTATTACACGTAACATTGTGCGCTGTTCATTATATTCTTCGTAAATGAGTTGGCAAATAATTACATTGTAAAATTACGTTTTGCAAAGCAGAGATATTTTGACAGTCAAGTTTAGAATTGATGTTATTTTATAATCAAATATTTATTTTTCACACAGTACAGTTAATTTGGACGACCATCGTTAAAAACGAGATTTTATATTTACATTTATTACACAAACAGATTTTTGGTAGGTTGTCGTTCAAGGATTTCGCAGTTGTACGACGACGGTGTTCAATTGCCGTCTGAAAAGACTCACTTAAAAAGCGAAAGACGAAAATTCAAGTAGCTAAACGTAAACGTGAGTGTTTTATTAGTTCACACGTTTTGTGAACGGCTGGCACAATGCCCAATAGCTTCAGACAAATGTACAGTTACAATTAGCTGTGAACTTTGACCTGGGGGTAATATTGGAAGACGGGAACAATACGCTATTACTTTTTACCTTTCAAGTAGTATGAAATTAAAACGAGCATGTAGGTTACAGCTAATTGAAAATATAAATTTCAAAACGCTTAAATATTCTTATGAAATGCTTTTCTACATTTTGTTCCTGAAGATAATGTGTTATTCTTATCTAATTTCCAATTCAAGAAGTTTCAAGCGATGAAAACTTAAGGGATGCCTTGTCTATGTATTAGTCACAATTGATTGAATGTATATTGAATTGATTTCTGGGTTCAGATTGACTTTATTTCAAACTGTTTTGTGAACTAATGAAGTGAATACCATCTCGTAAACTATAAACTAATATCAATCAAAACGCCCGCTTGCGACGCATATCACCAATCTTCACAGGAGAATAGCTATATTATGTGCTACAAATAATAAATTGAAGAATTTCATCATGAAATTGTTCATCAAAGGAACCGAAAACGTTTCAACAACATAGTTTAATATAAAAGAAAATTCAATGCTAGTTTAGGTTTATAATACTTTAATATATTATTTACGTCTACATTTTTTATGTGCAAATGAATATATAACTTCGTTTCATATCTGGGGTTTAATAAAGTTTTGTAAAGAATATACTAAAAAGAATATAAAGTAATTAATTTTATTTAAATGTCATATAAATTATGTTGTTATCAAAATGCATTAAAGAAATGCGAAATATTTCAGTCATGACGACAGTTATATAAAACGGTATATAAAATGTTGGTGGTAATTTGCAATATTATTAAATTTCAATTACTTAACGTGTATCTAATCGCGTCAGTTGGAGTTGCAAGGAAGCCGCTATATTATTGGTATTTACATAGACGTGGAGAGATTATTTTTACCTTTTAGCTACGTAAAAACCATCGTTTACTTTCTTATACGAAGTAATAAGGAAGTATTGTAATCAGGAAAAAGATCAATCTAGAGATTTTATCGGAAATATACGTTTTGACCTTCCCTGAATCTAGTTTGTTATATTTTGGCATAACATCCGTCTCGTGCGCGTCTGCGTACGTGTGTTGTGTGTGTGTGTATATATCTGTATGTGTGTGTGTGTATGATTTATAGCCTAAATGGTTGAAGGTAAAATTATAAAACTTTACACTGAAGATTTGTATATGACAACAAAACCTCCTATTTGTGAAAAAAAAAAATCCAAGTGCTGGTTTACTCTAGTGAATTTTTTGCGATTTCTACAATAACTCAAAAATGTTTATACTTACAGTAAAAATAATTAGAATACAAATTAGAGATATTAATATTATAGATAGTTATATTTTTTGAACAATTCAAAATAGAAAAGCTATTACAGATTTTTTTTTCTTTCAATTATTAGCCTACTAGATTGAGCTAGTAATGATCTCTCTCAAATGTACCAAATATGTGAAACTTACCCTAGTATTTAAATATCTGTGGTACGCCTATGAGTGCCTATATATATATAAAAAATGTAGAGAGTGTTAAAAATGAAAATGTAGACACGTCCCGGGTGCAGAGTATTTGATTACTGTACGGTCGCGTAATATAACGGGTGTCGCATCAGTATACCAAGTTAGAGAAGATGGTAAAAAATTCAAACCATCAGAAGTGCAATGGCCAGAAAATTGAAAATTCCGTTTCACTTACACCACACCTGATATTTATTGTAATCTGCGTTTTACGGATCTCTACGTGGTATACATAAATTGTCTGTGCGTCTTAGATCACATAGGTATCGTATCTTGCACTTGTTTTAGTAGAGTGCACGCGCACACGCGATAACGGCGAATGTATTATTATAAGAACGAGCTTTTTATTTCAAACGAATTTCAATGCACCATGTGTTTGTTCTCTACCAATTTTAAATAAGATTCACGTAGGTGCCCTTGATAGAAACCTATATTTATGCAACGCCGTGGACGTGCAGTATAAAACATATTGTGATAGATGATATTCGAGTTAAATTCTAACTTTTTAAATATACACAGAGTCCAATCCAGGTGTAGCATGGAAAAGATATTATTATAAAATAAAAATTTCGCTATTTTTACGAAAAAGTAAATGTAAATTTTTGACTTCATAACTTAAGATTAGTCATTCATTGCATAAAGATAACAAAAGAAAAGATTTACGAATGTCTGTAACACGTCCCAAAAGCAAGATATTGAAAATCTCTAGAGAATATCTAAAATTTATATTCAATTTCATCTTGTATGTTCTCCACTTTAAATTCAGTTTCTCTGTGTGCACGAAAAGATAAACTTTTGTTTGTGTTTTAAAACTAAAAATTTAAAAAGATTTTATTTTAGATTGCGAATGGCTTCCTGGTTATATACCAAGCTAGCATAATATACACACAGGTACAGGTAAGCCATATGCGATGTGCACGTTCTATGGATAAGTACTACATACATATATACGTACAGTCGGCTAACATTCAAAATAATACAACCAACATGTGAAAAGTAGCCTGACAGTTAAATCCTGGATTTACTTCAAATGTTATACACGTGAACTTGTCGGGATGGAAAGTACCTACGTGGAAGAGACTTTTTACTGTATTGCACGTGCATACTTTATATGTTCACGTTTCTGTTCTAAAGTCGAAGATGCTTGCTATAAGAAATATATGTTTCTGTTTGAATACAAAATTACCTCTTATTCTTCATTTTGAACAATCATTTTCACTCAGACAACTAATATTTTGTAAATAAAACCAATATAGATAAGATGTCAATAATTAATAAATTATTTAGAGAACAAACCGAAATTTTGCGTTTTCTTTCTAATACGAAGTAATAAGTTTGTATTGTAATTATGTAAGAAATCGATGTCTATATTTTAACGGAAATATGCCTTTTGACCTTCCCTGAATAGATTCTGTCAATTTTTGGAATAACGCCTGTCTGTGTGTGTGTGTGTGTGTGTGTGCCTTATTTTTGAAATGAATATGCAAACCGAAAGTGTTTATTTATTCATGCCATTTTAGCGGTTTCTGCAATTTCTTAAAAAAGATTGCAGAGTAAAAATTTAAGATTTTAATATTATGCACAACTTTTGTAAGAATTTTTTGTTTAACAAAAAATCAAATAAATTCTTTTTGACATTTAATAATTATTGTAACATTATAATTAATGAAAAAGTGTTTCAAAGGATGGTAATGTATTATAAATTAGTAAAATAATAAAAATATTAATTATTTCCCTTAAAACAAAATACGAATAAGAATGTTTAGTGTAAGACTTTGCAGAAATTTGTATCTTACATTTACAGTAGGATAATGTTTGATAATATATATTGTTCATTTAGAACAATCTTGACCACAAGAATACATGTTTAATAAATTGTGAATTCATTAAAATAAATATCACTTCCTGGGCAATAAAACGATGAATTATGTACAAGTTCATTTTAGGTAAACCTATTCATAAATTCTAACGCTCCAACTTTTATTGCAATTAACTGCCGTTAATGCTGCAGTTTATATTCAATACAAATTAGAATATCTGTCTATTTTTCAACTATTACTATATTAAATTATCGTCTTATTAGAGTATGACCAAACTTGTCGTAGATTAAGCGAAATAAACAAAGTCAATATATGTGTGAGAGAACTGTTACATTTTTTGTTATGGGCACTAGAAACCGGATAAGGAAGTGTGAAATGTGATATTATACGAGTGAGACGTTCGCGGTTTTAATACTATAGTGAATGGCTGTGAATATGAGACGAGATCACGACATTCAAACCAGGCATTACCACGAAAACGACACGGGCGTAAAAATTTAAGCGTAGAATGCTTTGTTTAAAAATGACGGAAAAGATGTTTTTCACGTTCAGTATTATTAATCATACTAGCGCAGGGGATAACGAATCTGCTGCTTTTCTTTTGAGTTAAACCATGAATTCAACAATGATGTAGTCATATTGAAACTGTTTAAAAAGTCACGGTGTTTTTACTTAATACGCAAAACACATCATTGGATATTACATAATATGTACACACCCACCGAGAAAATTAATAAGCAAAACGTAAAATAGTGAGAATTTAATATTTTTCTATATTCTTGACGATGTGACTAAACTATAAATAGGCAACTTGTTTATTATTATTAAGACCAGCTAATAGATATTGTAATTAATACATCCCTGCATCATCAGGCTACACAACATGATAGCCATAAAATGTTTATTACAGTACAAGAGGAGAATTATAATTATATAAGATAATAAAAAAAGTGCATTGTATAATAGTTTAAAATGACAGGATCTGTAAAACGTCTTTTGTGTGAAATAATACGCCATTAACTTATTTTTTAACAGCGATAAAAACTAAATGATCTCTAAAACGTAAATTACGCAATATAATAAGCCATTATTATATTTTTCAATTCAGTTTAAAAGTTACAAAAAACCATGAGAATGATAATAAAAGATGTAATTATATTTATTTTTAAAGCGAATTTGTGGCATTTTTTTTTGTTAAATGAATGTTGAATACGTATTTAATCAAGCATAAACTCATGGAATGAGAATTAAATACCTAAATATAGCATAATGTTTTTTATATCAGTAAACTTTGAAACTTAAATTAAATTGTACAAAAAATTACAAATTAATTAAAACGTAGAGTTTTTTGCTCGTTTAGAAATGAAGTCATGAGGCAAGTGCAGTGGCAGTGGCTTTGAATGCAGAATATTAAATGCAGCTCAAATAGAGTTAGGTAAATATTGTCACATTGAGGCTGTGCGCATAATTATGAATAAATTAAATTTATCTGTTTTGTGTTTGCTTCCTTCTCACGTGCCAGATATGAGAGCGTGATTAATGCAGTGCGTGATGCTGGTGCTGTGTTCACGTCATGTTTGAGTTAAGATTTCTTGTAGCGTAGACAAAACTTTATGGATATGTTGGTTTGTCTGAATAAAGTCCACCCATGCACTAGTGCTAACTAAATTACATGCACAGGTATCCGCTGTGAGTAAGCTTTTGTTCAATCTGACACATGTATCAAGATATCGCTGATATGTGTGTGGTATGACCGAACAAATCGTAACGAATGTGTGTTTAAATGCATTCATCCATTCTATACAAATATGGTCCAGTTAATATATAACAATTTTAAGTTTTTAAGTGTTGCACGCTCGATGCGCATCAGATTTGCAGTCTATAAAATACTTGTAAACTATTACAATTATGAATAGTTAACAATTATCTGTTTAAAGGCAATTGTCGTGCTATTTTTACCGGCATGCCTAGAGAGTGTTATTATTTTTAATTAAATTAATTGCCAGATGCATTTTTACCATCTAGGTTGAATAGTTTTTGTGATGTATGTATGAGTGTGTGTGTGTGTGTGTGTGCTATTGTTTAAAGTGCCATAGACATAGATCGGTGCAAGTACTATAGCATTCCACAGCGAATAAACATCGGTTAGAAAATGCACTGTCATATATATTCGCTTTGGTTGGCACGCGTTGAAGCCATTGAAACAGACGCGAGGATGATAAATAGCCCATGGTATATTTACCATCAGACTACACCATTGAACATAATGGTGCGTGGCATAAAAGGCGTACGATACTATGTACATGCATACATACATACAGACATACAGAGCCGTACAGCCACCTCCACGCATTTGCAAACATGTAACATTTGACAGTTGTCACAAAACTACCTTTCAACATTCTATCTATGTGTGTTACATTGCTTGGAATTTCCAAAAGGTTATGCATTATAAATGTTGCTTCTGTTCATGACGATAATGTCAAACGGATTATGAATGGTCACGAAATACTCTATTTTTTCATTCAACATTTCCAAACACGTATTATGCTCCATTTTGAAAGTCTGATGAAAGCAAATCACAAATATGGCCGCATGTTTTTAAATTAAAAATGTCTTGCACTGAACTTTTTTACACGTATTGTAAATTCGCCAAATATCCAAAAATATGATATTTCTAACGAGCAAGTTTACGTTTGAGGAATGGAAGCCTAAGCAATTCTCAAGTAACAATAAAAATATGAACATAAACCGCGAACATGTTTGGAACCTGATACAATTCTCTTATCTGAACACCAATGTTATTATTTATCCGTAACACCGTGTTTAATGTTTGTGTTCGATAAATCAAGTCACCTTAAACTATGTACACCCATCATTACAGTGATATATTGAAAATATATTCTATTATACACCAGTTCACGTACACACCTATGAGCACATTCTAGAGCGACATCAAAAATTATGTCTGTGACTGGAAAGCACAAATTTATTGCAACCTATACCACACGGATCGTTATTTTAACTAAATTACATATTTTATTCGAAAATTTTAAATCTATTTACCAATAAGCTCATTATTCATATATTTCCAATACGTGATTTGAAATTGTAATTAAACTTGTATGGTTCTTGATAATAACTAATACTTACATGGCTGAAGAAATCAAATGATGATTATCATTCTTGAAGCTCATGTTTCATAAATGTTTATTATGAATGAGCAGATATTTATATGTGAATGTGCACAGATCGAATTGTGTTTAAATTATATCAAGTCATATGCAAGCAGTGATAGTGCTCGCCTGCTAGAGGCATGTACAGCATTCATAAAAGCTATTAAAATATAGAATCGTGCCACTAGATGACAAATTCAACAAATGGATATGATAAATTGTATCATTACATTACTACATAATATAAAAGTGAACCCTATTATATGAATTTTACCAAACATTTCTACAGGATCATTCATAAAATGTATTAAAGTAATTTTTCATTAGACATTAATACAAATCCTTCTCAAAGCATAAATGGTAAGCTTGCAAAGTTAAATACTAAAACACTGATAAATCAAAAGCGCCAGACGACCAAAAACTAGAATCCGCAAACTGTAAAAAAAAAATGTATACGGGTATACAGGTGAAAGAATCACCTAACGCACTAACATCAACCAGGAGAAAAAAGAATCAGTTACCCTTTTTGCTAGCTAACTTTTTTCACCCTCGACTGGTGAAGAAACTAACGACATTTTCACATCGGATATAATCCAGCCACCTATAGTATATTCCACGATACATCTACATAAACCAAATGTTACACCTACTTAAAAAGACTGGTTATTTTTATTTTCTTATACGAAGTAATAAGTTTTGTAATCAAGAAAGAAATCGATCTCTAGAGTTTAACGGAAATGTACCTTTTGACCTTCCCTGAATCAATTATCATTATTTTTGGAATGACGTCTGTGTGTGTGTGTGTTTGTGATTGTGCTTGTGTGTGTGTGTATGTATGTGTGTATGTGTTGTGTGTTTATATCCAGTTATGGAATATTCATCAAAATGCATAATCCTTGTTTCGTATGGTGTAAAAAGAATGAGGAATAAGGTATGGTAAGATAACCATTGCGATATGCTTCACTAACTGAGAACGCTTTGTGAATTGTCAGGAGACTCGGACAGTTGAAACCGAAACGAAAAAAGTATAGAACAACAAACAGAAGCGCTAGAAAAATAACCGCGGAAGCTTTAAAAAGCGAAATGCGCGCATAGATTACTTTGCAGATCGATGGCCGATCATGATACGGTAGAAATGTTTAGATTGTAAACGATAGCGATCTCTTTGTGTGATCGCAGCTAGCGACAGTAGTTAGCGATGCAGATGCAATGCAATGCATAGTGGTTAGGAGCAAGGTACGCATCACCTTTAAATATTCGTAATTAATGAGAGTGTCGTTTCTCCTAGTTACGGAAGTTTCGATAGAATCTGATAGCGTTGTTGCTGTGCGCACACCAAGAAAATAACAATGATTTATTTGTTGCATAAGTTGCAAGTTTACACACATTGGCAGAGGGAACTTCCCACGCCACCTTGGCGTTTCCATCCAACAGAAAATTAACAATAATTAACTTCACTTTTACGAACAAACTATACAGTTAAATGAAAGAAAGGTTATATATGGCGTTCGAGATACCTCGTTAGTGAACTTGAAGCAAAGAATTCAAGTTCAATTATTTCACTTTAAAAAAAACTAAATCATTTATGAAATTGTAAAAATGTGATTCAAATTCTTAATCTGTATTTTCTATTTAAATAAAATTAATTATTAATTATTTGTATAGTTTGAATTTACTAAATAAAAGCATTTGGTAATTTCCACAAATTATTGTGAAAATTACCAAGTGGTTTTATTTAGTAAAATGAAAAATAAATAGATTGCCATAATTTATGATAAAATTATTCCAAATTCCAAGACAGTAATGCTATTGTTAACCGCATCCTATTACTTAATAATACAGAAACAGCATATTTAGTATCGCTAATAAATAATAATTCATCTATTGTATTATAGCGAGTTCCTGAATCAGAGCCAACAAATTTGTGCAGGAGCAACATGAACCAAATTTCACTTTCTTTCATGAAGCATCCGTGCCAAGCCAACATTGTACCCAGTATACTACTCTACATATTGGTACTGTATAGGTACGATGTAAGTATGGTATGTATATTGAAATGAAAATTCAGTGAGGCAAGTCGTACATTGAACTCGCCGTGCGGCATCAGGCTGCCTTGGAATTGGCGGCGCCAGTGGCGTGTGATCAGGTGTCAAGGTGTTACAAAATCAGAAGCGCGGCTGCTCTGTACTAGAGCTAATATAAAAGATAGAAAGACAACGGCTTGTATCCTATGATACAGGATCTATAGCGTGCTATGCCATGCCATGCTATGCAAACAATTGCCCATAATGCTGTCCACAGTCTATAGAGATATCGAAATGTTGACCGACAATTAATTCAATAAAATTTATTATATGCTCATTTCAAATTGAAACTAATCAAATAAAATCTAATATTTTCCTAAGTTTATTATTGATTGATGGGAGAGTTAGAGTTACATACATATTTGACGACTTATTCTATTTTGAATTATATAATCGCTTTTGAGTTATTGCAAAAACTGCTAAATATGACTAGAGTAAACATGCACTTCTGGTTTGAATATTTTAATAAAATAAGGTTTTCTTGCCAGTAATATACAAATTATAAATTTAAGGTTTCATAATTTTACCTTCATCCTTTTAGCCTTCAGGTCGCTACACACACACACACACACAGTCAGATGCCATTCCAAAAATAGTCAGGCTCGATTTAGGGAAGGTCAAAAGGTATATTTTCATTAAAATCCCGAGATTGAAGTTTTCGTGATTACTATACTTACTTATTACATAGTATAAGACAGTTAAAATATATAGTAAATACTTCCAACAAACATTGATTGTATTTTTGAAACAAATTTATTTGATAATATTTAAAATAAAGTAAAATTAAATGATACAATTAATGAATAGTTTTCCTGGTTAAATGCAATGAAACAATATGCATTTGTAATAGGTACCGTCGTACGTGTAATGAATAATATGAAATCGGTTCGTGTTGAAGTTTGCGCGCTTCTCGGTAGCTTGTGCGTTGACGCCGCGTGTGGTCCCCGGTCCAGTGCGCACACACCGCGCTAATAATAATTGTATACGAGCATTGCTTGTACGAAATAAGTATCTCTACTATGTATGTATGTATATATGTGTACCAGAGGTGGTGTTACATTAACAAATGGCCGATGCTGGAATCGCTGCAGATATGACTTGCTTCTGTTCTCTTACCTATGTATGTTGTGCGACCCCAGGAGCGCAGATATAAGAATTACTGACGCGAGGGACATTATTAGCCGTAATATTAGCTTGTGTCTTGCTCACCGATACCAACACAAAGCTAAGAGATAATTTTGTTGTTGTGAGTAACATGAGCATAAAAAGAAAACACGTAATCGTACTTCAACTATAGTTTTTATTATTAGATATTCATAAACAATTAAAATATTTTGAAAACACTTCAATCTTTTGCACTTATCTAATAGCAATTTTTATACGTGGAGCAATGTTTTAAACGTCTAGCAAAAACCAGGAATGTGAATTAATTTTTTATTTAGAAATCAATTTCGTTAAAATTACGTTATTCTAAAAATAAATAATTGAAATGATTCACAGAATTAAGCATGTTCTTGTAATGATAATTACACAATAGACAAAAAAAGTCTGTTGAAATCTCAAGGACTCTATATATGCCATTTGCGAAAAGTATTGTAAATATTTATATATTAACATTCCTAAACAATATATTTTTATATATTATTGGTTTCTGAAAATCTACTTTTTACACATATCTTAGAGATCGTTATGATTATATTCCCCATATATAACTATTAATTAGGATAAATTCTTTCTATAATTAGCAATTATTTGTTGCGGTATTTTATTTCTAGGACTATCTATTTACCAACTGGAATTTTATATCGAATTCAATCAATTATTTTTCTATCATCTGTCAGACCATATATTTGCTATATTATTCCGTAGAAGTGAAGCTGATTTGTATATATTATTCTATTTGAATTATAGTTAACAAGTTGCATAAAAAATGATTGCAAACATAGAATTATATGTTATACAGATGTGTGAACTTAAGTCTATTACAATCGACATTTTTTATATTCGATTTATAATAATAGCTACTCTCAAACCCAAACATGAATAAGAAGATGATCAAATGAAAATATCCGCAATGGCTTATATTTTGTTTTTACGTAAAACAATTAATAGGCACAGTTGATACGATTTATGTAAAAATAATAAAAATAAGCAAACATTTCAAGAGCCATTTTCTTGTAATTAGTACTTTTTTTGAAAAATAAATTCCCATAAAAATTGTACAAAGTACTAATATTTGTAATTTTTATTCTAAATATTTTTACTGTAAGTGCAATCAGTTGTGAGTTATTGCAGAAAACGCAAAACGTGACTAGAGTAAACATGCATATTCGTTTCGAAAATAAGAGGTTTTCTTGCCAAGTATATACAAATCTTAAGTTTTAAGTATCATAACTTTACCATAAACCATTCAGCCTGAGCGATAACACAAATAAACACACACACACACAGAGATAGACAGACAGACAGACAGACAGACAGACAGACAGATACTATTTCTAAAATAGTCAGAATCGATTCAGGGAAGGTCAAAAGTAATATATCTGTAAAAAATAATTTTATTTGATGACTACCCCATCATCAAAGATAGAAAAAAAAGGTACGCGTATGGTAGTTAGTGTCCATTAGGATGCGTTTATTTCGCAACCGAAAATTGGCTTATCATTGTTCACGAAGCCGGTAGAATGAATGACGTTTAGTTAAATTAAATTTCACACTGACAGCTGCCAGTTCCCGGTGAACTTAAATGTTAAACTATATACATATATAAATTTGAAAATAGTTTCAAAAAAAAAAAAACTACTTGTAAAGCCTTTAATTGCCATTCTATACACCACTATTGAATCTGTGTGTAGTAATTTGTGTTATTTCTGTGTCATCGTTTTTAAGTGTTAACATCACACTGCCCTGTTATCATCGTCACTGTTACTGGTAGCTCTGGTGTTCGCCGCTTGCTGTGCGCTTCCCACACATATCAAATAAGGTTATACGCACAATTTACTACATATATTAAGCCACACGGTCTAATTTAAAACATCACTCAACATAGACAGTGTTTATTATTACTGTAATGTTGAGAAGATGAACTAGATGCCTTTTATACGTACATACATGCAAATCAAAATTGTTTTATTTCTTATTCCTAACATTTTTTAATATTATAAATTATATTTTTATTTTTTAAATTCCTTAGTTCCATCATTAGGAGACAAAAATTAGAAATAACAATTTTAGTCTACTTTCTAAAGCAAACGTATTTAATTTAAATTACAATATAGCTTAATGATAAGTAATAAAATGTATCTTTCCATTCCCGTTAAGTATGATTGCGATAAACTATTTATTAAAATAGAGATTTTCTGCCAAAGTGAATTATAACTTCGTGTATTACATCTTATATGTCTGATTTCTAAAAAAGAAAAGATGATCTTATCTGATTCATACATATTTCTATAGAATCAGGTAATAAAATATAATGTTCTAGACAAACAATATATAGAAACTTGTTCTATAGGTGAAAAGAAAAAATGTAGAACAACTTCATATAGAATATTGCTGTATTACTAGGTTAACAGTAAAATCAACATCACTTCAAATATCGTACTTTTGATCAAGTTGGGAATGATTTACGTTGATCATAAACTATAAATTTAGTACCCGGGATCGGTGTTAGATGTGTTGGTTTGCAGCAGCTTTTTTTTCGTCAAAGAAGCACATCTCTATCGCAGAGTCGTCTTAAGATATTCTCAACGATGACTTTTGAAACGAAATACTAATTATTGATATTACACACTGAATTTTAATTCATGTTTATGAAAAATATTTGTCTGTATTTGTCTTTATAGAAATAAATCATATTTAATATACTATATTCTTCAATTTGCTTAGCAGATCTAAAAAAAATTATTTTCATTTAAATATTTAAATTAATCATATATCTTACAATAGATATTGATCTCTATAATTCCAAATTATTTGAGTCAATTTTGTATTATTTTAGTTAAACCATTGATAGACATAATTAATACGATTTATGTAAAAACAAATAAAATAAAAACCAATTTCAATAGCCATTTTCTAGGAGCCGGTATATTTTATCTCAAATTAAAATTCAAACAAATATTATACGAAATATTAATACATGTTATTTTCATTCTATCTATTTTTGTTGTAAGTGCAACCATGTCAGAGTTATTGGAGAAACCGCAAAATATGACTAGAGTAAACATGCAATTCCGGTTATAATATTTATAATTTATAGAAGTTTTCTTACCTTACCATACCAATTTTAAGTTTAAAGTTTCATAATTTTACCTTCGATCACTTCGGCTATAGAGCGCAAACACACACACACACACACACACACATTTCAAAGATACATTTCAAAAATAGTTAGACTCAATTCAGGGAAGGTCAAAAAGTATATAATCTCGTGATCCAATTTTTATCATGATTCACTTCGTATAAGAAAGTAAAAATACAATAAAGACATTAAAAAGATCTAAATCAGACTCTGTTAAAACGTATACGTAGGAGAAGAAACGTATTTCTAGTGTAGATCGCAGGGTTATTGAAATTACATGTTCAAATTCAAATCGATGCTAATAAATCATAAGCAGTGAGGCAAGAAATTGATAATTTACTGTAGCGCAGACGAATAAAGTTGTATATACCTCTGTGATTTGCGCACATTGTTATTAATTAAGGAGAACTTGATGACGATATAGTTTTTTTCACTGCACGTTACTTACGATTGACTTGGTTTTTATTATTATGATGAATGTATTGTACACAGGCGCGAATAGAAAGATCGTGACGACTAATGGCGATGCTATAAAATTATGTTGTTAGTATTATTGTTGTTCATTCTTTTGTACCGCACATCAAAGATGCTCATCCTAATGCGATGCGATAGGTTTTTGTTTCAGTGGATTACAGATTAATGGTGTGTTATAAATTGATACTTTTATTGCTCGCGTGAGAATTCACTTTCTCGCATTAATAGTTTAGTTAACAATAGAAATGAGAATCATTTCAATTCAGAGCACAAAATCATTTTTAAGGATATATATATATATATATATATATTTTATCATAATAGAACGTAATGTTCATTAAAGCAAACAACAGTTGTTCCCTTTGTACTTACTGACAGAGATACAAATGAATTCAACAACAATACACCAGATACATAAATTATAATTAAATGCAGAGCTAACATCAATATTAATTATCGAAAGCGTTGCACATGCTAATACATCGAACACGAACAAATCAATTTCACGCCACATTTGACAAATACATAATATTACAATTAACCAAATGTCCTGGACGCTGATATATGCATGCGCGTGGTTGTAAATAATATATGATTCAACACAAGATGTATATGACATTGTAGTATCAGATTAAGAACCAGGGATACTAATGCAAAAAAAAAAGAAATCAGATGGTGCGTTAATATAATAAAAGAAGTGTTGCTGATTTTTCGCAATTAGCGACTTGTTCGCGCTAATATCTTAGATCGTTGTTACCTATAAATCATTTTAAGTGATTTTAATCCCGACGGCTTCCTTCGAACTTAAATAAAACGGAAAATTTATGTCAGTATAAAATTATCATATGTTTAACTTGTTCGTCCAATTAAGGTTTGATTTAATGATTAGCGCACTGTCGTTATGGGAATTTTTTTGTTTTTGCGTAATTTTTCATTTTTAGTATTTAAGGTGTATTGGTTTTTTTAAACTGTAGATGTTTTTATTTTCAAATCTGCTCAACTTAAAGTATTCGAAACGAATATGAATATATTTATATTCGATTTGATTTTATATTGCATTTTTACGATATACAATATATATTTATACGTTTTTATGGTTCAATTGCGTTTGAGATTTTTATTAAATGCTGAAAAGTTCGCCTCGTATCCAAATTATTCAAAAATTTCTCTCCAGACAGCTATGAAAATATGATATATTCTAGTGTGTACACCATTCTCAAGAGTGATATGAAATTATACATTTTTAAAAGATATTACACGGAAAAATACTCTGGGAAGAACAATACAGTTCAACATTTTTAAAATATTTCATATAATGTTAAAATTAACATTTATGCTTGCCACACATTACTCACTTAGCGAAAATAAATTCTCAAACAATTTAATCACTCTGCACTGAGATAAATTAATTTTTATTTTTAATCACAAAATTAATATTCACACGTTCAAATTTCATTTTTAACTCAAGTAAATGTATTTTATTTTGATGAATATAACGTAGAAATATGAATATTATTTATATTAGTTAGAAAATCTTATTAATTAATAATCGTGTAGAATATTTTATTAATTAATAAACACGACATTTTGGACACATTTTTATGAATTTTAGTTTGGAAAAGGGTTAATTTTAATAAATATATGGGGATGTTGACGCGATGAAAGACAGATATGGTGGATGGGAGATTGTAACGGAAAATAGACAACATTTAAATGGATGAACGTTCGTTTGTAGACAGTACCAATCAAGGTGCAAACAAATGTGGCTATTGAGGAAGTAAAACTAAATAAATCAACAATATTACAGTACTTACGTAACAATGTAATGTAAGGTGATAAAGCAAAACAATAAATAATATTGAAAAACGCACCGCACCACGAGGTACAGGAAATTCTCACCTTGTGCAAAAACGGATAATTTTCAATCATCGTTGTTGCTTTGCTTGCTGCAAATGATTCGTGTGTAGTGAATATAGTATCCCCGTATATGGCACATCGCATAATTTCATATGCAAAATATATACGTTTGCACCGTCGTTCATTGAGTATTAAAGGCTTCATGTCAGGTGATGGTCATGATGTTTAATAGTTTCTCGCCAATTTATAACATTACGGAACTCTAGTAGATGTTGCATTGCTTTTAATGGAACCCCATAACATATACCTCCTTGTTATAAGATCAATTTTATCATAGTATTTATAAATTAATTAGAAAATAAATTGTTTATATTTGTTCTCGTACATTAAAAAACATACGATTTATTTAATAAATTAGTCTTTTTTATTTAATTGTAGTTTTTAGTAAGCGTAATTTATAATCTAAAAATAGCTTTAAATTGTATATATGGCATAATTATGCAAGGTTGAATTAATACGATTTGCTACGCAAATAATGAAATTGTAAGTGAAGATGATATTATGAGGTCAGTGTGCCTTCCGGAATCGTACTATTAATCTTCGTGCGTTCCAATTATCTCACGGTATAACAACCTGCGTTGTGCGTTGCAGTGAAAGTGGATTTTGATAGCGCTCGGACACAGAGCATATATAGTATTATTTTGTTTAATGTGCTATGCTTTAACAGCAAGAACATTTGCAGTAATTGCATTTAAAATGTGCATTTAGAAAGGGAAACAAATGAGTTATATTTCCTTCTTTAATCAAATAATAGATATATTTTTAAAAAGGTCTAATTTAAATAGACATTTGCACGGGGTAGAAAATAAATGTTAGACCAAACTGGTTAATGGAGTGCATATACTTGACAAAAGTGTTAATAAGATAATAAATAGTTAATAGCTAGCATTGCATACGACCCGAGGAGACCTTTCTAATAAAATATGAATTAGAATTAAATAAATAATTTATTGAAACAAATCTAAATACATTAAGGCTTATAACCGAGTAGAAAATGAATCGACTGGGAAAAGACGCTGTGATTCAATGCATCAATCATAATATTCATATAGTATGCATCATATGCGCACTGCTTAATGTTTTACATGGATGTGTGCCCTATGAGCGATAATGTAGCCGCCGTGGTATATCTTAGACATAAACCAATGGCGTACCTAATACGAGAACGGATGAGAAACATTTCCATGTACTCTAAGCATTATTAACAAATATCTACTTTGCATATTTATCGATTATTTTATATGAGTATATGTTAGAGAGTAAAATGTTATTTTCGACTAACAAAGTATACTTATACAGAATGAATTATATAGCTACGCCACTGATATAGTGAGAGGTAACTACTATTAGCAAAAATAAAACCAAAGTGATTAACATTTCCCACGCACCGGAGCATCATCTTCCTCATAGGTATATAACACCGTGTGTTATGTTCGTTTGCCAAAGGTTCAAATGCTGCTAGTGCTGAGTTGTTAATGAGTAGCATTATATGTTTCGCAACTCGAATGAATATGAATTGGCTACACTATATTTGTCCTGAATTATTATTTGATCTATTTTCTATCATTTTCAATACACATACATTTTCTTTGATTATTGCTTTCTTATACGAAGTAACAAGTAAGTATTATAATCATGAACAAAATCGATCTCGAGATTTTAACGGAAATATACCTTTTGATCTTCCCTGGCTCTTACTATTATTGGAATAACGTCTGTCTGTCTGTCTGTGTGTGTGTGTGTGTGTATGTGTGTGTCTGTCTGTGTGTGTGTGTATGTGTGTGTGTGTGTGTGTTTGTGTGTCTGTGTGTTTGTGTGTTTGTGTGTGTGTGTGTATGTGTGTATGTGTGTGTTAGTGTGTTTTATTTATAATATGAAGAAATTGTATTTTCGCGTTTGTACATTTAAAGTGGACAAGTATACATGAGGAGAAGCAATTATTCTATTTATGTCAAATGAAAGTAAATAAAAAGCAAATTGCCTTTTAAGAAACCGAAAGGATATAATTTAAAATATAGTTTTGACAAAGTTTGTATTAAAAAAAAAAGAGAATTTCCGATATATGCAGTTTGACACGCAAATGAACGGATATGAAGTAATAGGTATAGATTTGGACAACGCTATTAGTGTTGTAATATTATTTATTTCACAAGTTAATTTGACTGCAAGAAAATAAAAAATATGTGTGGTTCAATTTAAAATATCATTTATTTACGATGGTAAACTATATATAATATTAATGTTTTTATGTTGGTTAATTTATTATCTTAAATTAATATTTATATGGATTGCGTTAATTTATGATAGTGAAGGTTGGGTGAGGAATACGGAGCAGTCACAAAATTGCAGATACGTGTGCGAAATATGAGATTATTTAATCATGCTGAAAGAATGTCGTATTGACTAATAATATTTATAATGGCAATGCAAATTATATGAGAATGCAGAATAGATGAATATGATTGAAAATGGAGTCGTGAGTAAACAGAATAATGTATTTTAAATATTTATTCGAAATAAACTAAGATAAAGCGCCTGCAGCCACGTTATTGATCACAGATAAACCATAACAGAAAATAATTTCCTCTTGCAAAAGTCAATATTCGAATTATCGAGTAAAGAAAATTTCTAATTTACGTGACAGCCTGTGGGAATATAATACATGTTAATTGTAGCACTGGCCGACCATATATAGTTTTAATAATTTGCCTACATACCGAACGGTACTATGTAGGAATCTTTTATTAAAGTATCGACTGGTTTTTCGACGCGATGCCCTGGTTTGATCAATCTAGCAACCTTAAGTTACCATATAACGTAACATCAATCACGTTCCGATCGTGAGAGAAACTGTAAATGATTTTCTCAATCGTTTTCTTATGTGCGGTAAATGAATTACCGAACGAGACGTGAATTTTATTTCGACATTTCACACAGTGAATATTGCAACCAGCATTCACATCACATCCTGAGATATGCACACATATGTACCAACTACTAAACATGCATGATGCACTAGCTCCTAGTGCAAGCCTTGGAATTACGTAAAATTGTCCCGCGATACCATCAAAAATAACAGGAAATGCAAAGATTTTTTTTCGTGAATCAAATGATTCCACATAATTATCTTAGAAATGTATTAACGCAAATGCGTATATATATATATATATATATATATATATATATATATATATATATATATATATATATATATATATATATATATTTATATATATATATATTTATATATATATATATTTATATATATATATATATATATATATATATATATATATATATATATAGAGGTATTTCATAATTCAAAACTACACCGCTTTGATAATCAAAACGGCAAAGTGATTATGTAATTCAATAATTTTGTGAAACTGAGACATTAAAGATAAATCTATACGATTATCAGGTTAAATTGATTAAATCATTCCGGTATTGGTTTGGCAATGTCAGAGACCCACCAATACCGTAAACAAAATGATCGGCAATCATAGCCACGTTCATAATAAGTGTGTAATTAATATCTAATTTTCAAACTCAACAACCGTATACTCACCGTACAGGCATACCTATATATACATCTAATTAAAAACTGCATAACTTACCCAGATATAATTATAGTTAATCGAAGCCAATGGACTCGTGCGTTAGAAGTATTTATTTATAAAAGAAAAATAAAAGCTAAAAGAATTTCAAAGTCGTTCACCTTGTAAACAAATTTTTGATCAGTATATACCATTGCGTGAGTCGGGCTACATTTCTTTTTTTTTGCAATATTATTCTGGTGTATATCCTACTTATTTTATTATTTGTACTTATTGATTTTTCTATATTTTTATAATGCACTGTGAAAATGTGTACATTACATAACTATTATTTCAATTAGATAAATTTATCGATGATTAGTGTAATTTTATTATAATTATTCAAAACTGCATAAATATTAATTATTTACTTTACTTGTTTAAGTATGTATTTGTGTGTTTGTGTGTGTGTGTGTGTGTGTGTGTATGTGTACTTCATATTTTATCTACTAACAATTATTTCAATTGTCATAAAGTATGTAAATATGATAGAAAATCATAAATATAAACGCGTTTATTTTTGCGAGTAATTAGCAGCGTTAAACTGCTCATGTTAAGTAAAATTGATAATAATATACAAATAAAAAACGTATAATCTTGTTATGTATTTATCAGTGACATTTGGTGATATATAATATAAATTTCTAAGAAAATGTGTATATATATACAATTATAGTTTTTTTTTTATAAATGCATATAATCGTTATTTGGATGTTTCATTTCCTGAATTCACTCAGTTTAATGACATTTGTTGTCTATACTTAAGATGGTACATACTTTGTAATACATCGTTGAGAATTTATGAACTTTGACGCAATTTGCAAAAAGTTAGAATTCCAACATTTTACTACAAAACACCAACGGATACAGCGTCCATTTATCATTGACTACAACACTTTTACCGACCATATTTTATAGTTAGTTTTTGTGATTTTTGATTGTATTGTTTTTACACGATTGCTTTAAAATGTTTTTTTTTTTTGCTTTTATTTGTTATCAAGGAAACACTAAATCTTTTTACGTTGCAATAAACGAGATGCTCTCATCAATTTCTGTTAGAATCTGTCTAAGAATCGATAAACGTAAGTACCCATCTTTTATCAAAAACCCAATTCAAACACACATCAAACAAAGATTGCTTTCAAGGTAATGTAAGATATTAATTTAAAAGAAAGATCAAATTTACTAGCTAGAAAATAAATGCTAAAGGAAGCTTATTTATTCTATAAAATAGATAAATACTTAATCATAAGTTGTTCATCATAAAAACAATATCCTACCACCTTCCGTTTTAAATATACAGTATAAGTAACTGTTTACTGTCGTATAAGCAGTTCCGTACTTGAAAGAAAATGATTTTGTTACACAATGACATACGCGTATTAAATGCATTCACTTTTCTGTTTATTGAAGTATGTATTCAGTTATAACTACATATATGCATTTCCTCCCAACAAAATGATACTTGAGAGTGCAACAGTAATATCAACGATATAACTGTGCATATCTAACCGTATTACTATACGAGTAGCAACAATATCTTTTATCAAAAACCTAACGTCAATTCGTATTCCAATGATTCTAATAATTGACTACGGTGCTTGTTTACGTGATTATTCAATCATGAACGAATATAATAAACATTTTCAACTGGAAAATATGTTTTATTGTTGTGCGGTAGTATTCTGTTATGATAACTACTACGTATTGTGGTTTTGATCTCACCTAGTTCTCATATATATTCGCATCATGTACCGTTAGTACGCGCAGTTACAAATATTATTTAACTGCATGTTGTACTAAGCAAGGAACGCTCAAAAACGAGATGATAAATATAAATTACGTCATACAACTAAGATTTCATTTTTCTCCAATCAATAATTTTTTATTAAATAAAATGGCATAAATGTGTAAACAAATTTGGTTGTAACTATGTGATAATTGATGCAGAGATAAAAAAGAGGAAGCACTATAAATAAATAGTGTTGGTTTTCTCAAGTTCATAGCGTGACTGTGTATTAAGAATGCAGAATGACTGATGTTGGTTGTAAGATAGAAAATATATATATATATATAACACCATAACACATGAAGAAGCAACAGCGAAGAGCTTGCTGATTACACGCAACAGATAAAAGTTATTATTCTTGTTAATCATAGCTAACTTGGTTAGGGTCAACAGGAAATGAATATAATTTGTGTAATATTGCTGATTTTCTTCTCTGATGAATCTAGCGCCGCGCTTAGAACTAGCATTTACTTCCGGCGGTAGTAAAATGGACACTACTTTGTTACAATTAAAAAATATTTGTGCTCTATTTTTTTCTCTATAGTTCGATAAATAAGCAATATGCCAATAATTGTATGTAAAATAATAATATATATTTTTTTATATTTCGAAATGTAAATCAATTTTTTTTTATTAGGAGTAATTAATCTGGATTTTTGTATAACGGAACTTATGCAAGTTCTAATAAAATCTCAAGAAATTTATATAACAAATATAAATTTATTTTCTTCATTTTAATATTAATATATAAAATAGACTTTAATTAATGACTATGATGCAATTTTAATACTGATCTCCAACTGAGAGATTCGATTCATTAAGCATACGGTTTGTTAATTCGTTTAATGATACTTTTGCATTTTCAAACGATGTATAGAACTTGATATTAAAAATAATTGAATTTTATGTATTTGTTGTAAATTAATAGGACATGAACCAATAAAAATTGTTTAAAACTGTAAATTAAAATTGTAAATTACCATGCAAGTAATTTCTTTGCATTAAAATAAATATATATAAGTGCTAATAGATCCTGGATTAATAAATTAATCATTGAATGTATAATAGAAATATATGATTATATTTGTAGAGATTAGTGTTTTTTTTGCTGGAATATTTATTTGTGGTAGTACACGTGCAAAATTAACTTTATGAAGTGTGACTCGCCGTAGGAGTCAAGGGAGTAATAATAATAAAACGTTCTAAATTCGTCGCAAGTATAAATTTCAAACCTACAATACCGACAAAGCTATACGTATAAATTGTCGAGCAGTTTCCGTCTTATGTAAACGTTAAAAGTTTGACGAGCAATTGTCTTATACGGAATGCACCATTGTTCTTTCATCGCACAAGAGGAAACTGATTATTGGGTGAAACCTGAACTTGTATAACGGTTTCCCTACCGAAAAAAAATCTACAGAAAAGAAACGGTTTTCTTGTAATTAATTAACGCTTTTAAATGAATAAAAGCGTATGAACACTAACTGTACTTGTCTAATTAACAAAATTCGAAATGAGTAACACATTTTTATTTATTTTTAATTGTTCCATGGAACAATAAGAACGCTGACATAGTTATTAAACATGGATTTAGAAAATGATTTTATTTCATTTTAAATTTCATTATATATTTTAGATTTCTAATTTTACCAGCATATTTTATTAATTTATAACCATTTACCTTAAACCGTTTAGGACACACACAGAATGAGTGTTTGAGAAATAGAGAGAGAGAGAGAGACATACAGAGAGACATACAGAGAGACAGACAGACAGACAGACGCCATTCTAAAACTAGTCAGAATCGATTCAGGGAAGGTCAAAAGATATATTACCAATAAAATCTTAAGTTAGAAATTTTACATAAGACCGACAAATTTCAATGGCAATACCTTTATGTACTAATGTATTTATGCATGAAAAGTGTTGAGTAAGTTAAGTGCTAAATATATTGAAATACAATGCAAATTACTATTTAGTACTAATTACGAGATCATGTATGTAAATTAATAATTATTATGTTACAATTCTGCGAGGCAAAGTCATGCTAAACATGTCAAGTACATTATTATAGAATAGTGTTTAATTTATATTGATGTATTTTTCTAATGATTATTTAGTATGATTAATACATAGAATATGAGTAAATATTTATAAAATATTTAAAAAATATGTTAAATAATAAGCATAGTAGATGGCATAAATAAAAATAATCACTTGTGAACGTCAACAAATCAAATTTCAATAGATGAATAAATCTAATAAGAATTTTTATTATATCATAACATATAAAAAATATTTTGTTAAGCCAAGTCATATATTAATAACTGTATTGTATGATATGAATGTATAATTGATTAGTAAATGATACCAGAATATAAAGTGAAATCAAACCTAATGTGGGTTTCAGAATTTGTTTCATCTGTTTGCAGATGCTCGAAAAGGATTAGAATGTTGTATTGTTTGCGAATTTAATACCATTAAATTATAGGTGTCGTAAACAATACAACATTTTTTGTTCGCTAAAACGTAGGATTTATGCAAATCCACTCATACAACTAAAAATAGAATGTGTCATAATTTAGTTTGAAAGTAAAAAATTGTGAAACTATAAACAAAATCTATTATGCATTTACATTCAAATCAAAATAATATTAAAATTCTTGACAACTATAACAACCTGCAGCGCGAATGGAATTTTAAAAATTCCACTCCTTAATTTGTATTTTCGTATTTGATTTAGTATCGAGCAATGACAGAATCTTAATAAACGAAATAGAATGTTTGAATACATATTTCTTGAAAATATATTTGAATAATTTTGATGAATGAAACGATTGATTGAAATTTTGATTAAAACGTGAATATCAGATTCAAATATTAAACAAACGTGTAGGCGTTTTGTGTGCGTCACGGTATTTATTGGTGAGCATACGAAAAATCGTAAAACGAAGACGAGCAATTTATAGTTTGGACGATGCCGAATATTTATCAAAGCCAATAAACCGTAAATCAAATTTTTAATCGTTCTCACGAAAGTACATTGTAATTATGTTATAATATCAGCCCACATTACAATGCGGCACACCGGTGGTACACGGGCCCTAATAACAGGTATCCCAAACCAAAAACACATATATTACAAAAAGATAGTGCGTGCCTCACACGTATTCGCTCTATACTCAATCCCACACTCAATTTGAATTAACTACCACACTCAACAAGACATTTTTGTCCGTATTTTTTCTATAGTTAACCAGAATTCTTATAAGTAACAAATAAAAATGGAATCAAGTATAATAGTTTTTGTGACGTAACACACGTGTCATGGCGATGTGTGTTGCATTAATAATTACCTGTTTCCTGAACCTGAAGTTGCATGCCGTCAAGGTTAGAAGTCATATGATTATTTTACATAAAAACATAGACATCCTATATTGTTGTATTATTGAAACATGACGCAAAAACAAAATTACGACAAGCTATATAAGTTGCGGATGACATTGAAACCAAAAGTTCGCTGCATAGATAATTCATTTTTGGTTTACCAAAAAAACGCTCAACTTTCTTTACATATCCCTCAAATAATTTCTACTTTATATGCTCAAAGTTTTAAAATAGTACATTTGAATTTTAAATAAATTCGCGCTTTCTACAAAATTTATTGCATACAATAATTATAAAATAATTAATTTGTTTTCGAACCAATAACTGTTTCAATTTATATTATTATTATTTTTAATTAAAAGTATATTTGTTTATGAACGAAAATATTTAAATTATCTATATTAATTGATATACTGAATTTAAAATTGATAATTATAAATCATCTGCGAGCGTTCTACGCAACATTCTCAAAGTGCATAAAGAGGTCATTATCATGTGAGTCAGTTATCGGACAACAGAATAAATCTTTCAATTGTGCAAAAATGGCAGATAATAAAAAAAAAAAGTCGTGCTAGTAAAATGGATCGAAAAATGAAATAGCGGTTTGCCAATGTTCCACCGTTCAAAAAACTAGATGTCAGCCTACGCGGTAAACGTTTAAATGCGAAACAAACACTTTAATATAGATATGATAAAGGATAATTTATAACGTCCTGCAGCAAAAATTGCATCGCTCAGAACGCCTCCGAACTACCACAAACTGTTCTTGTCTATTAAAGTACCACAGTAATTATTGAGACATATATGATTTGCATCGATTATTTCAAAAATACAGCACATATTTATATCAGCTAGCGCATGCATAGCTGTTCGAAACGCGCACAAAAATCACCTTATATAAGTTGAATTATGCGCGCTTTTTCTACGATTAGTGTAATTTTTCTTTGGTTAATAAATGTTTTGATGTTAAGTGCTTGAAATAATTTTACTTGTTATTTATTATTGTATCAAAACGTTAAGCATATAATAACTTAATTTTATATTATTAGCAAGCAACAGATATTTGATACTACTGAATAAAACGAGAATTTTATGCATATATTTGCTAATTTATATGTATTATTTTTAATAAATTCATAAATATTTTATAGAATATAGACATATTTATAGCGTGTTGAGTAGCTTTAAAAATCAATTAAAGAGCTCTAAATATATATAAATAATTGTCTCATAAAGTTAAATGATGAATCATCGTCGCAATTAAATATGTATGTATATTTTATATTTGAAAATAAAAAACATACTAAACTAGTATTTATTTTAATATTAATTGTGAAAAAACTATTAAATCTTGTTAAATCAATTAATTAGCTGTTTTTTGTAATTTATAATAATTTGAGGTCACTATAGGTTACATTTAATTGTAAACTTATTGTTAATAACGTTAACTTCACAATGCAAACATGTTATTAAAATAATTTTCTAATTCATGTTTAAAAACACACACAAATCGTAGTAGGTGGCATCAGACAATTTAACTATGGGATTGTCTGACTTATGGAGTTAATTTCGCAGACAACAAAGTGCATGTGGATAATGTGTGAGTTAGAATAAAGACAATGAAGCCTAGCATGCGTTATTAATGGGTTGCTATGACAAATAATTACGAAAAAGAATATTTAATTTTTGCTACACCTATATGGTTTCGCATCCTATAGCGTGATGATGTCTAAGAAAGTTCAATGCAAGACACTGCAACTATTTTTATTTTTTTCATGTGGATGTTATCAAAAATAAATAGAAATGATTTTATTCAAGTGGAGCAGACTCAAAAATAAACAGTCTTGAATAAAAAAAAAGAAACAAGTTTCGAAAATATTAAGAGCATTATTAGCCGTGCTCGAGACAAATTTAAATGCAATTAATATACCATCAATCATATTCACAAAGAATTTAAGTGTCACATGAGGCTTCTTGAAATACGCCCGTGAAGTTTATAATAGCTGTGTGTATCTGCATCATGATGTCATGAACGTAATTCCGAAAGAGAATTATTTCAAATTATCGTAACACAGACGACGCGCTTTCATTAAAACCCAACTGACAGCGCGCCATACGAGGCTCTTCAACAAAACTTTCAACAGCAAAAAGTCATTTTATAATTAAAAAAAAAATAACAAATACACATGCAACTTTATATAAGCTAGTGATTAAACTGCGGAAACATACTTCAAAATTTCAAAGGACTACCATGAATTTCAACAAAATGTTAAACCAATCTTATATGTATTGAATGAAGAAAGTAGAATTCCTATAAATAAAGTAGTCGTAAAAATGTTTATTATATTCTGTAAACATTTGTTTCTATTACAGTGTGTAATAGTTTTGAAGAATCAAGTAAACGGTCGATAGCCTGTAATTATGTAAACATACCGAAGTATGTAGTTGTTTTGTAAGAGCTTGTTCATTTACATTTAAAACACCTCTGATAATTCAAACACATACCGCGTCCATATACATACATTACATATATGTGCTTCGATGTAGGAAGAATATAGTGCAATGCAATTATATGGTCACTCAAGTTTATTGTCAAATTATCAGCAGTTTCTGAGCGCGTTACTAGTTACTTGATTAGAAACATTTAGTTTAAATGCAAAATCACGTAATGCGCCAATCGTGTATGGATTTATTTTAAATTTTTATCTGATTTGATTTATTATGCACTCATGTATAATATGTTATATAAAATATGAATTTAAAATTACCGGAATTACACACACATATATATATATATATATATATATATATATATATATATATATATATATATATATATATATATATATATATATATATATATGCATTTTTATTGTCTTATACGAAGTAAGAAGTATGTATTGTATTCGATTTCGAGATATTAACGAAAATATATATTTTGACCTTCTCTGAATGTATGTAGTTTATATTAAAAATAAAATGTTTTGAACTATTTAAATTTTATATTTGAATATCTAAACAAAATACGTATAAGAAAGTTAAGTGCGAGTCATGGCGGATATTTAATTCTAATAGCATCCGTAGGAACGAAAGAAATTGTAGGCCCGCTAAATCTAAACGGTACTTGAAAGTGTGACCAGGAAAATAATTACGAATGGATCGAGGCAATGTCAGTTCTGCTACACATTCCTCCGCTTGTTTTACTTCTTCTGCTGCTGCAGCAGACAGTGCAACGAGCAGCAGCACTACCGGAAACCATCTACCGCAGTCTGAGCTTCTGTCGCTCATGCGTACTAAAACCTCATACCAATATAGTGTGTTCACCAACGAAACATTTTCTACTTATAGTTTTATTGTTTTCATAAGCGATCATATAATATATATATGTATATATTTATAATTAATTCCGTATGTATATATACTAAAAATAAATATATTTCCGAAAGGGATGTGTGTGTGTGTGTAGATGGTTTTTAATGATATGTAAAGAATTGATGCGGATTTCGGTTTTTATTAGTATCAGATTGAACCGCAGCGCAGGAACGTTTGATATGTGAATAGACTATAAGTTCGATTGGCATAGCCGCCTGCTTGTTATCTTAACACAAGATATTGTATAATGCGAACGCGCGATAGATGTAATTTGAATTATTACATCTTGCAATCTCGCCAGCACATAGGTGGTAATTCATCAGGTTGCCTTGGGAAATGCTTGTACACATAGTACCTATATAGTAAGCTAGTGCGCCGGTGACTTTTTCCATGTTGCCTGGATTGCTGTCTGTCTGTCTGTATGTATGTATATATAGGTATTCCAACTCTGTGTGTAGTAATGGAATTTTTAGAATGTTGCTCGGTCTTGTCATGTACATATGTGTGTGTGTGTGTGTGTGCCGCACTAGTATTTAGTAATACGCATGTTATTGAATATATGATTTATGTGATGGTTGATTTTACATTTGTTACTACAAGACATGCACCGCGGTACACTTTTATTGATTTACTATACTTATTGTTTCGTTCACTAAATATGTTTACAACATCAAAATAGATACTAGTTTAGAGTTCAGATTCTGAATTAATATTTTAGCGAATTAATCAACAACTAATAAGAATTGCTTTAAAAAATCATTTATTTCATTTTTCCACATCCGATCCCATATTATTTATTCATTCTATATATACTTGCGCTAATGATTAGTATTGTAAGAAGACGTTTTTACTTTCTTATACGAAGTAATATGTATGTATCGAAATAATTTTAAAAAAAATTGATTTCGAGATTATAATGGAAATATACTTTTTGACCTTCCCTGTAGCGAGTCTGACAACTTTAGGCATAGCGTCTATTTATGTGTATGAATATGTGTGTGTGTTTGTGTGAATGTGTGTGTGTGTGTGTGTGTGTTTGTGTGTGTGTGTGTGTAAGTGTGTGTAGGTGTGTGTAAGTGTGTGTGTGTGTGTGTGTGTGTGTGTATGTGTGTGTGTCTATGTATTTAAATATCCCTTTTATTAAAGTAAAAAAAAGCATTTGAATATTCCTTTTATTTAAACAAAATACGTATAAGAAAGTACAGTGTTAAGGCATTGCGGATATTTTTCAATTGAATCGAGTAGTGTTCTTGTCGCAAGATGATTAGTTAGAGATGACGCAGACAGCAATCTTTTTAACTAACGGCAAATCCAGTTTGATAATAAGAATCCAACTATAATATAGTCTGTGTAATTCCACATAAAAGTCCCACCGTTATTTCTAGAGATTTACTCTCAGCTGCAGACAAACACGAGAAAAAAAATTCCTCGTTTTTATTGTTATTATTATTTAATACTAATCACGTTTTAGTTGATCAACAAACAACACAGTAAATTTGGATTTCATAGCTGTCACAGACGGCTAGATGAAGATGTAAATGTTGCGTCATTTTTATGGAAATCTACTTTATTTACAAATGGATCAGTTTCACGTATTAACAGATTTACATATATTTGTATTCGGGCACAGTCAATTTATTTATTCTAAATCTCAATACTGAATAGATACTTCATTTAAGATAAAAATATCTGAATATTTAATTTAATACTTTTAAATAATCCATAAACATTTTATTTATTTTTGAAAAATAATATTCAATTTTTGTTTTATTACGTACATGTATTGTACCATAATATGAATTAAATGTATGTATGTATGTATTTATTAACAATTATAAGTATGAACAGAAATTACAGAAGAGCAACGTTATTTGGCTGTTATAGGGCCCAATAGCCCTCTTCAGCCCATGCAGAAAATGAATTAAATCCGATATACTTAATAAATTTATTATAATTAGAATTTCGATAAGATTTAAAAAATTTATATATATTTATTATATATAGTTCAATATAATTATGATTTAGATAATAAAACAATTCTGTCAGTGTTATAGAAAACGATTATAATAGACCTTAAGTAAATTTGCAAATCCTTTCTCTTCATTTTATATAATAGTATTCCTGTCCATCAACTATGATTAGCCAGAATGACTTGTATAATGTCAATGTTATATAAAATAATCCGTTATTATAATAAACAAACATTGGCCACAAAGCTTTTAAATTTCATTTTCCGTTTCAAAACATCATCATGTCATGAACGTAAAGCCGTGATATTTTATTCGGTTTTTGCGCACGTTAATATCTTCAACTATACACTCTGCGATGCCTACGCGATGATATTATTAAAAGAGAAACCAAGAGCCCATGCCGTGAGCGTGTACGGTAATTATTGCTATAAAACCGTAATTTTAATTGCGAGCTTATTCTAAGAACGCAGCAAACAGACACAAGTAAACTAGTTAGATTGTCATACACACATTACGTATACCATATGAATGAGTACTACACGAAAACTCACGAAGAATACACTTAAAAGAAATACGTTTACAGTATTAGTTGACCCTTCTCGGCTAATGAAAGACAAGGTTGACAAGCTCTGTTGTATGTATATGTACTACCATACAAACATCATATGTTTACAATAGAGCCTAGGTTTATGTAATTTTTGCTATACGAATACCAGATGAAGAAAGACAGATAGCGGATACGCATGTTGCACATATGACGTTTTTTAATACCACTACACGTAACAGACTTCAAATACACCTGTTCATTTCACGAAAGCCACTCCAAAAATCTATCAAATCATCCAAGGTTATCGATCTATTTATTAACAATTTAGATAATTATAGTTTCTTCAATTTTAATATAACTGTTATTGATAAATAAATCATTGCGACCTAACGGTATGAACAACTTCGTAATTAATTGAAAAATAATTATAATGATCATATTTATTACAGATTCAGTTTATCTGTCGCACTTTTATGCAATAAAACTCATCAAGAATCTGTTTTAATAATTTTATATATAGTTGTAATTGATTTAAAAACGCATGAAATATAAATGTTCATTTATTTGTGTATATTTAATTAAGTTATGCATGTAATTCAAAAGAAATTGGAAGAGTGTAAAATAAAATAAACTTGAACTATATTTAACTGTAACTGATGCAAATTATGATAGTTTATAAAAAACACATATCTGTTGTGATAACAATCTTTATTTATGATGAAAAGCTAGTTAATCGAGCTACGCATAGCGGTATCAACTTGCAACGAAATAGTAACGGAGACACAAGCACTCAAATGGAAAAAAAAACGTAAAATCTACAGGAAACAATAAAACAGTTGCGACATAGACGCCTTGGTCTAATTTTTTCGTACATACATAAATAAGTGATTTTTTCAATCAATATTCATAATTAAATCTAATTATAGAAGGGAAATGTGCAGCATTAAAATAAACAGCATAAGCATTCAAAAGTATTTCCTCAATGTGTGCTAATAATAAATAACACTTTTTGTCTCTATATAATAAAAAATTTTCCTCAAAATATTTTAACGATAAACAGTTATTTAGATAAATTTTTATCAAAATAAGTAACATTTAACTTTCCTCACCAGTGCAGATAGTAGAAAAAAAAAACGGTAAAATTATAAAATGTTTTAATGATTTTCAAATTCACGAACCATGTAGCACTTAAAATTTTGTATTAAAAATATTTATCAAAACATAAATAAATAACTGTGAAATAATGGAATTAAATTTATTATTTGCACACCAAAAGTCTTCATACATAAATAATAAATCGATTTTGTTTTAAAAATTTTATTTTTTGTACAAAATAGTATATATATATATATAAATAATAATAAAGTGAAAAGTGGTAAAGTGGTGAATAATGCATGAAACCGGATAAGATTTCAATTACCAATGAAGCGCGTAACCTTTAATGTTAACAGGAATGTTAGCTAATTTAACACTTGACGACTGTTGTAAATTAATTATTATACATTAAAACAAACCGAACATCACGGCTAATTGCTTATTGTTTTGGTAAACAAAATAAAATGAAAATATAGGTTACAAATAATACAAAGGAAACAGTTATATTCAAAAATTCGTCTACATCACCAAGTCTTCATATATATGTATATAATTATACAAAAGATTGTTACCCGTTATTCAAGAATAGGCATATCATCACAGACACAAAAAAAACACTAGTTCCCAGTTACACAATGACCTCTGAACTCTCACAAAACAACTCTAATAACTAAATAGCAACCAGTAACTGTAAAATAAAAAAAATAAAATAAACACTTATACAAATATGCGTTTAGTGTCAAATCCAACGAATTTATTGCACATTTAATATTATTGTAGAAAGTCAATTGTTCGAGACTCATAATTCATACCATATTTGGCAAATATCTAATTCAACATATAGCAACATGGGATCGCTATTAGATGCTTTTGAATACATAATATTTACTGTTGAACTTAATTATATTTGCAAAAATTACTACCATTTAACATGACAAATCCTTTCAATTTTAATCTCCCTTTTATAAACTGTCGTAGTTCCCTAATAAGGGCCTAAAACGTTACCAATTCCCAAGACGCGCAATTAAAAAACTCAAACTAACAAAAATTATAGGTAGCTGATTTGCATAAAGTTATTAATTAGAATAGGATAAATTTAGCGGTATTTTCGGCGCATTACTGTGAATCATTAATTATTTTTGTAACAGTTTTCGGTAGTTTATAACGGTTTACTTTCGTATTAAATTTTGATTTCATTCGATACTTTTGAGCGTCCTCATTTTTCAATAATATGTGTTAATTATTTCTAATTACTGTAATAAGTAACAGTAAAGTGTGAAATATTTTGTTTTAAATATGTACATTTGTATATGGTGTGGTAACGAAATAAAATGATTCGATTTTGAATAATTCAATGTGTAACAGTATTTCAACCCTAATAAGAAATAAAAAATCGTCCCCTACAACAGGAAACATCTGTCGCGACAGTCTTATAGAATATAACAGTGTTGGTGCGGTTGGTTTGAACGGAGCGTTTTTTTTTTTTCGAAAATTGTCTCGTTTTATACAGGTTAGTTAAATATTTGCGCGTGCAACTAATTATGAATCATACGATGGAGAGAAAAAAAAAAACAAAACACTTGTAATTGCATATGATTGACATCGTAACATTGACTAGACCTTGGTGCTAGATTTTATAATGAAATTTCTAGGTTGTCAATTGTAATAGAACGCAAGAAATTTAACAGGTACTATTTTATAGTTTTAAAATATTTAAGATTGAATCTACTACCAAAATATTTTATTTACTCTACGTATTTAAAATGGTATAAATGGATGTAAATTTTGATTTTTAAAACAACAGAGGATCAATGATTTGTCTCGTCTGGGCAAGTGAATTGCTACGATTACCTCTGCTTTACACCTATAGTTATATAAATTGCCTGCATGTGTCTAGTAACGCATGCCGTAGAGCAAGTAAATATTCCATACGAATACAATTTAAAACAAAATTTCATGCATTATTACTTTGTTATACGAAGTAATAAGTAAGTATTGTAATCATGAAATATATCGATCTCGAGATTTTAACAGAAATATACCTTTTGACCTTCCCTGAATCTAGCCTGACTATTTTTGAAATGATGTCTGTCTGTGTGTATATATGTTTGTTATGTGCGTGTGTGTGTATGTGTGTGTGTGTGTGTGTGTATGTGCGTGTGTGTGTGCGTGTGTGTGTGTGTGTGTGCGTGTGTGTGTGTGTGTGTGTGTATGTGTGTGTGTGTTTGTGTGCCTTTTGCAGCCTAAACGGTTGAAAGTAAAACTATGAAACTTTAAACTTGAGACTTATATGCTTGGTAGGAAAACCTTTTATTTTTAAAAAGAATATTTAAGCCGGAAGTGCATGTTTAATTTAGTCTTGTTTTGCAGTTATATGCAATATTAGTTAAACGGCTGTACTTATAGTAAAATAGTTAAAATGAAAGATATTAATAATTCGCACTAACTAAATAATTATATTTTCATGAATTATTCATGATTTGTATAAGAAAGTTCAGTGCAAGACACTGAGAATATTTAATTTATTTATTTGCGCCAAAATAGTAATTTATTTTGTATTTACTGTTGGGGCAAAATATGTGTTATAAAAAGTGCATATTTTTAAGTAAAAATATTGTGACTTATATTTGGTTTTATAAATAGAAAAATGTGTTCACTTACTGGTATGGCCATTGGTTTTGGAGTGTATTTGAACATGATTGGTGTGGCCGTTGGTGTAATTGAAATGATTCGTAGCGTGTCCATTATGATGAGCATGTCCATTACTATGGTGGTTGTGATTGCGCATTATCGATGTTTGTGGCATTGTTGCGCTAGTTTATCAACCACTTACACAACAATAAATCAATTCACACAACACGCACAATCGTGAGATTCGACACAAGCACAGACACCCCGCACGTCAATTAGGTCAAATTAGGCGCATACATGATCACTCACACACATCCGAAATAAGTTTATCAAATAAATTTATTTCAAAAAAAAAAAACAAAAATACGGTGCTAATATCCGTCAAAACTTTTTCTTAATTACAAACTACACTATCTTAATAGAATTTATCCGCTCTGTTTCAGATTCACTAACTGTATATCTATGTATCTTATTATAGACATGCAATTTCACGTTCACTAAGTAATTAGTACATATAGTAATTAGTTGATTTTTTTTTTTAAGACATTTAATTTTACGTTTAAAACAGTGGAGAATCTACGATTTATTTCAATCAGGGTACGAAAATTCACTTCGATTTTATTGCTAGTCAATTGTGTTTGTCGCTAGGTTTTTGTTTACAAACATTCACGTTCTTACGTGTATGCTAGTGACCGCAAACGAGTGTACACTCTCTCCTACACCTTCCCGATTGCAACTGAATGAACTGAATGAATGTCAGATGATACCGCGTCCATGTGCGCAACTTACGCTTCACACCGTCGTCCGAACAAACACGAGTTCACCTGCCTGCGTGTTCGGATCGTATGGATCATTCCTGCACCTGTCGCCGTTCAGTAAATTAAAAATCGAGATTACCCGAACGAACCTGACCCGAAATCCAAAGGGATTAACCGATAACAGGACAGTCCTATACAATATATTTGACATATTTTCCAAAAGAATAAAAACATTTTTACAAATATATCTTTGTAAATTGGTTCTTAATTATATATATTATAAAGTCATAGTAAAGTTTATCTTCGAAAGATTAGAAATAAAACGCAACTCTTGCAAGTACAATCTGCAATTATACACAAAACATAAAAATTGAAGTGCTTTGCATTAAATTATCCGACATTCTTATTATAAGAATATTAAATACGCAATGAAATAAATATTTAGTTGAGTAAAACACATCGTAAAAGCAGATTCCAAATTTAGAACTTAACTTAAAAGTGTATTTTTTTATATTGGTAAAAAATAAATAAAATTAACAATGATTCAAAATAAAATCAAATTGTATTTTGAAATATAAATTTAATTGGATATAAACGAATAGGAGGATGAAATGGAAGAATAATAAAAAATGTGTTACTATAGTTGTTACATTTATTCATCTGTACATTTTCATGTTAGCACTAAGGTTGTACAAAAGATAACTTTGCAGTTTTCCATCACTTCATTTCCTTTTCGTAATAATTTGCATTTTTTTTTTATTAATATTTTAAATCACTCCAGTTCACATTGCATCTAAAATCTAATATAAAATGTGTGTTCCCTGTTCGGAAAACAATTCTTAATTACATTATTTTGCTATTGTCTGGATCGGATGTATGTACAAATTGTTCAGACCCAGTTAGAAATAACATACAAACGATTATTCGGAACGTTTATGTATAACTACATGAATTGTAAGCTAAACAACATAAACATTCAATTTTAATTCGGTTTTTTCCAATTTGCACCGCTTATGTTACATGTAAAAATCATTGCTTAAATCTATGATTCCAATTCGAAATCTTTCTTTAGGAATATGTTTTTATTTTAAGTGCCTACTGCAATTGCAGTGCAAATGGACAATAAAACGGGAGTTTAAAACATCAATTATTTAATGTGGCATTGGAATTTAGTTGCTTTTTACGGATCTGTTATATAATTTTATTTTGTTAAAATATCGCGTACTTATTAACTAAACTGTCTACCCTTCTGACTGAGCCTAATGTTTTAAAAGTGAAGGCACAAATTCAACATGCATGTGATATGTTATACACACATGTACTAGAAGTTACATAAATTTCAAGGGAAATTAAAACAGTTTTATTTCACCAGACAGTTAGTTCACACAATATTCCATATTTAATATATTCTTTTTGGAATAATTTACACAGCATCTTGTACCCAAGGCTTATCCTGAACTATAGAAAGGTTTATCAAAATATGCATTCGTTTCAAAAGGTTTAAATAAAAACATAGGACATAAATATTTTAATTGAACTAACAGGATTTATTGAAATATATTTATGAATGGAGTAGGGTCATTTATTCATACTATACTAATTGAATAATAGATTATTAATCTGTATACTTAAATATGATCTGGTTCTGGGACAACTATGAGAATATGTAAACTTTTACAATTAAAAAAGAAATATATATAGAAACAACTATTTATAAAATGATTTAATTTGACAAACCTTTCAAAATCTCATTAGCCGTATCACTAACTAGACACATCAACAATTGTCCAGTAATATGATAATCTCCATAAATCTTGATCTAAGTAAGTATTTACAAATATTTGACGGAATCGTGTATCTCTTGGGCGGAGATGAACTAAGAATACAGTGGAGTGCTAGAAATGTTTTTTTGCAAAAACCCAGAACGACATACACACTGAAGTTAATAAACATTTGATACGTACGTTATTTTTCTGTACACTAAAAATATAGCTTAAATCCCCAAAATATCAGTTGTCATATAACAATAATTGTTCTCTTATTACGTATAAATATTCTATTTAAAATACTATGTTGTATTAAATCAATCACATTTGTTTACAAATACTCTAAAATATTATGCTAAAACACATCTTTTTTTTTTCTGTGACATCACCATTAATACGATTTTAGTCTCCTTCACTCACTCACTTTATATTTTCAGTTATTTTTAACTTTTTTTCTTGGTTTACTATTTTTGATAGTTTTTTTTTGTTTGTTTGCCTTAAAACTTGGATTCTTTGCCCATAACCTCGTACTATGGTTTCAAACGTTTAAATCCGGCCCCATCTTGACCTAATTTAAGTTCTTCATACAGCGTAGGGTTGACTTCGGTTTGTGCTGGCACGTGCAGAGATTCTTGTTTCCAGCCGGCACCACCAGATGTTGCAGACACTGCGATACCGTTTGCTGTCCCATTGCTTACTGCTGTCTCAGATTGCCCAGCAGGGACCTGCAATTAAAACAAAATATCCTAATAATTCACTAACACAAAGTTCTCGTAATACAGTACTGGTGCAAAGTGATACGTGAAAAATTAAATTAAAACAGTTGTTAATTATATGGACGTACTTGAATATGATCCATGTTGACTTCTCTCAAATAACTCGGGTTCTCAAAGGCGACTCCACCAGAATTCTTAATCCCTAACATTTTCTTAGCGCGAACAAACCAAACAGCGCCAATCACAATAGCTGTTACAACTAACAGTGCTAGTACAATAGCAACTGCGACACCTACATGTGAACTATCATTTTCTAAACTAGCAGCTGACGTAATAAACTTATCCCCCATTGTAAACTTAATAGGATCCGTCAGTGTAGAAGTGCCCAAATGGTTTCCAGCTTTGACCACACATTCATAACTAGTGCCATCTTTCAACTCGCTGATAACAATCGATGTATTTTGTGTATCATTCTTTGCAGCAACTCGAGCACCTTCCTGTCGCCAAAACACTCGATACATCTCGACAGTGTGAGGATTTTTAACTGGTGGATCCCATAAAACTTTAACTGCATGGCTATTCACTATCTCTACTCGGATATTCTGTGGTGGCCCCGGCAATCGATCACGTCCTTCATGGAAGCAGGACATTATCTGTTTTGTGTGCGAAAGTACGCAGAGTTTATTGTTGAGGATTGGTTCCCCGCGGCACCAGTCTAAGCATCTGCGAGGCACACCCCATTGTGCACAACAACTTCTGTGGTCTGAGCCGTCGGCGGCGCATTTCATCAGTTTATCGAAATCGGGTATGCATTCCGTACGGTCGATAACAGCATCCATGTCCAAATAGAACGTACAGGCGTCCATGCAAGTTGAGGACACATTTTGTTCGATGCAACATTGTGTGACGTTGTTCGTTGCTGCTACATTTCGAATTCGCACAGAGACGGGTTGGGTTGCACTGCCGAAAGCGTTTTCTGCATGACAAAAATAGTCGCCTTCGTCCATATCCGAGATCTTTGTAATGGTCAACTGCATCAGATATTTGTCTTCTTCCTGTTGCATAAATAATTAATTACTATAAATATTTTCGTACTAAATATAAAACTTACGTCTTTTGCTGGTTTCATAATGATGTCGTATTTTCCACCTTGGATAACGGGAACTCTTCCACTATGGTCTCTCCAGAACATCATTTTTGGTTCTGGATGAGCATCGACGCGGCATTCTAGTTTGACTGAGTCGCCCAAGGCAGCCATTGTTATTCCAGAAGCTTGAATATGAGGAATATCTAAACCAAAAATGTAATATTTAATCCTTGATATTAATTCAGCATTAAAGGGCACGTACGGCTTATGGTTATTTTTCGTGAAGCTTGCATTGGTGTCCCATATCCGTTATCTGCGTAACAAGATATTTGATCCATGTCACGAGTGACATTGTGAACTACTGTAACCATATGTCTAGTAGTTTCTTGTCGCACTAAACGTCCAGAAATGTATAAAGAAATTGTTGGCATTGGTGTTCCCATTGCGATACATAGTATTGTCATACTGCTCCCTTCCATGACTAAGTTTATTGGATGTACTGTTGGTGGCTAAAAAAAATTAAATTATTTAGTTTTGTTTAGTTATTCAAAAATTATTATATGTACTTCTACAAATGCTGGATAAGCAGGGTCAGTCCATGCTATTAAAGTCTCTGACGGCAAACTCTGTCCTTTCTTCGAAACAGCAGTAACATACACAATATACTGGGTATTAGGATTAAGGTTTTCAATCATGTGTGACGTCACACTAGTATCTACTATGGAGAATTTTTCATCTGACGTAGACTTATGGTACAATCTGAAAAGTAATACATACATAATTTATTTCGTTTCCAATTGGGAGATATCTTATTCATTTCGCCAGTTAGATTGAGCAAACATACTTATAAGTTATTTGCTCAGATGGCAAACTAAACTCTGGTGGTTGCCACGTAATTGTTACCCAAGTTGCACTGTGACTTGAAACGGCTAATGAGTGCGGATGAGATGTGACTGCAGCTACACCTTGTCCCAAATCTAAAAAAAAATACATTATGAGTACCTATATTATAAAAATATATGTTTCGTATTTGCCTGCTTTTGCTATATTTATCATAATAACTGATGATGGTAATGAAGTTCCATGTAGGTTTCTAGATACGACGAAGATGTTATAGGTTTGTCCAGTTTCCAGACCGTCTAAAGTAATGGCTGTGTCTGTCACATTTTTTTGCTAAATAAATAAATTTTCAAAAATAAATACCCGCTATGGTTTGTTTAGAAAAATAAACTCTTACGTTATCTAATTTTAACAAAGTTTCATGAATTGAAGTATTGTCTACTTTCTGGAAGTGGACAACGTAATCTGTGATATTGCTGCCATCGGCTGGTGGTTCCCATTTGAGAGATACTGATTTATCTGTGACTGTGGTTGCATGAAGTTCAGAGATTGGTGCAGGGAGAATATCAGTTCCTAGTTTAAAAAAAATACATATATTTATTGTAACTGATAATAAATAGTGAATAATAATAAAGGCTGCGGGACCATTACATATATATGTAAATCTAGAAATTGTAGATAAATATTAATAATCAAATAAATACTAACCTTCCTCGAAGCATTGCACGATATTGCCGATGAATGGTACACAAGATGTAGCAGTAACAAGTGGAGAATCAACAATAACACCGGAACAAAGCGATAAACAAGTTGGTGGAACTCCACGTCTGGCGCAACAAGAGCCATGGTTGCGACCACCAGCACCGCACCGCAACAGTTTGTGAAACTCGCCGCTGCAGACACCCGCAAGAGACTTGATATCGCTCATTGATGCATCGTATGAACATAATGGCAAGCAAACATCACTTAAATCGGCGTCCACACAACATGCTGTTACATTGTAAACAGATGCTTCTATTATTTTCTCTTCGACAAGCTAAAATCCAAAACGTAAACATTATTAGAAATGCACCAATACACACACACACACACACGTGTTACGAACATTTTACAGAAAGTATTATTTTCAATTGTATTCACTATAAATTTATAATAATTTTTTGTATGCATTTTTTTTTTTTTGATCACTACTGTTGATTTCGTTCAGATCTAGCAGCTTTAAATCTGAACATAAAATATATGACGAAAAACGCCACAATAAACACAGATCGAAAAAAGTATTTCATCGTATTACTGTCATCTTCATTAGGATATAAATCAAAGCAACTCATTGTAGAATTTTTAAAAAGCCCCTCAAAATAAAAGTGACACAAATTTTGACAATTTTAAGAAACAATCGAATAGTTTCCCGATCAACAAAAACCGTTGTTGAGATAACATTTTATTTTCGTTCATGTTCCAAATTCTAGTGATGAAAAATGTCTATTTATCAAATTGCAAAAACACCAAAACCAGTTGATCTTCTCACAGATACATTCGGTATTCTTGAAGACGAAACGGGCGAGGTGACACAAATCAAACGATTCACCTGGAAAAATTCGCAACGTATCAGCGTACAAGTGATATCGTTAGGCGCCACAATTACATCAATCAAATATCCAAACAAGAAAGGTATTATTGACGATGTGTTATTGGGTTTCGATGAAGTCAGAGGATACAGTGATAACTATTACTATAATTTCGGATCAACTCTGGGAAGATATGCAAGCTACATTAAAGATGGCCACTTTAATCTATCAAAAAAAGACTACAATTTAACAGCGAATTTCGGCACGCACCATTTAAATGGTGGGAAAAAAGGGTTTGATCAAGTCGCTTGGAACTACCACGTAAGTGGTACTAAAGTTACTTTGAGTCATTTTTCGCCCGATAACGACGAAGGATACCCAGGCGATTTGTTGGTGTTTGCTACTTTTGAGCTGACACCACAAAACGAATTTAAAATTGAATATAAAGCTATGACGTCTAAGATGACTATAATAAACATAGCAAATCATTGCTACATTAATTTATGTGGCCACTCTACTGGGGCTAACGAGGTTGCCAAGCATAAGCTGCAAATTAACGCTGACTGTCACACGTTAACTAACGAGGATATGCTTCCGACTGGCGCCATACAATCGGTATTAAACACTATCTACGATTTTCAATCTCCAACGAACATTGGTTTTCTACTCGAAAACCTGGACGGGTTCAATAAAAACTTTTGTATCAATCGCGGAGTGGAGCAAGCTATTTGTTTCGTTGCAAGGCTCAGTCATCCAGAAAGCGGACGAATCTTGGAAATATACAGTAACCAGCCTGGTGTACAACTTGATACTGCAAATATGTTACCATCAAAACCAGAAGTGGCTGCTGCGATGAAAGCAGCAAAGAGTCCATACATTAAAAATAACGTTAAAACGTTTGATTTGCTAGACGAAATCCATAATCGCGTTGCCGATATTATAACACAAGACGGAAGAAATAATTATACCGAGTTACTAGATCTAATCCAAGATTTGCAAAAGAAAGAAACTAGTTTAGTTCGCGTGACAACTAGCACCGAACGAAATTCATTGGTTAAGCGTGCTAGCGTGACTTTAGAAGATTTGGAGTACGCAAATTTGACAGTTTTACAAAAAAGATATTTAACGAGGATACTGAAATTAATGCAGAAAACGGATGATTCAACGAGTTTAAACAATATGAAACTCACACTGGAGAAGGCCATTCTTAAAAAATGTGACACACCAAACGAAGACGGTAGATCTTCCAGTTCAATGGTGAAACGACATAAGAATGAACCCGAAAGAAACAAATGTATACGCGGGAAGAGAGGAGCCCAATACACAAGACATTGTGGTATTAGTTTGCAGTGCCAAAATTATCCAGACGCAATAAATAACAATAATTTTCCTAGTTGTGTTTTAAAACCAGGAGCAGTTTACACTAATGTGGTAGTGTATAGATTTTGGATCAAAACAGACCAAAGCGGTGTATCTGGAGTATTTTAAGTGAATTATTATAAATGAAACTTTTTGTAAATGTCTATATTTTTTTCAATTTGAATTTTATAATAAGCAAGTCGATCATGTATTAAAAATAAATTATTTTACGTTTAAATATTTGATTTGAAAATAAACTTACTTTGCTCTGCGTACGGAAAATGACCCTGGCGCTCGGTTCGCCTACACCGTGTCCATTAGCTGCGTCAACAAACACTTCGTAGTCGGTGTTGCTATCGAGATTTTCCAGGATGAATGGTGAATGGACTTTCGTTACTGTTTTGTACTCGTTGTCATAAGTGGCCATCATTCGATAATGGACATTGTAGTGTCTATTACACAAACAAACCATTCAGAAACAACACTAGTCTATATCAAAATTTAAGAAAATCTCATATTTTACATGTCAATAACTAGGGAACAAAATGTACCTGACTGTATCGCCTAGAGTTCGAGGAACTGACCAATGGACGATGGCGTAACTTGTATCGATATTGGTAACGTGCACTTGCGTTGGTGCACTTGGTAGAACACCATATCCTTGGAGTAAGCAATTTGTGTATTCACCCATATATCGTAAGCACCTTGAAAAATAAACCGTTTTATTATTTAGTGTATTAAATGGGCAAAAGAACTCCCGAAGGGAGTGGAACGAGGCATCTCACATTTCATTTCTCAAGGTTTTTATATGATTTATATATTTTATCATATATAGAGGTATATTACATTCAATTATGGTTAACAACGTTTTATTCCACAAAATTGAACTTAAATCTCTGACCTCAGATAGATAAAACATTTATTTCGATCAGGATCGTATCTAGAAGTTACAAGTTTACTGAACTATGATAATAATCCGATTAAAATTCATTATTTATGGAAAAAACTAAACAAAGTAACATTTTGGTGGATTTATTTCGTTATAAATCATAGTTGTGAAATAGTTCAATTTAGATTTATAGTTAGAATTTAGAATATTATGGATGAATTAAAATATTGTAATTAGTTCTTCAATAAATATTGTTTTTTGTATTTATTTATTTAATACAGGCCTGTGTTATCAGAAACCATAAAGAGTATCGTGAGTTTAATATTTAGTAATAATCAGTCAATGATGAAGAAAACAAGTAAAATATTTAGTATTTTGTTGGTGGTATCTATTTTCATTTATACTGGGGATACAAGTTGTTGTTTTGGTTACCGAAAAGTATGTGAAACAATATCGGATGTGACCGAACTCCACGGCGTAGAAGAATGGCAAAGTTTGGTAATCGCACCGAATCGATGTGAAAATATAACGCGACCGCAAGAAAAAGAAACTATAAAACCGGAAACCTTCAATAAAGTTCCAAACTTGACAAATCTGTACATCGTCGATACGCTGGTACGTTTTGAAGAAAAATCGTTCCGACCACTGCGCGACAACTTGATTTATTTGAGTATCATTAAAAATAACGTCAGTACGATATCGTCGGGTGTATTTCAAGATTTACCAAAGCTGAAAAAACTTGTGCTCAGAGATAGCAGCATTGATACGATTGCAAACAACGCATTTTATAATCTAACCAAACTTGAGATATTACTGCTATCAGGGAATTTATTACGTGAAGTCAAAGTTGGACTATTAAATACACTAAATATAAAAAGTGTTGATTTATCTTTTAATCAGATTAAAACCATCGACAAAAATGCATTTCCCAACAATTTATATATGTTGAATTTAAAAAAGAACCAATTGGAAACACTTGCAGATGGCACGTTCGCTAATTTGAAATCGTTGGAAATGTTGATTCTATCAAAAAATAAACTGAAAACGATCCGCACCGGTACGTTCACTGGACTGAGTAACTTAAGTAAATTAGATTTGTCGCGAAATCAAATTGATACGATTGAAGAAAACACATTTACGGGTTTACATGAACTTATGTTTTTGTATTTAAAAGAGAACCGATTGCAGACGTTAAACGCGAACGTATTCCTCAAAGATATGATTAATTTGACTGATTTGGAGCTGGAGCAAAATAAATTAACGTTTTTGTCAGAGAAACTTTTACAACGGCTTCCGAATTTAGAAGAAATTAGTATCGGCGATAATCCCTGGCAGTGTAAATGTTTGGAGAATATACGGAGCATTATGAATAATAGATCGATTTCTCTATCGGATACTGATGATCGTATTCCCAAATGCATTCACTCATCAAACGCTGAATGTGTCGAAACTGCATAATTATGTAATAATAAATTTTGAAATAATACAAATGAAATAAATCGTGAACATAATTTTTTATCTATTTATTACCTATACTTTATCAATTAATATATTGCAGTTTTGCAGCTTTGCTATTTTCCAGATATATGTGGTAAGTATTTTATAAATTATTATGAAATTTGTGTAACATAGCTCTGATGTAATCTTCGAACAAAGGAAAATTAAACGATATTGAAAACGGCTTACAATGGCAATGATGATTACAATGGTAATGAGATTAATGCTAGTGTATTAGTTATATGTGTACGAGTAAAGGCAACTTATATTTTGCATAACAAATGCCATATAGTAGTTGGCTGATAATGCGATTGCCGCTAGATAATAGAGAAATATTTCCAATACAGTGCGCATTGTTTGAATTTCGATAAATATACAGTTATTCTGATTAAACTTCAAGTATCGCTTCATCTAACTTCTTCCAAACTAGGTCATATACAGTGTGTGTCTAGTTATAATCATGTAATAAATAATAAAATATTGATTTAGTGTACGCGTGTAAATTAGTTACAAAATTGCTATTTTGAGAGGAATATATAATATTAAAATTATCAAGCTATACGAAGCTTTGAAGTGGCGATATATTAAATTAAATATAGTCTCTAATATATCCTGGAAACACATTTTAAAATATCCTATTTATGTAATATGTAGGAGTTATATTTTTTGATATAATAAACTTACTTGAAAAAACTATAATCAATATGAGTGATATTGCCAGTGCAGAGTTGTTGACAAAGCTCTGGTATGCCTCTAGCTTTACAGCATGGCGTATGATCCATTCCATTTGTCAAACACGTAAAAGTATCCGCAGCCCAAGGAGCACAAATCATCAGATCAGGAATCTCCACTCTATATGCCTGACTAGGATCACATAGTTTGTCCAAGCAAGTCTTGTGATTCACGCCCTTGGTGGTGCAACAGCTTTTGATGTCCGGCAGACGGGGCATTTCCGCTACGGCCGTCGGCTTCATATTTCCCGGCGTCAACGTCAGCGAACGGACTACATACGACGGTAAACTAGAACCGTGGATATTGAGAGCAGCGACGGTCACCTCGTACATTGTGAATGGTGCGAGATTGTTTAGGATTGTTGTGTTTTCCGTTGATCGCACGTTTACTTGAACAGAATGTGTAGACATGGGCGAGACGGGTGTTGTGTTCGTTTCGGTAGGATCTATTAAGTGTTCGTCGAATGATCGTAGCGATGTCACGTTGACAGCGTACTCTGTTATAGATTCAGTGTTTGCTTGCGGAATCGACCAAGAGACTTTTAAGGACTTTTCTGTAAGAGCCTCGACTTCGACGTTTTCAGGTGGGCTTGGTAATAGTTCTATAAAGCATTATTTAAAATTGTCATCGAAATACAATTTAATTATCTCGGAAATTAATTAAATTTAATTACTTATTTACTTAAATATATATGAAATTTATTATAAGCATTGAAAAACTATTATGTATTTATAATAAACATAAACAATTCCAATATTTGTAAGTAATAATAAATATTATGCATGAAATTTATTTACCAATGCCTTCTACAATGCAAGCAAGAGTCTGCTCAGTGTACGCCGAACAAGAGAAATGGGTCTTGATATTATCGGTAATAACTGTGTATTCGCCACGACAAACATCCTGGCATATATCGGGAACATTCTCTTGTATGCAGCAAGGAACATGATTCCGGCCATCAGCCATACACCGAACTATCGACGGAAAATCCGTTTCACAATTCTCAGGATCTTGGCCGGTGTTGCCTTCCAATATGCTCTGGATATTGCAAAAGCCCAAGCAGCGCTGCGACACATTGTGTGCCATACAGCAATCTGTGTAGTTGTGACTATGTGCGTAAGTTTCTTTCTGTTCTTGATACAAGTTTGCATCTGTGCTGTTATCAGGTGGTAATAAAGCGCGAGATAACACTATAACAAAGATTAACATCTAAACAGTTTCTAGAATTTGTTGTTGAAAAAGCAAAAATAAGATTTTTTTTATTAGGGTTGCGATATGAAAAATCTGGCATCAGAAATGCTACATAAAATTAGTAAGAGCGCATATCTGAATTGTATTTCCTAAATAAAAAAAAACTCATAAATTCATGTCTCGTACAAAGCATAAAATCTTTCAAAAACAATAAAAAAAGTACAACGTTATTAAATGTGAAATTCACACCACATTTACATAAATAAATTGTGACAGTAACATCGCTATGATTAAAAAGAACAGCGAAACATCAAATTGTAATTCAAAACACGTGATACAATTTAACTAAATTACACACGAGCTTTTCAAGTTTCAAAATTTAATTTGGGGTATTTTACAAATAGTCACACAAGCAAGCAGCTATTGGTGGCTGTGTTTGACATTCAGTACCGCACCACAAATGTAACATAAATAAATTCGGCGTTTTTCAACATTTTTATTGGTTTTGTTTGTTCACGTTAAATGAACGAGCCCGTCGAATAATATTTATTAACTTACCACTAAGTTTGTGGAATGAACGTACGATTGGATTACTATTCACTTCACAAACGTAGATGCCCGAATCGGTTGGCTTTGAATTTTTTATCACTAACACCCAAACATCGCCACCCGACACCAATTCCGTTTCTCCCTCTGAATCTAAAAGAAACATTCATAAAAACAATTTAACATAAAACTAATGAAATTTTAGTGCAAAATTGATTGATTTTCTCTTTTTACTTTCTTCTAAGAAGTAATAAATAAGTATTGCAATGTCCGTCAAATGTACAATAAAAAAATAAAATAGACTTAAATAATTTGAATTTAGATTTTTAATATATTTAGTATATTATAGTTCAATTTAAAACGTAAACAAATATAGCATTATGAATAATTGTATTTTCTTGAATTTTTCAAAATTTGTATTTTATTTCTCTCCTAACTAAACAAAAAAAGTATAAGAAAAATAGCGCAAGACACTGCAGTATCATAAATTAAATTTTCAATAAGTTAGAGAAGAAATACTGCAAATCTATTCTATTCAAAATATTTTCTGTCGCATCCGTTTTGAATTTTGATATTCACAAATCAAATAGCCAATATTTCTAAGAAATGCAAAAATTTACGAATTTGAATATGACCCATAATGGAGGAAGACATATTCAAACTTTTAATCTAATTAAAATGGCTAAGTCGATCGAAAAAGCGAACCAGTCTAAATGATCTCCAAGCCTGAAAGGTGAAACGTATAAAAATTGATCTTCAATAATTAGTTTGAAAACTTTTCTCTTTCACCAGTCGAAAGTCTCATTACTGGTCGTATCTTTCATCCTCGTCTGTGACCCTTGACTAACCATCGAGTTCAATATATGTCGAATTCGCATCGCGAATATCAAATAACTTTCGATTGTATGTACTCTAACCATTAATATAATAAGTGGATACTCCACTTTAGGGTAAAATTTAGAAACTCAATAACATATTTTGCATTATACAATATGAGACAACCATAACATTTATTCTTTAAATATTATCGATAATTTGTTCATATTTTTATATTATTCTGTACTTTTGCATTCTCCAACTGGAGATTAAAATTATTTTGAATGATCCACTGTTTAATTATGTCTATGGTTCCACCAATACACGCGGAAAAAGGAAAAGTTGTGAGCCGAAACGAAACTATAATCTAAATGCTAATGTACCTATTTCGGGAATTTTAAATATATCCCAAGTATTACGTCGATTTTATATAGTAGCTACAATCTGCATGAAACAAATTTATAATTAGAATACATTAATGAGATCCACCATTGCACCTCGCACATATTTAAAATTATAGATGTGAAAATTTTAATAAAATAAAATTTGATAATTGTTTTTATTTTTATTATAAATATATATTTAAAATTTTCTAGTCAAAACGATGAATAATGAAAGAAATTTTTTTTTTGAGTAACTCGTTTTGTACTACAGACATGGATAGATTCTTTCTTATACGAAGTATAAGTATTATAATCATGAAAAATTTTGATCTCGAGATTTTGACGGAAATATACCTTTTGACCTTCCCTGAATCGAGTTTGAAATGTGTGTCTGTATGTGTGTGTTTCGTTTTTAAATACTCATTTCAATTTTGGCGTCCGGATTTCTATATAATTAGTGTGTGATCTTTTGTTATATCGTATCAACTATGTCTGTTAATTATTTAACATAAAAAAACAATTTTTAATAATTTCAAAGTTTTCAAAATAAAGTCAAGATGATATATTTTCGAACTATTCAAAATTTGTATTTGAATATTTTTTATTTAAACAAAATACGTATAAGAAAGTACAGTGCAAGCCATTTCAGATATATTTTAAAAGCAACGACGTAGCACGCAATATTCATTAAATGTTTTAAAATACAATTTAAGTTCTTTAACTTTGCAGAAGGGAAAAAAATTAAGAGTATCGAGAAGAGGTTGAAAGTTTCAAGGAAACTTTTTCTGAAATTACGTCCAGCAATAATTGGAAAACAGGCAGAAGAAATAAAAGTTCACAGCTGTCATAGTTGCAGTTTAAAAGTAACAGATTTCATGGGTGAACTGTTCACAGCCGATGGCGCTTTTTAATTGAAAAGGCTTTTTTCATATTACTGTTCCGACATGCTATAGTTAAAATACGTAAAATTTTAAACCAAAAAATAATAATTTGACAAGATTAAAAATTCAAAAATGGGAATATAATAAATGAACAAATTCATCCGTGTTTATCTTCAATTTAGATATTTCTCATTTTGAGTTTATTCAGTCAGATTAATCTATTCAACACATGCCAGTGGAAAATGTATAGCTATAAACAACAACAAGTATTTTGTATAATCGCGGAGGTATTTTATTTCGTAATGTTGATTTTGCATTGGTAATTCGTTGCGAGGGAAAAACGCAGAATTAGTTTATCTGTCTTGTCAGTAAGCAACGACAGAAAATGTTTACATTTCATTTCTAAAGGAGAAAAAGGAAATGTAATCTTGTTTCACAAAACGAAATTGATTTCAAGTCTAAAGTAAGCAAGCAAGCGGTTAGTGGATATAGAAATGAGATTTTCTCTTCTGTGGATTTTTACGATGATATATTCAACAAAACAAATATCTTCTCGTCTCATCTAAATATCAAATAATTAAAGGATAAAATTGCAATGTTTATATATCGAATGAAATTGTCTCATCAGAAGTTATAAACGATGAAAGCTTTTTCCGCATTTTAGACTACTCCCACGGATAAATTGACTTTGTAATGTATTTATATATTTGATTATAAATAAAGGACCTTTAGAAGATATGTTTATGTATTGTATTTACCTATTTCTTGGCTGTCATCATGTAAGATTCCGAATCGTTTATCGGCGGTTACCCGAGAGGTTCCGGCAGTCAGGACGCGACGGCTGTGACGTTCGCGATCCTCTTTCTTCCACATGACGGTGTTATCACCAATATCCCGTACCACGCATGTTATCAATGCATCGTCACCTTCATACACGTGTACAGGATTCGTGAGACTGTCGCGCATGCTTGGCAGTCCTGAAAAAAAAACAACCAAAATTATAATCACTCATTAAAATTAATCACACCATTCCAGGGATATGAATACGCTTAACAAACTGTTACTTATCGTGTGTAAGAGAAATTTGAATATATTAAGCTTGAGATATATGATTATTAGGTATTTTTAAAATAAAAACAGAAAGCTGTATGGTAAAATGACTGAGGTCTTTATTTAACAAATGATACAGGAAACTGATCCCTTTATTTTCAGTACCCCCATCGGGTAAAACGTGACAGGACTAAATTTGTGACTCAAATATCCTTTCATATCATCTTGTCCATACGATTAATCCTGGACGAAGGATGACAGTACAGTACATTTATTCAGAGCTAGCAAAGCGGCTCCATTTTATTTTCAACGACGTGAAAATATTTTTTTAAAACTCTTTACTGACTTTCATTTTAACTAAACGTAATCTCCATAAGAAATCCCTATGTAAACTAACTACTTCATGTCTGATTTATATATTTTTACTGTTATACTAATCAATTACATTGAATAAAAATTACATCAAAATGCAAAAAATGTTTATTCATTTTACGAATTGGAAAAATAATTGACGTTGATTTTAATTTGTTCAACTACAGATCAGAAAGCAATTTGCGTTATATGTTTTTATTGAAATATACAATGTTTAAATAACTTTAAATCCCAATACAATCCAAATCATATGCGAATGATTAATTATTTTGAATTCTGACTATTTATAGAAACAGATATTAAATTATAGTTTTAGATTACGAATTGTCAGACACCTAGCAATAAGATGAAAAGGAGCATTATCTATTTAATTGTCGTTTCTAGAACAATGTTTGTTTTATTTTTCCTTCAAAGTTTAATATAGGATGACAAAAGATCAACATTAATTAGATTAAAACCAGAATGTAATATGGTTTTTGTCTGATAATATAAAAGATATACGTATATAATTTGTGTTTTTCCTTCAGATTAAATGATAGTTTTGTCTTCAATAAATGTTACAAGATTGTAAAATATGAATTAAATATAATATTCTCTCTATAACATAAAATTTCAATTTTGACAGATTTATTATTGATGCTTGTTCAGTTTTGTTTTTATTTGTATTAATTTAAAATGATTTTTGTTTGAAACTTAATGGAAAACTACAAATTACAAATGTCTTGAACACAAAATCTATTCATGATAGAATGTGTGAAATAAAAATAAACTACTGTTCGAACTTGCAAGCGAACTATCAATAATAAGGCGTTTGACGTTTAAGTAATTTACACGTGATATTTTGTAGAAACAACATTAATCAAATATCGTTTTAATATCGGAAAGGGTGCAATACAGTGAATTTATCTGAAACTGTATTCAATATTTCTAAAAATAGTTAAGCAATAATTGTTAAATAAGATTCATATGATGGGCAATATGCTAGTGTAACTTAAAAGTACAGTGAATACCACTTTAATATAGAATGAGGTCATACAACTTGCTATTGTATGGGGTGAACGTGTCTTGCCATCGTGAATAAATGGAACATTAGTTTAGTTCAGCCCTCAGTTCAGACAGTTCCGTTGCATAGTAAATCGGGACAAGCCACTAACACACCCCTAACGATTACCGTAATCCGGCTCACAATTATGAAATGTGTTTTAACGAGCCGATGGTTGCACATCGATTGACATTTGTAATGTTGATGAGCGTGTAACGAGAACATTGCCAGCCCGACATCATACCGGACTCAATATGCGGCGCATCATATCCTATCCATTCTCATGCTAATAAAGTCACATTTTTGTTATTCACCCTTGGGTTTTGATTAAATTTTTCTGCTTTTATTAAAGATTCCAGTGCGATATTTATTTTATCAAATCAATTTCCACCGCATATTTCTATTGTTTTCCAATGAATTTTCCGCTGTTACACTTCATGTATTTTCACTAATTTGTATAATCTAAACCAGACATAGTTCCAGGGCTCAAATATAATTCCCAATAAGTATATACGATGTATACATTGAATATAACATATATTTAAATATTATCGTAGATGTGTCTAATTGATTTATATTATTGAAATGTTTAATAATAGCTTTTTAAATTATATATATATATATATATATATATATATGGGTTGCAACGCTTAATCGGTTCAATTTACGTTTGCGACGGGGAATACTTGATTAAAAATAAAATTCCAATTAAAAACAGCACTGCAATGACTTTATTTCTAATGAAAGAAATTAATTAAGTTTCATTTTAAACGTACCAGCAATATTTTCTTTTAAATTAAACCTGTATATAATTTCAATTATTATCACATTGCAACTTTTAAAATGAACTATACATAATTATTTTCGCAACCTTATACCTCTCAGCAATATTTATCTTTATTTTTTTTGCATCTATTAATTAAATTTCTACATATATTTTTCCGATAATAAACCTAACAATTTTCTTACTAACGATACTATAATTTACGCATCCATTATTCACGTTGGGGCATCCTCCTACAACGCCTAGTTTGAGAATAACATTACGCCATAATATTGTATTTATGTCTTCCGGTTTTATGGAGGTAGAGTTTCGGGTGGGGAATGTTAATTTTGTTATTTTAATTTTGGGGTCACCCAACTACGTATCACTCAGGTTTCATAAAGCTTATAGCGTGACTAAATGCTATCATGTCGGGCGTCGAATAAAAGGGTACATGAGTAAATTATTAGTTAATGATGGCGCCTGCATAAGATATTAAATAAAATTAACAAAAAGCGAGATAAACGTAATAATTTGAAAAGTGTTTTAGAACCACGAGAGGTTGAATTTTATTTAGTTTCTGAAAGTAAAACTTAAATGTTCTAGATTTATTAAAATATATAAATATAAAATACGCACAATAGATCCTCTGCGTAAACATTTTCGTTTAATTTATAATATTTCTGATAAAAATAAATTACATAAAATGAGATGGTCTTACTTTATCAAATAACAAAAGAAAACTGTCCCAATAACCATATAAAGAATACTTATACGCATAATACGTTATTTTCGTGCTTTCCCTATATAATGACGCTATACGTAAGATCGTATGAAGAGTAGAAGGCAAGAAGTGCGTGTAAAAAGAATCTTAGCGTCCGTGGAGGGTTAGATACGAGCGATAGTCATGTATTTTTGAAGGTCTGTGAAGTAAACTAGAAGAGTGTGTTGATAGCTTTTACGCTGCGTGGCTTTGAAAGTGAATCATCAATTATTCGTAGCAACTTCGTCGTTACTCCATCCTAGTACGGCCCTGGCATTCTGAACAACCCATACAACATCGTCCTGGATAAATAGCACGATGTCACAGGATTCTAATCCCACTAGATATTTCCCTAGTAGAACGAAGTACCAATCCACCGATATTAAGACGCAAGATTTATTATTATTTCCACCAGTTGATTGAAATGTCGTTGAATTGGAATCCCTTTATATTTATTACAGAATAGTAACTATAGAAAACGAAAGGGATCACGTCTTAAACTTCAAGATCAAACCCATAAAATTCCTGAACACATACTTTAACTTTAAATAAGTATAAATAAAGATGTGTGCTATTCTATTTATAGTGATCACAAATAAATAAATACCGTAGCAAAATTTATTATTTAAATATTTACATACTGGTGTTAAAATAATTTTAGGTAGCAAAATTGTTTATTATTACAGTGCTACCATCATTATATATTATATACAGAATTGTTTTCACACTTAAGTCTGTTTAATTTTAGTAAACATATAATTGCACACACTTAAAAATGTGTTATTGTAAAAATAATTTATTACTGATCTTAAAAATGTGTACATATTGTAATAATAATAAACAAATAGAAAACGTGTTGGTAATGATTGTAATTTAAGTCGTGTGTATCATAAAATCGATATAGACTTCTTTGTCTTCGTCGACGATTATAGTGTATGAGCGTCGCGTGCTATACATACTATAAATTATTCCAACATGCTATTACTATCTACATTAAAAGATTATTATTCTTGTGAATGTTGAATAGACAGTCATTTCAGACGTATACATTTGACTAATGTACTTTGTGAATTGTGAGACTATCATATTCCTAATAGTTGATATTACAAACAAGCAAATTTCGTTATAATTTGATGTTATTTCTTACCATTTAAGTTATACCAGCTAAATATAACTAAATAGAACATAACGTAATTAAATTTTAAAGAACATTATTGTTGTTCCATAGAAATAAAAAAAATTAAGTTTTCAAATAAGTATCGTATTTTTGGTGGAGGTGCCACTTTATATTAAGTTAGTTGATATATTTTTGTAAGTTGGATAAATATATACAAGCATAATAATATTTACGGTTAATATTTATTATTAATAGTAAACCTCAAGCATGTTTCATCAAATGTCGAAATATTATTTTGAAAACGACTGTCTATTTAAATCGAATTATAATTATATGTATGGATAGCCTCTACGTGAACTGAATAATTATGTTTTAATTTATACGTAATTTAACTAAATATTCATAAAATGAAGGTATAGTTTAAGGTAAATTAATTATGTTTCGATAAAATTATTCAAGGATTGTACAAAAGTAAAAATAAATCATTTTAGATAAACCGCAAAAAAACTAGAAAATATAAAGCTTTTTAAAATACGTTCATAGTAAATAAAAATGTATGATCGATATTTTCGAATTCAATTCTAATATACCTATGAAATCTATTTCGCATAATTTCATAAGCATAGTAAAACTATTTGAGATTTAATAACCATAATATTTTATTTGCGAAATTTTATTTTTGTATATATATGTGTGTAAATGTGTTTTTCAATTTATTTAACGCACCAATACCTGCATAATACCATGTCTCAGATGCAGAACATATAAATTTATGAGGCGACGATATGCAATCCCCCTAAAAATATATACTAATTTATCCGCGTGACACTTTTGTTATTTACATTTTTTCGCTAGCGGTGACGTCTTACAGTCGTAAATTTGCGCATACGAACCACCTTTCCACAAAAAAGACATACACTGACATAGAACTGACACAAACTATCTAGAGATGAACACTGAAATATGAATTCATGCAGAATAGCTACTATACTAGAATAAATGATAATATGAAGCATTTAGTATATACTATACACAAGAAAATTTATACAACATAAATATAAAAATAATAATAATTCGCGATGTTTTTTATAAAATATACACTCGGTTGATGACAATTGTTTGCTGTATACTTCAATATGACAATTCGTAATGTTGGAATGGAAAAATGAAGAAAACATGAGACGCACAGGGAGTTTGGAAAGTATTATGCTTTTAAATATTCATACGTACATGAGAATCCTTTATACGAACGCTTCTGGCATGGAACACAAACTATGTGCCAAGCGGAGCAATGTTGTTGTCGGGGATTATGAAATATTATTTTATTCGCCGCGAATAAAAACCGCAACGTCGTGCGGTTTATGTGAAATTGTTGAATGCGTACAGATTACGAGAAAACATCAGGTATAACATTTTATTATATTACCCGGCGAATAATGTATATTTTTTATTTCACCGCAAACATTAACGTTTCTATTTTTTTTAATTATAGTTTTTACTAGTATGTAGTTGTATATTTTCCATATTAAAATAAATTGTTTCTATTAACTAAAACTATTTCTAGATGGTAAAACGCAATATTATTAAAAAATACATTTATTATTTAAGCATGGTCAAAAAGAGTAAAAGTCTCGACTTTTAATTTCAATAAATTCACTAATGAATCGATAGAATGATTCAATGTTTGAGATATAAACCATTAATTAAATTGAACATTGTGTCCTTTAAATTGCAGGGATGGAAGTTAATATCGTGAAAGTTAGCAGCAGGATTATCAGTGCAAGCGGTGCTTGGTGTGTTCCGGTCAAGCCTAGAGTAGTAAACATTTCCGCCTGATAATACCGGCGAGCTTGAGAGCGTTTCCGGGTTCACGCGTCACCGGAACTCCCATCGGACACAATCGAAACATGGCGAACTGTTCGATCCTTATAATATGTGTATGGCGTGATGGCCGACGTATTAGATCTGATCATTTCTATACAATAATTGACGTAATACATATATGGTGAGTTACGTTCATTGTGATATATGTTCTCGTAGGGGTTTATAACATTTGTTAGAACGTGTGCTGGCCTTATTTGTTCTCTACGATTTTTACACTGAATTTATGAGAATATCCCATTATAATTTGAAATATTTCACATATAACATGAAGTTTGGTTGGGTGAATAAGTACAATTTAGAAAGAATAATATTATAATTTGCGGCGCACAGAAACGAGACGAGATTAATTTTCGGCAATGTAATTTGGCTTGATTTAAATTTGAAATTCTCTTTGTTGAATAACTAACAAATTACTGTAGATTTAATTGCATATTCTAGTAAGCATAGACAAATCTATAGTCATAATTAAAATAGCAATTATAAATCGGTTTGGTGTACCATATCTTCATAATAGTATGTTACCATGTAAACATTTTTATATTGGAAATTAATCAAAACCTACGAAATTTACTTTTTTTCTTAGTATACATATTTAGTAATACTATGTATGCAAATATTGAACATTCTAATGACTGTTAATATAATTGATAATTATAAATGCGTATGCATTAAAGATGGTATTAAAATGACAACAGGCAAGTTATCATCAGTTGTCTAGAAGTGCTTCTCTATTCATTTTAATTAATATTAAATTTAATTAAAGTCTAAGAGGAGATTTACTGTCGCCACTTACAACACGTAAAATGCTTCTTACAAAAGTATTATTTTAAATTACGCCACTGAGCGAAGAAGCATACGTATCTTTTACCTTCTTCGGAGATAAATCTCATAATTAATTATAGCTTGAGGTTTTATTTCATCGTGCCTTTCTTTACTGACTAATAAACAACTATGTATTTCCATCGACTAAATAAAATTATTCGCACCAGAAACAAAGGTATAAACGGAAATGTGCCTCAACGAAGTTGAAGTTCTTTTATGTTCATTTTACATTTTAACAATATATATTCAGATATTCGTTTATATACTTGAAATTTTCCTTACCACATATTGAATTACTTGAAATTTTAGGAATAAAGGAATGATTTATTTATTTATTGAACTAAATGTATTGGTGTTTGATTGCACGGGAATTTCGCACATCGTTATATGACTGCTACACAATCCTCATGTCTATTAATCCTGATAGGGTAGCACGTCAAATTTATTATAATTAACACCAAATATCGCAGCTAGACTATACATCATGTGTCCAGTTGCAATTTGCAAATGATTCGATTATATCACTCTTCCGGTTACTGTTAGTTACCAATATACCCTATAAATCTCGTTAAAATTTCTGTCATTTCTCATTAAAATTAAACTACAAATTTTGAGGATATTAAATTAAATTTTGAAATATTAAAATATAATAGATATTGCCGATAGTTGAGGTAGATAATATAAATTAGAATATAGTTTGAGATTTCAGTGCACTTTCTATAAAATGAAAATATATATTGTTTACATATTTCTATTTATGAACTAAAAATACTTGTACATTTATATTCGCTATCAAGTTATTTATTCTCTCGACACTTTAATTTATTAAATCTAAAACTATTCTTCAATGCGCATTAATGTTAGTGTAGAGTAACCATCTAAATATTTACGAATAATCTAGAAAGCTCTTTGACTGTTTACATATTCAGTTAGTTACATCTATGTTTTCAATTATAAATGAACTCACTGGTGCCAACGTATGTGACAATCCATTCCATGTCCATGTTTGTTGTTTAGATTCTAAGTATTACAAGCGTATTCATAGGATTTAAATGTTGCATTTAAATCAAATCGCTTCATACAATGAAAATTATGTAATGTCTATTTATCTAATGTTAACTTATACAAGTTTATCTTTCTAATGATATTATTAAATTATTTTTCTTTACTGCAGTTAAATGGTATTAGAATTAGAATATAGAGAATAGAAATTATTTTGTAGTTCTTTTTATTTAAAATTTTTATAATTTTAAATATTGAGAAAGTAGGTGAAAAAAAGTAAAAAAATTAAATAAAATGCCTATGAACCATTATTATAAAGAATATTTAGCACTGTTTTTTGTTCAAAGTTTGAACAATCTAGAATTTTTTGTAATTTCCAACTTACTAAAGAAAACCTGTGAAACAAATTTAATCTTCTTTACTAGAGTTGCCAAAACTCTTCTTATGTAGGTAATTTTAGCCATATAAGACATACATAACTCTTATATAGTTCTTCATATTATAAATAAATAAATACAACACTCAAACAATCTAGTTTAGAATAATTTATTTAGTTTAGAAATAAATATACATAATTTTTAAGTTTCTCAAATTGAAATAAAAAATATTTTTATGCCACAATCTTGAAACTGTGTAGGTAGTATCGTAAAAACCAGGCTTATATCAAAAGTAATTTTATTAAACTGTTTAGTACTGCGATCCAATTTTCTTCTAGCCGTTAAAACAAAAACTTTAGGGCATTAACTATATTTTTACAGCGTATACGATGCAATGTTCACGAATTTAAATGAAAATAGGTAAGAAAAAATCTATACCACTACCCTTATGTATGAAAATAAGCGAACGTCAAGCAATCAAAGTTGAATTATGATTGAACCGTCGCTATCATAACGTAACGCAAGGCAGCAATAATTAACTGAAAATGAGTTAAGTGTTTCATAATTATCTCTTGCGCAACAGACTAATTCAATGTTGACAGTGTAGGTGTACCCAAATCGCATACACGTAGTATGTACAACGCGCCTATAGAGTAAACAAACTCGCAACTTTGTGTTGATGAGACTTGAGTTAACGTACTAATTTGCATTAGGTTGTGTGTATGCTGCAATCTTTTGAGCTCCAAGCGATGACAAGTTACTCATTCCACTTGGAAACTTCTAAATATTAGCGAGTTCTAATAATGCAATTCTTAGTCGGCAAAATATAAATAACTTTCAACTATATTCAAAATATACTATACTACAAGTTGATTTATAATCCAATTGCGAAAATTATATTACTCTAAAAGACAAAAATATATAGGTATTAGATGCTATTTTATGCAAATATTTTATAGAACATAATAGTTCTCTAGAAATTTAAATTTGCGACATTTATAAATGTCTGTCGTATTGGTTACACAATCGACTATTTCTAACATTTTATTCGTTTTAACCAGATGATCGTAAATCGCATCATAGCAAATTACACGATAATAAGAGAAAACAATACGTCCGTCGGTCTTTGGCTCTTACAATCATGTTATCGTTATGGCTATAACAACAGAAGAAGCTGCGTGCTTGAGCTGTCTCGTCGTGAACGCTATTGTTCACCGTTAGACTGATGATCTTGCTTTATTTGTTTAATAGCATCATTTAAACACAAATTAATTAGTAATCTAATCCCGTCCTAATTAAGACTTAACGCCTGGTATTATGTACAGATTGTTCTCTTGTTCTATACGAACCATCTGCTTCGTGGCCAACGTTTTATCTTTTTTTTTTTTGCAATATATACTACGTTGATTCATTTTTACATTCTTATACGAAGTTACAAGTACTGTAATATAATCATGAAAAATCTATCTCGAGATTTTAGCGGAAATATAACTTTTGACCCTCTTTGAATCTAGTTTGATTATTTTTGGAAAGTCTGTCTGTATGTGTGTGTGTTTGTGTGTATATATATATATATATATATATATATATATATATATATATATATAAATGTGTGTGTGTGTGTGTCTGTCTGTGTGTGTGTGTATGTGTGTGTGTGTGTGTGTGTGTGTGTGTGTGTGTGTGTGTATATGTGCGTATTTGCTCTACCGCCTATGCGATTGAATTTAAAACTATGAAACTTTAATCTTAAAATTTGTATAAGCCTGGCTAGAAAATCTACTATTTAAAACGAATTAAGAAACTGTAAGTGCATGTTTTCTCTAGTCAGTGTTTGCGGTTTCTGCAATAACTCAAATATGGTTGCATTTACAGCATAAATACTTTGAATAAAAATTAGATATATTAATATTTCGATTGTTTTGTTTGAATTTTTTTTTTTAAATGTAACGATTGCAAGTAAATGGCTTATTATTACATTTATTTTTACATCACTTGTTTAACAAAAATGGTGACTCAATAAATTGGAATTTGACATTTAATATCTATTGTGAGAAATATATTTAGTGAAAAAGTGTTTCAAAGTTTAGTGAAATATTAAAAATAAAAATTATAATAAAAATTTGTATTTAATTATCGTTCTTATCTAAACAAAATACGTATGAGAAAATTCAGTGCAAGCCATTGCGAATATTTATTTTCAGTTTTATAACTTTTGTTTCAATGAGACTTGTATAACCATAGAAACGAATCTTTTATATTAGCTGTCTTCTACCTTGCAGCCACATATTTGCTATATGTCGGACGTACTTATACTTTATTTTTTAAAAAACATTACTAGAATTCCAGATTTTATATTTGTTTTGTTCCTGAAGTACTGTAGGACAATTTTAACAAGCGAGACTTCAATAATAGTAAATCCAGTTGACCTGTTCCTGTACAAATCCTTAGCATAAATTGAAGCACCGTCCAGAACGAATTCTCTGGAAATATCACCTTAGATGATTTGATGTAAGCGTCATATATACACATAATGTAGATATGAATTTAATCATGGATATTAGGATAGAAAATCTTTCTGTTCTTGTCTTTTAAACATTCTCACACACTCCTACATACTTATCAAATACGCAGTCTGACACCCTATTCTCGTTGGGGTTGGAATTCGTGCCATGCCCTTGTGTTCAAATTAAACCCCTGGCGTCGAGCCAACGTGGAAATGCACGAGGCGCGCAAGTGTCAGAAAACCAAGCTCTCGTCTAATTGGGTGTCGCGTTCTTGTATGTGAGCGCCGAACCAACGACGTATACATGGCCAGTTAGAGACTGACTTTCCCGACTTTTTTACGACACTAAAGGTTAATTCATTACTCCATATATGTAGTTGCACGACCACCCTAGTCCTCTCCGGTTACTAAATATGATATATATGCAGGCTGACGGGATTTTAAATTAAATTTGTGTTCATGAATTGGAAATGTAAAGCATTTCTCTGCCTTCTATATATGAATGTAAGGGTGGCATTATTCATACGTATACCTCAAGGCGTGCTTTGTTTCACAACAGTATAAAGCATTACTTTGCAATTAAATTTTGTTTTCGCCTTAAAAGGAACATTTTTTTTTACGGAAACCAAATTTTTATTGATTTATATTGAATGACGAAACGACTCCCTAACATCTATTATAGCGTTAAAAAAGTTTTATTTCGACTACACCCAGCAAATATAATCTTATTTAATAAGGGAAATCATTCGTGTGTATCAATACGAATCTCTGTTACAATGAATCTGATTTGGCAAGGGTAGATTCGGGTGAAAGGAAATAAAAAAAGTTTTGGATTTAAGAACGTGAAACGGTAACCAATGTAACCCGATGGAATATTAACCGGGTTCGCAGATTCGGTTCTTTGTTGTCAAACACTAGATCTTTGCAAACGATATGAGTACGTAATGTGAAAAATGTCACATTGACGAATCGTTGTAATTTCTTTTTATAAAATAAATATTTTAATATATAAACGACGCTACATTGAATATATTTGTTGATTTGATAATTGTCGTTTGATTGAATTCGATGAAAACATTTAAAAGCAAAATTGAAATAAAATTGTGAAAGCAAAGCTTTTTTAGGGAATGAAAAGTCGTGTTTTTATATGCAAACGTATACAACTTGAATCAATGAAACCGGCAAAGGAAAAACAGGAAGAGTGTCTTAACCGCAAAACAATGAAAGGTGAGAAAACTTGCAAGAATTTTTCCATTTCTTGATTAAAAACGGGTTGTTTACCCCGCGGCTTCCCGCGGACGTCCTGTAACTTTGTGTGAACCTCAGTAAAAAGAAATACCTCATTTACGAGGACAACGACGACTTGATAAAATGGGATGCGAGTTGGGATGGAGATTGAAGTTAGCTCTTTGTACATTGTCTGAACGCACTTTACACGCCTCTGAAACGAGAAGTATTTTCAAAAAACCCTGAAATTAGCATGCGGCTTTCAGTGTACCAAAGCTGTGAAGGTTTTCTCATAAAAAGAATACTGTGTCTTCGTTTAACACAAACGCATTGACATGAATAGAAAATAATTCCAGCAAAGATTTCCTCATTTAATACTTACTTTATTAAAATATTCTTGTTGTGCATTTTTGTATTCTATTTCAGAATAATATGTTATTTCATTTGGCAATAGTCACACATTTAAAAAATATTACGGGATACAACTTTTAGACAATACCTTTATTGCATATCAAATTGAAGCTAATTTTATGCTCAATTTTTTTGCAACTGTTAAAATAACTAAAAAGCTTGCAAATCTAACGAAATTTTGGTCACAAAAAACGTCATTATTCAAATTTATCCTAGTTTTATGTGTTAGATGTACATATAAACAATAAATCATTAGTCTAAGCAGAAGACGCGACTCTTAATATTGAAAATTACTTATAATACAGTGCTTTACCGCACTAATCTATAGCGTAATCAATTAAGAACATATACTAAGATGGCCTAAAATTGATCATTTATCACAAGTAATAATATTGTTGTTGCATATCAAATTAAAGCTAATTTTATACTCTATATAAGAGTAAGAGTAACGATTTTAAGAAATCATACAGATTAAGGAAAATTTGGGCCTTAAAAAACATCATTTCAACAAATTTATATTTGGTGATAGTCTATGCATGTTAATACATTAAAATCAGAAACCAGCATTTATTAAAAGACGCCACCTGAGTATGTCTATCATTTTCCCACTTATATAGGGATAAGATTTAATTCAGAAATTTCTGGTTTTTGCAGGAAAACTTGTCCGAATTAAATTGAGAAAATCAGTTTTGTGACCACCGGCGGTCACTGCAGTTCGGTTTTAACGTTAGTGTGCATATAAAATGCTATGAATAATTGTTGCTACATAGTGCGGGATTATGTAGACTAGTATATGAACATTTTAAAATATAGAGCAATTATCCGTATTGCACAATTAGACTCTTATGAACTTTTGAACCATATTAAATTCAATATTAATTTTATTTAAATATATACTAGAACATTCGCTGTTTGTTGTAATGCACCGGGTACAACATAGACATTTTGTGAGCTTGTGTAAGACGAGGAACCGGATGTCGGCTCTTGCAGATCAACTCGCTTGCAACTCTAAATGAGAAAGTGAGTATATCTTAATAAAAAAATTGCCCTTTTCAGGAAATTATATCTCAATATGGATTTTTATTATTACAGTTTATATTTTCGCGAGAAATTTATTTCCCTTTGTTTTAATAAGCGCGATTTTTGCTATTTTATATAATAATTAAAATAAAAATTCATTCATTTGCTGCAATTCCTCTAATTCAATCCTTTTATTCAATATTCTTACTATGTACTACTACATATATATAGAATATATAGAACAGTTGCACCCTATATATTAGCATGTACGCGAAATAAAATAAAAACTAGTTTTGCTCGAGAATTTTGTAGGTTTCGTTTGTTCACAACAATTAGAAATAAAAGCCGGAAAATCGTATCATTTTACTATTGATCCATGCTCTTTGTGTTTAATTTTTCGTATGATTTTCAACCGATTTATTAGAAAATTTGTTCTCGTATTCACAAATAGTTTACCTTGATTTCCTGAAAAGGACGATTTTATATCTTATTACATATTTTTATTATGACTGTCTAAACATTTCCATTTAATTTTTTTCATTCAAAATTTCCATATTTGCCATTTTATAGTTAAAATTTTTACGTTTTCAATTTTTATTTAATTAAATCCTATTTTAAAATAGAACTACATATTCAAGATTTAAATCGTACTACATATATAATATATAGAACACCTGCACATTATTTATTAAAGTTGCACGCACTCGAAATAAAATAAAAAGTATTTGCCGGTCCTTTTATGTAATTATTATTTTCAATTAAATTCATTTTATTATTCATATGTGTATAAATAATATCTGTATTTATATTTTCGTCTATTTTTTTACGTATAAGATAAAAAAAAAATGCACTAAAGATAATATATATAAGTATATACATGTTAAAAACACCGTTTAATAAAATAGTAATAAACTTTGTAGTGTGCCGTGGAACGTCAGCTATACGCTGCACGCGCGAATTTTCGCTAAGACAAAATTCAAAAAAAACGGTATAAAAAACGCGATTCTATTATAGATTTTAGTGTTAAAAGTTAACTAATAGACTGCTAATTGATATTCTATACTGTTTTTTGTGCGGGGTGACCGATTACATTAGATTTTCGCGAAAATATGAACCATCTACTTCCTAATTCTATAAGGTACGCCGATGCTAGCCATGGCTATCGTTGATCATACACTTGCATGTTAAATTCGTAGATAAATGAATGGTTTTTATTTATTTTCGTTAACTTAGCGGTCCCAAATGATTATTATTGTTTATTAAATGTTTATGTGGGGTGTTTTTAATAATGTTTATAGTTATTTAGGATGATTTCTAATACATTTGCTAATGTTCTAGGGGGGTCCAGTCTACTCAACTCTGCATTTTATTTAGAACAAGTAAGTGAATTTTTGATTACCTAGCGTGTGCTATTTTTATATTTCCCAGTTTCTTTTTTATCTTTCTTTATTGCTGCATTTATTTATATGTATGTACTGTGCCGTTTGTAACAAAGTGAATTAAGTGCGTTCGCGAGTGTTTATTTTTATTTGTGAAATAACTACGTTAAATATATGCCATTTCCCCCCTGTACAGTATTAGTGAAAGTCTTAAAATTAAATATAATTTTCCGTATAAAAATCAGTGTTGGTGATTGAAAAAAAAATGGTCTTGTGCAAATTTTAAATAAGTAATTTCGGGTAATTAAATAATAAAGTTCTTCGCTGCGTTTCGCTACCAAACAGGAACAACAAGAACTTCAGCTGTGGTAGGAGAGGAACAAGTTTGGATTTGGACTTGGTGAGTACCTTTTGGACTCCTAATATTTCGAATATGCGTTTTGGTCAGTGGTTCTCTTATACGTCGTAAAATAGAAAGAGAATCCGCTGTTTTCGGGTGTATTTATATGTTTTATTCTTTCTTTCTTCTTTTCTTTAACTGTTACTGAGTACGCGCGTATTCAGAAACTGTTAAACTACACTGGGAAATATAAAATTTGTTACAAATGGTATTGATTTAAAGTCATTGAAATAATAGCACATGCACGAAAATTGTATATATGTATAACTTGAGAGAGTATTTTGTTCCAAATCACCCCTGTTATTTTGCAGAACTAGTTGATGGTGCATTTAATAATAAATAAATGTCTGCATATGTTTGAAACACGCGCTTTTGTTGCAAATATATGTGGTAGCCCCTGCCCTTACGGTTGGAGCATGTATTTTCTCTAGTTCCTTGTCGCTCGTTCGTTAAATTCGTAAATATCCCCCCTTTTCATCGTGGGAGTACCCACCGTTGGATTCCTGGAGGAAAACAACGATTTGTCCCTTTTTGTATCGGTAACGCGTACTGTCCATCTAATATGGCAGTTCTGCCACCGAGGTAGATCGTTGTTGTATTTGAAAATATTCTCGCGTTGTTTAGCTTCTCGGGTTTGCATTTTTGGTTAGGGTTTAAATTCGGGTCTCGGGTGTTTCGAAGGTGGGCGCGTCGCGAATTAACTTATATGTGAAAACTTGCATTGATTGAATTCAAATAAATAGTAGATAATTGATATAACGCTGATATTAGGCGCCACTGTATCTCTCGGTTAAATGTAGATATTATCCTAAAGATGAGATCGATGCAACCTTGGAGCACTAATGTTGTGTAATCATTGCTTGCTAAATCTCCGTTTAATTTAAATAAATTTTTTGCTAAAACTATGATCGATGCAACCTTGGAGCACTAATGTTGTGTAATCAAGGCATGCTGACACTAAGTTATAATTTTAAAAATTTGAATAAAATGAGATGCGTGGTGTTTGTTAATATTGGCGCGTTGCAAATAACCGACTGATGAATCCAAGTCCAAGAAAGCCCATCTGTGTTACTAGTAGTACAGTGGGTGCCTGGTGTATTTTCCCCCTCGTGGCTACTGCTGCATTGCCAGGATGCAGTAGGACAGTGCGAGGGACGGTTAGTGCCCTGGGAACCGGATTGATTTGTTAGTTGGTTGGTTAAATTTCGATCGCGTACTCAGGGCCCACTAAAGGAGCTGGTGGGCCCCAATAACTAACTGTACTTTCACACTTCACACAGGTTTAATGTTTTTGGATTTCCCAGTCCTGGCAAACTGGGTGTCCCCCTTTTAAAATTTTCGCAGTGTGTGAGCAGACTTGCACACTGCACCCTTTGGCAGTTCGCCATCTAATCCAAATTTATTACAGATACGTCAATGTCCACGTGTAACATTGTGTCGTACCCAATGTTACAATACACGCACGCACATAATTGTGTGTGCCCCGTGCTTACTAGCACAAAACTAGAATAAGTTTCTCAAATTATAGGTAGGGGGTGGAAATCTTTCATATAGGTAGGAGGTGGGAATATTTCAGATAAGTAGGGGGTGGGAATATATTTAATTAGGTAGGTCCCCGCCGGGGTACGTTTCAAAATTAACTCCTCTAATAGTTATCTTTTTCTAACGCTTTAAATAATTAGTATAACTATAGTGTATATATCTCAATGTAGAATCGTTCTTATTGCGCACCTTTCGTGTATTTTTCAATCTAAAATAACGGATTTGATATTTTTAAATTTCAAAACCGTTATACAAAGTTCGTTTGTTTGATAGAGTAAAGATGTGTTGTACCGCTCATGTCGTTAAGTTTATCGGTGAAATACGAAAGGTCGTTTTACCAAACAGATAAGATTCCCCGAGCTTAATAACTACATAACTTGTCCGGACGACGCTTTTCAGAGAATTTGAATACAAGCGACTAGTGTTCGCTTTCTTCTTTTACTTTTTTTTATTATTAAACTGCACGTTTAAGACCCAAGTTTTTGTAGCTTGCGCAAAAAAAAGTAGTCCCAAAAGGCCAATTTTCCACTGAAAAGTACGTGTAAAATTACTGACACGAAAATACACCTTGTCTTCTTAAAAATACTTAAACAGATAGACGATTCTTTTAATAGATGAATTTTAAATTTAATTTTTGACGCAAGCGAGTTATATTCAACAAATATTTCAAAACATATAAACGTGATCAGCATACAATAGAACAAAAAAAAAGTCAGGGAGATAGAAACGGCGATAGGAAAATGGAAAGAGATTGAATGTACGTTTGGCCCCAGTGACCAGCATCTGTCACTTCGCTAGACAAATCTGTGGTGTCCGAGCGACAGGATATCGGAACACATAGGTCACGACATGACATCACCACCAACTCTCACACACACGCACACATAAATGTATAACCACTGGAACATGTGCACCGGATCCGCTATATGACATAATTTGGTCATATTCATTATAGCCACGCATATGGTCGCTTCAGGGTAACATCGCATTTCAATATTGTATTATATGTGATATCTGAGAGTCTTTAAACGGGATATGCAAATAATTGTTACTTCAATTCAATATTTCCAATTCGCTTTAATTGATTATTTATGGTCAATTTGAAGGAAAAGTACTATAGGAGTTTGAGTTTTGGGTAAACAGATCTTTAAAAGGAACCAGGTACGCTACTGATTCGTAGACACATCATTCATCATATTTCACACGTTCAAAATGGTATGGTCGCGCAACTGGGACCATTACATTCGGAACGTAATCCCAAACTAGAAGTTCTCTGCCATGCAACCTCGTTCTCTGCAGTTCTAATTGATGGCTAGCAATGTATAGCCTATGCGCTCTTTATCCAAGCCATATGTCCGGAATAATATGTATGTTTGGTATGTGTGCACTTTGCAATGCATCCATTATTCTACAAGTTCTGTTATCGAAATGAACGTTCACATCCTTAGTACTAATATCATTCACAAACGCAATATTTCTAGTTCTTAAACATTTATATCTTTGCTGTAAGTGCAACCATTTTTGAGCTATCGTTGAAACCAAAAAAACTTACTGGAGTAAACATGCATTTCTGATTTGAATATTCTTTTCAAATATAGAAAGTTCTCGTACCAAGTATATACAAATCTTAAGTTTAAAGTTTAATAATTTTTCCATCAATCGTTAAGGCTCTATAGCGCTTACAAACACACACACACACACACACACACACACACACACACACACACACATACACACACATATACACACATACACACACGCACACAAACTCTCTCTCTCTCACACACACACACACACACACACACACACACACACATACACACACATATACACACATATACACACATATACACACATATACACACATATACACACATATACACACATATACACACATATACACACATACACACACGCACACAAACTCTCTCTCTCTCACACACACACACACACACACAAGCGCGCGCGCGCTCCCTTAACTTAGCGATATCCAACGCTTAATTATGTATCTATGATTACGTAATACTGCTGCCATGGAACTGAACACAGTCTGCCTTGATGACAGTACCTAATTACGATATTGATTATCGATTAATGGGGAATTCGGTGCGTTTCTAATATAACGGGTAGCACCCTCTGTTCGTGTTGAATTCCATTAGCAACAATTAACAGCTCTACACCATACTAGCAAGTATCTGTATTAATATATACGATACATTACATGTATGATATAATTTATTTGTGAACATCATTTTTATTGCGCAATGCCAAGAAATCTATTTATTAAGTATTTGTAAGATAGGCATAAGTGCTCGAAAATGAAATGAACTATAAATCCAGTCAGTATTCTCTTATTACATACAATTACGCGACATCAAAGTGCGACTATGGTAGATTGTGCACGAATGTTATATTTCGTTGTGCGAGTGGAATTGTTGTAAATTCCATTAAAACTCATCTTGGTAGCTAGCGAACGTAGTGAGTAAGCCTATATTCCTCATTCGCAACGCCGACAGACAGAAGAATGGATAGATGGAGAAAGGAGAAGGAAGGGGATAAAAGTGGAAGTGGTAGGGGACTGGCATCAGTTTTAAAGCACATAACCTATTACGTGCCTACTTCGAAGAAGCTGTAGCGCGCAATGCTTATACGTCTGGTGGGAATTCAACAGAGGTACATCATCGTCTTTCTCGCATAATAATAAAACGAAAAATGTTCACCTTCTTGGGAGAACTTTACAGGTAAAACAGCTCCAGGGATGCTTGTAATTAATTTGGGCCCCAGCGCACAATATTCCAGCCTGCACTTCGAGGAGTTACGCCACAGGATTGTGAAACGATTTAAATTTATAAAACAACAAAATTATTTCGTTTACACCACAATTATCATTCATTTCGAACTCTAACGCGTTTTATACTAAATTTAGTTTTTAATTGAGATTATTCTTGTTGTAATGGTTGGATATAAACCATTTTAAAAGGAGATTCTTGACTTGTTTATGTTAGCTTCCACTGTATGTGCATGCGAAATAAATCTCCATGATCCATTTTCGTTACTGAAAGGTAGTGGCAGAGTAAGGATATGTAAATATAGAATTTCAGTTTTGTAAACGCATTACAGTGTGAGTGGTTGAATGCCATTACTGGCTTGAGGTTAGGTAAATAATGAAGGAGCTCAAGATACACGACCAGGGGTAGTGGGTAGATTAAGTCGCCGTCCAACCATTTAACATACGCACGAATAACGAATGACCAGGAATGTTTGATTAAAACTACGGCTTATCTTTCTTTGAAAAAGATCCTACCTAATTTGTTACATTAGTCTTCCACCAAATAAAATAACTCTCGCAAAAAAAAAAACGACAAGTTAAAGTACCAAAATATCCTCGTAGTCATTTCAAAACTTATATAATATGTGAAATTATAAACCAAATAATAAAAGTTTATCTAAATATAACTAAATATTCCATCAATTTCCTAACGGATATAAACATTTATATCAATATTCATTTCAAATAAAATATTTATAAAAACACAATTTTAAGTTTATTAAACATAAATAAAATTCCTTAAACTAAATATTTCAATATATTCGTGATATTGGAATCTGTACGTTAACTACATAAAAATATATTGGTTACTCACTACGATAGTAGTAAATTTCGACCTTCATATTAGGTGTCTGCAAACTATGAAAAGTGCTACTAAATTCAGTAATATGACTAAAATAAATTTCAAACGATCATAACCATGTTCTTAAACGTTCGTTTCATATGAACTCTAAAACGGTTTTCGGTGATTTTCTCTTACGGTTATTTTTTGCGCTATTTCTTGCCGGTACAGCTGACTAACGTTATCTATGACACCACAAATTGTTTCTGTAGCCAGGGCTTTAGTGACCACAATAACAATATAAATCCCATATTGCCAACCGTTATTTTTGCACACGCGCGCCCTTTTTATTACAAGGAGGCCGAAACGTACGCCTCACGTTCAATGGCGATTCATTTCACGCTTATGGAAATTTAATGGCCATTGTTTGTTTCTGGTGTTTTTATAAAAACACCAGTTGATTCTCCATATTTATTAATTTCATAAAATTATTGAAAATTCGGTCGAACTAAACTTGCAAATATGAATAAATAATGTTCCCACGAGAAACAAAGTTGACTTATTATTTATAAATGATGTTACGTTTATTTTGTAAAAAAAACTAATCGATCAGTGGAAGGCAGGAAACGTAACGTGTTGTGAGTGATCGCAGGATGGTTATAACGCATAACGTCATACACACGGATCGTTCGTCAGTTTACCCAAATACGTCGCCCGTCAAATGCATCCCTAGTTCAGTAACGAATTACATTATTATGCGCGACGGTTCGCTACCACGAAAGCGAGACATGCAAGAAACTTCAATTTGTAACCAAATGCATCATTAGATCTAATACACTAAACCATGTTTTACTGGTAAACAATTTGTAACGCGATAAATTACGACCAAAATACATTTTTTTTAAACAACCCATTTCTGAATTTCATTAATATATTTCCATTTAATACATAATCGCCGTAAACTCCAAAATCGACTCCTTGATATATTTCCATGTGTTTAAACACAGACATAAACAAATAATGTAAGCTAACCCTCGTAAGAAGATAAAAGTCACCCAAATATAAAATACAATCCTTCAAAACAGCCCTAACGGCGCAATTTTCCCTTGTGGGCATAATCTCCACTGTTTCCATTGTGGCAGGATGTTTGCGACAGAACGAGGACCAAAAATCTTTATCGGCGAGAAAACAAGAGTGAAAAACAATAAAAAATGTACCCGCCGGCTAGATGGCATCGCATTTCCTGTCACTGCTAAAACAGTTGCAGCATAAATGTCAACAAAATGTATTTGTGACCAACAAGAGAATAACATATAATATCATCAAACATTAAAATTATCTCATTTACAAACTAAAAACACAAAAAGTTCTATCGACGTTATATTTACATATAAATGTGTATTTCTGATGATATTGCAATGCAGTATTTGTTTTCGTCGTGGATAGAAATGGTTTCCTTGTTTGTATCGGTTGTTGCGGTCTATAAAGCCAGGATATTTAAAAAGATGAAAGGGGAACCATGGAAGAGTTTTGGCGAAGAAATGTGAGGGAATGAGACGGGTGGAGTTTTGTGTGTTTGTCAGTTCCGGCAAGTCGAGAACTGATTGCGATCTCACGCGGCTGCCCGCAGTAAACACAAACTCAGTGCTACTGTGTGCCGCGCTCCGCTTTTAACCGAAACAAATTCAGCCGGAAGTTATCTGCGAGTTAGCAAGTTAACAGCTACATGAGCATGCGCCAAACCGTAACAGGGGTGCTAAGATACATAATCAGGCTCGTATTAACAAACTTGAGACAAGTATGAAATTATTGCAAAAATTAAAATTTTCAACAGAATGTAAAACGGATTCTTACATTCTTACAATTTTCATTTACAGAAAAATTACATACATCATATTTGCGTTACATAATCAATATTTTCATTTAAATCAAATCAATTTTAAAGTGGACATTGCAAATAAGGATTTCTTGTACATCCTGCACAAATTTGAAAGGGCTAACGTTATCTTTAGTGCCTTACTATTGGGTCACCAGTGAATACTCGTTAGATTTATAATTACATTAAAAAGTTATTTGAACATCATTCGGAAGCTGGCACTGGCTGGTGCTCCCGAAGGCGTGTACAATCTTTGTATACAATTAAGTTATGTGTTTGTATAAGCTAATGAAATGCAAGACGCACGTTATAACAAACTTCATGTCATACTGCTTCGCCAACACTTGGCACTTCATGTTATTTCTACATGGTGATGACTATACCATGTATATTTCACTTTACTACAAACTACTACATAATTTAATTTCGTTACTCGAACAACACCACTATTGATACTCCATTAAAATTAGTCTTGCGGCATGTACATTCTATGTTAATAGGAATCAAATTATATTTCATTTTTCGATTTGAACAGGATACATTTTCAATATTCCTCAACAAAAAGTTTAAAAATGAAATTTATAAAACAAACTCGGAAATATTCGAGTATTAAAGGCGTTTCTAACTTTATTTATCTAATAGGAATTAATATAACTTCATATTTCTCGTTGTTATTTTAAAGTTACTTTCGCCGAAAGCTGCTTCAAGTTATTTTATAAATACAACCGTAAATGTTTAATTAACTACGAATTTAACTGTATTCGCAAATAATTTCACTTAACAGAATTGTTATAATTTAATTTTAAACTTGCTGAGAAACATAATTAAATCATTTGCTTTGAATCATCTTCTTCAAGTGCAAAATCAAGCGGAATTCGTATAATATCTTTAGTAATCAAAACTAATAATCAATAATTTGTGGTATAATTAAAGTTTTAATTTCATATCGTATTACAATAATTTATTATTTCGTAAGACCCCTAATATATAGACATAATTGTAAGAGTAAGCAGAGATTAAAGTGGGAGTTAAAATTTAAAATAAATTCTTAAGACCCTCTTGCAGTAACGTTAGTAAGGAAAGCACTCACCAGATGTCAGACTGCCAAGCGTAACGCAAACGGCAGCGAACACTTCAACCCGCATGGCCTTCGGATTGGTTCACGGCCAGTTAATCTGAAACAAAACAAAACTTCAATTACTAGCTGTACTTCTTATCATTTCCCAAACACAAAACGAAAAGTTAGCGCATAAGTTTGCTTGCAATTCGATAAGAAAAGCTTGATACAGTGCTGTTATAAATTCAATTTACTCATAAGTCGGAGTATATTAGAGTTTGTGGCTTGAATGTTATTAGTTAGGTTCCGTGTATGAGGCCACCACTATATAACCAGTGTAATTAAAATAGGGCTTCGTATGACGTTACTTAATGAGCGAAACACTCTAGATGAAGACAATGTAATGCAGCCATAATGTGAATAACCTTCTTGTGTGTATGTACCATAGTAGTTGGAGCCATCGTAAAGTTCTATTTTATTATAAGTCAGTACATAAAGATGCACATTGTTGTTATTTTGTTTATTTCTTCATTGCACACTTAAACAGACCTCCGAGGATTTTGATTTAAAGACTTCAGGGAGTTGAACTGACATAATACCAAATCCCCTTTAACTTTCTTATACGAAATACACTATTTATACATATATTCCCATCAAATAGGGTGGCAGGAAACCCTTTATATTCCTTACTGTCTTAAGAATCTTTCACCTTTCAACTCTATGCCTAGAAACTTTTGTATCATTAAAATTCATCTCTATTCCGCTTGCTCACAACTATTTACTTTCTTGTTAAAATATACCTTTTAACTTTGAATCGAGTTTGACTATTTTGCTTTGAGAAGGTTCAAAGCTTTTATTTATTAGCGGTATCAAAATCAGTGTCTTTGTATCACCACAATGTTCATATATGATTCCCTATGGTTCATATGACGTAATTAAATTATGCACTTAGAAGCTATTGGAATCCCGAATTATCGCGAACTAAGTTGGCCCAATGGGATAAGTAGGTCGGACGATAGACGAACTTGGTTTACCAGTTAATTGACATATTACTAAAGTGGTTAGTAGTTTAGTTCGTCTACACTTTTTTACTGGTGCCGACACATCAACGCAATCGATCTAAATGTAACCGTTATATTAGTTAAGTTTTTGCGGGATTAGCGGCAAATACTTGTTGCCAAAAAAGTTTTCACGGTAACGAGGGAGATTTTCATGACACATAAATGTCATCGGAATCTCGTCGCATTTCGATTTTCTTTCGCAAGGCAGTTTTACTGTTTTTTCGTAATTTCCTCTCACATGTCTACCGACTTGATAGGAATTGTGTAATCGAAAGCGATAAAACGTAATCAGTATTAAAGAAAATATACTCTAACCGGATTACAAGTTTCATCGAGATCTAATTCTAATTTTATATAATTGAGTTCAAATTAAAATTTGGAACTAACCAAATAGATTCTGGATAAGAAAACTCATTCTAGAATTTATAGTAAATACACAGATCATTTTGTTTTAAAAATGTTTTTAAAAACTTAGGTATGCATGTATATGTATAAAGTTTCGAAAAAATGCATATGTTTTTAGTAATAATAAACATGCATAAACTTGGAACAACACCTGTTTCTTGTTTCGATTATCCTAATAATATATATTTATCGTTGTACTTCTTCTTTTTGCAAGTCGTTCTTTGGTAAAAGTTTCGTCGAAACTAATATGCTGCTAACAACTCAATCTAGAACTTTATGAAAGCAGTGAAACTCGTTATTAACTTACCTTTATAGGTAGATAGCTCCTCATACAAAATTTTACTAAAAGTTAACATTTCAATCTGAAATACCCGACGAATTATTATTACATTTATAGGAAGAAATTGTTTTTGTTTACAAACAACATTTGTTTCAGTAATCTAATCTTTTCACAGTAATAATAGGAAAGTTTTGCACGTTTAGTCGTAATTGACATCAGTGATTTCATTTATCACTGTTCCATAATTTAATAATTTACAACTCATCTAAATTTATATTAAATGTAGAACGCACACACACACACACACACACACATACATTTACCCACATACAGCATACTTAGACAAACACACACACACACATAACACACACAACTCACACGCACACACACACACACACACACACAAACACACACACTCACATACACACACACATATATATATATATATATACACACACATATATATACACACACACACACTCACACACACACACTCACACACTCACACACACTCACACACACACTCACACACACACTCACACACATACACACACACACACACAGAGAGAGAGAGACGTATACATAAACATACACACACACACACATACACACACACAGATAGGTAAAAAGAGTCAGACTTAATTCAGGGTAGATTATAAGGTATATATCCGTTACAATCTCGAGATCAAATTTTTTTTATGATTAGAAAGTAATAATAGAAACAGATCAACAACATGTTGTATACTTGCATAATTCCCAAAACAACTGTCGGCTTTGGAACCAAACGTCGCACGCATCCAATAATAGTAACGAGAAAGGGATATAAGAAATTCGTAACTGAAACTCAGAGGAAAGGTTTCCAATTCGATGCAGTCCTTCCGCCAAGTCAACATCATCAAACAGAATTAAATTCTAAACGTTTAAAATCCGAGTTTCTCCCAAATATACAAGACGTATCTCACCCATAAGCAAATAAACGTACATTATTATGTGTGACATACAAGAAATTGCAAACAACATTATACGCGCGTAAAGTCAACGTGCGAGTATTACGAATGCAATTCAGGCATGCGTATTACCTAGAAAGACGAATGGTATTGACACACATATACACATTGTCACATATTTTAATTGTGACTCTCCACGTTGATTAAAATTACTTCCTACTGTAACGACAAGAAGATCGTCGCGCGCGAGTTCTAAAACTGAAAAACGAAAAACAATAGAATGGTGCTGCCTCAAAGGACTTTTCGGTTTAATTAAAACATGCTTTCACCACCTATGCTTTAATTTAGGACACAATTCTTGCGAGATTTACAATTTGTCTACGCTTTTCTTTGTAACAAAAATTCACGCTGAATATTCATGTTATAGTTGTAATTACGAACGTAAATGTGAAAAGGAATATTTGAATGCAAGTGTAGTTATAGTTGTAAAAGTAACTGTTTCATTAAAGTTAAATATTTAAAAACTTGAAAAGCACAAGTAAAAGAATTTCTAATGAGTGGCTCAAAGGTAGTAAGCGTAGCTAGGGGAATGAACTACAATTGCTAGACACTATGAGTTAATTATACATAAGGAATTACTGGGTAAAGAGTGCCGTAAATCGCCCTAAAGGTGTCCCTGCTGATTGCTAAGAGTTACCCACAATACACACCTGCGTTCAATGAACGCTACACAACACAAACCGGCCAGAAGTTTGAAGCAATTGAATTATAAAATAGTGTATGCACATTCATACGGCCCACCGGTACAGAAATTTCATTTTGATAATTAAGGTAATATAATTAGCTAATGTACTCATTAACGTATACATGGATGCATGCTGCTTTTATAATTTACAATATTCTGAATGCGCCAACGAATGATATACAAATCTAAATACGTTTTCCAACGAAAAATTAAAATAGGGTGAAAAATGGAAATTCAGGATTTTTTTTTATTTCATAACATTTAAAATGAGTTATACCAAATTAAATCATATTTTTATTATTTCACAACTTATAATATTTGACTAACCTTTGAAACACTTTTTCACTAAATATATTACATAGATTAAATGTCAAATTACAAATTATTTGAGTCTATTTTGTTTTTCTGTTAAACAATTGACGAGCTCAGTTGATACGATTTATGTAAAAGTAAATAAAATAACAAATATTAATTAACCATTTTTTGGTAACCGGTACCTTTTTTGAAAAAAAAAAAAATTGTACGATATATTAGTAATTTTAAATTTGTTAATTACTATTTTTGCTGCACACAAATTATATATTCCAATAGATTATAAAAACCCTAATTAAACGATTTAAAAACATGTGTTGATTAGCATTTAAATCCTCATTCATGCATACGTTACTATCGTCCAATTGCAATTGGAGCAGATTTTTTTTATCAGTATTTTCAAATTACGTTAATTAAATTTGTACGTGTTTTTCAAGCCTTTGAATCAAACGAACGATCCTACGTAATTGGCAACGTATTTTTTGCTGCTCTATTTATCAGAATGATAATTAAACTGAAATATGCTCAATCATCTTACATTCTTCTACGAGAAGCTACTGAACCGTTCATTACTAATACTAATAATAATATACCCGTCATTATTCATAACGTAACTCAATTACAATTGTCATGTCATAATTATAAGCCTCCATAAATTTTATTATATATTACTGAACATTGTCGTCTTCGTCTTACAAAATGACGGATGTTAAGGTTCCACCCATGTTCGCTTAGCAATCATTTTATGATTTGGACATCATTGAACACAATGGCTTGGGCCCTAAATCCCTGGCCAATTTAACACTATCGTCGACGAAGCGTGGCTAACTTTACGCGTATTAGTTTAAATGTTTGATTTTATGAATATTAATTCAATTACAAACATAATTTTAATATTACTTTCTTATACGAAATACTAAGTAAGAATTGTAATCATGAAAAAAATTTGATCACGAGATTTTAACAGATATGTACCTTTTAACCTTCCTTGAATCGAGTTTAACTATTTTCGGAATAACGTATATTCTCTCTCTCTCTCTTGGTGTATGGGAAAATTATATTGTAGTTTGTTTCGCAAATTGAGAATTAATTTCGAGAATGATACATGACAAACATATAAGCTCTTAGTATACATTATTAAGGTTGATTTAATTAAAATATTCAAAAACCACTCCATATATATATAAGTGACCAAGCCTACAAGGTATTTGCAAAAGCCAAGGATCTGAGTGTGACGTCAAAGGGAATCCTTCTATATCCTACTCCTGTTTTGAACACGTTAGACCATTTCTGTCTGGTATCGTTGCTGATCCCTTTACCGGTCCGAAACGACGTAACGCCAGAACCGCTTCATGTTGTAACCGGTTCGGATTCAATGCAGAGACAAATGCACACTGACGTACCTGAACCGTTTCGAAACTAAGGACACCATTCTAAGCTGTATCTGTTTCCCTATTTCGGGGGATACGTGCGAGTCTATGTGGTCACAATAAAATGATAGTAGATTAGTGACTGTTTTGTATGGTTCAATTGAGTTGCACTGAAGATTTACCGAAATTTGTTTATACCTATTAACTTTGCTTTTGTAGAGAATAAATTACATAATAGTTTTTCACTTATGGTATAAAAACTCATCAGAAATAATAATAATACAAGGAAAGTTTCTAGACATAACATAATTCAAGTTTAGGATTAACTGTATGAGATTTTCATTTGTAATATGTAACTCAAATTTAATTTGAGAAAAAAAGGTAATTGCTCTTCCGAAACCTTTCAAAGAAAGTTCAGAATAATTTATATCTTTCCGCCCAGTTCCCCTCCTTTATCCAATTGAAGTGGAAAGTTTGTTATTCAATTGATTTTAAACAAAAATAGTGTAAAAATACCACTTAAATCTCAATATTGAACTAGGAATATTCTACTATGAATTCATTTCCGTTTATCAATAATTTCAATTGTTAGTTTACAGTTAGAAGCAAAATTCAAACTGTGTTTAGATTAACCATGCAAGTGGTATCTAAAGATACAAGCAATATATGTATCTTATAGAATGTTTGCTATTTTGTGTTCCATCAGTGAGACATATCAATTTTGAAAACGTCAGCATCGCATTTGCTACAAGTGTGTGCGTTTGCTAGCTTCTGTAACTGGCGTTTGATGTGTCTGTCGGAAAACGAACCGCGAGAAATGGTTAAGTTCGGCAGACACCAACACGTTCTGTCAAAATGACAATCGTAAAACAACCCAACTGGTCCGTCAATATTTTTTATTTTCTTTTTCGTAATTTTGTCGATTGTCTTTTTTTTTTGTTATTTCATCAACAAAAGAATAATATTCTGCACACGTCAAACTTAGGTATTCGCAACGGTAGCTGTTTTATGTCAATGTCGATAAAAGTTGTTTTTTTATTTATTATTAGGTTGCATTTGAGTTGGGTAGAGCTTATTACGATTGAAAGTTGAATCAAATAATAATATAAATCTCTTTTTAAACTTTCATAAAATTTCATACAAATTGATATTGACAAATGTATATAAACTGAAATAATTTTATATTATTAGTAGAAATTTTATATTTCAAAGAGTTATAAAAAGGGTCACACGCATGTCGGTTGATTTCAACGATAAAAAATATGTAATGCCTTAAAATTTATTTTAAATTGATAAAGTAATGCATATATGCAAAAAAATTAATATATAATTTACGATATTAAATGTAAAGTATAGAATGAAATCATTACTTTTGCAGATATTTTAAATAAAGACTTATGAAAATGGCCACAAATTGTCAGACATTTAAAATTTATGCAAAATGTTGACATTATGTTGCGTAAACAAACATGAAATATTCACATCATTTAAAAAAAAAACAAAACAGAGCGACCGCTTTAAAAATGTATATATTAACACTTTACCTGGAATTCATGCCCCTGGTGGTGTTTTCGTGTATTTAAAGGTCGCTAAATGAGATACATTATACACCATATAATAACACTTGTAGACTCTTGAGACTATCTCCACGATGTTAATATATGCGTACATGTTTTCATGTATTTAAAATACGAACATTTACATGTATGTATATATTTGTATATGTATATATATGTATGTATATGTATATATGAATGTATATGTATGTATATTTATTTATATGTATGGTATATATGAATGTATATGTATATATATTTATTTATATGAATGGTATATATGGTGTATGTATGTACATATATGTATGAATGTATATGTATATGTTTCAGTTATGTTTAAAAAATAATAAAATTGCCAAAGAAATATTTACCATATATCTTATTTTGAAAGATATCAGAATAACCATCTCACTTTATATTCAAGAAAATTTGTTTGACACTCTCATTTCAAATAGTATACATATACCAACCAAGATTTCTTCTTATTCTTCTTATTTCCTTGTTACATGCCCGGACAATACAGACTTCGTTGAGTTTATTCGGAAAGTAATCCCGACTAGACTCGATGCCATTTTCACAAATAGTGAGTGTCAGCTACATGTTCTATAACATTGTATTACATCTTGTAAAGTTATTGTATATCTACAGCGATATGATCAAGCTATTCTTCGCATGTCATACACAATTCTATTCAAACTAATCGCACATGTTATTCAATATATTCTCAAAGCTTACCATAAATTGCAAAATACATAAAACAATAACAAAAATAATAAATAAAATCCCCATACCATCCTCAAATGTTATATACCGAATACACAGTATTTTGGTCACAGCCATTTATCTCGGTTACTGTGCATATACATATTTAAGTTTTCGTGGTTTAATGTCGAATTCAGTTATGTATGCACGAAAATATAATTTCATGGTACTGTTACCCATACGTTACTTCGTATATTCGATGCGGAACTGAGATACAGGTAACATCAGCTGTTCCAGACAGCATGAACAAGTGAGTGCGTGAGCGCGTGAATTTTCTTTCACGCTCGCGTAGGCGGGACCAAGGAACGTAGAAAATAAAGAACCCTACGACAATTACTTTGCATTCTCTCGCCCTGTGTTCACGTTATAACGCATGAGGAGCACATAAATTTCGCCGTGGATTCGCCGTGTCAGTAGCACAAACAGACTACGGGGATCGTTATAATTTGTGGCCGTTGTGGGCACACGTTTGGACTACGTGTACTAATGGAAACACACGTGAAATTAAAACCGAATGTGGCCGACTTAGGGCCGTATGTATACGATGTACAAACACAAAGGCGGGATGTGGAAAGCAGTTGGGGTATTTGTGGACGTAGGATAAACTGTAGTGCTATATATTATATGGGAAAGCTGTGCTTTATATGTTTGGGGGACAACGTCACGTACGCGTGCGTAAGATTTGTGTTGGAAAAGTAGGTGAAAAACGGAGAGTGCACATAATTCATGTGCGTTGATTCATGGATTGCGTGTTTCTCTTCGTTGATATACGTATATGATTTAAATTAGTTTTTATTGATTTGATATCAGATTCACTTTCATATATTTGCTGTATTGTAAAAATATTATAAAAAATTAAAATAAATACTCACGAAACTAATTCAATATGCAATCCAGTTTCACAGCGTCTGACAGTAAAAATATCCAATCTATAAACAAATAAATACGATTAGAATCTTTCTAAAATTATATATAGGGATAACATCTTAAGGCAACGTTTTCATGAAAGTAAGGTCGATTTCATAATTGAATAATAAAGAGCACAATAATTTATCACTGTATTTGACCTTACAAAAAATCACTCATGTATTTATTAGCTTATACAATGAGATAGATCCTTTCATTTCTATGAAAAATTAAAATTATAAAACCAAGGAAATCTAATATTTCTATAGTATTAAATAATAAACTCGAAATAAAATTTATCGAAAATTATAATCAACCATAACATTTATTTCATTATAATATATAATATAATCTATACAATAGAGTTGCTATGATATTGTTTAAAAGTTCTGTAAGACAAAATAAGTAGAGTTGCAATTTTGTTTCAAACAAAAGCTAGTTTAAATTTAAGTCTTCTTCAAGTTTATGAAATATTACCGGTATAAAATCGATCAAGTATTATTAATTCATAGAATGACAATTTAGATTCTCAGAATACTTACACTTGAGACGATAAATATTTATTGAATCTGTGAAAGGAATTTCAGAATTCACAGACTGAGAAATATTGCAATGTACATGCCTGAAACTATTTTTAGCACTCATCTTAATATATCTTATAACATCATGCTTATTACCATCATTGGGGTGGCTAAAACCCTTTAATTTTTTCCCATCTTGCCAATCTTTCACCATTCAACTCAATCCTTACATACTACTTTCACTTCATTCAATTCTGCATTCATTCTGCTTGCTGATAATTTTTCTTTCACGCTTATTTAAAAGACGGCCTCCTATTCTCATCAAAAAGTTTGTTGACATATTTAGTACAAAAAGCACATATATGATCGTAAAATTATTAAGATAGAACATTAAAAGATTCTCTTCACCAGAATTATAAATTTAAAAAATATCCAACCATAAACACTTTAGCTAAATATCCGCAATGGCCTACACTAAACTTTCTTATACGAATTTAATTTATAAATATATACACATACTAAAAATAATAAGAAATAATTCACAGGAGGTCAAAATATATATTTTCTTTCAAATCTCGAGATCAATTTTGTTCATGATAAGAATACTTATTAGTTCGTATAAAAGTAAAAATTGAAAATTATAAAGATATTCAATCTAAAACGAAATAAAAATATAAACGTAAATGCAAAGGCAAATAAAAAATGCAATCGATATATTGGATAATGGTTAGGTCGTTCGTATTGCAGTGCCAACCTCGACGAGATATTGAAACAGCGATTGAGGGAAAATCCATTAATATTTTATTACGACTTGTGCCCCCATCTAAATGACTCCTCAGACGTGTATAAATCTGTTTGATGAACACGTTCGCAAAGATGAAATTCGAAAAAGAAAACTACACAGAGACGGAGATAAAATGGGAAAAAATCTATATATATATATTTAATGGTAGAATGAACGACAGTTTTAAATTTTGAGAAAATTGTCAAGTTATATCTTGAGAAATAAATTGCAAGTTGTAACGTTCTACGTATGGCAATGATTGGACTGTAATTAGATTCTTTCAAGTTCCACACGTTATATTTATTACTCCTTCGTAAATAAGTTCCATTCCCTCAAAGAGAAAGAAGTACTGACAACTGTAAGATACCTCTTGTAAATAAGAAACCTATCAATACGAAGGATGTAGCCTCGCAATGTTATGAATTTAATTGGAAAATATATCAAACATATTCAGCTTAAGGTTCAACACACTCGTTAATTTTAGCAACAAAGTAGCATGGCAGAATAATTGAAACTGAAATAAAATTAACAAATTTACGCTGAGAATTTATATCAACAAATGAGTTTCGTGAGTAATTTAATTATGTCGAACAACGTTGAAAATGTACGACCACACATGGAAATTGAATTTGGGACCTTTTCGCCACAATTGGTTGAGTAATTCCAACGGACTGTGAACTAGACTAACCCTATTATTGAACGAATTAACAAATAATTTATGAGCTTTTGTTATTAAAATTAAATGGTTCATTTGTAAAAATGTATATAAAAAACAAATAGAACGAACGTTTTACGTGCGCAAAAATAAATATAACGCGAAAAAAATCATGTGTATGTTAATGTTACAATACTGAAATTATTTAACTCCATTAACACGTTACGCACTGTATAAATGCATATTCAAATGTCAACGCAATAAAAGTATGAAACATTTGATTACTATAGACGAATTTAGTTATAGATTCATCAACTGATAAGCGAGCAAATTTAAATAAACCTATATTTCATATTGCGTATAAATATTGTGTTTATAAACAAATATTCATTAGTTTTCAAAATGAAAAACTAAATTTGATATTTATTATTTTTAAATAAGAAATGTTTTGTATATTATTACATACAGAATATTTTATCCAATTGAACACTAATGCGATGTGTTCCCTATAAAATCATTTACAATATAATTATTCTTTTCCGATTATACAATATAAAATAAAGTATAAATTTGGGGTGTAGGTACTTAAAATATGATTTAAAAACTTTTCTAAAAAATACTATAACTGCATTAATGTATATTACAAACTTATAATTCTATAAAAAACTTTAAACCTGTGAATCCTTTTTAAATTCACGAAAAGGCGTACACCTTCACCTCATTTTATTGTTTGGGAACACTTGCACGTGGAAAAGTAAGCAATGAAGTTGGGCAACTGTGTATAAGCCCACGAGGCAAGCAAACGCCGGCTCGCCGACACTTTAGAAACAAAAGACCAAAAGACCCCAAGCATCACCTGAAGCCGACATCAGTGGCGATAGCGGCGACGGTGGACATATTGCAGGATTGCTTGGAAAAACCCTACAGAAGCGGACGTTAAGGACAGGGTGGAGGTTGGGGAAAATGCGGTATGTGTCCGGGATTTGTGCCATCACCCGTTACCGGAAAAGAATCTAACACACACATAAAATCTGGGGTTGTGTGAGTTTGGTTTAAAATAAAAAAAAAAGGCTCCAAGTGAAATAAAAGGTTTCATGGTATTATTATTTTATTACCTACGTTTCCTGGATTTAAAGTTTTTGTTGATTTATGGACAATGTAGAACATATTTTTCATGATATATGTTTTATTTTATTGTCTTGCATTTTACTTTCAATGCATGGCCTATGAAATTATTGTACTAGTTAATACTTATCGAAAATTATAAAACCATTTTAATAGTTATGAATTACAACGGGAATTATAATAGTGACCTTTAACATCAATTTCAACGTTCGACTTGTTCTAGTTTAGATTACAGTAAATGTAATAGTTTGAGTATGTCAGAAAGGTAAGCATATTTTTGCTGATCGCTGACATTTCATAAAGTGTTGTATTGTCTGTTTCCATCGTGATATATTTAACAAACAACTTAACCTGCGTGAGAAACCAACATTATTTTCACTTTACTAAAGTGTTCTTCAAGAAACAATAACAGCTCATGTACTCAAGAAATTGTGTTGAAAGAACTACATCGACTAGAAATGTTACGTTGTCTGGCAATCTAAAAGTTTGCAAAACTGTTTTCAATAAAAATAAATATCTAACGCAATAATTCAGATGATTTTATTCTCAAAGATGCAAATTACAATTTGTTTCTCCCCTGATAAAATATTTGCTCCTCATAACTCAAAGCAATATTCCTTTGAAAATAGTTTGCCAAGTTCAAATTTCAAAGTTATGCGAAACCACGGATAGTTTCCAGGAAATTTTAGATGAGAAGTATCATTTTAAAATGATCAAACGCAATATATATGCGAATATACTCTCAATGTATATATTCCGATGTCCCCGTGAAAATGCGTTAGAGATATGTTAACTTTCAAAGAATATTTCCCCATTCAGAAAAGTTTCGTAAAACTTGATTTTAAAAGTACATACTTTTCGTATATCTTGATGCAAGATGGAAGATGACGATTTTTTTATCATAAAACAAAAGTACCTTTGTGCAATACCAAGTTTTGTAAATATATATATAACGCAAGTTTTTAAATATAAAGACTAACTTCAACGTTCAACTGAAGTGAATTTTTTAGTAATGTAAAAATAACTGAATGTTCCTAATCTTCAATTAATAGCAGCCACATCTTCAGTGGTAGCTGTTGAAAATGATAACATTACAAATGTGAGTCAAGGATTAGAATCACTGAAAAAACGAAGTCAATTTTTCAAAAGAAACATCTCCGAAAATATAATCTCAGATGTACTATATGCGGGAAAAGTAAGCAGATGTAATGCAGAAGAACGAATGTAAAATGTAGGTGGTCATAAATCTGCAGATAGTCAAATTTCCATTCGCAACTCTACTGTGCGCTATCTGCACCAACTGTGTCTATTCATCACGGGTTCTTTCTTGAGGAACAAGAAAAAAGAATAAATGAATTCACCTCTTCCTGCGTTATTCTCTCTCCTACGTACATTTATTCTGCCACTTTTATATTTTGTATACTTCACCAGGTTTCCCGGATGCACTAGATATAATGTAATAGTACACTGACATATATTCGTCAACCCCTCAACCATTTACCACATTTTGTGATTAAAATTGTTTTTCCTCTTGCTTTTTTATTCGCTACATTTGATAAAACATCCAATTGAAAATTGATTCATTGCGTGTATGAAACTTTAGAAACATCGCGTGCCTACTATTAAAGCGTGTATCAACATTTATATATTTCCCTGTTAACATTACAAAAAGTGTCCCATAACTTAAATACTATTCGCGATATAATATTTACAAGTCTATCCGATTAGGACATTTTTACTTTCTTATACGCAGTATAAGTATTGTAATCATGAAAAATTTCGATCTCGAGATTTTAACGGAAATATACGTTTTGACCTTCCCTGAATTGATTCCAACTATTTTTGGAATGACGTCCGTCAAAGCGAAAGTGCCTGTTTACTCTAGTCATTTTTTGCAGTTTCTGCAATTACTCAAAAATGGTTAGAGTTACAGAAAAATTGTATGAACAAAAATTAAAGGTATTTATATTTAGCACAACTTTTGTTCGATTTTTTTTTCCAAAAAGGATACTGGTTTCAAATAAATTTCTGCTTATTATATATATTTTTATATACATCGTATCATCTGTGCTTGTCAATTGTTTTACAAAATAGACTTAAATAATTTGAATTTTGACATTTAATATTTATTCAAAGAAATATATTTAGTGTAAAAACAATCTAAAGGTTAGAACAAATATTATAAATTAGATAAATAATGAAATTACGGTATGGTTTAACCTAAATGCGTATAAGAAAGTTCGGTGCATGACACTGCAGATGTTTATTTTTGATGTAGGTACTATAATTTGTATTTCTTATAACAATTTGAAATAAAAATCTAAATATCAAATTTTCAAAAAAAATCAAATTGACTACCAGAAAACATGAATTTTATTTTAATTAATTTTAAATCCAGGTTACAATTAATAACGCGTTACTTGTTTTCCAAAAATAACAAGGATAATAAATGTTTTATAAATATTTATTAAGCTACCCGATTGAAACGTTTGCCATTCATATACGGTATAGGTGTAAGGTTACGTATTTATATATAATTTCTATGTTGACATCCATGATTTATAACACGGAATACGAGTATTAAGTAAATAATAACAGCATTGGTATGTTGTATTATCAACAAATAAACGCAATCACAATTTAATAAAAGCACGTGTTAATATCGTAAATAAATACGAATTAAATTGCCAGAGAGATTATCAACAGCAAAACTTCAAATTAAAAGTAAAAAAAAAGTTTTACTACGAAAGGAATCATCTATATAACATATTTGTTTAGGCACACCTTTTAATTTTAGTATTTAATTGCTCAACTTAACAATATTTCGTAAATAGTTCATTTTTTGCAATACTATTACAAGTTATTTTTGTATATTTAATATTGCCGCACCCTTTCATATTAAAATGATCTTGACACAAACAGGTGAGATGGTAATAACAATAGGTGAGTTAATGTCAAGGTGCCCTTGCCGTGATTATATCATGGTAGCCTAGATCTTATTACTTCATTAAGTCACTTCTATTGTCAACATTCCATCACGACGAAATTACTCCAACAATCATGCGGATACAACTTAGTGCCAGCGTGCAATCTACTAAATTGACAAACAAAACTGCAGTTATAAATAGAGCTTCAAACATTTTTAAGTGAAGTATGTAAGAGCATCCAGTTGAGTGGCTAAAATAGGTATAAATCATTTTGTATCATAATCTAAACAGCTCGGAGAATAGAATGATAGAATACACAGTATTTATAGTATATTTTATTAAAAAATAAATAAAAAGATCAATGGAACGTTCTCCAAAATAAACGATCCAATTATTATTTTTTCATTGGGAATCATTTTTTGTGTTCGCACAAAAGAAAACAACTTCCGTATGAATGAAAATACAACACAACCAATAACACAGATATATTTCATATACAGAATCAAAATTCAATAGCTTTGACCTCGGGATCAGAGCTTTTTTCTGGGTGAATGTTCCAAAGAGTGCATATATCAGATATGTATTTTATTGTTCTGCTTTGACAGTGAATAAATTGAATTTTATTAAATGCTGCAAACGTCGCTTTTTATATACTCTCTTAAAATAAGTTGCAAAATCGTCAAAGAATTTCTTTAACTTTTTTTTTCATGCTCTGTGATATATATGTAATTTTATGTCAAATAAATTCAATTTCGTCTATTTATTTGTAAAATCGATGATACATTCACCCGAGGCAAAACAGTTCAAGTACATACTATAGAGTATTCTGTACACACTCAATTTAAGTTTTCTGCAAACTTGAAAAGACAGTCACAGTATGCTCATATTTACCTTGTGTGTTCATTTACAGACATTATGTATATAAATTTACTTAATCATTAACTTCTTATTTGCGATCAATAACAGAATTTCAAAAATATCAATAATGATTTTCTCAACTAAATATTATTCCCTAAATAATGTTAGCAAGATATACTTTATGGTATCAAAACAATGTTTTAATTATGCGGATTCGTTCATACAAAATTCACGTTATTATAATGAAACACATAAATGTAGCATTTAAAATGTGACATTTTGACCCTTTTAATTCAAAATATTTATTTCATGGTGCATACTTGAAAATTGTTGAAATTTATTTTAGGTTTATTCCACAAATATTAATACCAATAATCTCTAATAAGACCATTGTTGCTGAACATACATTAGGTTTGATTACAAACACCACAGTTAATATATATTCTGTGAGTCAGTTTTAGACAGCTCCAGGCCGTAATCTCTTAGGGGCCATTTCATGTTTCAATGACCCTATAAATTTGTTTTTGTTGGACACCTTATTTTGTACAACACGATTTTTCGATAAAAGAATCTGGTTGCACGCTACCCTCATAAAATAGGAGAACTTTATTTCAACCAATCCTCTAAAAACTTATATTCTACCTATGTTTCAGTAAATAAAACATTTATTATCTATTTATATTAGCTACTAAAATATGTTGACCTATTAATCATAATCAAGTCAAAATTATAAAAATTTATTTAAATAAATACAAAATGTACTAAAATATTTTGCATGTACACTATATTGTATGTGCTATAAATTTAAAAATAAAAATAAACCACTTATGTCAATAAATACACCTGCAATGGACATTAATCTCCAAATTGACACTCAATGAATTATTAACTATAAATAATTCGATATAATATATGAAATTATAAATAGAATAGAAGTTGCTTTAAAATAATTTGTAATTTAACAATTAACTTCTATTTAGTTCGTAACGTAAATAAAATAAAAATAATCGCTAAATTAAACCTTTACGTTAGCCAAAAAATACAACACGAATGTGATTAGAATAACGTTCATTATTTTGTTCGACCGGCGTTGAATCAAACTGAGTTCCTGATTAAAAAGAATAAAAGATGTCCAGAGTGTATGTTTGATTCCCCGCAAGCGATCATTAGCAACAAGAGACGCCAAGCTTGAAACAAAATCGTTAGTCGTTACACTGATCACATGGATCTGTTTTTCGTACTGCCTGTCTATTTTTCTAAACCATTAGTTTGTATTTAATTTAACAGGAAACCAAATGTATCTAAGAATCTAAAGTTGCTTAATTCTTCTTATTCTCTAATTAATTATACATCGAAAAAGTTTACACCAAATATTAAATAAAACATTAAATAATCACATTCAAAGACTTAATTTCGGCATATTTATCTGGTAAATTAGATTTGATAAAAACTTCGAGCTGTAAAAATTAAAACTGTAATAACATCTTCTAGAAAAGATTTAATTGTAGCGGAATAGAAAACGGGCAAATAAAAATGCCGTAATTTATAAAGGTTATTCATCTTTCGCAAAAGTGGTTTTTTTTTTATAAATGGCGCAACAGCTTGAAACGAAAAAATAAATTAATTTAAACCACTTACAAGTTTTCAAAGTTGTTAAAATGGAAGAAGTAATGTAGAAACTATGAACAAGTTTAAGTAAAAAAGCAACAAAATTAAATTCGGGAATTTAATAATTGATGAGCTTTACACAACGCAATTGAAATATAACTCGAAATCTTCGGTGGAAGGGAGCGTTTTTCAAACTTATTTAGTTAATTATTACAATTTGTATGATGGAAGCAAGTTAAATTGTTTCAGGGTAAATCAAGTCAAGAACTTATTAAATTTGCTGAGGTTAACGTTTACATACAGTTATTGATGCTAGAAGTTTCCAACTTTTGGAAAACTCCAAGAACAATATTAATTACACCATTAATTTTTAAGCGTAAATTTTAATGAGATGTATTTAAAAAGGCGAATTTAATATCCCAACTTTTAAGCCTACCACTTTGGCTATATGAAAAAAAAAAGTTCGTGTAGTTCAACAATTTTTCACGAAGATTACTTATAACACCCCGTTAATAAGCTTGTACAAAGAATTTTCTAACTCGATAAGCATTTTAAGAATTCTTTAAAAAAAAAATGCTTTTTATATCTAATTTACATAAAAATATCTGACTAAACGTAAGTTGTTTGCAATTTATATTTTCTCATAAGCACGGATCAATATTTTTGTTATTCACATATTTCTAATTTTCGTAAAACAATTTTCTATTTTAAACGAATAACATGAGATGGATTCCACTCAAAGTTAATCAAATTTAAAAACGAATTTAAATCATTTCGAATTGGAGAACATGAATGAATAATAACTACGTTACTATAGTAAATTGTTTATTTTGATATATACAATAGTAACAGTTATATGAGATCATATGTATCAATCAAGACTTTCACGAAACAATTTCACTTATTTTCTGTACGCTAGAGTTCACTTATGATATAATTATTTACCGCCAGGGTCCAACTACATTCGCTCTCAACGGAGCCAATGCCAAGGTCGAATGTTTGTGTGTGGAGTGCCGGGTTCGTTGCCCGTTCTCGCTTAACTACATCCGAAAGCCGCGTATATATAAACACATAGGAAATGAATGTACTTATAATATATTTATATGTAACATCAACAAATACAAATACATATATTAATTTTATTTGAAAATAATCCAAATTAAATATTATGCATAATATATTCTTAGAATTAATTTTGCATTTTCCTCATAAATATTAGTTTCACTTTTAATGTCTTTAGATGCGAAATTGCTAGATAAATTAACTGATGTAAGTACTTCGCTGGCCGGAAGTGTTATATGTATTCGTTACCTTATAAAAATTATTGCAATCATAATTATGATGCTTAATTCCTTTGTCAGATTATAATTATCTTTTTATAGTGTCTGTAATAATTAAACAAATTTGCCATTCTGTTAAATCAATTATCAGATTACTTATGGTGTTCTCTTCATCCTGTCCTCATCCACACGTTTCTATCTTATGACTAAAACAGTTGAAGAACGAGTTCTGCCTGTGAAGGTGAATGGACGAGAACTTGCAGGTCAGGGTGGACCTCCTCTTTGCAATTTATTTCTTATAATTTATATGTATAAAATATCTATATTTAATCTGTTTATGTTTAACGAATAAAATGTTCAGTTTCGTAATATAATGTTATTGATCCTCAATAAATCAATAATGAAAAGAATATAGATAGAATGTAAGTATCATATGCAATATAAAAATAATCATCCCTAAACAGACGTGCAGTTGGTATCGCATTTCTTATGGTATATATGAATTCGTATGATATGACTGATATTTGAAGTAGATTTGATTTGCAGAAAGATAGGGTGCAGTGCTCCATGAAATTATTGGCAATATTCCAAGGTTTGCCGAGCTAAAGTTCCTAAGGAAACCAGCGCTTGATGTGAGCTGCATTGAAACTAAAAGAAATAAAATTATAGACTGTAAAAACTATGATCCTTTTTGTCAAGTAGAGAAAAATTGTTCTTTGAAATTAACGAGCATAGTTTCTATTTCACTTAAGTTATTTTATGAAATAAAAGTACAAACAGTTTCAATTTGAATTAATTCTACTGCAATTTTTATACGAGTATAAGTCTTATATTTGCCGTTTTCTTTAAAACGAACTGTCAGTAATTAATTGATGATTCTATTTTATATGCAGTGCGATGATTAGTTTTGCAAATACTAACAAAAAATTTGTTTATGTATATTTGTCTTAGGATTTTCAATAAAAGTTAATTAAATTTAAATAAACTTTGTCAAGTATTGTAAACATGGAAATTCCTGATTAATATTCAAATTATTTTTTATTTAACTAACTGGTTTACATTATACGTATATTTAAAAAAATAAATAAATCGGGCATTCAACTTTTGTCTTAAAAAACGTTTCACAAAAAAATGTATCGACCAAAAAACACTTATTCTGGTCTATAATGAAAATTGAATTGTTTCCATAGCAACGCCAATGTCCACTAAAACAATATTGATCATGGAATTAATTATTTACATATGTCACGTGTATAAAGGCAATACATTATATTTTCTTCAACATATTTTGAATAGATTATCAAGTGTCAACAAAAAAAATATGTGTTGATATTCATCTCCATAATTGTATTATTTTACCACTTTTTGTGTTCTAATATAAACATGTTTTGTAACGTAAATTCGCGCTTGTTCTTTCCGCCAAATATTTAAATGCTTCGCTGATTTAGAAAACAAACAAAAAATTTGGCCAATATTCACTGATTTCACACGAATCATTTTGGTGAAGATAATGACGGCTTTTTATTAAAAATTGGTTAACCAACAAGGTTAATATTTAATTTTAAATAACCTTGAAGTTAACCGCTAAATTAAAATTAATATGTTAAATTTTATAAAATTGAATAAAAAATTGCAAATGAACAAAAATAAATGTATACAGCATATAGATTGTGCAAAGTGAGAATTACAATTCCTGGTTGTTTTTCCGCTTCTTGTTCAAATACAAATTTAATCATGATAGCAGGAATCTTGTTTGAAATGTATGAAATGCGTTGTAAATTATAATAAAAAATAAAAATATTATTATGTTTCCACATCACGACAAACCTTTGCTCTTGAATTGTTTACCTTGATATTAAAACAACATATATTATAAAAATCAAAACAGTATCATTATTCTTCAAGATGCTACCTGATACATGTAACCTTGGCAAAGGTCAAATTACATCCATATTTAATTAATTGTTAGCATATTATCGCCAATTATGGCCTTACTAATAATAATTAATATGCTGCTCAATTGGTACGTCAATATAATATCTTCATTTGCATACAAATCAAGCAAACGAAATTTAAAAAAAAACAAATTAAAAAGTATAGACTGAATATGCAAAGTTAAAACAATTCATATGCTAAATTTTTCTTCTTAATAAAATTTGAAAAAAAGCAATTTTATTTATTTTTGCTTTGTGATATATTAAAATAAATTATAAATAATTGTAAAAATGTGTGATAGATATTAGAATTATATGATTTTTTAAAAACTCACCAGTATTTTATTGGTCAGCGATACCAGGCTGTAGGGAACTCGTTCAGTTGTTATCTAAAAAATAAAACACATAAATATCAATTCTCAGTTCTCAGCAAAATGCAAAAGTTCATTTTCAGGAGTAGATACTACATGGATTATATCACATGTTTGCAGTTCTAAATAGCTTACTGTGATACCGCTATCCAGTTACATAAACTCGTTACAATTTTAAATGACGTTAAATCCGAACAAAATTGTCCATCATAAACGGTAATTTCATTTTCACTCAAATAAATACGAAATCACACCTCTTAACCACTAATATTTAAATATTGCTATAAAATAATAATAATATTATTTGCGTACGAGGTTTACAGAAGTATCAAATAATTAAAGTTCAAATATCAAATTTCGTTTTTGTTAAACCATATATTAGGTTATCATTTCATTAAAACTTTTACAATATAACGTATTCTCCATGAAATTGAGATTGTACTTAATTATAACTATATTATTCATAGCTTACAAAGCGCTATAACTTTTTATTTCTTTACGGAAGTTACTACGATACATATTTTATAAATTTGTAATTATTAAATGATTATTATTTATAAAATAACAAAATATATCATTAGACCAAATTTAATATGTATATCCAAAATTGTATCTACAATTTTTTATCCCTAATCGTATTATGTTATTATGCATAAAAGCATAATGCAATTTGGCTGTTCACCATAAAATCTTTCCTTTAACTTTTTCAAAATCAAGTAAATTCCTTACGTCAATCAATCATTTTTATTCCCCTTGGAATTGAGCGCTACGTCAAATGCTGTAAATTTCATTATTAAAATGATTGAATATCGAACAATGCCATAAACAGAATTATGTTGTTTTCGTTCCCTCGTCTCAAATACAAAACTAGAGGGACAAATTATAATGAACTGTAAGTGAATTTTGTGGCCTGTAGTACATTGAACTCAAATCGATTCCACCAATTTAATAACTTGTTATTTAAATTTTCTTTTTTTTTTCGTTACATTATTATAGTTATGACCATTTTTTTGTGTTGTAAACATTCAAACATATAATTTTTATTTCAGTTAATTTATTTTTATCTCAACGGTATTTTTAAAGGCTAAGTAATGGATAAATAAGAATTCTCCATTCCTGATTTACTTACTTTAAAAAAAAAATCATTTCTCCGTAATTTTTCCATCTGCAGGGTTCTTAAAATATTATATTACAAAGTAACTTACACATTAATGTTATGCGTAAAATAATAATTTCGGAGAAGTTATTAAATATTTTATGATTCAGCATTAAAGATCTACTTACTAACGAGATGATAGTATAAAATCTTCGCTCAAGATGCTGAATCGAGGAGAGGAGTAAACAGTGATTGCAGAAACCACCGAATTACATGGTAGGACCTGGTGTGCGTGTTTAAACACGCGGATTACGACCCTAATTGCAGAAAGCTCCACCCTGTCGGTCATAGGAATTGCTTTATTACCATCTAGCAGCTGCAATACCATCACCCAGTGTGCTTACAAACTGTGGTTTTACAAAGCGAACGAACGGTACTTGAAACAACTTTTTAAGATTTAGGAATATAGCTTGAGTTTCACCCTTAGTTTAGCATTTTTCTACCACGTTCCCCCATGATTGGTAGACCACATTATAGGACTTTTTCTGAGGGGAGAACACACTTGAGGCGTGGATAATTTCAACACGTAAAGTTTTTATTGAATCTAAGTGAAATGCGATATGAATACATTAGCTTTTTGTCATAAGAGTATCATTTGTTTGTGTTTGTGCAACTATAAAACCGGAATGAACGAGAAATAAAAAGTACCACATACTTGATGTATTCCACGATAATTTTTCTCATTATCTAGTTCCATCATTCACTTTCGCAGAACAAACATAAAAAAGGTAGGGAAAAAATGAAAATATGTATGTGGTCGTTAGCAAAGCATCATCAGCTCTGATAAACTTCATTAACCAACCACTAACGAACTCGCTTAGCCAAACAAAAACCCCATTTTTCTGTTATCGTCCTAACACGGCTATACCTCATTGCACAAAATCAGAAGTGGGGACGAGTTCTATTCGTAATGCACATTGCACTGACTGGCTTAACGAACGGAGGAGAAAGGGTTGATATTTGGTCGTAGAGCTAATTTTAAATTCAACACTGTGAAGAGTGTGGTTTGGTATCAGTTGATGGGTCTACTATTCCTGTTGGAAACTAACTCGAACACGCCAGGAAGTACAACGGGGCAGGATAACGAGCCTTTCATACGACCGGGAACCTCGCTCTGATAGTGCATGCGTTGGATGAATAATCCACTCAGTGACGTACTTGAAAGATTTATTTTCAATGAAGTGGTATTTAAACATTTCTTATTTCATTTAAAGATTAAACATTATTGTAAATTACACTGTATATTTAAATATTAATATAACATATTTAAATGAATGTGATGTAAATTCTGCTGATACGGAACGCATATTGAGATTATTCTCATATGTGTGGTTGTAGAGATGAGCGGATGAAACTCGATATTTTTCCAAATGTTTGAGAGGGTGATTGAGAAAACAGCTTTTCCAGTCACGCGCCTGCTGTTTCGACACATATATACGCATTTTCGGGCTGTCTATTTGTAAAGGGATGTTGATCTACAAGCCCAACGTTTATTTATATTTCTACCATATACTTGAATATTAATGGTGTTTATACATGAAGCATATTTATGTTCTACAATGATATACTTTTGTAGAAATGAAAATTTCATGGTATACAAATGTTATTATACACATGTTGCATGATTTGTATAAAGTATCTTTTGTTTCTCAGAATAGGTGGAATTTATTAAACATTGACTCTGAACAAATATTTCAATACTCTCGAACACGTGCACAATAATTTGAAAGCTATATCTTTCGGCAAATATATTTACAGGATTTGATATACATAGCAGGTCAACAAAAAAAAATTTTTTTGTACAAAAGCACAAATAATAAAAGTCTAATATAATAAAAGATATTCAGGTATTAGATAGGAAGTTAAAAACATTTGTGTCGAAAATATCCACAATGGCTTACACTAAACTATCTTATATGTATTTTATTCAGATAAGAAGATATTCAAACACATATTTACTTTCTTATACGCAGTATAAGTAAGTATTGTAATCATGAAAAATTTCGAACTCGAGATTTGAACGGAAATATACGTTTTGACCTTCCCTGAATCGATTCCGACTATTTTTGGAATGACGTCCGTCTGTGTGTGTGTGTGTGTGTGTGTGTGTGTGTGTATGAGCGCTCTACAGCCCAAACGGCTGAAGGGAAAATTATGATATTTTAAACTTAAGATTTGTATGTGCCTGGCACGAAAACCTCCTATTTTTGAAAACCATATTCCGACCGGAAGTGCATGTTTACCCTATTCATTTTTTGCAGTTTCTGCAATTACTCAATAATGGTTACAGTTACAGAAAATTTTTGTGAACAAAAATTAATGATATTTATATTTAGCACAACTTTTGTTTGAATCTTTTTTCCAAAAAAAGTACTGGTTTCAAAATAAATTTCTGCTTATTATATATATTGTTACATAAATCGTATAATCTGCGCCTGTCAATTGTTTAACAAAATAGACTTAAATAATTTGATGTTTGACATTTAATATTTATTCTAAGAAACATATTTAGTGTAAAAGCGATCTAAAGGTTAGAACAAATATTATAAATTAGAAAAATATATAGTTTAACCCATATGCGGATAAGAAAGTTCGGTGCATGACACTGCAGATATTTTTATTACATTATTCATTTTTAATATTTTACTAAAATTTGAAACACTTTTTCAATTAATATATTTTTTATTGTAGATATTAAATGCTAAATTCTAAATTATTTGAGTTTTTTTTTTGTTTTTCTGTTAAACAATTGACAGGCACAGATGATAAGATTTATGTAAAAATAAATGAAATAAGAACAATTTTCAATAGCCATTTTCTTTTAACTAGTACCTTTTTACTTTCTTATACGCAGTATAAGTAAGTATTTTAATCTTGATCTCCAGATTTTAACGGAAATATAACGCGTGAATGTTTGTACTTTTGTAATGAATAAAATCATGTTATGCCTATAAAATTGGTTTGGTTTGTGTCGAAGCTTATTAAAATAATAAAAATGCAATATATGCATATTTCAAAATCGAATCATCATAAAATTATTATATCTGGTGACATCCCTGATTAGTATACATAGATACTGGAAGAGAAGACAATTTGTATATAATATGCAGAACTAATTGAATATGCATACCGGGTGTTTGAAATGGTTTGTACGTGATCTTGAATGTATTAACAAGGTATTCGACAGAGGACTGACAGGCCCAAAGCACGCCCGGTTACCTACCTGACAATCTCCGACAACGAACATATCATTTCATGTTAGACTTCCACCATCCTACCGTTGACGTTGTGATACGTTACGCTCTTCAAATCATTCTCACGCTGCAAACACGTCAATTTTGATGCCATTCTTTTGCAAGATCTTTAGATTATTTTCATTTTTATATATAAAAATAAATAGTTCACGAAACACTAAGACGTATCACTTTTAACTAAATGGAAGAAAAACGTTTATTCAATATTCTTACATCCTACAATTCAAATCATAAAATGCATCCTTTAATTAAATAAAGTTTCTGTAGTCCAACGAAGATATGTTTAGAAGACCTGAGTGTATTTTACTGAATTAGTATTTGAAACAGTGTGATTAAAACATATTTTTTTACACACCAAAACATAAACGCTCATATTCTTTTTATAAAGGATTCATTAGTATTATGCTATATTTTTTTAAAAACAAAATAAAATTGAAGGATGAAAAAAGCTCTAGAAAATGTAACTTTTATATATATGAATATAATTTAAAATTATATAAAAACGAACATGTATATTATGAGAAAATAATTACAATATCAAATTAAATAAGTTTGTATTTGTTCTTGTAATTTTAAATTAACTCAAAACATTTTAAATTTTGATATGAATATAATGGCAAATAAAGGTATAATGAAAAATTCATTTTATCAAAATTGTTAACAATAAAACCAACATGCAAGATTAAAAGACTCTATTAGAGCTCCACCATATTACAATGTAATTTTTGCTACTTGAAAGTAATATAAAGCGAGTATTCTTCACTCGGTCGCGCGTTGAATTCAATAAAAATAAAGTTCGATCATTATCATATCTATTATGATGAATATGTCATTCGTAGCTTATCGAGATGATATAAGTTTCAGGAGCATGAAAGGAACAGTCTTCCTTGTTCCGGGCATCAGGCAAGAAAAGCAATCGTTATTAATTCAAGTCTGTGATCTCACTGTTTATAAAACGTGAAGATTATAGATTATAGTATGCGAGCATCTTCAAAACTTATAACATTAATGGATTCGAGAGAATGTCAGCCGCTGAACATTCTGCTGCAGTTTTTTTTTTGTTTGTGTTGCACAAAAATTGATAAACGTGACTTTGTATATGCAAGTGATCTTTAAATGCTGCAATCAATTTATATTGCAGACAGTTTACAACAATGTTTGTTTTTTAAATTAACAGCTTCCATTTTAGTCAATACTTTTTTGCTATTATTTTTATTGTCAATAATAAATAAATAAATATGATTATTCCTAAATCAGCTTAAAAACATTTCGTTATACAAATAAATATTTTATATAAGAATAATATTTTTGTATTTAATCCAGTTTATGAGTCATAATAAACACCTGCATAATTATTAGTTAATAAACTAAGTTTAATATTTACACTGATTGCTGACGCATTGATTTTGAATGTGACTTTATATTATGAAACCAGTTTTTTTTTACTTACCACTTTGCGAAAATATAAGTTTATTCATATATCTAGGTACATACAGAAATCTTTTGTTCTTGCTTATACTAATTATGGAACTAGAACGAATTGAAGATGAGTCCACATACTGCATTATTCATAAAACATATAAGAGTAGTGATTATAACTTTGATTAAATTGTAACGCGTTCTAATTACTAATAAGGACGCTTATTCAAGATATTTTCATATTTTACAGATCACATCACTTTAGAATCTCAGAGATACGTGTATAAAATATAACTAAATTATAATAATTCGTTTAAAATATTTCGAAATTTATATATACATGCGTCATTTATTAAATAATTTGCAAAGGTACATTCATGATCTTTTTATCAGATATTACATATTTTTTAAGGTATTTACGAAATATTTGCAAAAAATACAATTTTATTTACTATTTATTTCTTCCCACATATAAATTTCGATAAACATACTAAAACCAAATTAACTAAATTAACACTGCGATTTTATGAAACCTTCGTTCAAATTTACGAATATCATTAATTATTTTAGAAACTTTAGTGGATCAAAGAACAACCTTAAAATTGAACAAATATGCCATTTACCTCAGATTGCAAAATATTTGTTTTCGTCGGAAAAACAACAAATTTATTTGACAAAAATATTATCACTATGCTAACTGATGAACACATGTAAACAAGTTGTTATGAAATGCAATTTTACGATGTTAAACATAAGATACACAATATATTTTATTTAATAAAAATGTGTTTGATAAACCGCAATATACTTGTGGTTAGTCAACGATTTAGAAAATGGTTCCATGGAATGTTTAAGACTAGTTATTGGACAATTTAATGTCTGTAAGAGTACATCTACAATTGATTGTGAATGCGTGCAAAGAACAAATAACATCACACGCAGATTAAACAGAGAACCGAATCGGACCAGTGACAGGTCACTGGGTGTAAAAACGTCCGCAGAATTGAACAGGCACAAAAGAGGCTAGAGACGCTTGAGCAAGTGACATTGAGGTCAAGGGACACGCGTCATATACTCTTTCCTCGCCTGAAACACGTAAAACATATAACATATGTTTGTAAACTACAAAGACAAGGACACATTTAACAATAATGATGTGCCTGTTAATAGCAACGCTAATTGAAAAGTGTACCAAGAGCACAACGAATATTTGAAACATTGTTAATTATAATATACTTCATTTAACAAAATTTTATATGAAATTGGAATTTTATAAGATATAAAAAAAAATAGTTTCCAGCAAATTGCAAGGTGATTTTGTAAGCAGGTAAAATAGGAAAAATGTGTTGTTATATGTTTGGCAAAGGATGTAATATTGTGTGTATGCATATACCGGATGAAAAACAATCAAGCCAATTGAAAACAGACAACGGTAATGTAGGGAACGCAATTTCACTGGGATAAATTCATTATAAGTACCGGCAGGAAATGCATACGAGTGCAATACCATCTATCGACAAATTGAATAAAGAAAACATCAAACCATCCATACTAAGGTATTTCTTGGCACTGATTACAACATAAATGTAAGATCAACGAAATTGAACATAGATTTAAATTACTGCGTGAAATATGTATATGTACTAGTAAATTAAACAATAATTTACATCAGTTATTTATTTAATATATTTATTTCCCTTATATGTTATAACAATTTATTATTATTATTTACAACCCAAAAAGTAGTAACAATATATTAGCTAGAATACTCAATAATTTCAACATAACAAAACCCATTATCAATCCTAAACAATATATTTAAAAGCCGATAAAATAATAATTTGCCATATATAACGGTATATATATAACTCTTCTACACAGACATAACGTAAATAAATTTCGCATACACAAAACCCTTTAGCGTAGATCCGTAGATATGCAGTTTACAACACGACGCGCGCGCTATACATTTCATGGTATAGCACAAATATACAATTCGCCGATGTATAAATTTTCCATTCTATTGAATAATATTGTTTTCCTTTTTTTTTTTCGTTTCTGGACATTGCAATATAACAGCAGCACTCACACATACAAAACATGTGCCAAACAGTCAAGCCGTTACGCGGCTCGAACGAAGAAAGGGCGAAACACATTTAAAGAATATTTTCTCTCGCACAAGAAAAGCGTCGAGAAAATGCAATATTTTATATTATAAGTTCTTTTATTTTCTACCAAAAAAGAACAACCTGAGTATTATGTATAAAAAGGGGATTTACACTTAAAAATGTTCCAAAAAAAATTATATTTCTACAATAAGCTAATTTTAAAAAAAGTGTCTATAAATCGCAATTAAACAATAATTTTACTAAAACATTATTTGTTTATGTATGAAAATAAATTAGACTTTTATTATTTTCTTATAATATAATAATGAATACTAATAATAAAAACGCCTCTAAATCCTATTTTATTTCGTTCAAATTAGTGATTTACAAGTAATCATGGTAAAATAAGAAACTAAAATGTACAACATTAAAAAAAGCAACATTTTTAAGCTTAGGTTTATCAATTGTTTTATTGAAAGAAAGGAGATTGTATTATTTGTCAGGAATATATTTTGAAAGCAGAATCATGTAGTTGAGGATGGGACAGATTCAAACACTAGTTTGAGAACTGCACGTCGTATAGAGCTGCAAGCAGGGTCTGGTGGTACTCAATTGAATTACGTTTGAACGCCGCTTGCATTTCACGTTCATGAGAAACGCATACACACGTAGCTGACATACAAACCCACACATGAATGCACACAAACATACACTAATACAGTCACAGCTAATGAGCGAAGTGTTCTTTGACCGTGCGTCTGGTTGTCCGTGCGCTTGCACATAGCATAACACCGGTGTCTCTAATGGATCTCGATACATTTAACATTTCATTCCACGTTTTCCGTACTTTATAACAAATGGCATTGTGCACTTCATTGTCTACGATAAAATACCGACAGCACACCGTGTGGGTACTAGAGCTTTCTCGGGACATACACTAAGCACCATTATTGTTATATATCATTCAAGTTCAACCGCGAGTGTGGGGCGAATTCACGCCACACATGTCGCACACAGATTTTCTGGGATTCCAGTTGAAATTTATTAATTGCGAGTAAAGTATTATAGGAATGCATGGGCATCTAATTTATTACGCCATTGACATTTTCACATATCACTTTCGGCATCCCTAATCCACAAATACTAACTGTTGTTTCATTAACTGAATTAGGATTGATTACTCAAACATATACTATCCCATATAAACTTTTCCTTCCAACTTTGATTTCCTTTAAACTATTATATTCAACTAAAAGTCTAAGCATTATAAAATATAGCTTTACGATTTTACTTAAAGTGGATACTTAATACATTTTAACGACCGAAAAGTCTATTTTTGTAATTTTTGTTTACGGAACTGTAAACATAGCTCAGTTGTCAGTTTTGGTTCTCTGACCCTATTACGGATAATGGGGTAAAACAAAATAGGTAGCTAATGTTAGCATAGCCTCAATATTTGTGCACGCCAAGAATTGTTAGTGTGGATATTACTGTAAGTTAGTTTAGGTTTCCTAAAACAACATCTAATATTAACCAGGATCATAATATAAACAAAATAAATTTTCTTTAGGTAAAGGTGAGACTAATATATTTTATTAACCGTTATCTTTATATATAAACTAACTAAAATGTTTAAGATAATACTAGTAAATTATAGTGAATAAAATTAGATAGTTATAAGTCCATTAAGAAATAAAAGTAAGTACTTATTAGATGTAGATAATAATTCAAAAAATATTATCAATTTCTTTATTCGGAAAACTAAGTAAATCTTAGATTCGTAAAAGATCAGTATTTAGATATATTTTTAATATCGAAAATGTAAGACAAAATCTAACAATAATAAAAAAATATCTGCAGTGTCATGCACCGAACTTTCTTATACGCTTATGGGTTAAACCATATCGTAGTTACATTATTTTTCTAATTTATAATATTTGTTCTAACCTTTAGATCGCTTTTACAGTAAATATATTTCTTAAAATAAATATAAAATGTCAAACTTCAAATTATTTAAGTCTATTTTGTTAAACAATTGACAGGCGCAGATGATACGATTTATGTAAAAATATATATAATAAGCAAAAATTTATTTTGAAAAAACTACTCTTTTTCTACTCTATTCAAACAAAAGTTGTGCTAAATAGTAACTGTAATCATTTTTGAGTTATTGCAGAAATTGCAAAAAATGACCAAAGTAAACAGGCACTTCCGCTTTGAATATTATTTTCAAAAATAGGAGGTGCACACCTCAGGCATATGCAAATCTTAAGTTTAAAGTTTCATAATTTTAGCTTCAACCGTTTAGGCTGTAGAGAACATACACACCCACACACACACATACAGACACACACACACACAGACACACACACACACACACACACACTCACAGACAGACGTCATTCCAAAAATAGTCGGAATCGATTCAGGGAGGGTCAAAACGTATATTTCCGTTAAAATCTCGAGATCGAAATTTTTCATGATTACAATACTTACTTATACTTCGTATAAGAAAGTAAAAATATTAGAATAATTCTTATTGAATTTGGTTGATAAGTAAAGCGGTAATTTGGGAAAATAAAAATTCTCCATGCGTCGACAAAAATAAATGATCACACCTCAGTAATGTTCACACAACCAAAAATCAAATTAAAAACTAGCGCAAAGCACTGACGATAAGAGCTCAAAGAAGAGTGAATCCCTTGAATGAAATCTGCCCATGTGAAAGACGAATAAGGGCTTATGCTGAAACCGAGGTCGAAACGTAGTGAGGCGAACTTTTGCTGGAGTGGGAGTAAAATGCAGCATGCCCGCGAGACAGCAGTGGGGGGATAATCATGTTGAGGGGTCTGGTTGGCGACACACTGCCAATTCCAGTTTCATTTTGGATTTGGTCTGCACCATTGACTTCCTCCCTCCGCAGAATAAAACGTCAATGTCGAACGCGTAACGCGAAATCCCCACTGTCCACTGGAAATATTCTTTACGTTTTCAGCGCTGCGTAAGATTACGCTAGAATTGGCAAAAGCATGGACTGTACTCCGTGGGTTTTATTTATTTTTATTTTCTTTTCCTCGTGCTCTACTATTGGACTTTGGCAAAAAATGAAATTGAAATCTTTCTATTTATGGGACTAGGCTACTCGGTTAAAATGATTACACTTTTAGGGCATATGATTGAATATCAGTTTACATCCATTCCAAAGAATATTACATATGTTCCAAAAAATACAATTTTTTCAATTCTCTATATACGAATATATATCTTTTAAAGACTAATGTTTTATTTGGTATAACATTAAAATTGTACATATTATCATAATTATAGAGACGTTTAAAAACTTGAATGCAGCTTCATTTATTTTCTCTCTTATGCGTTTTATAAAGATCTGTGACCCCAAGGTCAACTGCCTGCAGAAGAGGAAATTCATATCTATATTCCACTTAGTATATGCAGCACAGACTACTTTGCATTTACCGTAAGCGGTATATTTGTGCGGATGATTATTGGTTGAAAGTAAAAACGATTGCTGTTGTGATCATAGGATTACAAACCCAAGTTTGTTGTGTTATTTAATGTTCCATGCAATTTCTCTCACTTTTAGTATCATTGGCCTTGACACATTACTACTCGCAAAGTTGTAAAGTAATACTTCCTACTATTCGTACAAAATTAAATTCAATTTGCTAAAAACTAGTCAAGTCTTTATTTTAAAGGGGATCATATAAAGTGTACACAAAATTTAAATTCAAGCAACTTTTACTGTTCAATTATTCATTCAGATTTGGAAAATAAGATACATTTAAAATCGTCAAACGAAAAAGGTTCTGAACAAATCTAAATTATGCATTTGGGATAAATCGATCCAAACCTGAAATCTGTACAAAATCCTCATATAACAAAATGACATTGAATGCATATACAAGGTTATTAAACAGAGATCGCTCGATGGAGTGCAATCAGCAGGTTGTCCTGCCTCAAGCACTAGTCAACATATTAAACATCTTTGTCCTCGATTTGAGATAACTTTTCAGACTCTTTGTCTTTGTGCTTCCGAAAAAAGCACATAACATACAAAATGACTGGTAAGTTTACACAGTCGCGTTTCACCAAACAAAAACCAAATCAAAATAAAAGTAAATTGAATTCCAATGTTTACATGATGTTTGTGTGTTTATTTATTTCAACATTTGTATTTGGTTCTTGCTGTTTTCGCCTATAAAATCGGATGCTGACGCTAAATTATTTTGTTTATTGTTAAAAACTATTCAACAGAAAATAATTTATAAGTAAACATATATTTAATGTACTTGTTTTCACATATAAAATAATCCTTGAATAAGTAAAGCGAATTTAGGTATTTTTGTAAGCTCTAATTTCATAAATGTAATAATATTAACTAAAATAATCCAAGTCTGACACAGTTCTTAGCACAAATATAATTAAGTTTCACGTGAGCTAACTAATTCGCGAGTCTCCTTATAAATCAAAGTCAAAATTAATTTAGCGCGGTGACTACCGTACGAACGAAACAAACTTCAAAATTTCACTTTCATACAAAATCTTGGCAACATACCAATTTAATATTCGCACAGAAAAAAATATGTCAAAAGCTTCTAGAAAGCAAAAACGGAACAAACAATATTTTGTTAAATCATGTTTTCTTCATAAATTAACGAAAAAATAACAACTACATGAAAAGCATTTCTAAACAAAACATAATAACAACTCAACCAAAACACCAATATAGACTATTTCTTAGCAGTTTTATGTAGATTAAATGTGTGTCGAAAATCGTTCAAACTTATAAAAACTGCCTGAAAATAATAAATTATAAAACTATGACAATCTGTAACTGAATTCAATTTCATTTTACTAGAAGTCAAAAAATTCCTCAATGTTCAAACGATGCATATTGAAACATGATAACAAATGTTACACGTAAATATGTAAAATTGTGAATACTATTTTTTTTTTTCGTCTGTTAGCTGTCAAACGCAACTGTTACCCAGAGAAGAAATGTGTCAGAAAAAAACATATTTGTGGCTAAAGGTTAAACAGAAACGAATTAAAATTCAGAAAAGGAAATGTGGGCAAAGAATTTCTTTGCTATTAAAAAATGTGGCAAATGTCAAATTATTTTTGAAAAATGACTTAACATATTTTGGTATATATATTTATAAAATATTATTCAGATTGAACCAATATACTAGTTGATATTATTTGTTCTTTAAAATATAATTAATTTATGTTAAATTATGTGAATCATTTAAAATTTCTTTTTGTTTTGTTTGGTAGATTATGATAAAGGTTATCAGCTAAAAATGATCATAGATAACAACGATTTGCAATGCATTTAATATTAAAACTGTGTGTAATTGTGTATTTTATGTCGTATGTAAATACAATATAATTTAGATATAAATAGAAATAAATTGTTTTGCAAATTACAAGTACCCGTGAAATTATCTGAGAGTCTGAGAGATCATTAATTATATCCTGCATTAAATTAATTGTTTTCAACATACACGATTTAAATTGTAACTGAAAACAGGATTTAACATCTCAGGTAATTAGGTTTTCCCGGATGATGAAAAAAGCAGTGCATTGACAACAAAATCGTATCATTGTTGAGCGTTAATAAAAAAAAATCTAAAAAAGTTGATTTACCATCATCTTTTTAAATACTTAATTTAATTGTTAGAAATTAAATTAAATTTCGAATTTGTCAATGAAAAATAATTTTTAGTAAAAAATTATTGTGTTCAAAATTATAACACATATTCCAATTATCCCAAAACTTTTCTTGCATTTCCCGTTACAAAGGGAATGTAACTACATTCGTGCACTAGTTTTCAAAGCAAAATTTTCGCATTGTTCATTGTGTTGCACAAAGTTATGGACCATAGTTTAATATTTTGTTCCTCGCGTTGAGTTTGCAAAATTATCTGATTATGAAACGCGCGTGCATTGCCTGAAATTAGTTACACTATGATGCAGTTTATGTGATGATAGTTGATGCACAGCTTACGCCGCATTACAAATAAGCGTTGTTTTTGTTGGTTAGCCTGTAAACAGCAACGCCGTGCACAAAGTCACCTTGCATAATACGCAGGAGTCACTCATATGGTACTTATTGCTAATAGGATAACGCATTCAGATGTGCTGTACGATATTAATGCTTTTAGAAACCTAGATATACTGAAAGTTCACTTTTACTACACAAATAAGCATTTTTAATCATATTCACCTCATTCTCTGACAACAACTATTTTTTATTAATCTTTTGATATCAACCTGGCAGATAATATTTGACCTAAAAAATAAACTTCATCATTTTAATTTTTGCCTTACAAATTGTCATATACAAAGCAACATTTCTTAATGTTAATAAAAACGATCTATAAATTAGCATAATATATCTTATGATCGTCCATTACGCATCACCGCTCCTAGATCTTACATACCAGTAAAAACCTCACATGATTTCATCATCATATAATTACTGCAGCAAAAGAAACAAAAGGAAGACAGCGGAAAAAAGTTTGTAAAGCGCTGATGCACGTTAAGGTCGAGGACAAAAAACATATATGTATTGTGATTAAAACATATAACGTATTACATAAACTGTAACAATATTTTCTTAAATGACCGGAATATTTTTAAATATATCTGATGCAAACAGTTGGTTCGTTCTAGTTAGTAATATGCAGCATTTGAAATATTTGTATTTATATTTTGTTGTTATTTCAATGTATATTAAGTTAATAATTAGATTTTTAATGGAATAATAAAAAAACACTATTTTTATGGCTTTTATTTATTTTAACAGAGATATATTTCTGCATTTTATACCGGTTTTATCAAATTTTATCTGAAGCAGGAAGGTAATTTGCCAATCTCTTTTTAAAATAAAACGATTGTTTTAGTGTTGCTAATTGTGTAGTTGCATGATGTCACAAATGAAATGGTGCCATTAGTCTATGTCAAAGTGTGTGGCATAAGGTTTACAATAAGTCATTAATTTTACCAGCAACATATTATAATCATGAATATGTTATACCATTCATTTGTTAAATATTTGCCCGGAAAGCGCTTTAGCTTCATGAAGCATAAAATGCATCTATCTCTAAAGTCAACGATGATCAAAAGCATTGAGACTACTAAAGGAAAATATTACTTTTCATATTTATCTACGCAATTACCTTTCCTATAGCAGATTAACTAGCATAGGTCACTGTGAAAATAAACAGACGAAGAATATGAAAAGCGTGTATATTCATACAAACCATTGAAATTTGATATCAATACGTAAATAATTTTTGCGAATCAATCTTGATATATATATATTTCATTATGAATGAACTAATTATAAAAAAGTTTGAAATCTTCAAGGTTGCTAAATTGAATGTTTATATAAGAATAAATTCTATATTAAATTTTAGTTACTAGTTAACTAACATTGTTATACTGAAATTAATTAATTAACAATATTCACACATTCTGATTAGAATAATTGCCTAATTAAAACTAACCTTCACGAGTTCATCTCTTCATTTCCGTAAATAGTGATATCATGCAAAAAAACAATTATGAAAATAATAAACTGAAGCGTAAGTTAAATATAATTGGATCGTGCTATTCTAAAACAGCGTTTTCAAATCAGAAGATGCATTTTTAATGAGGATGCAACCAGAGCAGCATAAATTAAAAATATTAATTATACTATGATGGAAAATTCTGTTTTTAAAAAGAACTAACACCATAATATTACTATAAAGAAAATTTTATTGTGTAGTTAATTTTAATATATATTAAAAATTAAATAAAAATGTCTTCTACACTTTTTTTTATTAATATCTTATACGTAATTTATGTGGAAAACTAATATACTAAAGAATGTCATCTATTCAGAAATATGGAGCATTTAATATGTAAATTTCGAGCCAACGTGCTGCCGCATTTAGATTTATCCTGATTAATATGCAACCATGCAATATTGTTCCAACCTACTCTATAAATGTGTGATTAATATGTATTAATATGAACCATCACTGTTGAGTAGAACCTTGACCAACTCCGAATGAGAGCATAGCATCCGTCAAGGATGTTTGTTCAGATGAGAATGACACTTAGCAAGAATAGCCAAAAGTACAATCGTTTCCGTTTTACACGAAAAAAGGGTGAGTGGCAAAAATGTATTGGTCGCTAACCAATCATTGTTTTATAACAAATATTATTTCAAATCAGTTTACAGGATGGGAATTAATTTGCATTTTCTTATTTTGTTCTAATATTTATTAAATTTATTCTAGCATCTGCGAACTAGCGCTAAAAAATTCCATTCCTTATTGTGGATTATTAAATAAGTTTAATATATTTTTATTATGTATTTAATATTATTGCCCTTTAGGATCAAATATCAACTTCATTTAAAAAATCAAATTGATTTATACTACATCAATAATTAGTAATTTAAACACAAGTGGTAGAACTAGTTTTAAACTTATAACAAAACTATATATATTAAGTAAAATAATTATAATAACCTCATTACCAATAAACCATGAACTCAATTCAAATGATTTAATGAAAGTCAATGGACATAAACATAAGCAATAATTGTTGCAGTAAAGATTTCAAAAACAAATAAAATATTTTACCAACAGAGGAATATATTATTTTTAATAAAAAACATGTTTTCCCAATGAATATTTTAAGAAGACTTAATAGTTTTTTAAATGCAACGTATTATTTAAATTGATAAAATTATCGTCTATTTTTAACGGTGAACAATACATATTCAAAATATTTACGATCTTTACTTTTGCACGAACATTTAAAACTGGGAAACTTTAGTTAAAAGTTCAACATGTTTTAAACACAATAGTTATTTTATTTTAAAATAACGCGATTTAGTAATTTTTCAATGTCACAGAAAATTGTAAAAATATACGGAACGAGAAACAAAAATACCCATTATATTAATATTTCCCCAGTTACACAATAATCTGTTTCATTTTTTCGATTGACAACAGTGTATTGAATTTTATTCCAGTATTAACAAGTTTCCATACTATGCGACCCTAACAGTTGATTTTAATATTGTTTATTGCTATCAATTCGCAATTTAATTCGTAAATAATAATCAGTTGTTCTAATAGCGGGTTAAAAATAATAAACCATCATCTTACGATTAACGTTAAAAACTAATATTGGTGATCATACAAAATTAACAATCAACATAAAATAGTTAGCTTAGAAAAAAAATAATTACACAAGCACAAAATGTAGTTTTCAGTTTACCCGTTGTTCTAATAGATCTAATAATATTTACAGATGATTTGAACAATCAATCCTTAGCATCAATAATATCCTTAGTTTGATTTTACTTTAATTGTGTATATAACATTAATTTCTAAATGATCATTTACATTATAAGTGTGCATTATTGTAAAATTGTGAATGTATAAAATAAAAACTATTCGCGTATGACACATTAAACAATCTTTGTGGGAAAGCAGGCAAGAAAACATTGAAAACTATAAGTGAAGGACATTTACACTGTTTTATTACTTGTTATTTATAGATTTTAAACGATATATTACTAAAACAATTTAATTTTAACTGATGCGAATGTTACGATAATCATTTTGAATAATATGTCAAAAAGAATAATTTCCTTGCATCTTAAGCATTTTAAAACAACTCTATCGCAGATTTAATTTTGTGTATCAATTTTCATTATCGAATTTGATTATAATAAGGATATAGCAACTAGGAAGTATAAGCAAATGAACATATCAAAATAATTGTGTTCAAATCTAAATTTATTGACATACGTTTGCATATATCCATATTAAATGCGTATATGTAGTGGTTGTCATTAAAATCATATTATAAACAAAAACTAGTAAATTATAATGAGTATATTTCAATGTCAAATACTTCAAACCAGTCAGTTAAATCTTAATAACTTTGTATCTTCAGATAGGTTAATATAGTTTATATTTTAAATAGATTGTTAGAAAATTAATTTTAAAAAAGTTTGTACTATTATTAACTTATTGTTCCCTATACGCTCGATAAATAATTAAAATTACATTATTTAAAATTAGTCAATTAAAAAAAGTACGAAATCTTTAGTGCGTGTGCATTTTAACTAATTTGCAACAGAACAATACAATTATATCGTATTAGATTAATAATTAATATTTATTTTCAAGGACTTACTCACAGGTGTACATAAGTATGAATATAAAACATATTTCTTTGTTTGTCGGAAATATAAAAAAAAGATCGATTATAAATCAGACCGCTTTTTAACGTTGAGCAATGACCACACAATGTCTGTGAAAATAGTTTAAATATTTACGCAAGGGGTGACTTAAACAAGTCATAAATATAATTTGTACTTTGTTGATAGTAGCCAATGAAATATGAGCCAGCTTTGTATGTTGTCCATTATGCAGTGCATGTAACCTACAGGACGAATAAACATTGCAAAGTTAAACCATTTTTAAAAAATAAACTCAAATGCGCTTGTATCCTGAAATAAAAGGGATAATTTAAGTGAAATATCACCGTACTTAAATTTCACATAAATACATTTTCCTGCTATACGTTTTGTATTATTTTTTTTTAATTTAAACAATCATAAATACGAATAGATAAAAAGAATGATATGTATGTATTTGTGTGGATTTTGTAGTGATTTTCTAAGAGGAGAGTATTCTTTATTACCGAAATGGTTCGAAAAATATGGCATCATGAGAAAAGAATTTTTAATTTTTACAAGAAAATGTTCGTTTTGACCAAAAACACGAGATAATTTTAAACTATGTATTGATAAGAGATGAATCAATAATAAATTGAAATATGTTAGTTGTATTAATTACTAAAATTTATAGCCCTCGATCTAGTAATATAAATTTATATTTTGTTTTTATATGTCGCATAAAATGTTTTGGTTTTGCTGATAATGATAGGAAAATAAATACAACAGATTTGTGGTTTGGTTAAAAATATGAATTTTTTTTAAATTTCTGAATATAAAAAGTATGCGAAATGTTAATAAACTACAGTCACGTACGTTAACACACCCATTTATTCTTTGAATTAAAATAAAGTACAAATAAAAATGTAAGTTGTAAAAAAAAAAAAAATAACAAAAGAATCATTGAGGCGAACAAAAATTGTTTTGTAGTATAGTTATGTGCGGTATTGAAATCTTATTGCCTCATAGTTGTATGGGTTTGGCATTTTCAATAGTCACGATATCCGCACAGTACACCTTGCTTCATATAGTCAACACTTGAAAAGTATTTCCTTGCCATCACCTATTGTTATCACCTATTGTTATCACATAACTCCTATTGCGTCTTCATACATTCATTACATCTCTAAACGTCTATTAAAGAATATTTACCATACTTCTACAAATTACGTGTATAATTTGATTTTTCTGCAGATGCATAAACACAATAGAAAACAGGTAGATCTCACGGCAAACGTAAATTATGAGTTACCTAGTTTTTTTTATCCATCTGCCAGTCATATTTTGTCACTAAACAGAACCATTGACCTTCCTTTCATTTTCCATCGTTGATTTTTTGCTCGATCCATAACTGGCTCATTATAAATCATGAAGTAACACCCAATATTAATAACACTAAATTCTTAACGCTTTTGTGAATTATTTTATAAAAATACTAAGGTTTTACTTCCTGTTATTTAATTTAATAATCGAAACACTACAAAAAATATGTATTTCATAATTTAAACAAGTGCTTATGTTAAGTTATGCTGGGAGTTACTACAAAGATGAAATTTGAAACTTGAGAAAATTTTATCGAGGTGGTCTGGGTTCGAGTCCCAGCGACATCCGATAATTTTTTTTCAAATTTCAAAATTTAAACACGTGAGTAATTTTAGAAAACTTGAAACAAATGATGTTTCTAATCGATAAAGATTGTTCTATTTAAGATCATAAGTTGGTTTGTAAGTGTATAAAATGACTTTCGCTGTAGTACATGCTACAGAAATCGTGATGATTACTTTTACTTTCTGCATTTAACCTGAAGACAGGTGCCATTCGGACTTGTTCGCCCACAAGACCGAAGGTTACCGAGTACAAAAAAAATTACAAATAGGACGAGTTTGCAGGATCTATTACCACACCTACTTAGATTAATATTGAATACAATTGACAGCCAGGTCTGATTTATGTGGGATGTACAAGTAATGTGTTTTTTGTCCGTCTGGTTTGCGTAATATTTACAATATAATTTTTTGTTATAGTTCAATATGAAGCAACAGTTTTTTTTTCCTAAGCTAATATGTATTATTCAACTTTATAATTCTAAGAATGTCTTACGCTTTTCTTTATTTTTTATTATTGTACAAACCTAACCCATACCTATTGTAATGCAAAGTTTAGACAAAAAATATATAATCGAAATTTAATTATATTGCCCAATATAAGATTATTAGGGATATTAATATTTATTTGTTATTATAAGAATAAATTTATATAAATCGGGGAAATTTTATCAATCTTCTAGACGTAATTAAATATATCTTCTAAGATAATTTAAATTAGCGATATCAAAATGATGTTTTGTTATGTATAATTGGTAATTAACAATCACAAGAAATATTCTAGTAATTGTTTTCTATACGAAGTTAATTAAATATGAAAATTTGTTTTATAATGAGTTCATTATAATAAAAGTACATTCATAACTTTGAGTACTGAACCTTGAATTTTCGTTTGACATTGGTGCATATATGAATATATGAGCTTTAAAAAGCATCTAACAAAAGCGTGTATTATCCTACAAATTATCTATGTCGCGTTAAACACCCGGTGTACGCTGGTGTAAAAATCTTTTTATGCAATGGGTTTTTAGCATAACTTCTTATTAAATTCTATGTTATTTTTATGTATGCTTTAGTCACGACTGCTATAATATTATATAATGTCTGCGATTGTTTTTATTTATTTATTTCTCAGATATAACTTATAATTTGTGGTTAGCATTTATGATACATTTATAATTTCCGTACAAGGAAATTTTCTTTGTTTTTATCAGAATATTTGTAAACAAATATAAGGAAAACATATCAAAAATGATCCTTAATAGATTTATGATTATTATCTAATTAATATACAAATGATCAATATTATAGCGATGAGATATGAAGGAAATATTTCGATTTCTATTCATAATTATTCGAAAATTATTATTACAATATGATACATCCTAATTATTTTTCAATGCTATTCGTTACCTGAATCACATATGCTCTATTATCTATATCCTCTTTGTGCAATTCTAGTACTAATAAGATTTCTAAGCTATCTAGTCGAAATTATCAAATAATTATTAGAGATTAATATTGCTTAAATTTTATTAATTATATTAATTTATTTAGAGGATATTCAAGTTTCTCAATATTCAATTGCAGGTATATATTTTATTATTTAACTTTTATAGCAATAAACAAACAACAAATATATATATATATATATATATATATATATATATATATATATATATATATATATATAAATTCAGGTATCCTAAAATTAGAAATCGAATATTATGCATGCGTGCAGAAATAAATGTTATTTATAAATAAATACGACAAATACAGTCCACTTTGAAGTTTATATTTTAAGATTTAAATGTTATTTTTGTAATATGATACAACATCAAATGGTATTTGACATTACAAACATATGCATATTTATCGAAACCGATATATGATTTACAAACTTATATGAAAATGAAATTAATACTTCTCCAGAAATGTTTAAAAATGTTAAATATAGTATAAAAGTGATTTTCAGAAAAAAACACTCAAGGCTATCCTCAATTTAAAGAAGATTATTTATAATATCGTTAATCAAAATTGTTTTTATAACGACTATAATCGTTAATAAATTAATAAAAAAGGTTTACTAAAAAATGTTTTTGTTACAAATTGAAACAAACATCGTCATAAAATTCTAGTAAATATATATATATATATATATATTGATTTTAAGATATGATATAGTTTTCGTTTACATACTTGTGAGCAATATTTAGAATAGATAAGTCATGCAAATCAGGTATCAAACACAATATATTTACCAACTATTTTCAGGTTTGGAAATTAATTCATAAATAATTGAGTGTCTCCATGAATGTTTATTGTTGCTAAATAGATTTTTTATTTGAATATTTCAACAGTTTATACCTGTGGTTCAAGGTGAATGTAATATTTTGATGATGTAAGCTTGCGATTTCAAAATACCCAGCCAACTTGTAATGTTTACAAACATTAGGTAATCCCTATTTATTCTGCTCCATTACTTTTAATTACAATTAGATAAACATGAAAATGTATCATCAATACAACGAAACAGATGTTATTAGTTTGAACACAAAATTGCATTCAATTTACTAATAGTCCAAATATATCAAAAGCTTACATCTACGAATATGTTAAAAGCATCATAAAGGCAATGTAGTAAAATTAGATTTAAGTCGGAAATAACCACGTTTGTAAATTTAAAACTCCCTACTTTGAAATGAAAATTCACCCTGTCTCTCACTTCTTTCACTTATAGTCGCAAAATTAAATTTTAAAAAATCATACATCAAAACAGATAAATGTTCGAAACTAAATAAACCTACCACTATTTTTAATTTTAATTTACGTTTTATTATACTAAATGAAGAATCTATTTTTATGAATTACTATATTTTGTAAATATTTTTATTTTGTGATATATTTATAATTGTATTTTAAATTTAAGAACAAATTTATATAAAAAGAACTAAATATTTAGATACTGGTAAAGCAATACTTGTATTTTAAGTGAATTAGGTATGCGAAATAAACAATAGACTGTTTTACACCTATAGCTATCTAAACTAGGCTTAACCGAAATTTCCAGATGAAGAAAGCGTAAAAACATGAACATTCGATGCGACACCGTCACGAAATGAGTCTTGAACCATGAACTACACTCATTGTTTTGCACAGGAACAAGGAAATCTTTGTTAAATTTGTTTCAAACGATATTGCAAAGCCACGTGTACTCGTAATATATATTTGCGTAACACTATTAACCAAACAACCACAAAAAGCGATAATGCAAACAATACATTTTGATATTCTTCTCAATTGTGGATTGCTTCAATCTAAACTGTACAAATTTTAGTAATTTGTATTACCAACAGAGTTTTATCAGCAGCTAATTGTTAGAAAGCGAAACCTTTTAGTAGGAACATGATTGTTTTATAAATTTTATTATCTTTTTCATTACTATCTGTTGTAACAAGGAATCTATACTAAAAATACTTCCTTTGTTAATATGTTACTTAGCAGCAAAAAAATCGCGTATAGGATTTTAAAAAACTTTCAATATTTCATACGATATTTCTCGTTTATACTTAAATGCTAATTTTATTAAAACTAGATGACGAACGATCGATCTAATATTTAATATATTCGCGAGTTAATAAAACTAAATTTAAATTTAAATGAAACTATAGTACTTGCGTTGCGGTATGCTGAAAATGTGTAAGTTGGTTGAAATTGAAAATAGGTTTTATGTCACAATATTTCATGTCACTCTTGAAATATTTTACGCGGCTTAACAACAGGGTTGAACGAACACCACACTCATTCTTTTTGCGCACGCTTTATTTATTTTTGCACCAGTGCACGGCAAATACATAACTTGACGTAATTTTCTTGAAAATTCTATAAATAGAAAATTCGCTACGAAAAGATTTTGCATATTTTAAACTGGCTCTAATACATATAAGCTTTTAAATAATATGGCTGGCGCAATTTTATAGAGCATCGCAATAGTATATTTGCAATTGTTTATAAATATTAACACGTTACTATTGTTGCGTCGATACGTTGAGTTGTTACGCATAATGGGTCATTAACAGTTTGGGCTTAGTCGGTCATTTTGGTAATGGCTAATCGCACTGTTGCATATTTAGGGCAACCAAGTGACAAAATGAAACTATGTCACGTATTAGTAACTACATCAGTAAGACCCATCTCTTTGGTTATGGTAATTTTGTTTTTCAGTTTCCGATTTTGTTATATTTTTTTCGGATGCTTCCTTTATTGAAAATAATTTATTCCGTTTCCGTGAGATTTTTTTTTTAATGCTAGCACTGATCAATTTTTAAAATTGATGTTTTCCTTTAGTTGTCATATATTAGGAAAAACAATTTAATGTATGTTAGGTCTATAAACGTATGACCTACATATGCCTAATTTTCCAAATGCCGAAAAAAACTTTGTGCTTAAAATTACATACGCAATAAATAAATTATATATTTACTTATCGCGTATATAATTTTAAGCACAAAGTTTTTTTCGGCATTTAATTTTCAGTTAAACAATTTTTTTTTATATATTACGTAATATAAAGTTATTTTGTTTGTTTGAGAAATAAAATTGGTTACTGTCTGAAGAAAATTAATGAGACCATTCCAGATTTTCTTGGTTTGTAAAAATAAAAAATCGGTATGCAAATTGTATGAATTACGTGTTCGGTAATAAATTCGAAACACACAAAGGTATTATCACCGAGCTGATATCTGTGAAACTGCGCTGCTTAAAATCGACCACCGTTTTCTGTGTCAGTATATCGAAATAAAAATCAAGGATCACGAAATGGTTATGCATAATTTACGTATTATGGACTCGAACCACTATACTTTGCCATTTCAAAGTGACCCCCAGTCACACGTAAGTTCACGCTATGGAGGATATAACAAATTATTTAACCATGTTAACGTTTTTTTTTCTTGTTTCTTCAGTATAAAAAGCTCCAAGGTCAGGGTATTTTAGGTTGTTAATAGTCACGAAATGTCATGAAATTGAGTTGATGTTAAGCAACGATATATACGATTTTAGATTTGAGTTTGCGTGTTACGTTAAAGTACTTTTAATAATTTATTTGTCTTTTTAATCTACTTTATTTAATAAGTAAAATCTAAAACTCGTGGGGAAAATTAATTGTATATATGAGAAAAAACCATACATTTTACTCAATTATTGAGTTGATTTTATTTTAATTTATATACTTTATTATGTATAAAACCGTAAAATACTTAAATACATCTAAGAAAAAATATTAATTTTAATAATGACAAGAATTATTATTTTTTATTCGCAAACAGTTATTCAACATTAAACTTTTATTTAAATCAAAGAAAAGTACATTACAGACTTTTTTAAGTTTCTGGCAAAGAACAAAAAATGCTGTACAAAAAATCTAAATGACACAAGAATACTAAAAAAAAAAAAAAAACTAAACAACTTAAAAGGTTTTTAATTGTATTCTTTTCTCCAGAGCATCTTCTCCATAGCCAACCTTGGCATAAAATTCTCATTCATATTTCATTAGGCAAAGTGAGGCACAGACTTCAGCAAATAGACAATGAATTTTATGATGTTTTGCTATTAAATTTGTCCTTAATGATTTTTAAAGCGAAATTCACATTGTAATGAAAACAAAAAAGTTATCATTATTGAGAAGGTCGGATTAAGCAGTGATGCGATAAAAATTACTATTATAAGATGGCGTACGGTTCACATATTTTCATTCTATGCTTAATATCAATTAGTTTATCTTTTCTCTTTATAAATGTTTACCTTGAAATCATTCTTTCACTATTTCGCTAAAGAGAATCCTTTTTAAACGATTAAAACATTAAAATTTGCTAGTAAATTATTACTTCTGATTGAAGTAAACAAAACAAAAATCATATGTAGATATGTAAACAAGCCAAAGTAAATACGCCGAAGGGTGTCGCATATTTGCCATACGCATTACGACATACGCATACAATACCTCAAATCATAATAAATACATAACAAACCCAGCTGTTTTGAGCAAGGTTACATATATGAGAGAAGTGGCACTGAAATTTTTGTTATTCAAGGTTGACACATTCTCATTTTATTCAAATTAAAACATATTAATAATCGTTCAATGATTAATCAATAAACAATAAACAATAATAAAAGGATTTATTATTGATAATAAATTCACACGAAATAATATAGAGTATTTTGTACGCTAAATAACATTTGTAAAACATTTCTTAAAAATACGAAAGAAAAAATTGTGCCCGAACATCTGAAAAATATTACAAATAAAATACTCAATTTGTTATTTGTCCTATATTTGGTATTATGCATACAAATAGTAAATAAAAATAAATATTTGTCAATAAAAAAATTACCAAAATCAAAATTTTTTTTTTTAATTTTTCAAAAATAATATGTGATATCAAGAAACTGTATGTATTATTGTATGAAAAAATAGTAAACAAAGACATCGCATATGATTAAAAATAAAAGGTTGTTGCTTGCCTTGGATATGGAAGCTGTACAGATCTCGTATTCACAATGAAAGACGTCGACCAAAGTCACAAACACTTTCAGTATCTAAGTAAGCAATTGAAAATTAAAAATCGTTCTGCACGTCACTGCACTAAAACTAGCACCAAGGGGCAGCAAACACACGCAATCCTGATAGTAGCACGCGTACTGTCCTAGGTATGAAATCGCGAGATTTGTGAATGTTGCGTGCGAGATAGGTAGCGAGAAAAGTAGTCAGCGGCTCCTGCTGCACCGACTACACCACGATCGAGTGCAAACTGACATTTAGCGCCTGGTACCGCTGGTGTGTATATGGAGGAAATCGACCGCGGTTCTCTTGGTCGGAGACCTTCGGATGAACTCGCAATCCTCGTCTGCAATCAAAATCACTATAAACCACTTGCAACAATCGAAATTCTTGCAACAATAGGGATTTTAACCTTTTGATTACATTAATCTCGAGCTTTTATCTCGTTATGGGGCGTTTTATTGCGTATATTGGTTGATTTTGAGCGTTTTCGTCATCGTCATTTATATTCAAAAACCCTGTTTATCCAACTCATTTAAACTGAAAAATAAGCCTGATCACGATAGATATATCAAATTACCGTATTCATAGTCAAGTGTTTAATTTTAAACCTAGACTAAACTTCATAAAAAAAGATAATCTTATGTAGTTGTACATGAATTAAAAGAGGATGTAATTCTTTAGTATAGGTTTATTTTATCTATAATTGAAGAACTTTAAGATTACTTAACATTAACAGATATTTCTTGATTTAGTTCAATTTATTTTCAATAATAATTTCTTTAATTATAATGCGGGTTTCTTTTTACTTTTAATCAATATCACACATTAAAATTGAAGTATATACTATGTTCACCAAAATAATGAATATTTTATCATGAATCGAAGCTATAAATAAATAGAATCAATACACTACCATTTCAAAGCTAAATAAAGAATAATGCTATACCGATTTAATTTAGTGAAAATATAGTACACAAATGACGCAAGCATATTTTCTGTTTTATTCACGGTCACTTAATTCACTTTCTCAAGACAAGTCACCAAATGCAAATACACAATTTGCGATTGAACACTAATTGCGAATTTATGTTTTTATGCCCGTGTCGCATGAACGAATTTAGACTTTTATCGGAATTTTTTATGTTAAATGTATTAAGCAATTTTTGACAAAAACTGACGTCATCTATCTAGGTTACAATTACTATTACAAGTCATTGGTTTACCAAACTATTTTGGGCATCAGAAGGTTGAAGAAATTGCCATTGGCAGCTTAAAATTTGGATTGATTCAGTTCACCCAAAATTATTTTGTTAATAACAGCTATAGATCTTGTTCCATTGTGAAGCCTGAAGTGGAGGAAACAGGGATATGAATTGCCTCTAATACTCAACGATCACGATATTTCAAAGAAGATGCCTACTAAGAGCGGATGGTATCATACTACATGTTACCTTATCATATTAGAAGTATCATTATAATCACTCCCTCCAGCAATTAGTATCTACTTGTAACCAGTGATCAATTTTAAATAAACTTTAGAGTAGTAATTGGCTTGGTCGAATATACAATATTACAGGCTCTCAGAAGAGCACACATACTACTTCTATTTCCAATCAATATTAATATTTTACGTGAGCGAGATGAATGGTGCGAGAATGCAAAGCTGTCGAAATAAGTGGGTAGCGAATGAATTGCGTGAAAGCAAGCGCATGTGTGAATGGATAGATTTGAATGGCGAAAGATTGTCTAGATGTGAAAAAATGTAAAGGGTTTTCTGCAACCCCTTTTGATGGTACGTGTGTATGTCTCTAAAATATCTTTTTGTTTTTCGCAGAGTTCGTTAATAAAAGTATATATTGAAAAATTCCGTATTCTTTAAAATATATTTTTATTATGGCAAAGAGTTCATTAATAAAAATATATTTTGAAGTATACGAAACACTCTATATTGAAATACAACAGTATATTTTGTTTAGTGAAAATGTAAAGACAGTAGTCGGGCAAAGAGCCATATTCGATTGCGGGTCAAAACGGCCTGCGGTGTTTTCAGTGCTTGTTTATCGTTTTAATTACTGTGACAAGATGAAACTCAACAACGACTAGCGCCCGACCCATTACACGAATGTCGTCCGATATACGCGCGCATTCGGCCTGCTATCTCGTGGCTAAAACATTTACATCGTGCACATCTAATGAGTCGAACATTTTGAACAAACATTATATAGTATTGTCGCATAAACATGAAATGTCTTTGTGGTTCTACCTCGAATTGTTTCATTGTTGTTTTATTAAACGGTTACTAAATATTTATAACTTTAAAATAATGTTGCTATTTATATGCCCAGCTGATTTAATCGTATTAGTATATTATTACAGTGAATATATATATTTTTTTCTATTTTCTAATATTTTACTAACCTTTGAAACACTTTTTCACTAAATATATTCCTTACAATAGGTATTAAAAGACAACTTTCATATTATTTGAGTCTATTTTGTTTTTCTGCTAAACAATTGACACGAATAGATGATATGATTTATATAAGGATAAATAAAATAAGATCTAATTTGAATAGCCATTTTCTTTTTTGAAAAAAAAAATCAAACTAAATATTAATATCTCTAATTTTTATTCGAAATATTTTTGCAACCATTTTTCAGTTATTGATGAAACCGCAAAAAATGAGTAAAGTAAACCTGCACTTTCTGTTTGAATATTATTTTCAAAAATAATACGTTTTCTTGCTAAGCATATACAAAGCTTATGTTTAAAGTTTAATAATTTTATTTTCACACAAATACACACAGATACACAAAGACAGTTCTAAAAATAGTCAGAATGGATTCAGGGAAGGTCAAAAGGTTTATTTCTAATATAATCTCGATTTTGAATTTTTTCGAGATTAAAATACTTACGTATTACTTCGTATAAGGAAAATGAAAATTACCTATTATTAGCATTTCCTTGCAACCAGTAGTAATAGGAACTTTTACTCTGAGTAGGCCTTTTGCGAAAATAAATCAATTTGTAATTATATTGCTAGAATTGTAAAATGATTTAATTCAATTCGTACTTTAGGGAAACATATCTACATATTAAACGATTCCGCAATGCGCAAAATGGACTTAAATTGAATTTTGTGGTAAAAAAATAATTTAATCATATTTTTGTATGGGAAATCTAACAAGCACGACATTTTTCTGTCACTGCTCTAAAAATATTACGATTGTTAATAAAAAATTTCAATTAATTACTGAGACCGTTTGCATGTGTTGTAATTTTGTTTGAATTTTTTGGATATCACCGAATTTCTGTCATTACACAAGATAATGAAAATGTATACTTGCATTCGTTGAATAAAACGAGCAAAAAAATCGTTTAATGATTGCAGCAATGCAATGAAATGTAATGACAAAAAAAGAAGCAAATCGAATTAAAATTAAAATCGTTTATCACTACGTAGAACAAATTGCAGGTAGTTTCATCAATAATTATTCGCATCACATAATTAAGAATATCAAAATGTCAGTTAATAATAAATGTGTTATTTCAACGTACTTAATCGTAAGAATTTATTATTAAATATTAGTGTATATTTTAAAATACAAATTCAATTATTGTTATGACAATTTACATTTAGTAATTGAATTAAAATTGAATGATTTATGTGGTTTTGAGGGTCCCAACCTTGGCTATTATCCCTTGTTTAGTTTGGAGTTAGAGGAAATTCTATTTCCCTATCCTGATTTTAATTTGATTATTACATTAATTATTACGAAAATATTATTCATTATATCTTAGTATCGCATGTTGTTTTTAAGTAATGTTGATTTTATTAAAAATTAAATTTAAATATCCTTTGTAAAAATATTAATTAATTTCATTGCTAATTAAATATTCGTTCACACTGTTTGAGGTCAATATAATGTTATCGCAGATCTATCATTATTTCTCGTTATCTTTAACTTTGACAATGAAATTATGATTTTATTGAAATTAAACCTAGAAATCTCATTCAAGCAACGACGTTACTGAATTCAAGACGTAATAGTACATAGTTGATAATGTTAACTGCATTGTAATTGTTTTTGGTGGCTGAACATTCATATAACACCATAATCGAGCAAATTCGCTCGCGCAAACATCAAGCCACACATCAGTCTCACACGATGATGACAGCTTTGTTCGACCCCTGAGTCGCATTCGGTTTAGTTCTGTGATTATGTAGTTAAAGTTCACTAATTAACATACGACATGCGGATCATTATATGCACATTAATTAAACAGACTCGTATCCGCTGAACTGAGTTTTACCCATTACGTTCTAGTATGAGAATTTTAATTTGATCGTCACAGGAGGTCTATCGATGTTTACTCTTCGTATCAGATACAAATACAATTTTTTTTTCATAATTGTACTACATAGTATATTTAAAAAAAAAATAGTTATATGTATTACAACTTTATTCATTTCGAAACTGTAACGAAAATTCGCCTGCCAGCAAATAGTGTATGCACTAGCTTGACATTGATGTATTGTTGGTTAACTTGTGTGGCATAGTTATTGTTAGAGTTCCGTCATTTCTTTTCCAAATCTAATGTCACGTACATGATTTATTATAAGTAACTTTTTCAATTTTATTTGTCAATTTTCATTTGTATACAAAATGTCATTGTAAAGTTGTCCCCATCATAGTTTTGTAAGATTTAAACCTTATTGGATGCTTTAATTCGATGATTTTATGATTAAATAAAAAATATATAAATTAGATTAGCAGCTAGTAAAACAACCGCAGATTTTATTTTTCATTTGTGTGCAGTCTGAATTTTAAATACGCGAATGATATGTACCATTTGCGTTCTTTTTACACGTAAAAATAGACGAACAACCCAACTAGGGTGTGGTGATAAGATTAACAAGTGAGATGACGTACGTGCGAACTAAACATGTCGCCGATAAGCGCGAGCTTTAAGCATGGTTCGTCAACCGGTAGTCCCACCGGATTCAATCAGAAACACCACTCACGTTAAATGTCCACGTCTCCATTGCCACTACATCCCTGTCCTACTACATTTTCCATCCGTAACCTGTTTCACCCGTTTGTAATTGACTTAATTAGGATTACTCGTCTAACACCCATGATTTACATATGTGACAAATTTGGATTAGCCTATCGTCTCTCCTATTTATAACTACTATTGAATTGCATTTTCCTCATTTGAATTCAGATTCTCGCTTTTCCTAAAGAGAAATTTTCTGATATTTCGAGCCTCAATGAACATTTACAATTAAAATTAATACAATGATCCAATCATATATTTGACTTCATTGATAGATTGATTGGTGATTTGGCTAATTTGCTTATATGCAACAATTGTTATAATTCAAGTAGAATTTGCAATGATGCATTTACTAAATAGATCAATAATATAATGCAGAATTGTTTGAAATAGGTAATTGACGAGCGTCGTTTTCGAAAAGGGGACATTGCACTCATTCCCACAAGCTGTCACTAATTAAGCATCCTTAATAAGCAACGTTCGAACGTTAATTTCATGACTACAGATGCATTGAAAATGGAATCATTCTGTATCGTTCCGCATTGCCAATACGTGAGAGCGTAATATTTGTGTTCAAACACATGCATTTAACCGTTAACCCTCAATCAATAGCAACATATATTTCCGTTATACTAAAATTGCTGTTATTTACCACGTCTGCATTGCGTTCGCAATTTTAGATTAAATTAAAACTCGTAGATTCAATCAATAGCAAATATTTAAATTCATATAAAAATTTTATTTTCTTTTAGAAAAATATTTAAATAATTGTATTTTATATTGAATATATAAGTCACTGAAGCAAATTTATAAAGTTGTTCAGAGTTCATGACATAGGTATAAATGATATGGTATAGTGGTATAGATATTTATAATAACCAATTAGGAATCGATTGTAATATTTAGTAAACCAATGTTGTTATGTACAAATAATTGATTTAAGCGGTTTGATAATAAATTTTGTAGTTGCAACTACAATTAGATTTGTGGTTAAAATTTAAATTCCGATATTTGATTAATATAACAGTAATAACAGCATGTTGCTAATCCAATAATATCTCACGACCACGCTATTAGTAAAACATAACAGCATATAGTATCGGTATATTGCATAATTTGGCAATCCCGATATGGTTAATTTTCATTTAATTAACACCTTTTTCATAAAGTGTAATTATAACTATAATATTGTCATTTTATCACAACACAGCATATATGTAATTTTTGTTGGGATGTGATAAAGTTGAGTGTGGCAAATCTATTTGGGTTCATTCCAACTACCAGTAAAACTAAGAGTTTATAAAAATAAAGTTTTCAATTCAAGTTTTCCACGTAGAGTTAAAATTCTAATGATTTCATTTTCAGTCTTATTTATTCTGTTCGGTGTGTTTGTACATAAGCAGAAAGACAAATGCATAGAATGAAAACAATGGCTTTTATTTACTTTATACGTAAACTTTTATGCCATTAAGCAAAATTTATTTCATTTCATCTCATCCGTATATTTTTTCTCTGCCCAGTTTCTTTTAACACAATTCCATAACTTTATCTGGAAGAAGTTTCACGCACGACTTACTTCATAATGCCATGTTTTCCTAATAAAGAAGACACCACTATAAAAATCATAACTTGTATAACATTTTAATGGATTCCACACTATGTCTAATAGATGTACATAGTTGCTTCCATAATAAAATACTATAAATAAATTTCATTAAATAAAAATGTTCCCAAGTTTATTTAAAAACTATGTTGCGTATTATACCAATTATTTTAACGATTGCCAATTTAACATGAAACATATTACAATCCTCTGTAAAATATGTCTGCAACCGCATTTATTTAAAATTGAAATGAAGTTATGTTTGCTAAATGGAAAGAGAATTATTAAATATAACAAAGATTGAAATGCAAACAGCAATTTGTGTTTATAAACACAAAATTTATCAAAGTACAAACGTAAAACGTGTATATTTTAATCAACACTATTTAATAATTTATGAAATGTAACAGTAAACATTCCATAAACTAATTTACAACTGAAACCACAGGCGTTGGGAAATAGCCATACATAAAAAGTATCATTTAAATTTAACAGTCTCACTTTTGATTAAAATAAAATCCACAGAATAGTTTCAATCACATTTTTTTTATATATAAATATACAAATAAATTCGTTATTTATTGAAGGTTCAACTAATTTTATAAATCCAATCTAATTTGTAAAAAATATAATTATAATTTGTTTTACATCAAACGTAATTCCTCTTGAATACTGATTAAACTTTTTATAATATACAACTCGTTTTTAGTGCTTGATTTATTTTATTATAAAAAAAAATTGAAATCAATGTCACATCAATGAAATAAATGTTTGAACTTTTCTATTAAAGTTAACGAAAAAAATAAACACATTTATATGATCTTTTTTTTTTTCATAGACAATAAAGCTGGTTATTTTAACGGTCCATTGTGCAATCACATTTTGACAATACAAAAACTTTATCTGGAAAAAATGAGAAAACTAAACTTATAAGCTTCACTTCAGCGAGAATTACAGCTTCCCGTTGCTTGCCATTTTAGATACAGAAAAGCGATCAACGAAAAGAAAAAAAGCTTTGTCGCTTATCCTTTCTACTATACTTTGAGATTTTAAAGCTGGTCAAATACAATATTGACACACAAAAAAACAATATTGACGTAAAAAAGTAATATTGACATAAAAATGACATTCATATATTCGTCCGTGCGTTTGTGTTTGCGTCAGATTTTACAAGTATGTTATTAATATATAAATTTGACTGTAGTGGTTAATATTTGATTGACAACTCAATTAAAACTAGTGGTGTTAGTCATTTCGTCCATAACTACTTTTAAATCATTTTTGCTCTAAATTAAAAATGTTGCTTTTATTGGACATGTAACACGCTACTGTGTTTAACCGTGCGATGATACTGGGTACCGGTTATTCTATGTACCGGACGTGACGTTGCAGGATTTGCGCTTTAAATCCCGATAAATCCCGCATCCTTTCCGATGGATTAAAGCAGATACATCGTATGTTATATACGAAAGCTTGGAAATAATAGCGGATACTTTTATTGAGTTACTAATCAAATTTCATTAAATAATTTTCTACTCAGTATATAGTTAACGATAAAAAATTATTGCAAAAAAAAATTATAATAAAAATTTTAATTTTTATTATTTATTAAAATAAATTTCTGCCGAATTTTATATGAATACTGAGGCAGTAACCCTAAATGTTTATACTGATGAGACGCTAGCATTGGTAATATGAGATTATGGTATAACTTGAAGCGTTAAACATTAGCTGTTGAATATCCTTGCGCGAGTACATAAGGAGGTACCTACCCCATATAATAACAAACTTGTTACAGACTCGTTACGCACACGCGGAGTTCACAACTTGTACTTAACGCTAACGTACCGTTTAGTAGGCATGCGAAATAAGAGCGTCGTGGCAGCGTTTGCTTACCATACTTCTACAACTTGTTAATTGATTACCGCATAGAATATTTAGACTTGCGAAAACGAATTAAGTCGATTTGTGTATATGCTTAAAATGTCACAACAATTTTAATCCCAATTTAGTGATTACGCCTATCACAAGCATGTAATTAATATTAATTTATTAATTGGCTTGAAAATAGCGAATAAACATTGAAATTATTTAATTTGATAGCTTAGAAAAACAGAGCAATAATAACAAAAAGTTTCAAATTCAAGGTCAATGCTGTTCGAAATTCATACCCATTGGATATATGCCCAGCAGGTTAATCGAATATTTGTTAGCAAACTAGATCACCAGAGGCAAAACACAAAACCTCTCAATAAATCATAACACAAAGGTCATACAGCTCAAAAACTTTTGCATGCACAACGAATCTTAGTGTGCTCTGTGTTGGCGTAAACAAATTCGTCGCCGAACACAAACTTCACCAAGAACTTTATCAAATACCGTGAAATGTGAGTTCTTTCTTCGGGCCAAAACAAATAAAACTCTTTTGGTACCGCTGGTACAAAAAGAGCAGCAGTCACCGACATATAAGATGGATTGTGCCGCTTGTTCTGGCCGCCATTGTAAAGGCTAGTTTCGCTCGCATTATGATGGTCACGTATTTTTTTCTCTTTTGTTTTTCGTTCGCTCTCATTAGGCTGTATTAGCCAATATATTATTGTCTTTTGCGTTAAACGATGGTTAATTTCCGTTGTCAGCTCCTTAACTTGAAGGTTCCTGAATGTTTTAGTTCATTTTACGATGACAGATTTTCATTTGGACTACATTCATTAATCTTCCTTACTGTTATCATATTTTCATGTCAAAATTGCGTATAATGTTGTTTAGTTTACTTTTTGAAGAATCGCTTTCAAGTCATAGGAAGTCAATTTGGTATTTTCATTTTTGCTGCTCATGCGATGTAATTAATGTAGAAGTATAACTCGATTTAATTAAATAGTTTCACAAACTGGAATTTATGTTTTGTTTTTAATAAAAATTAATTTCGTCAATTTTTCAAATTTATTACTTTTTGCACCTCCACCATTTTATACAGTATTGGTTCTATTTGGAAAATTCGTCGTACAGCGAGAAAACTGAATAATAATTAATAATAAAATCCATTCAATAAATTCGCCCAGCTAAAATATGTGTTTCGATTTAAAAATATTACAATCCAATCAACCTTTCAGTGTTACTATGCATAAACAAACAATTTTACGAGCAAGGAGGTAACGTCAAACCGGAAACTATATAAAAATGAGAACGCACCACTCCTCATTTATATTTTACTACAAAACAATGTTTACGACCCTATTTAATCATCGTATTTCCTATGTACCTACAAATCATATTTTGTGTGCGCCTGAGCCTGTGAACAGAGTGCTTTCATTTTATGTCTTCGAACTCATTTTTTATGCACAAACCATCCACGAAACTCTCCTATGCCCGGAACGTTATCAGTATTAAAATGAAAATCCCCCTGATCATTTCGACACTCTTCTAATCTAGTTCCATGATGCGGCCACCAGCACAGGCAGTGCAAACTGTTCAAGTGTAACACTGACGTACAGTCTTACAATCAATCAGATTTTCGCCTCTTTGTTGGGGGAGATAAAATGAGGAGAAATAAGTACTTTGTGTTGAAAATGATGGTATTACGGTTACTAACGAGCGCATATTAACATGCTTCGAAGATTCAACTGTGTTGCATAGAACACAGGAGTCCTTTCACATTTTACTCAAAAGATAAAAGAAATAATAAAAATTGAGATAAATTTGTTTTTTTTTATTACTGTAAAAACTGGCGATATTCAAATATTAATCCAGTCTGAGAGGATAACAGTTTGTATAGCTAATATGGATTATTTAATTTATAAAATATCCGCCATGGCTTGCACTGCACTTTCTTATACGTATTTTGTTTAGATAAAGGGGATATTCAAATTTAAAATTTATATAGTTCACGAAAATATAATTTTTAAAATAAACTAAAAACCACCCACAGTACATAATTTTATTATATTACTAATTTATAATATATTACTAACATTTTTCACTAAATATATTTCTTACAATAAATGTCAAATTCTAAATTATTTTGATTTTCTTTTAAACAATTGATAGGCAAATTTGATACGATTTAAGTAATAATAAAATAAGAACATATTTCAATAGGCATAGCAGTTTAAAAGTATATTTCTGTTAAAATCTCGATAAAGAATTTTTTCATGATTGCATTACTTACTTATTATTTCAAATACGAAAGTAAAAACAGTTATAAATTGTCATAATGAAATTACAACCAAACAACTCTTGTCTTTGCTTCATCTGTTAAATACATGACACAAAAACGGGCATATATAAACTTTGTACGCCAAAAGTTCCGATAAAGTCGTGTTGGAAGTAGGACCCAAGACGGTAATATTTCGCGCATAGCTAACATAGTACATTGCTCCAATGTGCATTGCACTTTACTAGAATGTTCAGAGCAACAAATAAATTCCAACTCACACACAAACCAAAAAACGTGACAACCAATTAGACAAGTTGGTTTTCTGACACACACACACACACACACAATGCTTGCTAGTTGGCAACCGCCCAACTGTTAATTTGAGCTAAGGGATGAGCCGCTTCTTGCTGGTAGAAGGTAAAAAGATACATACATACTCCACCCATGTGGTTCATGATATGGATTGCGATTATTTCCAATTGTTCCAATTTCCAATGGAATCAAAGACATCACACAAGTGGATCTAGTAAAAAATTATTTAAAATGCTTATTTGTGTCCATTTATGAAAGTTTTTTTTCCATTTTATCCACTTTACTCAATAATTTTGGAAATTTTTATCAAAATATACAGTTTATCCACTTTTATTGTATCTGTGATGTGAACTATCGAGTATATTCCATTAAAATTACGAGTTATTTGAAGTTCACTGAAGCTGTTTACTGAACAATTCAACTACTGAGAATCTTAGATTCAAGACAAAACAAGAGATATGTGTACAATTTTTATCCTAAAACGAATTGTTTCAGTTGGTTTAGAGTTCTATTTTTAAAACATCAACTGTAGTTGCACCAGGAAATGGACTATAGTGATACGATTGTTTTCTTGAAATCTCGTTTAAGTGGTGCTTTTATGGTTCTAATGGTTGTTTACTTTATACTGATGCAAACTATTGACGAATCAGTATTGTCCTCCATGAACTTATTTACAAAAATCTGTTTGCTTGTTTAGCACAAATTATAAATTATTATTATGCCTGTAAATTAATGAAATTGTTTGTGGATTGATTTGAAAATATCCCATTATTAATTTGAATTTACAATACTAAAACAATTTGTTAAGTTAATTAAAAATGATTTCGTTTATATAAAATACCTGCCAAATAAAGCTAGCTAATTAACGTTGTTGGTTTAACCTACCTGCACCGTTTAGGTCTATATGACCCAAGTGCGACTTTAACTTTCCTGCGACGTTCGGGTCCATATGACCCAAGTGTGGTTTTATAGGTGTGGTTTAGTATAAACTCATGCACTTTAAAGACAATTATTATTTCATATAACAAAACCGCAGAAGTTTATACTAAACCAAACCAATAAAACCACATTGTAAAGTCGCGCTTAGACCCGAACGGTGCAGATAGGTTAAACATTAACTTTCGTTAACAATGTTATCAATAAACCTCATGTTAAATAAACTTTTCAATTTCTTCTTGTTAAATATTATGCCACTAATACAATATTTATTTAAATCGCTACATATATTTATATTATACTATGAAAATAGAACACATAAAATGTATTTTTACTTTCTATACGAAGTAAATTTTATAATCATAAAATAATATGATTTCGAAATTTTAACTGAAATTTATTTTTTGACCTTTTAAGTGTCTGTATGTTTGTGTGTGTGTGTGTGTGTGTGTGTGTGTGTGAGTGTGTGTGTGTGTGTGTGTGTGTGTGTAAATGTGTGAGCATATGTGTGTATGAATTTGAATAAAACATGTACGATTTAACGAAAAGTGCTTAAAAAAATATATAAACACATGTGACAGTTTACTGGAAGAGAATATATATTTTTTATACCATATCGTCCTTATTTTATGTTAACGCAATCTTGCAGAATATGTTCACAAAATAATTCTAATCGTATACCAGTATCATGTTTTTGCTTGGCCATCAAAAACCGATTTTTTTGTAGGATGCGTACAACGTGCGTTGGCGCCTGAAAGGGTAGTTCTGACACACCATTAGCACTGCTATCTTATACGACTTCGGCCAGAGTGGTAACGTTGGCCTACTCGACATTAGGTTAGTGTGTTGTATATATGATGTGATGTACGTCTCTTGGGGATGCTCACTAAAGCTCATGGGACCACAGATTTGTCTAGGACCAGACTGACATTTGACCGTAACACAGCTCGTTCCAAACTCCTAAAGACGGATCACGTACGGGATCTTTGCTCCATCCAAGCAACACATCTCCTCTGTTCTCCTTATAGCGTTTCTCTATTCTCATCTTTAACATATTCATAATTTGTCTCTAATATTTAATAAAAATTTGTTTACACACATTTACAATAACAACGTTTTGAATGCTTCGATGTAATTATTATATGTTTTAATGAAGTAATAGAGTGCATTTCATAACAAGAATTAATATGAATCTATCTAGAAACACTTATATATTCAAATGCCAGTATCAACAATGCACAATGTTGCGCATTTCCATTATCCAGGCATTTTCAACTTAATCCATCGTTCGTTCGAATTCATATGTGACTGTGCTGTGCACGTGTGTTGGTGTATGATGTGGGTCTGTTAATTGATGGCGAGCAATGAACTGCACTTTATGCTATCCTGATGCATGTGCATTCATTATCCTTGCACTAGTCGATTCCCCTTTATAAAGGATTGTCTCATTCGGTTAAATAAATAGAGCCAATATTGCGCTTGCGCTGCGATCTTCGTCCAGTCAAACACACCCAGATGCACATCAAAACCTATGTGATTGGATAGGTAATTGCAACTATCCGCTACATTTATTATTATTTCCTGCCAATCGAAAATCATAAAAGAATTCTAGTAAACTTATTAGTTTTAATACAACATCTATTTCTGATCGAAAACAATAACAAGCTTTTAGATCTGTAACTAAAAATCTCAAATGATCACCCATCCATTTCTAGAAGTTCTAGGAAAGACTAGAACTAGCACTTTGATGATACGATTGCATTAGTCGTCAAAGCGTTGCTACAATGATCCTTGGGGATGTTGCGAATCTCAACAAACAGCATATGTTTTTAATGGATATCAAATCAATTATTTCGTCTCGTCATGTGTAAACTGTAAATATTTTCAACACAAAGGACATTTACAATTCACTTTGTCACAATGGCAAACAATGTATTCGTTTATATTTGATGAATGAAGCGATACACTCTAAAATATTATAGTCGTCTCGATGTTTTAGAAAAAACCTCTTTTCAATACACTTAAAGTAATAATATGTATATACAGAAATTGGATAACAACACCATATGATTTATATATAAAATATATTTATTCTAACAATCAGATTGATTATCTAAATGTAAAATGACGGATTTTAAAATAGGCAATGGTGTAAGATGTATTCTTCTCTATGTCAGAAATAGTTCTAAACGATTGACGCACAGCTGATTTAATTGTTATCGATATTTTTCTTGAATAAAAGTGTCAAACACTTCCAGTTTGAATATCATTTTCAAAAATACGAGGCATATACAAATTTAAAGTTTAAAGTTTCATAATTTTACCTTCAACCTTTCAGGCTGTAGAGTGCTCACATACACTCAAAGATTCCAAAAATAGTCAGATTCGATTCAGGGAAGGTCAAAAGTATATTTCCGTTGAAATTTCGAGATTGATTTATTATAATTACAATACTTACTTAGTCCTACGAATAAGAAATTAAAAATTAATGATTAATGACCTCTTTCAACACAAATAAAATAACGTGTAGAAAACATGACGTCACTCCACATACCAACACACACAAAACACACAGATTCAGTGACAGAGTTTGTCTGCGTTGATTAAAATTACTTCCTGGATTCTTGAAGTTTGCTTGCCTTCCTAGCACTGAAATCGACCCAAACAGAAGAAGGTGTATTTGAACGAGTTGAACTTTAATTAAAAGACACGCCCTTAACACCTTGCACAAGAAATTTAACTCATCCATAACTATCACCATAACCATCAACGTACATGTGATTCAACTATTCAATATAATATTAATTTTATGAATACGATTTCATTTCACTCAAATATCGCTTTTAATTCACTGTACTCTAATTCGTATAATTTACAGTAAAGTATACCTAGAGATTCTTTAATTTTGTAATAAAAATAAAATAAATTCGGAAACTTCATTTTTATTAATATATAAAAATATAAAATCTAAAATTATCTTTATCATGTAACGCAGTTCTTTCAGAGAATATGACATCTAGAATACTGTCGCTCAAAATAATATAAAAGACATAGAAAAGACAAAAGCGGCAACTTCATTTCCCGTATATAAGTATTATATGAAAGGAATCACAATGCAAACGCTATGAAACTTCTTACTTGATTATATTCGTCATACCAAATTTAAATTTGAATGAAAAGTTCATGCCATCCATACAGTATACATTTCACATAAATCATATATCTATACAGATCCAACTTACGTAGTTTTATTTATTTCTCACATACCCAAATACAGTAATATATTTTTATTTACGCTACTTTCTTTTGTAATGTAGAGTTTGGAATACTTAATCAAATTAAAATTTTATTTTAAAATATGTTCTACTTTTTGTACATTCAAAATCTGTTTCTTTGGTTTATTTCTCAAAGTGACTAACAGTTCGTTTACACTACCATTTAACTTGTGTAAATGTGATTCACGGTCAGAAAGGAAAAAAGCAAAAGTGGATGCTCACAAAAGAAAGTTTCATCTGTCAGGACTCAGGAGTGCTGTAGAAGAAAAAGTGCAAGTTAGCAAAAATTCGGGTAGACACGACGATAACAGAAAAACTCATTTCGGGAACAATGGCTCCTCTGGTGGGGTCAGTGACGAAATGTAGACGCCACTGTCGCTTTAGTGTTCTTCAATAAATAATTTACACGTCTTCCCATAGCACACTCTTGCGTTTCTCATTCACTTGAAAACTGATAGAATTTAAAATGGAATCGACGACATGAAAATGCATTGAATTTTATATTACTAAATGGAGCACACGTGTTAGCATGATTCGGTTTATGGATTTCTCTACAATGATTCGAATAATTTTGATTTTACTAGACTAAGATGCAATAAAAACTTATTTGATTTATATGATCTTTAAAACTGTTATTCTATACTTTTATTACTAAATGTTCATAAATGCTTACATTAAAATTATATTTAGCAAAAACATATTTTATTGTGTAAAGTGTATTGCAATTAAATTCAATTCATCTAAATTTTTATTCTCGTACTAACTACGCAATATTAGTGAAAGTTATTTCATTCTTTATGAATAACGTGTCTCTTTCTCATATATAGTTCAGGTTGCACACGTCCTGGCAGAATGGAGCTCATAAAACAGCAAACTATGACCAGCAGACTATAATTTTTATATCAACCATAGAATCTAGATGACTAGTACACTATGTGGAATTTAATATACTTCTTGTTACGTCTTGCACCGCTTTTACTCAATTACACAGTTTTTACAACTCTTTTGATCTAAACTAACATTATTACACAATTTGATAAATTTCTATGCGATGCAAGTAAAAATCTACTACTAGAGGAACGACTATAATTCTACAAAAATATAATGATATTTGAACATCCCAATTGAATTTTTCAAAAACATTAACTTTTTAATATCTGTATCATATATCCAGGAAACTGCTCTTAAAAAGGCGAACAAAAATATCAATCTTCCATGACTGAAATTTTATCATCAGATAATGGTTATCCTGTTTTTACAAACCATTTCATTTCAGTTGCTTTATGATCATAATATATCCTGCTCTTTTTATGCATTCATGTTCCTGCGCTTTAGACAAAGATAGATACAATCTAAACGTTTTTTGAGTAAAAAGGATGAAGCTAGAGATAGTCTTTATGTATATAAGCGTGCAAGGTAAATCGTGGTCATAAGCTTTTGCCAAATCTGAATGTGACATCTGGAACATAGGTAGGTATATATATAGTGCCTAATATGCTTTCCTCGAGGACTTGAACAGATCCGCGACTCGAACCACGTGACCATTAAATTCACACACCCACATGCGTGTTATGTTTGTGTTGATATTGTGCATAAGTTTTATGATTGATACTTCTCGAACTTGATTTAAATTTTTAATTTGTCTTCGCTTCATCGATGTTTAGTTAAACTATTTTGTATTTTAATAATCAATGCAATAAATAACAATGATGAAAGCACAAATATTTTAGTAACTAATTTTAATCGAATGCGTCAGTAGATATAGCAAAGCTCCAAATATAATCCTAATATTTTTACCTCTGCATACAATAGCGAGTAATCAAAATCTTACCCTCTCGTTAATTATATAGCAACGCCGTAATCTCCATATCAAAGGCGTGTTATATAGCAAAACCTCTAGTGCCTATTTAACCATGCAAAACACTGACTAATCCAGTGCCGCTTTTATTGTAACCATTACCGGTACACACAATACGCGAATGTGACAAGGCGGAGGGTTCTAATTGTCTACAATATACATAGTATGTACTATTTTGGTATAAACCTTCTACTAAAACCCTACACAGGTATATCAGAAGTATATTTGCTCTACTGGGATAGAAAAAAAACCTTAAATGATCATATTTACTTTTTCATACGAAGAATAAATAGATATTGTTAACATGATCTCGTGATTTTAACGGAAATATATTTTTTGACCTTCCCTGAATCGAGTCTGACTATTTTATTAGATTATTTGTTTAATTTAAAAATTATATTTTCTTCAACTATTTAAAATTTGTATTTGAATATTACTCTTATTAAAACAAAATACGTATAAGAAAGATCAGTGCAAACCATTGTAGATAATTTTTTTTATAAGATATGCCATAGCTTACTAAAGGGACTATTATGATAGAAAATATATTTGAGGTAAAACAAGAATTTTATAAGGATCAAGCTACAGAAATTGCTTATTTCGGGAAGCTTAATGTGATATATCATACGCATACGCGTAACTAGTCAACGGTCCACGTAATAGTTATAGCCGGTCTGAAGTTAGTAATGCATCATTGGCTACACTGTTAAATTAACCGGTTAAGTTTGGTGCGAAACTATTGTTGCGCACATATCTCAAAATGATTGCACGCAATGAACAGTGTGTTATATGGCAAGTGAGTGTGACAGTCTGAGTTACGAGCAAAAGCGCACAAGTGAAATGACGATATGATGTAAAGTTTAATGGTAACCATTTGCTCCGTCGCGTCGTATGAGAGTTTCTCTATATAGTTATGATCACAATCTATTGCAATTACGTGTTACGGTGTAGTGCCAGAGTTAGTACTTGTTTAAACTTTATTAAATGATCCATTCAAGTAAATCATATTTTATGTTCAATCTTCATATTAATTTCTGTACAATCAAATTTAAGTCTTTCTACGCTCTCATATCTTATTTTGTTGGAATACCTACAAAAATATGCCGACTACTAAACAACGTACCCCATTCATAAAACATTTTAAAGATGCTTTTAGTTGGTTGCTTTAGGATAATAAATGGACGGCAGTTTTAAATCAGTTAGTATTAAATAAATAAAAATTGCTGAACGTAAAAGTAGTTTGATATAAAATTATTATTGATATCATATCAGATATTAATATAAAATAATAAATTTTTATAGACGTATCTCCATTGTGTAGAATTTCTCACCTCATGTTTATGGTTTAAAATAATCCATTTTTTTTAAAGCATAAACTGTTTTCTTTTAAATAATTCCCATTATAGTAAAACGTGGAAACACGTATTATTTAAAAACTAATCTTCTGTAATCCTGATTTATAAAAAACTGCAAATTACCCCAAGAGCTCGTGCGATTCTTTATTATTTATTGATGCTACGTACACTCTGCCAAAAAGAAAACCAACCAAAGCCTATCATGTATGCATAAGCGTATTCTCGTTCTTTATGGCGGAATGTACAAGTAGGTATGCATAGAGGTTTCTATGCTTTGTTATGCATACTACCCGCCGTTCACAGGTGCGTATTGCGGGTTGCCTGACAATCAGCAGCGTCGCTTTTAGACTCAATTTACAGCACCTTGCGTGTTTAACCAAACCCTCCCCCTCATTCTTCACCTCCAAGCACGAGAAGCACTACATCATCATGGCGCTGTTCCTTATGTTTAATTTAGGTTTGGTGAGTTAACGTATACAAAACGCCTATATCAACACAACACAAAACCCATTTTACTTTAGTACCACGTATAAGTATATAACTCACTTGGCTTAGTGCTAACGTTTATTATATTACGAATATCTCCCACTTAACAATGTGTACAAATCCTCAATACAAAATTTAACTATTATGTCTCTTCAAATATTTTCTGATACTACGATTTAAGTCAATTCACCGCTTTACATACCATTCAAAAATTCTACATAGAAAATATATTTTAAACAAAATATTTGACATTGAGAAGAATGTATCGGATGTCGCTGGGGAACGAACCCAAAACATCCGATACATTTTTCAAATATCAAATATTTAATTTACTTCGCAGTATTGCGTTTGATACGATTATTTGACTTTGTACTTAGTTCTCGCTTTAATATATACTTTACAAAATAATTTTCGTATGCCAGCTGTTAACGAATAACGCACTTAGCAATTCTACAACCGCTTTGCAAGCACTGCGATCGATTATAAAATGCACTTGCTCTAATTGTCTCAAGCAGAACAGATGTGTATTTAGAATGCGTATATATGCCGCGTCCATTATGCGTTTAATCCGACTATGAAATTTAAATGATAAACCCTGCCACACAAAAAATAACCCAGTCAAAAAAAATCTAATAGAGTTCTGTCGCAAAATCGTGTTTAAACAAAGCTGTTGCAAAAAAATATATATAAAAAAGTCATGTTGACCAAAACTCTAAATATTTTTCTCTGAAACACATTTACAATATTGCACATACCATGGAGCGGACATCGAAAACGTTTACAAACACAACGTTAAAAAAAGAAAATTTTGAAATTAAATATCGAACGAAAATGTTTGAATATGATAGCTTTGCAAGCAATAAAAAACACATCTAAACATAAAAGACAAACAAAACAAATAAAAACGAGGTATTTTTGGAAAGGGAACTGTAAAATATCTACTATGTAGTGTTAGTAGATTCATTTAAAAAAATTGTATGTTTCAAAGACTAAATAATAATTTCAATTTATCTGTACTAAAAATTTTTTTGGCGTTAATGATTTTCCATGTTATGCTATTTTGTTTTTCATAGCAATTGCTTATATAAAATTATATTTATTACATGGTGGGGAAAAATTGTGGATTAGACTATAGGATAGGTTCGAGTATGTTTTTAACGAGGCTTCCTGCTATCTGTATGGCAGTCGTGAATAGCTCATTGAAACTCCATTCCTATTTGCCTGCTATTCCTCCTATGTGGCGGTGAAAATTATCATCATATGCCAGAGAAAAATTGTGAATAGCGTGAATTTTGTTTTTATTTCGTGAACTGACGTTCTACATAAACTTTTCACACCTAGAAAATTCGATGCCTTTCAATCCTATTTATATTTGTGTTGTATTTATTTTATGTTGAATTTTATATATTACCCACGAAATGAGTTTTGATTTAAGCAATTGAATTTTTATTTAGAATTGAATTTGCTTAATAAATTAGTAAAATTGTTTCTTTGTAAAAATTTGATAAATGAAAATTGTTAAACAATAAATATTCAACAGCTTTAGAAAATATGTTCTTATAAACTGAATAGATAGGATAATCTTTCTAAAATATAAATATACATGAATAATTTGCAAAATAAATTGCCGTGCTTTCCATATTCATTACTTGTAGAATGGTGAACGTGGATTATAAATATTCTGTTATAGCCACAAAATTATATTTAACCGCCCAGCATAACATCACGAATTTTCATAAATTGTATAATTATTTTAGTAAATGTATTGTTCAAACAGTACACTGTTTTGATATGTATTTTATTGTAAATGACAAGTTCAGAAAGCTTTTTAATTATTTATCAAAATTATACATTTTGCACCATTATTAAATTATTTTCTTCGGGAGTAATTTATATTAAATAGAAATGACTATCAAATTTAATGGTAATTTTAACACAAAAATGATTGATAAAATGATTAAATATAATTATAATTTCTCGCTTTTGTACATAATGGAACAAACTATTCGTGATATATTCAATTAATTTTCACAATTTATGTTATATAATGGATAAAAATTTATAGATTTATACTATCCAATTTTTTTAATGTAATATATGTTATTTTTGAATTTATGCATTAAATATAATTTTATTATGTTTCCATTAAATATTTAGTGCATTTGAAAACGAATATGTTTCCAGATATTATTTATTTTAATCAATTTTTAAATTGGCATCGTTCATAATAGTTAGAGATTACTTGTAATAAGGATCAAAGCACGAAATTAAGGAAATTGATGGTCGATAATATAATCAGTTGATCGTTAGTTCCAAAGATTCATGTGATCACGACAAAATTTGATTCAAGCGTACTGGGTTCTGATCCCAAGCTGACGACAAATCCTCTTTATTTATCACTAATTGGAGTATGCAATTTCCACTCAAGCCTAATATCATGGAATCAAAGGAAGTTACCAAGGCTGTTGTATAAGACACTACGATAAATTATTTTAATATGAATGCTGGATGATATTTTCGAAAATTGAAACATTATTTTGTGAATTGGAAGTATTGATTTTCAAATTGCTTTACTATTGTTTGTGTGAAATTTAACTTCGGTGTTTTTCGACAAATGCTACGTTAACACATGAAAACGTCTGTTTTGTACATACGCCAATATTTCAGAAAAGATCAGACGACACAATAAAAGCCGTCAAGCAGAAAATTCGATAAGAATTCATGTCGTAGAATATAAGTTCAATACTCAACACAAAAACGTGGATGGATGTAGAATGAACGGAAACCACCACTCAAAAGAATATTTAAGTCTTTAGGGAATTTTAAAAACAACGAAGTAATAAAATGTTTGAAATATCTTGGGACGCTAATACAATATCACAGATTAATTAATTCAAAATTGCTTTGCAAACTCAACAAAATTCAAGTGGTCTACGATCAACTTTTTCTACAACATAAACATGGTTGATGACCGACCATGCAGTAGACTTTTAACTTGCGAATAAGAATTCTTTATCTGCTAAAAGTTGCTGTAGCAAGAAGTTAAATCCACTTATTTTAACTTTTCTTTTATAGTAGTTTCTTTAAACAGACAACAAATACCATTTCAAAATTAGTTGAAAGACGTTTAATACACGTATTTCATGAACATTTCAAATGCAATATGTTTTATAATTTGTACAATGAATGCTTTTTGTTTACTACGTATAAGAGAATATAAATAATTCACCAAGCGCTTGAATACAATAACATGCAATATGGATATAAATATCGTTTTGGGAGAGGAAATCGTCGAAAACGGTAGTCGTTTCGAGGCGAAATGTTTCCGTTAAAATAAACATCGGAATCGTTCTATAATTCATGTAATCTTTCACGGAACTCGGCGCAGGAAAACTTGCAAATCAGGCAGATTCTATCGTGTAAATCGGCATTAAGTTTACTTTGTTATCGTATTACGTCGATCGCGCAGGGATTTCTCTGCAGTTAGAATTTCAACAACCACTATTGCAAGAACTGTGTTAGTGAACGCCGCTACCAAACCCCATTCCAGCTACATTTTGCAAGATAAACACTTGTCAACCAATCTGATTATTTAATAATAAACATAGTACGCGGGAACGGCCTATGTCGACAATTCGTTGGCGATGTTAGGCCGGCAAGCAATTATTCATTGCTACAATGGTCGTTTCGGATTGGCTGCTATGCGACTCCTTTTTTTTTTTTAGCGATGACAGGCAGCACCACATTCTATGTACATTGCTAAACTACAGTGTGCAGTGAAACAATTTAATTATTTTTTCCTGCTGTTGTTCTATATTTACCCAAACGTCGCTTTGTATACAAACCCAATTTTGTTCATTTTCTTTTTAATTACACTCTAATAAGTATTTTTATTTAGTTCTTATCAAAGAAATGAAATCCATTATTAGTTTTATAAATGGAAATATTTATGAAACAATTGACTTTGGCGTTTCAAAAATGCGCCTCATACACATTGTATTTTAAAAATAAGAATATATTTGTCAGCTATAAAAAACAAAATTTAATAATCGTCTAAAGATCACATAAGACAGGAAATCCGTTATTAATGTTAAGACATTTTTGTACTTATGAATTCAGCAAAATATTTTAATAATCTTCTAAAAATAGAAAATGCTCAACAAGCAATTTGTCCACATGAACATATTTGATAAGAGCGTTTAAATTTATGAGCTTATACAAGGAAATTAATATTTCATAAAACTTTTTGTTTTTTACGAGGCGAACATTTTTCCAACAACTTTGGCTAGTGCCTAACTTTTGAAAAATATAGATATGAACAAACTTAAGTTATTAAACTTACATCTGCTAATTATTCTTATTAAAATTTTGTTGCTATAAATAAACGGTGTAATTAATATTGTGTTAGTAGAATTTTCTACTTTTAAAGTTTGATATTAAAAGAAAATACATGAGTATAATTCATCGCACTGATTGCTCATTGTCAAATAGATTCATAAAACTTCTAGAATTTTAATACATTAATTTGTAAAATTTACTGTAACTTGTAAATTTCAATAAAAATTAGCTAAACGATTTTAAGAATTATTTTTTTCGGATGCTTCAATAATTTTCAAATGAAATATGGCCTATCATAATCAGAGAGGCTATAATTTTGTGACCGATATCATTTTTTATCATTTAATAACGAATAATGGTAAAAACAAAAAACGCAAAAGTAGCCCAAGTTCTCACTCCAATACATGCTGCAAAATTACCATTTATGATGGACGACAATACCGGCTGTTCGGGTTTAACGTTGTTTGGAAACGAAATGAGTTTATCGTATAATGATAATGGAGGAGAGGTAGAATATTATTGACTATTGCATTGATAATATCATTTTGATTATTTTGATTAGTGTAGATATACAAAGCTTATAAATTTTGCATTAGAATTTCCCAACCAAAGCATATATATTGTTTTTTTATAAAAATATATTTTTCTGGACTTACATGAGGAAAAATGAATATGCTTACAAAAAACTGCTATTTTAAAAAAATCAGCGTTTCATATATTCAAATATATATTTAAAATAAAATTTTATAGAGTAAAATTTTATTTTTATTATATTTTATTTAAGGTTTATAAAAATAAAATCTATTACTGTTGGTATCTATGATATTTTGAATTAGATTGTTTCTATTGGGAAAAAAAGTATATTTTCTTCTATTAGGTATTACGAAAGTATGTATGCTACTCGTATGTCACATTTCTGTTAGTCATGAAATAACTTCATGAAATTCATATATACAATGCCAAATATTTATATGAAATATTCTTCATGAAAAGGCAGACGAAATAAATTTGAATTGCAAATTGAATAGAAAATACGAAACTTACAGACACTGCTGGTGATTCTACGTTGTATAGAAGTATATAAAACGGGGCTTCTTGCAAAACACAGCATGATTTCAATCAGTTCACCTCAAAATACTAATTAAGTCTTCAAGCATCTAATTAGCTTGTTAATTTACCCACAATCACTAATTTTATAATTCAACCATACAAAATATTCAGTAGCAACTAACGGTTTTTATATTAAAACAAATACATAGATACATTTCGCAAATATGAATAAATATTTGTAAAAGGCTTGCAGGTATGTTTAGTTGCACATCCCCTGCTCCCAGTCAACGTTTTTCAATTTGATATAGTATCATTGATATAGTATCATCTCACCAAGCCATAACTCACGGCTATTGGGTTCCGGACAGGAAAATAGCTAAGAAAATGCCTTCACTTCTGTACCTACATACATACCTACAACGCCAGCTAGGTGATTCAGTTTTCTTATCAAGAAAATTGAACTGTTACCCGTATGGAGTTTTCTATATTGCTAAGTTTATATAAAATGGTATTCATCAGGATTTTCTACGAAAATACTCGTATTAACTTTATAAACAATTAAATTTACTTCTACGTTCATTTAAGTTAATTATTATAAAATACCTCGGAAAAACAAATATCATCATTATTTTTCTACCATTTTTAATTCATGCCAGTGGGCATATCCAACGAAGCTAATTTGAAATTCTAGCGCGCTCTAGTGCCACCGGATGTTCGTTGGCATCAGTTGAATGGTGGCGTAGCTCAGAGCTGTTGAAATCACCCTAGCAAACCAAAGCAAAAGCACCAGATAACGAGCTTTTCATAACCTTCAGAAGACATCATATAGTCACCCACACCGATGTACTTACAGACATTTTCTTTTCCAATATAAGCGCTCGTAACACTAACAGTGATATACGACGATTGCCAACGGCAAGATAGATTTGTGTAAAAGAGGAAAAATTCTCTGTTGTTTCCGAGGTTCACTAACGATCTGGTCAAAAGGAACATATATAAATATTGTCTAACACTAGCAGTGACTATACGATATTGCTACGTTTGCGAGTGTTAAAATTCGGTCTCTGTTGTATGAGGCGCCTTATTAAAACACAAAATTGTATAAAAGAATATTCCGGTATTTCGTACATAATAACAGAAGTTAGTAATTTAATATATACTTTTCCGCTTCGTCTGAAAACTCGGCAATAGTATTTGTACTCTAATATCAGACCCAGCAATCTCACTTTTGATTTGTTTTTTTTTTGTATTTCACAAAGTTGCCCAGAAAAAAAAAAAAAACTTGTAACCAGCTATTATGAGAATAAAAAACTTGAATAAAATTAAGGAACGCGAATACACAGTTTGGGGAAAAAGGAAAATTAGATTTTTACCATCGCTGGATTTTGTTTAAATGTTTTTATCACTTACACGATTTAGACAAATTTTCTATTAGCATTTTTACTGAACACAACTAAAATTGCTTGGTGCATATGGATTATTTTTTTGTCTAAATAATATATTGTGGTTTATAATTAGTAAGCTGTTTTAGTAGTTTCATGATTTTTGGGTATATTCGCATTATTATAATTGAAATATCGACAAAATTTGCTAACTTCGCATTTCATATATTATATTGAATCAGTGAAACGACCATGGCAGGTCTTCTCAACAGTTCAATAATAAATTGAAGGTGATTCGTAAAAATAACCTCTCAATCGAATTCAAAGAGTAACGCGATTACCAGGCATTACGAGGGGTGCCATTTTCGACGTTATCATCATGATCCGCGTATATTTGTGGCTAAAACGCCGCGGTGGGCCTAGGAGGACAGTGATGTAATGCCCGAAAATCATCACGTAGCAGCGACACAATAGTATTCGCCACACGGCATTTCACCCGAATCATTAATCTTACAGAAGATTAACCATAAGACGACGTTAGGTGTGGCAAGGACCGGACTACATGATAAATGATGACCGGGCCTACTGGACACAGACCTGAATGCGATCACCGATATAAAAAAGCATGGTAAACAGCAATAATGCGTAAAATAGTTTTTCTAACATTCGACGAAATATTACGGAAAATATCAACACCGGTGGAAATAAACTGTTACATGTAAAATGGGTGATTTATATTTTTATTTTCCGGCCAACGAATGCTTTGAGCTTATCTCTAGCTGACAATCTTTGCAACTGATGCAGTTGTTCAAAATATAAACGAACGAGTATTTTGAAAGATTTACCGTTTGAATTTCAAATACGCGAGTGAGTGCCTGTGTGTGTGTAGTTTTTATGCAACCTATCTGTAGATGGATGGAATTTGATTTGACTATTTCAATTTCAATTTAACTAGTGCAGCTTTACCCGAAAAATTGCTTATTAATTATCTGTCAAAATGGAATATTTCGTTTCGGTTTAGTTTACCAATTTTTCTTTTTTTACCACGAGATTTTTACAAGAGAAGTTTTGAAACAAATAATAAATATTAGCATATAGATATTAATATTATTAGTTTTTCGTCGCTGTACAACATCGTAATATATGTTTTATGGTGATAATTGCGTAGCGAATGATCGTAAAAAAACAATTTAATTACCAATAAATTAGTTTGTTGAAACAAAAACTATGATGAAGGCTCATATATTACTGATAATATGTGAAAATTCTTTACAATTAGGACACGAAACGCGGCGAGGGAAATTAAAATTAAAGTTTTCAAACCGTGTAAAGTGAATAATGGAATGGTAATAAATTTTGATCCCCCTCCATAGTGTTCACCACGGTGCCAATGAAATATGGTTCAGTTTTACACTGTCAAGTATCCATTATGTACTGCTTGTATCTACACCACATACGAATATATGTATATACATTCATACGTTATACGTAAACACGTCTATGACAACACATTCATCTACCTTTTTTGTATACATAAAAAAATATGTCTAAATTAATTATACTCATATGTACTTTTCTATATCACATTTTTGGCAATTCTAAAAAGCTAATAATTTAAAATATATTTCGTAATAAAATTACCTGATATTCGCAATCATATGTGTCTCTAATACTTGAAACAGATTACAAGTTATCAGCAACTATGGCATTGATCAACTATTATAATTAAATACAATAAAAAAAAAAAGTTCATGTTCAAAATATTTTATTTAACTATCTGTTTAATAATAAACTTTATTATTACAAACAAATTTATAATTTAAATATACTACAAAATTTTATATTAAATACAGTAACGAAATTCCTTTTTGATTTGTAAATATTTTCAATAGAAACAAGAATATTGACAAATAGTATTATTTTTTATATCTAGATTCTTTGTCCTTGCCTTTCGTTTACCTAAAAATATTCTTATTACATTTGTACGACAAAGAAAAATGATTTATTTTTTATTTTCTCTTTTACATTATCCCATATAATGCAAAAATTGATAAAAAACGAATACATCAGCTTGCACTATTTTCTTTTTGGTATCATCAATCAACGTATTTCTTGTACTATCAACGAATCAGAAACAAATGAAATAAAAGAAGAATGTGCCGTTTTACATATGTAACAGCATACAAACGACTCGGAGAATATTTTTCGTTTTATAAAGAAAATGATAAATGCAGAAAAAAAACTTGGAAAACGTTGAAACTGAATCACTACATTAACGTTGAGAAATACAAATATATTTAGATTTAATGACAAGCTACAGAATAATAAAAAAGATGCTGTCAATATCTTACTTGCCACTATGTAATGTGCACTACTTTGCAATTTAATATTCCTCAACCAATCATAATAATATTTTATAGAATAAGATTTAATAATAAATAAAAATAAATTGAACAGAAAACAATTGTTATATTTAAAGATAAAAATACAATACAAAAAAAAGCTCAATACAATAAAATATAAAACAATACATTTAGAAAAAGCTGCAATTATTTATTTTTCAAAAAAGCTTGCCTTTGTAGTGTTTACTCTATTGTTGTATGTTTGCTTTCATTGCCACAAAACACTAGAGACTCAATGTAATATACACTGAATTAAAGTACAGCCGGGCACATAATTAAACGTGACACAAAAAATCGGCCTCGATAATATTGTTCGTAATATTATTTGAAAAACAGCTAAAACACCGCGCAGATATCATACGCTATGTTCTATAACAAACTGGCATTTGGCGCCCAGCACAATTTGTATATAGGGGATGAAATCGTAAGGCATCGGTTATCTTCGGTCCTATTCGTTAAAGCTCATCATTTTACTCTTCTTATTCAACATTTTATTATTCTTATATATATTTGAAATATTTAGCAATAAAATTTAATAATATTGAAAGAATAAAATAAACATGGTTTTAACAAAAAAAGTAATAAAATCACGAACCGATTCGATTTATTTATGTACAATTAAATTGGTACAGATCCCATTTTGCGATGTTTTAATTACACAGAGGTTCATAAAAAAAGACATTTACTAGAATTCGGGAAAAATTAAAAAAGGTGCAGGCGAACGGTGTAAAATCGATTGGGCGTGCAGAACGTAGATGTGAAGTAACTAACAATAATTACTTAGCTTAACAGAGTAACACATTGCCTAAGAGAGGTTACGGTCAGAGCGAGTTGATTGCCGAAGCACCATACAATTCTAACTTCCTTCTAAAGGGTCTCGAAGGCCTCTTCTAATATCTATTATTAGTAATCATTCAGATATAATTGAGTAAAGATTTATAGAAACATTGGTCGACTTAAATTAAATCATTTATTATATTCATAATATAATAAAGCACACATTATATTCTAAGCATTTAAAAATAAAAAACAATTCAGAAAAATGTAAACTTCAGCGTGAACTGTGTATGAATAATTCCATTTCTTGATTAAAACCGCGTGATAGCAATAAAACTCAGCATTCGTTTCCAAAAGAAGACACTAGGGAAGTCAGGGTACGCTATTGTGCATTGACATAGCACGTTTTACAAGCTCTAAAGTTTGAAAGACAGCTTTTCAAAGGACAGAATTAGCATAAAGCAATAAAGCTTGCTCTATATAAGTACAAATGAAACGAATGCTTAATCGGCACCGGAGAACTAGGGCGAAGAAAAATCGCAGCGTACCATTTTCATCTTCAATCCTTAAACGCCTCATATCTCTCAACCATACACATATAACTTTTGGCAGATGGATATTTCCAGAATCAGCTTCCTCAAGAAATATATCCGTGTATATGTTACGTTAAATATACTTCGTCAGGTTATTTATCGGTATATATGTACATTAGTGAAATTTGAACGTGTTTCTAAATACTAAAATTGTATTAGTGATTGTTTACATGATAAATATGATACATTAATCCTAAATATATATTAGAGATAATAGTGTACATGTGTCTTAAATAATAAAATAAAGTATCCAGAAAGAACCATTTTTCATGCCTGAAAATCTCAGATTATGCTTAAGAAAGTATAAACTTCTGTCGAACTTTTATGGGAATAGTAATTGGATATGTCAGTTGACCGATGCTTGCACATATATAACAATATACCTGGTGATCAAATCACAAGAGGGGTGAATCGAGAATGTGCATAAGAGGGGTGAAAGCAACAAAAGAACAAAACGGAACGCAATATCTGTGCTTATTGTAGGCAGTGGCCTCCCTGCCAGTTGCAATGCATACCGCATTTCTGCAGTCCAATCGAATTTTCCATCTGAGTTATTGATATTGAAGATGGCTTTTATGATACCACAAAAATTCTTATACGTGTAGTAAAATGCCAGCAATGCGCTTACAAAACTTGTTTTTCTCACGTTACATTTTTAAGTCAACCAACAATAAACCAAGTCAAATATTTGTAAACATCATTTTTTGTATTATCGGAATTTTAATTACCTATAAACTAAAAGTAATAAATCAGATAATTTTATCTTTTATATGTTATATTTCTATAATCGAAATTAAACTTGGTATTCTATAAATTATACTAAAGATAATAAAGGACGATCTATTGTAAATCAGAATCTTAAGCAATTCGTTATTCGTATATATGTTAAATTACCAAACTTGGACCTAATCTAGTCTTGGTACAGCTCTTGTGCAACGATATCTTCCTCCATTATTTACGTAACCACAACGCGGTCGACGCGTCCAACATTGATGCAGCCACTGGTTACTGGGAAGAAGTTCAATGTAGTTTGCATATACTCGAGTACTACATAACTATCTCTAACTTAACTAGAGCATTCTAACTGCAATAGATATTCTAATACGATAACAACAACAACTACCTTTTCTTTACACAGTTAAATGTTTTTTAATAGTTTTTAAAACGAAAAAAAAACATTTTTCACCAGTTTCAGTTATATTATCAATATCTTTTTAAATAATGTTTACCAATCGAAACATTAATGTTTTATCGATATGTAAATAAAACCACCATACAAAATTACAATAGACAGAAATACACCTCATTCAATAATGATCTTGCGACGAAAACGTGTTGTGACCTTAAGAAAAATTAAAAGAGCCCATTCTGTTAAATAACAATCAATAATATGGAGACAGAAGCTTTCGACATATGCGGAATCAGCCATTGGTTTAGGCAAAGCGAATTTCCAAACGTTCATACTAGACAAACCAGCAAAATCCTCATGTTGCAACTATTGGAGAATGAAGCAAGCCTTTCTGACCCTCAACTGAGTTCGTGATGTCACACGTGACATTAATGATACGTCAGCATGTGTGTTCTCTTCTCCACATTCTTAACTTTAGCGTTGTCCGCTGCTTCCTTGTTCGTGGTTTCCTATCTGTTTTCGTCTGTCTGTTCCTTCTGTTACTTTTTGTTTGGCTGTTTGTTTATATGTTGGTGTCACGTATAAGACTCTTGTTCCGTTTTTTTTTTTATTTAGACTTTTCCGTGTATATATACACTAGTGTGTTTGCGAATAAATTTCAGAATTTCACCGAATGAACGATGAAAGAAATGCGGAAATTGCGGCTTGTTTTGTTCAGCAGAATTTGGGACAATTCGATAATATACAATTCTAGTTCTTTTTTGTATATAAATCATATCAACTAACTCTGATTGCAAATTGTAAGGCGAGATGCGCCACCGGAATGTTTTAAGACTATTCAAATATTCTACTAAGTATAGCATATTTTATTACCCAACTCATAACTAAAATATCAATTTTATGAATATTTGTTTATAAAAGTTAAAGTTTAAATCATATAAATTCTGCTGAATCTATTTAGCGCAGAAAATAATTAGCGAATCCTCAATTATATTTCCATAGCGCGATGAAATTAGCTGAATTAAGCGCAGACTAATACCTAAAGTGTTGTTTCCCCAGCAGTCGTGTAAATATACCACGAATGTTTAACAAATGGGTATTGAAAATGTGTTTTTCATTGTTATTGTGGTAACTAAAGCCAGCCTCATGCTGAACAATTTGTGGTCATAGATAACTTGTTTAGTTCACAAAACTTTAATAATAAAAGAAAACGAAGAGAATATTATAATAATACCACAGACAAACGAGTTGAACAAAACGACCATAGACGGTGGCACTTAGTAGCAGAACTAGTGGACCGTTCGTGTGTCATTAGAAGCACTAAACTTGGTCTGAAACGTGAGTTTACTATGATACCGGAGATTTTTGAATAAACATGAACTGTTAATTGAGTGTTTTTAAATTATTTTAATGTGAATATTTACAAATGTCTAACAATAAAATTGATTAAATATTTAATGAATATCTGCAATCTGCCTTTCACAAATAGTATTACTAAAGAGAATAATAATTTTATACTTCTTGATATTACCAAAATATTGATACTAGAACCTGAGTAGTTGATTCCAATGGTAGTATTATACGATGAGCCGTAAAGTAGAAACGCTATTATAATTCAAGATAAAGCAAGTAAGGGTTATTTTATCTGATTCTTATTTCCAGGGGGAGTATTTCCTGGACGCCCTTATTCCGGCACTAGGCGCATGCTCATACAACTGTTAACTTGCTAACACTAGCAGATAACTTCCGACTGAATTTGCTTTAGCTTCGACAATGTTTACAACGGCGGGGTAGCCGAAAGATCCCAATCAGTTGTCGAGTTCGCGACTGACAAACACACAAACTCAATCCATCTCATTTCCTCCTACTATGAGCCTCTTCTATTCCCATACACTACAGTCTGCTAAACAACCGATACAAACGGGTGAACCAAACGTTATTCGGGGTAACTTACCCCTTGGAAACAGAAATGTACTTGGGTGTCGGCTGCGTGACTACTGCTACTAGTGCCATTGTGCAATCGTTTTATAGTTGTCGTTGGCGGCGTTTGTCGGTCGTCGTCTACAACTCCCGACTACTTCGTCACGGAAACAAATGCACTTGTTATTTTTATCTGTCTTCTTTATTGTTTTCTTATTTGTGTGTTTTCTACTTGCGCGTCGCACAAGGCTCTCATATATTTGATTATCTATATGCGATGCCGAGAAAATATTTTTCAATTTCTTTTGCATGGCGCACTAATGTATTTGGTTTGATCTGCTCCACTCTCCATCAATTTTCAAGCATAAAATATAAGATTTATCCTTGTCGTATAAAAATTTTATGAACTCTTTCACTTTGGCGCTTATTTTATCCGTAGTAATATTTACATCACAGATCTGTCAAATATGTTTCGAATAAAGTGCTATCGTAATGTTTAGCTCGCTGTGTGCTCGGATAATGAAAATATATAAAAATTTGTTTTTTAGACTTATAAAAATATGAAAACCCACTAAGCTTACATCAGATTGTCAATAACAAAATGTGATTTATATTTTCCATTTAAAGCTGATTTCAGATAGTATGCGCATCTGTGGAAATATTTTTTTATATTAAGCTGATATACAGGCAAATAACTGTCTATCGGGAATATGAAATCCTTTTCACAATTCACTTTATCGAGCCATCCAATTGTTGAGGCATCACGGTATGGTTTTAGAATATCTGTGGGGGATTTTTAAAAACAAACGTCTACATCTCAAACATAAGTCTAGATTAAATTTGAAAAGAGGATTTGAGAATACATTCTTTCTTCATTTTGTTAATAGAATACAGTAGAAAACTAATACAGTAACATGTATACTTTGATATAAAAATTCATTTGTTTTCTGTTGAATAAACTGAGTATGGTGGGTTGAAGCAGTTATCAAGTGATTTCTATAACATATTTTAACGTATATATACAACCGTGGCATGTTTGATTTAATAAACATGTACTATAGTCATGTCAACATTTGAAACAATATAATAATAGTACAGAAAACGCTTATTCGTGCATAGTGACACATTCGTACCGGAGGTTTTGCAGGCGTTTGACATGAAATGGGTATATCGTAGGAATGCGTTATTCATCTCGCGTGTATGTTGGTTTCGCGAGTATTTGTGTGCGTGTGAATCTCTATCGAATTACACATTTAAAGTGTTGTGGTGAATGTGTACTATTTCGAGAATTCAATACAAACGGAGCCACATTATTTAGCGGAACAAAAGCTTTGTGTGTTATCTTTTTAAAAATAAAATTTTAAAAACTTCTTTATTGTACTACCGTTTTCACAAATAAAATTCGCATAAATATCAGTCATATTCGTGTAATTCACTTTAAAGATAATAATATGAAACTATTTAATCCATTATTGGATATCTTTAATATTTAAATATAAGTAATTTAATACTAACATATATTTTTCAAAATACTGTGTCTTACATTTTGTTTATTATTTTGGCTATGTACGCGATGTACACTGTAAATGCGGGCTTAGTATACTACAGTATGTTATAAAAACAAAGGAAACGTATAAAAGCATTGTCAAACTCAAACAAAACTATAACAGCTCTTCGCTTCAACGCGTATGTGATTAAAAACGGAACAAAAGCTTGCGAATTCTACTACCTGTACCTAAACAACAAACTCCACTCATTTAATTTCATCCGCTTTATTTTTTGTTTCTCTAAGAAATTTTTATTATTTTAGTTTTCATCCGCACATAATCATTTTTGTTGCAATCTTTATTCAAAATAAATTTGATTCAATTTTGGTACATGTTCAAAAATATTTATATAGATACACATAAGTTTTAAGTAAGTTTTCCAAAACTGTCACTAACATATTATTACACAGAACTATTTAACAAGATAAAGCGCTTTAAGTTTTGCAATGTCTTGTTTAGATATTTGATAAATGTTGGCATGAATAAGTGAGTAAAGCAGTGAGATAAATAAACTAAATACAAAGATGTATACGTTGATACAATATAATTTCCCGTAGGAAATTAAACAAAGTATGTTTGCCAGTTGACGACTTTTCCATTAAATTTCAGAATTGTTCCCACTTTTACTAAACTTATCATGTTTTGTTCATATTTTCATTTACTTTCGTTTGGTTTCACTGAAATGTGAAATTACTTCGCCTACATATAGCACATCTAACAACGTCATCAGTTAAACAACTTTTTTTATAACTACATTAATACAAATGTGTGTGTGTGTGTGTGTGTGTGTGTGTATGTGTGTGTGTGTGTGTGTGTGTGTGTGTGTGTCTGTGTGTGTATGTGTGTGTGTGTGTGTGCATGTATATTATTTTATTATCCAATATACGTGAAACAATCAGATAGGCTTACAAATTCCTACCGTAAATATTAAACAAAACTGTAGTTTTAAAGTTGTAATTCAGATGAAATCCTAAACAAAATTTAAATTCTACGCACGCGTAGGTATATATAACGTTATTATTCTGTAATCAGTATCATATTTAACCTCTAGTACAATGTTTATAAACACGTACGTTTTGCACATACACCAAGTTTCTTATGTTTAATTGCCATTTTAGGTAGCATATACCCTTCAGATTTACGTGAAAGTGTCATAATATATACGCAAAGACATCTAGTTCATACGATTATACGACAGGTTTTGTAGGTCTTATATAGACATAAAATAGTTAGTATGTATTCTGAAATAGCTACTTCGTTTTGATATTTACCTTCTCACAAAATTGTTGCCACTTTTTCTCTTATGGTACTTTGAGCAAATAATGATTTAAAATAAATTAATTAACTAAATTTTTTTTTAATCTGTCTATAAAGTATAGCTTATATATGTAAAGTATAACAATTATTAATTAGATTTTATTAAAACTGACCTATATATCAAGATTCTTGGAAAAAACTATAAGAAGACAAAAACCTCTTTCATGTATTTTTGTAAGTGGCCGAGCTCGTGTCTTAAGTGTCTCTTTTGTTAATCAAGTGTCTGTTCTAAAGAAGTGGTCAACAATCTACTTGTGATAGAATTCAGTTACTATTTATACAGTCAAGTAGTTTTGAAAAAGCAAATTGCATTATTTTATTTTTTTAATATTAGTAAACTAGTTTATATTATAAATCAAGAAATCAGGGATTTAGGTATTATCAAATAGAATTTATTCTCTTTGGTATTATTTAGAACACATATACAAATTTAAATCACAATTATTAAATTAAACATTAAGAATGAAATTCAAATTCAGTGCATGAATGTGCATACGGATGAATTATTATTAAAACAAAAGTAAAATGAATATAACATATTTTCTCTTTATTTATTAACTGACAAAAAATTTCGTATAGCATTTGTAATAAATATTTTCTTAATAAATGAAAGTATATATTAATTTTTTTCAGTATATATTTTCTTATTAAAAGTAGAGATATCGGTTTATGTTAAACAATTTAAGAGGATGAATTAATCCATTCGAGTCAAAATATTAAATTTAATCGTTGAATATGGAAAACTTCACCAAGGTGATACGATTTATTTTCTAATATATTCTTCATGAATATTTAATTTATATTGTGCAGTGAAAATGTTTGCTACGCAGCGATAGGTAAAATACTCTTTGCATAACCCGATTTAATACGAAGAGAGAATATTTTCCAAATACTTATCCATCGATTATGTGCTACGAATAGTCAGTGCTGTACATAAATTACAAATTCATCGGATCTCATTAATTTCACATTAAATCGTTTTATGAAATATAATTATATCATAAAATTGAGAATTACCATCATAACTAGTGGCATGACTATAAATTAAAATTATGCGCAATAATTTGCTTCATAATTTTTTTGGCTTTAAAAACGGAAATAATTTCTATGACGCGACGCTTAGTGTAAATTAGCTAATCGGCATCAGTAAGCAATGTTCACATATTTGCTTTGCTCCTTTAACAACAAACAGGTAAACATACTGTGGCTTTGAGAGTGCTAAATATTCAAAGACATATTTCTACACGCGTGCTAAAAGCATGGAGTTAGCGCAAGTGGCAAGAAAACGTTAAGTGATGTGGAATATTACACAAACTAATTTAGTTGTTTGTAATACGAAGCTAAATTATGGAGCAGGTTAAAAGACCTATGTTCATATTACTGATGAAGATATTATTAGAGCTGCACTAATATTGCATCGGTACTGCAACAGTTACCTGAAAGAACTTATAACATTTTACTCCTGAAACCTGCTGCTTTAGTCCCATATGCATACTTAAATATCTTAACTTACCTACCAAATATTTAATCTAAAATTTTATACAAATTTGGTAAATAAGTTCGTAAAATAAAACCATTAATATTTTGAATGATCTATGTATATTTGAAATTTAAAACAACTATTCTGTAACCCGTAACTTTATAATTAAATAACAAAAAAAAATACAATTAGTATGTTATTGTATTGGCAGCAAGTATTTTTTTTTAATAATGAAAACGCTTTTCGAACTGAGAAAGGAATATCTTTATCGTAAAGACAAACTGCTCAATTCGTCGCAACAAAACTATCACCTTTGTTCTTAGATAGAATAAAGTATATATCACGTTAATGGCGCTGAAATACCTTGATATCTCCTTTTAAGAACTCAATAAAATGCGTTAAATACTCACTTTATCTAAAAAGAACCTTTCTTCGTATTGATATCAATCGAAAAACGTTTCTGAAACTATTTACGTATAACATTTCCGAACTCAAACAATTCCTACATTTTCCAATTGTGATGAAGATTCTGCTTTCCATATACACGATTGATAAAAATGCTAATCTTGGTTTACCATTCTATAAAATTCTGTAGACCATAATATAAAAATAGCAGTGTGAAAACATTCGCATAGAAATATCTAGTAAATAGATATACACTATTTGCACGGGACGATACACGGAAAATATTCTTCTCTTCACAAGCAAAGATCAGGGAAAATTGAAACGTTTGTAGTCATGCGGAAAATATATAAAGCACCTGAAAATAAATATTATGCTATGATAAATTGGTATTCGTTATTGTTTTGATTTCTTATACCAGCAATTTATTTTATATTTCAAAATCATTGAGAACAGAAACACTAACTATAAAACATATGTATAAATTCATGTTTTTTTTATTAATAATAATATTATATATGTTCGGTAGCCATATTTAGACAAATAAAAAATTATATATTTTTAAAAACTCTTTAATGCATGTTTTATATTTCGTTCAGTTTTTATATGACAAGTACGATATATTTAAAACGTTATACGTGAGTGTGGTAGTGAATTTTGTAGAAAAATATTAACTTACTTTTTATATCAAAGAAACCACAAAATTCAAACATTTATTATATGATAAAGTCCTAACAATGTAGTTACGGTTTACAAAAAAAAATTGGTATATTTTCTGAACCAAGATCAAGGGTATTCGAAAAATAAAATAATAAAATATGAGAAATTCACTAAAGTAAGGTTTCTACACACAACAAACGCCATCCACGTGCTGATAGAAATTCCAACAAACAGTAAAGAATAAAAAAACGGCTAAATTGACTTCCGATATCGCCACGCGCCAAGTATGGTTTTGAATAAGAATGCATATCGATAAAAAATAACAAATTTCTTTTCTACATCACATTTTTCTCATGTAGCCAAATGAGGCAAAACTTAAATATACATTTTCAAAATTTTGATAATTTCATAATTTACGTTAAACTAGAAACTATTATATTATTTAACTTAGGCTAAAACAATAATTCATATCAACACAACTCTTAAAAATAAGATTAATTGCGATAAAAAACATGGGTAAGTTTCATAGGTATGACTGGTAAAGATAACTTTATTTCCGGTAAATATTTAATTCTCTGTGTCGATTCTTCGCGCTAATTTTAATAAGATTTAACCAATTTGAGAGAGTAAAACAGCATAAGATTATTTTGATACCTACTGTGATAAAATATGAGTAACACAGAACTGAAGCAACATTATGCTGTTAAAAAGGAAAATACTTCATTCGCTAATTCATTACCCGCCGTTAGGTTTAAGCTAGAGTTAATTAGCCGTTCTCGAAAGTCAATTATAGTAATGACAAAAAATTCACTTTTGTTTTTCATTGGTGTAGAAACACGAGAAATGTTTAATCAAAGCTTGAGAACAGGACGAGACAAAAATACTCTTTTTGTTTGTTTTCTTGGATTTATAAGTCTTCTTTTGAAAAGTTCAAATTAACAGAAAAGCATGCTTTTAAAAAGTTCATAAAGATGTCCAATCTTGTTGGCATAATTACTTTCATATCTTTCTCTGTCCTGGTATGTTAAGGTAACTCGAGAAACTAATCAGAAGAAGTGCTTGCACGGCCTTGTGCGTCTTGGTTTAAATAAATCATAACCATCAAAGCGAGCTTCCGGATTCTTTGCCATTTAAAATACCTACACCAAGCCACCTTGACGTTTAAATAAATAAAGTTGCTATGCAAGCAAATTTAATTCAAGAAAGAGCTTTTTATTCGAATCAAATTAATATTTTTGGTGGATTAGTAAAACGACTCTCTGATTTTGATCAAAATATACGTATAAAAATTTCAGTGCAAGACACTGCAGATATTTTTAATACAATTCACTTATGATTTAGTAAAACAATATATTTAATTTTTTTAAAGGGCCTACAGTATAATCATATTAAGTTGCTTTCCTTTTGATTTATCATTCGCGTTTTAATACTATAAAGTTGTAATAAAACTTATCTCAAAAAATTTTCTTCGGAATAGCAGTAATTTGCATCCAATTCATAAATACTATCAAGTTTCTGATTGGTGCAAAGTCAAATTACCACAGCAACTAATTATGGCACTCCAAACATAAAATTATTCAGTATCATCTGTTTATGGTCATTAGGTTGTAACATAACAACTATAAAAGCTAAAGGTAATGTTGTTATTACTCGTAAATATATACAATACAAACTGAAATATTTCAATCAGACAATACTGCAATTATTTACCTCGTAACGAGGTAATTTGTCACTCCTGTCACTACAGTAAACAGCAGTAATACTGCATATATTTCTATATATTCTTGTGTAACACTGCATATGTATGTGGTCTATGTGATTAATTACTTTTAACTTGATTAGGATTTCTGTGCATTTATGCATATACATATTATATATATATATATATATATATATATATATATATATATATATATATATATCCTTGTAGGGCTCAGCTCTAATTTACATTATGCAGCATAATCAAGATCAAATAAATCAATATTTGCTTTTCTGATTGCCTTAGCTAATATACAGGCTGTACCGTAACTTGAAGTATATATTTTGGTGGCATATAGTATTAAAAGTACTGATAACGGATCAAAAATATTTTTTCGAAAAAACCACTGGATATTATTTATTTCGCATAAAAAAATCGAAATTAATATAAATGCAAGTATTAGTTATTAATTTGTAACAATGTGTATGTGTGTATGTGTGATATAAACAGACACAAATCTGAAACTGTATATATTACCAAAGGGTAGTCGATCTGTCCCAATTAATAAATACATGTGTAGCAAATAAATTACCTTAATTGAATACCAATGTGATATATAATGCACATAAAATAAATGGTTACTGTATGATTTTATTTTGACACAATATGCTAAAATATTGAATGACATTATTTAATTTAATATTGCCAAATATTTGAATTTATACGAATATAATTTACTGGATATTTTTAAGCAATTCTATCATTTTTATGTTGCATCAACTATTTAAATAAAGATATACTTTTTCACATTTTTAATTTACAAAGTTCTATATCTAAAAATATGAAAATTACCCATTCTACTCTACTTTTATCTCAACATAGCCACATAGTCAGTAATTAACCCTTACGCGGCTATATGTTAGTCTACTCCGAATGTCCAAACGAAAATATAAAAAACAAAATGTGCATAGTACACGTAAGGTTAGAGTTTCAATTAACCTGATACCGTCCTGTAAATCACTGTAACAAAAGAACAATCGTTTGCCCGAAATAGAGTACAGAATCAGTTCTGTTACTCTTTACAAAACCAGGACAGATTGAGAGCGTCATTTTCCGAAATCTAATTAGAGATGTTCTATACACTTTCGAGCTTTTGACGAAAATACTTCTGATTGAAGATAATTGTCTTTTATTGAAGGCATAATATTTTTGACTTACAGATGTTTAGACAAAAAGATTTACCTCAAAATATCAGTTAATACAAAATTAAAGTTGAATGTCTAAAATGCAGTAACAATTAAAATAAACCTGTACTAATTTGATTCATAATTTAACCATAAAAATAAATAATAAATCACTCTAAGATTTCTTTTAATTACCATATTTTCTTTTGTTTTCAAGCACCTGCGTTAATATTTCAGTATATTTTATAAAATTACAATGGAGTTGATTATTTCTTGATAAAAGCTACAATATTCGTGCAATTTGGTAATTAAGAGGATTGTTAAATATTTCAAATTCATTATTTATTCAAAGGATTTTAACGTAGAACATTTGCTGGAAAGTTAGTACACTTTTCGTGGGGCTTTGATGTATTAAATTTATAATTAGCAGTGCTCGTTTAAATTGGTCAGAAAAACGTTGATTAAAAATGACAATTAGAATAAAATTTTCATTTATCTACTGTTAAAATAACAAAAGAGCTATTTTGAAATTTACAGAGGTGAACTTCAACATTTGGTGAAATGAGATATTTTTATTTTTGTTAAAATTTCGTATAAAGTTTCATTTTTAATTCGTCGTTGAACACACATAATTTAATCGATAAGATTCTCGTCATTTAATAACAAAAAAAAATGTATAGTTTTCTCGCTGCCTAGGAAGAAACTGAGAAACAACGCCATTTGCGTAATTTCTTTTTTTACTCGCTATTACATAGTCTGTAAGCTTTCTAGAATCTTTGTAAATACTGATTAGTAAATAACGTTAAATTTCAAACGTCCAAGTATTTTTACGTTTAAAAAATAAACTAATCAAAGCCAATCCAGCAAAAGCAGAAAAGAACAGTTGTAAGAAAAAAGAAAAAAATGTTTATATGGTTTATTTCTTTTCTGATGTCCTCTCCTATTCCGTTTTACGTCTATCCGGTTCTCTTGTACACCGTGTGGTGCTCACTACTCGTAGCAATCAACAGGGTACATAGGAGACAGCACAAGTCAATGCTGATAAAGCAAGTGGAGCGCGAAAAAGGCTCTCTGTGCATCGTATATGAGCCAATGATGACGAAAACGATGAAGAAGAAGAAGTAGAAGACGACTACGCAGCATCTCACCTCCGCCGGATATGTATAGAATGACGTCACGTCCGTTAGACAGGTCACACGTAAGAGGTTGAATTAGACGTATGGGCCTGTGAACTTGTACGTGTGTGTGAACTTCTGTGAATTTAAGTGTGCGCTTGTATGTGTTAGGGTCCAATAAGTACTCCTTATGCTATTACCGTCACCGACATCGTATGGTTCGCAGTTGGTCGTATTGGTTGAACGTCTAGCAGCCGTTTCGAATTCCTTACGGCTTTTATCTCATTTTTTGCTATATCACGAAATCCTCTTCATTATTTATATTAAAGAAAAAAGAAAGTACTGAAAAAGTTTCCCTGAAGAAACTCTTGCTCATAAAGTATTTAAAAATGTGTCAATTGTTTCTATGAAAATGTAGCAATTTTGTTCGCAATTTTACTACTACCACTTTCAGAATTATATTTTGCATTAAAAGCATAATAATCTCGATTATGCAACATTCGAAATGATATTTCTTTTGTTTTTATTTCGATATATTTTATGTTGGGTATGCTTGAGGTAACTTATCGAATATTTTGCTCCACATTTGTGTCTTCCGTTTTCTTGATCTTTTCGTAAATTATTGGCGTTTTTTATGAAGTGCTGTAGAACTCTTCAACATGTGAGTAACGCAATGGTTAGATAGGTAAAGAGTGGTGAAATAAACAGCTATGCAACGACAAACGGATGATGATGCCACGTTGCGTGAACGGTATTGGCATCTAGATCACCAGCTATAACATTCATCGAATACAATCAAAATTCAATAGCTTTGGCTTGAATCTATTTTATTGTACCACGTCTTCTATTTCATTTTTTTTTATTTTGTTCCGCTTTTTCTCCGTTTGATAGCTTTGCGTAGACTTCTGTTATATAAAATCGAATTACAGTTTTGTTTTTGCCAATGAATAAATTCAAATCTTCCATTGTCGATTAGTTTGTAAAACGACGTGAAATTTATATTTAATTATTTATAAATAAATATTATTTTTCTTTCATCTAAGTAAAAATCCAATTTGATAAAAAATTAAATAAAAATAAAACAATAACGATGCGGACGCTGTATAAGAAATAGCTATGCGAGTATTTATTATTTATTTTATTTTTCTTTACTATCGAACCTTCTGTTTCTATTCAGTTCATTTGGCAGCATAAAATATGTATTGGTTTGATGAAAGTAACGCGCAGAAGCATGTCAATATCCGTCTTCTAGTTCGTTTAAATTGTGATATATCGGTTATTTTATTTTTAGTGTGTGAGTGATTGATATTTGAAGTGAATTTGATTTGGTGAAACATTGCGTGCAACGTTTCGTAAACATTGGCGATATTCCAGATGGATCTTATCTCTTATATCTAAGAGTGTATCGGTACTCGAACAATGTATGATTGAAAACAAATTATTTGTTACTTGCAAACTGTAGAACTTAAATAAATACTCAACAACGCATTTTTAATATATTTCATAATCTAATACAGCATTTTATATAACGTCGGCTTCTTGAACTAATTATAATAGGCGAGGTACCAACTTGAACTGTCCGAGGTCGGAATACTACCTAAAACCGAACCAACAGGGGTTTGTCTTCACAATTGGCACGCGACGGTACGAATTGGGCCTACACCATTAAATTACATTATACTTGGTGTATATTACCAAACTGCGTTACCTTAATGCAACAATAAATAATTGTATACTGAATTGTTTAAGATGACTCATATAATTTTACTTTTACAAATACCATATAATACCATAATATGGAAAACATAAATTTGAATAAACACGAAAACTATTTTGATTTGAGTGGCAGGTCATGTTTGATAGATGCCGGTTATAACTCGTTAGTCATTCTTCGGGAAGGTTTCTCCTATACGAAAGATGTGTATCACAGTTGGACGTAAAGGGCTAATATAAATTCCTGATCATTTCAATCAGCGGAGGAAAACCTTCTTCCGTTTCCATTTAGTTTAAATTATTCGCGTTGGCTTTGTCAGACCCTAATCATTCGTATTTCAGAGCTCTGAACAACGTAGCTTAAAAGGATTTAAATATCTATTGGCTTCAAATTATCCAGACCAAATCAATTTATTCCGATATAGATCGGATAAAAATAAATTACTTACAATTCTGATCAAATAAGAACTAATATCACCTATTAAAATACATTGTATACCCGTGATTGTGAATCTTTTTGATTTGAACTAAGTAATTTCAATGTCCTCTTAGTCCTTACATCTCGACCTTTAAAATTGTACATCATATTAATAATAATTTTTCCACCGCTTAAGCCGAATCTGTACTAATATGCCCGCCATGTTATTGCTTGCCAGCGGATGTTGATTCGATTGCTGAAATTCCTGCAAATCTGTATTATAATTTGTGTATTCAAAAAGAAAAGAAAAAAAAAGAGGAGGATATAGCTGTTTCATATTTTGTATCGATGTATTCATCATCTTAGTGCATCCCGAGTCTTATATATTGAGCAATATTTGGATGGATTGACTGAAATACAACGAACATCCCTATTAGATAAATTATTTCTCCGTTTCTGATGAAGAAGCGGAAGAAACGGTTGGTATTTAGCGATACGTCGGTGAACTGTAGAAACGGCTTGCTTCGTCGGTCCTAATCCGATCTAGTCCAGCTTCCGAAATCCTCTTTCGTTCGCCTGGCTGCAAACTGCGCGTTTCGAATGAGCTGACATACATAACATCGTGGAGCAGTGAAGTGCAAGGGAAACCAAAGTCTAACTGCGTAATATAGGTATCTATTTCACACAACGTTGCCCATTGAATATCAACCATATTTCGGGAATAAGCACCTACTCTTCGGTTCACTAACAACTATTCTGTGCTTATTGTATTTTACTATAGTATTCGGCTTATTTAACCGACTCGTCGATAAAGATATGAAATTACAGAGCGAACGATACGTATTTGAACTAGTATTACAGCAATGTTTATTTATGTAAATAGAATTTCGAAATCAATTTATGGACGGACTACTATTAACCATAGTGATTCAAACACAATTTGTGTAATTTCGAAAGTTTGTAATTCAAAAGCGTACGAAGAAAACTTTTAGCAAATCTCTCTTAAGCTGTGCATACTATTTCTGCAACGAACGTTTCTATTTTTCTTCAAAGTTTAACTTCATCCTGTGAGTATATTATATTAACTATGCGAAATTGATTGCATGTCAGTGTCAGGTACAGATGTAGTAGGTGATTGTGCAACGTAACATAGAAAGTTAAAGTTTTATTCTAGTAAATACATATACATATATATATATAAATATATATATATATATATATATATATATATATATATATATATATATATATATATATATATATACAAACAAATACCTACTCATATATTTGCTTTCTGGTTCTATTATTTATAATTGTAAATTATTGCGATTATTTATTTACAAATAATATTTAAGGGAAATTAACTACTCTATGCTTTATCAAATTGAGTTAAAATTATCAATGAAATGTGCAGTTTTGCAAACCAATTTACCTCTAAATAAAACAAAACTTTTGAGCAGGCAGTTAATTTTATAACTAGTAACTAAACAATTTAAATTACTTCAGTCAAAGTTCATTTTCAGAGTTATAATTAAAATAAGTGGACCAAATAATATTGATGCTACAGCATTTAGCATAATTATTTCAATTACTTAACTGAGAGATTAATTTTTTTCGATTTAATTTCAAATTTTAAAAGATTTAATCAATTATCGAAAGATTCAATCAACGATAAACATTCTAAAAAATCAAACGGTTTTTCTTTGAAAAGCAGAAAATGTAATCAATGAAAGCGAATTCGTTCATTTGTAAGGTTGTTTTGAATTCAAGTGACAAAAAAGTTTTAAATATATTTTCATTGACCCATATTGTAATCGACAGAAAGCTCGCTTATCCGTCATTAATAATATTAAATTAGGGAAATATTTTTTAGTATTTCGTTTTAAATATTTATTTTTCTAAAATATGTTACTGTTAAGTTATTCTTACAGTGATACTAAGATTTTTTGAAATTGTTATAATAAAATTATTTCCATTAAAATGTAATACATTTGTGACACTTTTAATATATTTTGAAATTATTTTTTTATCAAAAATAATAGAAAAAAAATTATAGGAATGAATAACCTTAAACAATAAAATTACATTTAGCTTCTAGTATCGCTTTTTCTAGAACAAAGCCTGCTGCGTACTCAGCTATTGTTTCCATTTGAAATTAGCTGCAAGTTACGACTCAACTTTTTATGCCATTAAACTTTTTTGTAGTTGATTGCAGCAGTGTGCAGTAAAATTATTATTAAGTTTGTTTTATCATTGTAATGTTTTTTTTTTTACATTTAAAACAAATGTTATTTGGAATTAATTTTCAACCGATTGACTTTTATTTTACAAAAGATGTGGTCGAAACTAGTTTTTGCTTTTCCTTTGACAACATTTACCTTTGATTTCAAAAGTTTTACAAATGATTGGATTTATGGTCAATTTCTGTTCAATACCTATTTCATTTTTGTAAAATAACTATTTTGTATTTTGCGATGTTTGATTGATAATCGGATCAGATTGGATGTTTTCTTTTTTTATTATTATTATTTTTAATTATTATTATTATATAACTGTATAAATATTGGAAAATTGCGTTCTTTTCAACATATATACAATTAATCATTTATTGAATATATATTTCTAATTAAAAATAAGATATTTGCTACTTAGTTAAACTTTATTAAAGAAGATTAATTGTATCGAAATATAACATCTTATCAAGAATTCATATATTTTGTAGGTTACAGTTAAGCTTTGGAAGCTTACAGGTACACTATACGAGGCTAAACTGAGCACCGTGAAATTTCATATATATAGATAACAGGACTATGTCTAACACTGGTTATACATATGCATATTACACCACCCGAAATTATGTAGTAGAAGTACCTGTGAACACCGTTCGTGTTCCAACACACTTTGCAAATATTTCTCCTCGTAATTATATGCTGTTCAAGATAAGCAGAAAATGTTCATATCTTCTACAATATTTTCTTTTGAAAACTATTCAAAATAAATAGTTTCATGTTATAATATACATATCCTGTTTTATTTTTTATATTACAAAGAGTTTTCTATAAAGCATATGTATCATAAATTTATATAAATTATTCGCTTGAAAAATCACAATTAAACTATTATCCAGTATTAAAATTCTCATTAATCACAAATCGAATAAAAATATCAAAGATATAAATCATCAAAAAGGGGATGAATCTATCTTTATATGTGAAAGATGAACATTAGTCGGATCATGGTTTGCATGGTGTTGGGAGCCTGCTCATTTATTTATGTGTGTTTGTGTGTGTGTGTGTGTGTGGGTTGGTGACAGGGAGCATAGAGTCGAAAATATACTCGTATATCGTGAGCGACATAATCACGTTCGCAGTTCTGATCCGGGTGACACTGCCAATTCCAGTTTCATTTTGAATTTGACGTGCACCATTGAACTTCCCCCGTCACCAGTGAATAAAACGATTCGTTCATCTCTTCTCTTACTGTTTCATCGGGACTGGCTGTCGGGGCTTTTCTCTTACTAAGTTAAGCCGACTACTAACATATCACCCCATAATAATTTTGTCATTTATTATCACACTACGCAGTTAGAGATGAACTTACCGCGCGCGTGTTCACTTGATAATGAGTTTATATCATGAGGAAAGACACTCATATATCAAATATAATTGACTATAATAAACACGGGAATTATCTAAATTGTTTTACTCGTTTATTGTGATTAGGTTAACGCAACGAGATCGTACTTGCATTATCATTATTCTACTTTCTCATGTGCTCAATATATGTTTCAAAAATTAACATTTTATTCTATGTGTTTATCAAATCTCCATTTTAAAATTATTCAAGTTCAAAACATGTCACGTCTCTTACATTTTGAACGAGTAACGAATTTATAGAATCGTGCACTGAAATTAGTTTCCACGAAATAGTTTATTGAATTATAATATTTCAAAAAGTTTCAATTTTTACCTGCCAATACAAAGAATAAAGTAATATGACAGCGAAATAGAAATTCATTCAAATCTTTTTTTAACTTTTTCGCTCTCGTAAGTTTCACAGTATTTTTATTGAATAAATTTGTTTTTTCGTTTATTTTCCAAACTCACAATATGAAACTGACACACGACAGCTAGCGGTATATGTTTTATGCAATTTCTTCCTAAGATGAAAATCAGAAATCGCAGACATATCCGCAAAATTCAAACATCTCCCGGCCAAATTGTAAAATATGGAAATACCTAATTTTATGTTACATTAAATATGGATCAGGACATTTTTGCACATCATAATATTTTTTCCGAAATAAATTATTTTATTTATTTTTTGTTAAATTCGACAATATTTTACACTAATTATATTTGCAGCTAATACAAATTTATTATCAAGAAAAACGCTCTTGTTATCACGTAATGTCGAAAGTCTATTACGAAATAATATATCTTTTTTTATTTATTATTTTTCAATATTGAATTTTTAGCGGGTGTGTTTATCATAAATCGTATAGGGTATTTGAATTGATATTCGACTGGTGTGCTACTGAAGACATACGACGTGCCCGTGTGTACGAAGAATATACACGTTCGTAGAAAGTATGTTTGTAACGTGGAAGAATCAAGTGCCCTTCAGTTTCCGATGCTTTGATGTTCTGTCGATAGTGATAGGTTGATAGCAATTTTCTAAATCGTGATCTTGCATCGTGACTTATTTATATAACTAGTTTTTTTTAATGCTGATCTAGATTTAGCAATCGATTACTCTTTATTTTATTAGGAGAATTATTTAAAAACATACAAATATTTATATTAGTCCTAATTTTAATTTTAGAAACTTTTATATTTCATTGAATTCTTTCTACAAATATTACCCTGACAGAGAATTTCTTTATAGTTAAGACAATAAATTCACTAGTTTTTACAATTGATGACATTCTTTATACAACCATATATAATAGTATAAATAAGATGAAAAATTAGAGAAACGTTTACGTTCAAAGAAATCCTGTCGTCCTATACGATATATGGCATGTCTCAGCGGCGTCCTCTGCCACCCCTATATAATAAATGACATGTCAACATCGAAAGACGCTTCACGCAACAAACACACGACACCTTTACAACCACATAAAACGTATAAATTAATATCACATTCCCGCAGATCTTGAGCTAAACGTTTTTTCTCGCCAACTGACACACCCCGGAATACACAATAAAAAATGTTGAACTTCCGCTAAAGTGTTAAGAAAATATATTATATACACACAAAACGTTTTGTTGCTAGGATTTTATATAAATCGCAAAGTTATTCGGAATACATTTAAAATACTTATTACAATTTTAAGTGTACAATATATAAATGGTACTATTATATCATATTAAATTCATTACATTTTAAGCACATTTTAATTTTAAATAATAATCCTGGCTACGTATACCTACTATAGAGTCTGTAAATTGGTATAAATCAATATTCAATTTAACAGAACGTCACTTTATAACACGTATAGTGTTAAATGAAACAGTAAATAAAAACCCAATTTTCCGTATGATAGTAAATAAAAATAGAAAAATGCGCGAGTATCGAATGAAAAAAAAAAGGAGAAAAGTTTTTCTTTTATGAGACATCAGAACGCAATATATGTTGAAGTTTACATCCGTTGTCGTTATATTGTCGTTTCAGCGAGCGTCTGCCGCGGCCATATTGCTCATACTTTTCACATCCGGCCTTTCGTAGCCCGACGAGCTGGACCCGAACCGAAACTGACCATGTATTTATATATGGTCATCATTCATTGTGAAACTTGGCCCACCTATCTTACCGAAGTAATCTGCAGTAAGATTAATGATGTGCGAATAAAATGTGTCACCATATATGATATTGTGATGCTTCTGTTATATGATACCGGGCCTGTGTCCGGCAACCACGACATTTATATGCTTTGCTGTGATATACACTCTCATCATTTAATTTACTCGGCATAGCTTGATTTACTTCTAATATTAATTCTTAAAATTACGATATCATTGACAAATATTGATTTATAAAAAAATATGTTATTGCGTTCAAGGATTTACAAACTAACACAAATTGTACTATGGTTTATTATTAATCGTTATTATACGTTTATATTATCATCTTACATATTAATGTATTCATTATACCAAGTCGTATATAGTATCAGGTCGTTGCATACTTATGACGTCACTGTAGGTTTAGTACTCAGTGCTTAGGTACTATATGTATACTTAATAATACTAGGACTAAGTATACAAAGGGTTCAAACTAACTGTATAGTTGCGTATGCTATTAATATCATAATATTCAAAATGAAATTCTTGGCATATCTGCGGTTATCGCTCAGTATCTCAGTATAGGAGTGTTATTTAGTTCATTTCAGTTATATTAAGATATAAGGAACGCGTAGGAGAATCTTACAAGATCGCTTAATTAAAATGAAATATTTAGACGCTCAATGCTTCAAATTTATTTTAGTAGTAAAACTTTGCTTTTTAATTTTTATTTAATTTTTTTATTTCAAAAATTGTCGAATAAAATATAATTTAAATATGTTAATATTAGATCTACAGTTTGAATATGTTAGTATATGAATCAACAATATTTTTCAGCTATAGTAAATAAATTTTCCGACGCATTCGAAGACCAACATCAATTCACAAAACGAGCACATACTCACACTGAATAAACAAACTTATCGAGTAGTTTCGTCTACTCGCTTATGCCTTTGTGAATACACTATTACACTTACAAACGTGTTGTGCTGTGCAACAGCGCTTTGTTCGGGATACGCAAAACTTGTTCGTAGAATCCACAATCCAGTGCATATGCAGCTGATATAACTTTGAACAAGTGTTACAATGATGACCCTACCTGTCTGCGTCGTGAATATCGTTAGATATCAAATATTGAACATTATACTAGAACTTTATTCAATTAACACACACACATATATATAGGTTGCTTAATATTGCCTCAGAAAGTTCGTACGTGACCGCTTCAACATTCGTGATACGAGCAATGTTCTCCTTACAAATAAAATCTTAAAGCATTATTATTATACAAATTTAAATAAGAAGACAGCAAAAAAATTCTACTTTCATGTACGATGTAATAAGTATTGCAATCATGAAAACTTCGATCTCGAGATTTTAAACAAAGATGCAACCTCTGACCTTCCCTGAATAGAACTATTTTTGGAAAAAGTGTATATGTATGTGTCTGTATGTTTATGTATGTGTGTGTGTGTGTTGTGTGCATGCACTTTCTGCGCACATCAAGCTAGATATTTAAAATATTCCTTATAGAAATTCGAGCTTTTTCTAGATCACAAATTTTATTATGACTGGTGGACTCTGGTGGCTTAATGCCGAAATATTTTAGTCCGGCTTCTTTACACAAACTCCAAGCTAGAGCGGTAGGAATATAAAATCGATGCGTTGGTACTGTAGGAAATATACTTTTAGGTGTGTTTTTAAAATGTAAAGATCTTTATTTGCTCGTGCACCAAAAAATGTGTATTTATAAATAAGAATATCCAATTTTTGATTATTTGAATATGTAAATAAATATTTTTAATATAGCCATTCCAAAATCATTGGTAATAGTGTAAAGTGTTTCTATAGTTATCTATAACTGAAATGAAATTACAATCCAGCTTTTTTTTCTGCTTGAGTACGAATCAAAGTAAAAAATGAAAATGCCATTCGTAACATCTGAAAACAAAACAAATTACATTCTAATCCAATTTCCTTCTATTTCTATATAATTTAAATTAATTTCAAGCAAAATGAGAATCTACAATAATTTTATGTTACCCTAACAAAATTTTCCAAATCTAATGTGAGCAGTCCACCTGCGTTCAACTTGGTTTCAATTTGAGCCCTTTGAATCACCAGTATAACTCCTTTTCTAACTCTCGGTAACGGTTTTAAGTGCCAGTCCGATTCGTACATAGCCTCGGATACTCCTAAACACTTCCATAACAGCAGAATTATTATTATTTAAATTTATTTGCCTACTTTTAAATTATTCTCACCTGATGCGTAAGTTGATCCCCAGTGAAACAATAAGCAAAAAGTAGAAACACAAAAAAACTGCATTGGAAAATATATTTTATAATCCGCAAAATATCTAAAGTCCTATGAATAAATTTTAATTTTCGTTATTTGTCTACTTTGTTTGCAAAATTAACTTACCCATCATCATATGCTACTGAATATAAATCAATGCATATGCATAAAGTTCCTGTACCAAAAATATTAAAAAACGCCATTGAATGACTAATCTGTATTTCTTGCATTACTCTAAATTTATAAATAATCTCACATAATAATTCATTTGGAACAACTATATAAAAACTTACTCTAACAAATGATTATGATACTCAATATACATCTTCATTTCTTGGCAGCAAATCTCTTCGTCTTCTTCCGTATTAATAAAGCTCATATTGATATTTTTAAATGCATGTTTAAGCATTATAAACTGACAAATTAGATGTACCATATACCCCACATATAACGAATCAATGGCAATATTTGTAAAGGATGCAAAATAGCCCACACAACATTCAAGGAAATATGTAATTTGGTAGTACGGAGTGGCAAATAAGTCGAACGGTTGCCAAATATCAATTGGTAAACCACCTTGGCTGGTTAACACTGGTTTCAGAGAGATAATCATTGTTGTCGTGATTATCGCTAACCATCGGTAACCTTGAAGCATGGTTTTGACAATTACGAAAATATGTTCAAGTTCAGCCTGAAGTTCCATGCCAAACTTTCCTGTTGGCCAAAAAGCGGTGATGTGTTTGTGTATGCTGCTCAATAACTTACGTTGTGAAGCCATCATTATAATTTTTATCAACGACTGTAAAAAAATCCATTTTAGTATCATATTAAATATATTTTAGTTATGTATAAATATCCTCCAAGTCTTGCACTGAACTTTCTTATACGTATTATGTTTTGATGAGGAATATTCGAGTACAAATTTTGAGTAGGTCAAGAAAATATAATTTTTTAAATCATTTTTTTTCTTTTTATCTTATTCTTACACTATTGTAAAATATAAAAATATTCTAATAATTTGGAACATATCATCTTAAATGTGAAATTTCAAATTATTTAAACAAATTTCAATAACCATTTTTTTGTAACCAGACGCATTGGATAAAAAATTTTTATCAAACTATTTTTGCTGTAAACACAACCGTTCTTAAGTTATTTCAGAAACGGCAAGAATGACTAGAGTAAACATGCACTTCTGGTTGAAATATTTTTTTCAAAAATAGGTTCTTTTGCCAGGCATATAAATCTTAGATTCGAAGTTTCATAATTTTACCTTCAATCGTTTAGGCTACACACACACACACACACACACACACACACACAGGACGTCATTCCAAAAATTGTCAGAATCAATTGAGGGAGGGTATATTAACTGAAAATCTCGAGATCTAATTTTTTCATGATTATATAACAAAATCAAAATATAAGATATTTAACAATAAAAATACTTACTAAGTAAACAGGAGCAAAAACTTCAATAACGCCAACCAAAATATCAATATTACCCATATTAAAGCACAACTGCAAAAACTCCAAAACACATACAGTCATCATAATACATATCATAATGATTCCACGCCAGTAAAATCGTTCTTCCAATATGTTCAACCCGGTTACATTTAACCATTTTAATGCTTCCGGTATTATTTGCGTGGACATATTTCTGCAGATTGAGTCAACTCGACTGAGTACACAATATCAAATGTGTTATACAAATTCTTAAATCTATAGAATATACATATTTCATTACATATGTGTGAATTTAGGTGACAAATATCATATTTAAGGGCGTAGACTTATGTGAAAACAAAAACTAACAAACCATGAAGAAACCGCCCTTATTCGTGATATATTTCACACGTTAAATAAAATATATAAACTGATAACTGAAAATCATTTTGAAATATAAAAATGCACTCGTAATTCTTTATTGAGTAATAAATAATTTTACAGTGCAAATTGCGAAAAATTGCATGATCATTTTATACGTCTTACATGCAAAATATACTGGCATAAAATATTTATTGTACAATTAATCATTAATACAATTTCAATATCTTATAACTATAATTAGGACTATAATGGTTAAATTCACTATTCAAAATTTAAGTGCATTTTTGCTAGAACTAGTTAAGCTTGTTAAATATTCATAAATACTTATCGTCGATGACAAAAAGTTATTTAAAAAGAAGACTTTCGCATAATAAGAGAAGAATGAGAAATATATAACTATTTCAGAGACGAATCATTTTCCTTAATAGTTTTCAAAAATGTGTAGACAGAGAATGACATATTTAATACCTAAAATAATTATATTTCTCAATAAATTTACTTAAATCTAAATCTGTTAAATATTTAAAACATACCGATAAATAACTTCCTAGGTTGAGTGGAAATATTTGCCCTCCCGTAAGTATTTGAGGTTTTTGCGCTTGTAATATAAAAATATTAGCACTAGTTTTAATTTGTTTTGACTTTTGTTCCCAACCGCAATCATATATGGCGTCGGACACATCACACTGTTAAAAACATAAATAATGTACCGAATAAAAAAAAATATGTTAACTCTTTATAGCATTTATTTTAAATATACTCACAGCGTTTGTAAGTTCACTGCCAGCGTAACATGTTAGAAAGAATTCGCTCAAGTAAAGAATAATATAGGTAACTGATTTACCTGCTCTAGGTAAATCAGATAATCTGGAATTAAAAAAAAAACTATTTAGCTTTTTAATTCTACTTTATAGTTTGATTAAAACAAGTTGATTCTAACATCATTCGATAGTAAAAAATCTGTTATTAATGACAATTCCAGGAATAAAAAGCATGTCGTAAAAATCAACTTGTTTAAACTTTATTCTACATATAATTACCCTGCTGACGCTAAAATATAAATTGCAATACAAACCGCCAGAGTCATAAAAATGAAATGTATCATAAATTGAAACGATTGTACTTCATTCAACTCGTTCACAAACCTAATATGTAGTAGAATAATATTTATTTTAAAAGTATTGTCCCTAATTCTGAGTGTTAAACCTTATACTTACTCAAGAAGTAAATTATGATGGTCAACACAATCCTTCAATTTATGAAAAAATGTATCATCGTCATTATATTGTTTTAATTCTTTCAATGCATATTTAAGCATTGAAAACTGACTCACGATATATACGACAAACGTTAAAAAAACTGCTTCCGTTCCAAGAAGCAAAACAGAAAATTGATACGAATTGAAACTATTCCATACGTACATAAAAACATAATTTTCCTCGGTTTCAAGCAGTGGGTAGCAAGTAAATGGTGTCACATTAATATCATGAGAGTAAAACGGTTTTAGATATACTATAATATTAGTGAAAAATGCAAATGATAAAAAAAATGCTAAACATTTTGCGACAAAATCAATCAATTCTTGTTGTTCACGTCTGAGTTTTTCACTGAATTTATCCACAGGCCACAAATCTGTGTCAATTCTATTGAATAGCGTTTTTATGCGTTTGAAATAATAAATAAAGCTCCAACCTTTATACATAAACTAAAAACGATTTGTTTTTATTAAATCAATGTTACTTTCTAAATTTCTATTTACTTCGCAACATGGACATATAGTCTCCAGGCCTCCAGTTAAAGTATCCACACCTTTAAAGTTCAATATTATCTCTAGTATTCCCAAGATTAATAGAAAAATAACAGAGCAACTTGCAACAAAAATATATAAATAAATATATAACATTTTTTGCTCGAAACCCACTCCCCCATATTTCAATAAAGTTCTTGTAAAACGTCTAAGTTCTAATTTTTTCATTATTTTTCTTCAAACTGAAGTCAAGTCGAAGTAAACGAGATATATAAGCATGAAAAATGCTATTAATTCTTTAGTAATTACTCAACAAATATTTGTTTAGTTTTAATATTTATTTAATTGTTATTATTTTCTACAAATACAAAGGCAACTAATCTAATGAAACTAAAACAAATATACATTTATAACTAGTATCCAATACTACATTTATTTCAAGTGTCTAAAATATTAAAACTGTTTAATATCTGTGGTCTAAAAGAGACGAATTATATTAAGTATAAGCATGAATGTGACAGTAGAATTATTAATTGTTTGATTTCTCGTTTACGGAATTCATCAAAGTATACACAGAAATTGATGTACTTAATATCTAAATAAATGAAAAATATTTAAATTATTATATTAACATATTATTTGCAAATAGAACCTACGCTAGTTAAACCATTCAAATTAATATCAAATAATTTTGCAGCTCGTAATTTCTGTGGCTTTTGTGCCCGCATTACTACCATTTGAGTAGCATACCTGAGACGTTTGCGATATGGACCTTCCCAGCCAGAGTAAAACATGGAGTCAGAAATTGTAAGACACTGAAAAATAATACATTTACTTACTCGACTAAAGAATTAAAGGACCAGTAGAGTACAATGGTTTATATGTTTACGTCCTTTTTATGTTACGAATGTTTGGTAATACTTACAGCTTCAGTTAGAAGAGTGCCTCCGGCGCAATATACTACTAGCTCCAGAAGAAAGGTTAATATAATAAGAATAGCTCTAACAGCTGTAGAAATATCTTCAAAGCTGTCATTTATAAAAAAATATATTATTGTTAAAATAAATGCTATTTTAGTACATACCCTGTAGCACTAGCTATATAAACACCCATGCAGATGGATGCAGTATTTCCCATAAATTGATTGAACAACTGAATTGAGTAAAGATCTGCAAGCTGATGAATAAAGCTTAAAATAAAGAATGTTTGTTATCAATTTTTTTATACTTTTAAATAATCCCATTTTTAGTAATATTTACTTCAATATAACATTATGGTGGTCTACATATTCTTTAACATTTCTATAACACTCTTCCTCTTCTTCATCTGTTTGGATTTGATCAATTCTCAAAGCTACAAAAGCTTCTCTCAACATAATAATTTGGCAAAGGACGTTAGTTACAAAACATGCAAATAACGCATCAACAGCTATCAGATAACCGATTCCATAGATAAAATTAAAAACTTGCAAAATATAAATTGTCACGTAAAAAAGAGTATTGTTAATATCGACGATATTATAAATAATCAGTGGATATCTTCGGCGTTCCAAAAATAATGGTCTGATACTGAGTAGAATGCCACATAAATAAATTGTATACATGTATGATTTTAAACAAAATTTCATAAGTTTGTACGTTTTTATCTGCATTTCTTTTATTTCAATACCAAATTTATCAATTGGCCAAAAATCCTTCTCCATTTGTTGCAAAAGTAAACGAATTTTATCGTAGGCAAAACGATTGATTAACATCTTACACATAATCTAAACACAGTTTCGTTAAATTTGCTTTAATTAATCATAATTTGATATTACCTGATAGTGAGGACCGCAAGATTCAAAAGTATCGGCCAAAGTATTAGTATTTATTTCTTCAAAAATAAGTACCATAAATCCTAACGATGACATACCAAGCATTGAAATGAAAGCAATTGTTGTTAATATATTCATTGCCCATGTTGTTTTAGAAAAATTATACCCAACAAATGCCCAATGTTTTTTTGTCAAAGATAACAGTAATATTTTTTCAGGCATTTTCTTGATGCACTTCGTATGTTAACAAACTGATTGATTATGAAAATAATTGTAACTTATATACGAAAAAACATATTAATTAAATGGTTGATTTAAAAAAAAAATTAATCGAAGAAATAATTCATAATTATTAGTCACGATAAATCATGTGATGTATTGAATTAAAACCCTATTCTACATTCATCTTACTTGCATATTTAGTTCATTATTTAAAATTTATGATACAAACAATTTGATGTCTTTTGCATTTTATATTAACCACTAAGTAAAATTATATAATAAAGTACATATTTAGCAAATATTTTAGAAGCTTTAAGATACAGATTTCAGCAAAATATAAAAAAAAATGCAAATCGTAATATTTGCAATAAGAAATTATTAATTATTGTAAGTACTTTATAACAATATTCATAATTTACCGAAGCCAATGTTTCCATATTCAGTCCCAGAACACCTCCTGCTTTAATTTCAAGCTGTTTTTGTGATATTTGCATAATTTGAGTTACTTCTACTATAAGCATGAAAAATGCTATTAATTCTTTAGTAATTGCTCAACAAATATTTGTTTAGTTATAATATTTATTTAATTGTTTTTATTTTTCACAAATACAAAGGCAGCTGAAACTAAAACAAATATACATTTATAACTAATATCCAATACTACATTTATTTAAAGTGTCTAAAATATTTAAAATGTTTAGTATCTGTGGTCGAAAAGAGAAGAATTATATTAAGCATAAGCATGAATGTGACAGTAGAATTATTAATTGTTTGATTTCTCGTTTACGGAATTCATCAAAGTATACACAGAAATTGAGGTTTTTAATATCTAGATAAATGAAAAATATTTAAATTATTATATTAACATATTATTTGCAAATAGAACCTACGCTAGTTAAACCATTCAAATTAATATCAAATAATTTTGCAGCTCGTAATTTCTGTGGCTTTTGTGCCCGCATTACTACCATTTGAGTAGCATACCTGAGACGTTTGCGATATGGACCTTCCCAGCCAGAATAAAACATGGAGTCAGAAATTGTGAGACACTGAAAAATAATACATTTACTTACTCGACTAAAGAGTTACAGGGCCAGTAGAGAACAATGGTTTATATGTTTACGTCCTTTTTATGTTACGAATGTTTGGTAATACTTACAGCTTCAGTTAGAAGAGTGCCTCCGGCGCAATATACTACTAGCTCCAGAAGAAAGGTTAATATAATAAGAATAGCTCTAACAGCTGTAGAAATATCTTCAAAGCTGTCATTTATAAAAAAATATATTATTGTTAAAATAAATGCTATTTTAGTACATACACTGAAAAATAATACATTTACTTACTCGACTAAAGAATTAAAGGACCAGTAGAGTACAATGGTTTATATGTTTACGTCCTTTTTATGTTATAAATGTTTTGGTAATACTTACAGCTTCAGTTAGAAGAGTGCCCCCGGCGCAATATACTACTAGCTCCAGAAAAAAGGATAATATAATAACAATAGCTCTGACAGCTGTAGAAATATCTTCAAGACTGTCATTTATAAAAAAATATATTATTGTTATAATAAATGCTACTTTAGTACATACCCTGCAGCACTAGCTATATAAACACCCATGCAGATGGATGCAGTATTTCCCATAAATTGATTGAACAACTGAATTGAGTAAAGATCTGCAAGCTGATGAATAAAGCTTAAAATAAAGAATGTTTGTTATGTATTTTGTAACATTTAAATAAACCCATTTTTAGTAATATTTACTTCAATATAACATTATGATGGTCTACATATTCTTTAACATTTCTATAACAATCTTCCTCTTCTTCATCTGTTTGGATTTGATCAATCCTCAAAGCTACAAAAGCTTCTCTCAACATAATAATTTGGCAAAGGACGTTAGTTACAAAACATGCAAATAACGCATCAACAGCTATCAGATAACTGATTCCATAGATAAAATTAAAAACTTGCCAAATATAAATTGTCACGTAGAATGGAGTATTGTTAATATCGACGATATTGTAAATAATCAGTGGATATCTTCGGCGTTCCAAAAATAATGGTCTGATACTGAGTACAATTCCACATAAATAAATTGTATACATGTATGATTTTAAACAAAATTTCATAAGTTTGTACGTTTTTATCTGCATTTCTTTTATTTCAATACCAAATTTGTCAATTGGCCAAAAATCATTCTCCATTTGTTGCAAAAGTAAACGAATTTTATCGAAGGCAAAACGATTGATTAAGATCTTACACAAAAGCTAAACACAGTTTCGTTAAATTTGCTTTAATTAATCATAATTTGATATTACCTGATAGTAAGGACCGCAAGATTCAAACGTATCAGCCAAAGTATTAGTATTTATTTCTTCAAAAATAAGTACCATAAATCCTAATGATGGTATACCAAGCATTAAAAAGAAAGCAATTGTTGTTAATATATTCATTGCCCATGTTGTTTTAGAAAAATTATACCCAACAAATGCCCAACATTTTTTTATCAAAGATAACAGTAATATTTTTTCAGGCATTTTCTCGATGAACTTCGAATGTTGACAAACTGATTGATTATGAAAATAATTGTAACTTATATACGTTAAAACTTATATTAATTACATGGTTCATTTTAAAAAAAATTAATCGAAGAAATAATTCATAATTATGAGTCACGATAAATCATGTGATGTATTGAATTAAACCCTATTCTACATTATCATACTTACATATTTAGTTCCCTATTTAAAATTTATGATACAAACAATTTGATGTCTTTTACATTTTTATATTTACCACTAAGTAAAATTATATAATAAAATATATATTTAGCAAATATTTTAAAAGATTTAAGATACAGATTTCAGCAAAGTATAAAAAGATAATGCAAATCGTAATATCTGCAATAAGAAATTATTAATTATTGTAAGTACTTTATAACAATATTCATAATTTACCGAAGCGAATGTTTCCATATTCAGTCCGAGAACACCTCCTGCTTTAATTTCAAGCTGTTTTTGTGATATTTTCATAATTAGAGTAACTTCATTTTGTATTCTTGTATATTTTGATGTACCCAAATGCCAGTTTGAATAGTATATAGCATCATAAATAGTTTCATGCTATAATTGAAATTTACGTAATTATTTCATTCAAAATTTTTTTCTTTTATGTATATAAACTTATTTACATTTTATAAATTGCAATTTATATAATTAACCTTGTATATTTGCATTTATTTATTTTACTTTAAATATACTTATAATTTATGTGTTTACCTGTGAAGTGAATAATGATCCTGCCACACAATATACAAATAATAGCCATAGGTTTACTATTATAGTAAATACACATCTTACAGCAACAATTAATTTATTATTTCTAAAATATTATCAATTAAAATTTAACTTCAAAGTTAACTTTAAAACCTACGTATCTGCCAAAAGATATAAAGACATGCACATGTTGAAAAAGATAGTTGATATTTGCGCCAATATTAAATTTGAGTATATATTATTCATATTTCGAACATACCTAAAACACAAAATATAAATTAATATTATTGAATTTAACGCGTGTGAAGACGAAAGTAGAGGTTGAAGCAAATAATGCACTATGTAGATTTCTGTCTAACTTTTTCTTTATTCTGGTCGCACGTCTGATCGCAATCAGTGATCAAGATACAATACAATAAAAACCCACGCAATACACACTTAATCAGATAAATATATTATTACGTGACCACTGGCAGTACGGGTCTATCCTAATCGGCATACACGCCTCGGAACAACGGTGGAAGGGGTTGGACCCCTCCCACGGTGATATATAATAAACAATACTCACATAGTTATGGTAGCTTTATCAAGGTCATATTAGCGATACTTACGGGGGTGCTTCGCACCCTCACCTCCTGCCAGTTAACCGGACTCGCTATGAAACCCAGCTCGGATATACCGCACCCGTTTGTCATAGCATAGTATGGCATTCCGTCTCGGTTGGTCCTGCATGGCCAGTAGTCCATAGCTACTTGCCTTCCAGAACCTTCACAACCGGGAGTCATTACCTGAAACTCGACCTAATATAAGGCATAATGGCAACTCTATTCTAATTGGGTCCATTTAGCACTAAGGCGCCCCAGCTACTCTATTCTGATTGGGTCCATTTAGCACTAAGGCGCCCCAATCAGTTCGTTTAACCTGCATCCCCGGGCACCGTGTCGTGTCCCCACCCACCGGCGGTTCTACGCACATCGGTCCTCAGACGGGATATCGTGGTAGCAGTATACCGACGCCAAAAGCATAGCTTTCTTCTCAACTGGGGCTCCGTGGCCAACGGCAGCCCCCAGGAGGCAGCTGCAGGGTGGATCAGACCCATGCCTAACGGCAGTAGCAACTGTCAGCCACGACAGTTGACTGACCGCGTAGTCTACGACTGGAACGCATCCTTTCGGACACGTTCCTTGGGCACTCCGAAGAGACCCCGCAGTATGGGACGTCTCCCATACTGGAAAGTGCTAGGAGAGAATGGCAGTTCATACATGATTTACATACATAATTGCATACATAAACAAATCAATGGTGCACCATGATAACATAAATATACATAGAATACATAAAATGCCAAGGCCCTAAATACGCCTATCGTTGGGCGCCGCTGTTCATACTGCATCTGAAACAAACCTCATATTTTCTATTAGTTACAATTCAGTATCGATCTATTCTCTAACGCTACCAAACCACGACTGCCAGCGTCTCTGTATTATTGCTACGATACGTTCATAATATCCAATAATAAATATACCGTTTTTATTTCATAACACCATCACCATTTATTATTTAAATATATATTACATTCATAACATGAATTATCGTGACATTCGGCCGTCCTGCTTCCTCATCGTCCTCGAGGAGCCTCACCCCTATTCTTCCAATTATTTTAATCATTTGATTCGTTCCCTGTCTCTGATTCGCTGAGAATTTCTTCTTCGCCACTACCATCGCTCGTTTCATCCGAGATTCCACCAGTTGGTACATATGGCTTGAGTTTGTCCACCGCGATAATGTTATCATACTGAGCACGCTGAGTCCTAGTGGTTCCTGGCAAATCGATTACACGATAGCGATCGTTAGGAAGAACGTCTTTTATTTGAAATGGGCCAACGTAGCTTGCCAAGAGTTTGCGACTTCCGCTTTCCGATGATTGTGTCTTTTCTACAAGTACGATGTCGCCCTTGATATATCTTCTAGGTGTCGCGCGTTTTCTGTCAAAATATGATTTTTGTGCAGCCTGAGCCGCTATTATTTTATTCAATACTTTCTCTCGACACGCATGAATATCAGTTATTGTTCCTTGTATGCTCTGTATTTCTGCAGTCAACGAACCATCGACGCTAGAGCGTGGTTTAAACCCGAATAGTATCTCTGAGGGAGTTTTATCCGTGGTTTGGTGTATTGTATTATTGAGAGCGAATTGTATTTTATCCAGTACTAAATCCCAGTCTTCTTCATTCAAGGATAAAGCTTTCAGAGCAGATAGGATAGAGCTATTAAATCTCTCTACTTGTCCATTCGCACGCGGCGTAGAGACAGCGTTCATCACGTGCTTGATTCCTACTTCTTCGCAGTAGTGTTTCAATGCTTTTGAGGTGAACGCCGTGCCACGATCCGTAATAATGCGTGATGGTATTCCGTACGTTATAGCAATCTGTTTAAGCATGTCAATGACGGGTTTGCTGTTGGTGCTACGGACAGCTTTTAAGACGCTAAACTTTGTGAAAGCTTCCACAGCTACCAAGATGTAAGACTTTGTCCGCTTGCTTTTCGTGAATGGTCCCAAGTGATCCAGATGTACCGTATGGAACGGGATCGGTACTTTCTCGATGGGGTGTAGGAAGCCAGGTTTACGCCCCGATGGACGTTTATTAAATAAACATGGGAGACAACATGCTATATATTTTTCAACATAAGCGCGCATTCGTGGGAACCAATAATTTTCGATGAGCTTCTTTATGGTTTTATGTGTAGAGAAGTGTCCAAGTTCGTCGTGTGCCATTCTTACCACTTGGTGACGCATTCCGCGTGGAACCACCCACTGTATTCCATGTGTGGTAATTCGATATACTCTTCCATTGCGGAGAGCATAGTCTTTATAAATTTTTTTCTCCTCAGCCGTTTCTGGTGGCTTAGATAGAATATTGTGAATGTATTGAAGTTTTTTATCCGACATCTGTCCCGCCAATACCCAATCGGCAGTTTGGACGTGTAATATTTCAACCGTATCGGTCGGGATATCTGATGCTGCTGGATTACGGCTTAAAGCATCCACGTGTGCCATACGTTGTCCGGGACGGAACTCGACATCAAAATTGAAGTCTGACAAGAGAAGCCACCACCTTGCGATTCTCGGTACCAAGTCTCGTTTGGTCTGTGCTGTTTTTATTGCGTTGCAGTCGGTTACGATTTTGAATTTAATCCCCAACAGATACACGCGAAATTTCTTTAGAGCTTCCACAATTGCCAGGACTTCTAATTCGTACGAGTGGTATCTTTTCTCGCAGTTTGTGGTTTGTCGGCTGAAATAAATTATTGGATGTAATGATCCGTCTGTTTGTGTTTGTAGTAGTATAGCACCAAGTCCCTTCTTGCTTGCATCCGTATGCACCTCCGTGATGGCTTGAGGATTGAATAATGCTAAGACGGGTTGTTTCGAAAGTTTTTCTTTTAGAACTAAGAATGCGTCGTCTTGCGCAGATGTCCATTTCCATTGCTGGTCTTTTTTGAGAAGGCTAGTAAGAGGTCTCGCGATGATCGCGAAATTTCGAATAAATTTCCGAAAATAAGACGCGAGGCCTACGAACTGTCGTACACTGTGTACGTCTGTTGGAGCCGGAAATTCTTTAAGGGCTTTCAGTTTTTGCTCTCCGGGTCGCACTCCGTCTGGACCGATGTCATATCCCAAATAATTAATTTTTGGTTGCAGGAAAGAACATTTCTCCAGGTTGAGTGTGAGCCCTTCATCTTTTATCGCAATCAATACCCTCTCGAGCATATCTATACCAGCCGAAATCGTTTTGCTGGGTATGAGAATGTCGTCTAGATATACAGTGACCGAGTCGTATCGTAGTGGTCCCAGTATTTTATTGATTAGCCGTTGGAACGCACTTGGTGCATTCACTAATCCAAATGGCATTCGGTTGTATTCGTATTGCCCATCGGGCGTTACGAACGAGGTAAGGTGTTTGCACTTTTCCGAAATAGGTATTTGATGATAGCCATTGCTGAGGTCAAGGCTGGTAAAATAACGACATCCGTATAATCTATCGAGTTGGTCATCGATCCTTGGCAGAGGATAGTGTTCTTTTATAGTCTTACTATTCAGCTTCCGGTAATCAACGCATAGACGGTCGGTACCATTTTTCTTTTTCACTAGTAAGATCGGAGATGCAAACGGTGAATTTGACTCTCTCACAATCCCATTTTCTAGAAGATCGCCGACTATATTCCTTACTTTTTCTCTTTCGTTATAAGAAAGACGATACGGCCTATAAGTAATTGGCGTCTGATCGGTCAGAGTTATATCCATTTCTGTTGACTTAGTTTGCCCCAACTCTTTTAGAGTGGCCGAAAAACAAGTGTAGTAGCTTTGAAGTAGTTCCGTAAGTCTTTCTAACTCGTTGGGTGGTATTATTCCTACGTTGATTCCTTTTAGGTCAAGTTTTGAATATTCCGTTAGTCTCAAGATATTTGTTTCCTGTCGGTTCAATATTAATTCTTTTTGACATGGCCAACCACGACCAATTAACTTGTGTGGGTGTAGTGTGAGTTCTTCTTCGGAATAGTTCAAAATAGGTAGAATTGCATTTCGTTCGTTGTTAAGATTTAGTATCGTATCGAGAATGCAATACTCCTGATCGCCTTGCGTTTGGTGAATACCTTCAACATAGAAATCACCAAGGTGATTGTCCCGCGTATCAACATTAACATGTCCAATATAATGTGGAGGAATAACTGTAGCTTGTTTTACCCACAGCTTCTTGGCATCCAGATGCTCTGTATTCGTTACCGATACTGCTTCTTTTGGTAGCACTTCGTAGATGTGCAAATTTAGTGAATCTTTGTTGACTACGATGTGAGGTTTTTCAGTGAACGGCTGTCCAATGAGTAGTGGTATCGTTTGCACTTCATCTGGAACAACATCTGCGTCCACGGTTGCGGCTGCTTTGTCAACATTTAGTTTGAACGTGGTTGACCCCATTGTGTGCACACAGCCGTTTCCGTAGCCTCGAATGATTTTTCGCGAATTCGGATCTATAGTTAGACCGAGTTTGTCTGCTACGCTTTGCCTAATAGTGACGCATCCACTACCAAAATCCACGTACGCTCTTATTAGGGTACCATTGACGAATGAGTTGACGAAGAATTTCTCATTCTCTTTGGATATTGCTTTCGACATTGTAAGGGTTGTGCTACTGGCTTTCGGCTTTTTCGGACAGGTCTGTTCTCCGTGGGTATTAACCCGGCATTGTTTGCACCATTTATGTCTTTGTGGGCAGGCTATTGACTTATGGCCCACCTGACCACAGGAATAACACGTAACTTGGCGGTTATTGTTCCCACTGGGACGTATAAATGCACGTTGAAGTCTAGCTCGACCCATATTACCTCTTGGAGGGTTACGTATATCAGTGACCGCTGCTCGTTTGTCATCTATGTTCCGAATATATTCGAAAAGAGCCTCGGGGTTGTCGTAGTTATGTGACTTGGCGATATCCTTGACGTGTGGGTCCATAATCCCACCGACGATGCAAGAAACCGCATCCTTGCCGAATATTCTACACCCCGAAACAAGTGATCCTTTCTCATAGAAGTATCGCGCCATTGTTTCATCCGGTCTTTTTTTTCGACGTAGCATTTCTTCGAGTTGGGTACAGTAGTCTTTCTGGACCGGAAATGCCCGTTGTAATTTATCCTTCCATTCTGTCCACGAGAAACGGATCGTCGGCAGTCCTTTATACCATGTTTCTGCCAATCCACTTAGCTTTTCTAACGCGTGATAAATCGTGGTTTCTTCAGACCAGTGAAAGATTTCCTGCAACTCGTCGACCTTGGAGATCCATTTTGATATGTCCTGTGCAGGATCTTCAGGGTTGAAAGAAGGCAATGCATTTCCGCGATGAACTTCCGAAGTTCTAGGGGAATGTCTTGATGTAGACGCCTGAACCTGTACCACTCCGGTTAGCTGCTTTACTATCGATGCTAATTCACTAATCTGCTCAGATGTTTTCGAAGCCTCCGTAGAATGGGAACATCGGGCTCGTTTTTGGCGAACAGGCGAGCTTGGCGAGGAAGTACTTTCGCGTCGGCGTCGTGCATAGTTATTACCAGGCCCGTAGGTCGTAGCAAATGCAGTATTACTGCCAGCTACATCACTGTGGTCATCGGCAACACTCAATGTAGGCACTTGTTGAGGAACCGAACAAGATCTAATTTCACGAGTTGTACCAGCGTGTACCGCTCCGCTCATTATATTACGCACCACATTATCACTCGTAGTTCTAGGCACCTGCACGTCTTGATGGGGTGGCCCTCCAGTAAAATCGGGATAATTGTCAGGTGTGCTGCTCTCATTCATTGCGTAATGACGTACTCTTTTATCGTTGGCATGAACCCGGGGCTCAGTTGGGTTAGTGTACATGCTCGTGAGTTGTAATCCCACTTCTGATATGTGAAGACGAAAGTAGAGGTTGAAGCAAATAATGCACTATGTAGATTTCTGTCTAACTTTTTCTTTATTCTGGTCGCACGTCTGATCGCAATCAGTGATCAAGATACAATACAATAAAAACCCACGCAATACACACTTAATCAGATAAATATATTATTACGTGACCACTGGCAGTACGGGTCTATCCTAATCGGCATACACGCCTCGGAACAACGGTGGAAGGGGTTGGACCCCTCCCACGGTGATATATAATAAACAATACTCACATAGTTATGGTAGCTTTATCAAGGTCATATTAGCGATACTTACGGGGGTGCTTCGCACCCTCACCTCCTGCCAGTTAACCGGACTCGCTATGAAACCCAGCTCGGATATACCGCACCCGTTTGTCATAGCATAGTATGGCATTCCGTCTCGGTTGGTCCTGCATGGCCAGTAGTCCATAGCTACTTGCCTTCCAGAACCTTCACAACCGGGAGTCATTACCTGAAACTCGACCTAATATAAGGCATAATGGCAACTCTATTCTAATTGGGTCCATTTAGCACTAAGGCGCCCCAGCTACTCTATTCTGATTGGGTCCATTTAGCACTAAGGCGCCCCAATCAGTTCGTTTAACCTGCATCCCCGGGCACCGTGTCGTGTCCCCACCCACCGGCGGTTCTACGCACATCGGTCCTCAGACGGGATATCGTGGTAGCAGTATACCGACGCCAAAAGCATAGCTTTCTTCTCAACTGGGGCTCCGTGGCCAACGGCAGCCCCCAGGAGGCAGCTGCAGGGTGGATCAGACCCATGCCTAACGGCAGTAGCAACTGTCAGCCACGACAGTTGACTGACCGCGTAGTCTACGACTGGAACGCATCCTTTCGGACACGTTCCTTGGGCACTCCGAAGAGACCCCGCAGTATGGGACGTCTCCCATACTGGAAAGTGCTAGGAGAGAATGGCAGTTCATACATGATTTACATACATAATTGCATACATAAACAAATCAATGGTGCACCATGATAACATAAATATACATAGAATACATAAAATGCCAAGGCCCTAAATACGCCTATCGTTGGGCGCCGCTGTTCATACTGCATCTGAAACAAACCTCATATTTTCTATTAGTTACAATTCAGTATCGATCTATTCTCTAACGCTACCAAACCACGACTGCCAGCGTCTCTGTATTATTGCTACGATACGTTCATAATATCCAATAATAAATATACCGTTTTTATTTCATAACACCATCACCATTTATTATTTAAATATATATTACATTCATAACATGAATTATCGTGACACGCGCTTGAGTCGTGACATTGATTTGAAATATATATTATTTTAGCATTTCATTTAAAAATCATATTGAGAATATATTGTCAAACTTGATGCCACCACTAAATAGTTTAATAATCATACACTATGATTCTGTTATGTAAATCAACACAATTCTTCAATTTATTAACGAACATACGCTTTTCTTTATAATTTACAGCATTTCGAAAATCCAAAATTTTTAATTCGTGCGTCAACATCATTAACTGACAATAGCCAAATGTAATATTCGCTATGAAAACTAAATCAAAATTAATAATAAATATTGTTATAATTAAACCGTTAAAAGTTTGCCAAATGTAAACAAGTTCGTAATATGGCGATTGCATAAAATTCACAACATTATAGCAGAGAAGAGGTACTTGTCTTTGACTCGAAAATATAGGTAAAATGAAAGTCCATGCCAACAATATCCATCCACTGTTTATCAAAAATTTAAACGTTTTCCGAACCAAATAATATATGGCTAGTTGCTTCCGCTCCAATTGTTCTCCCGAGTAATTCATTGGCCAAAAGTTTTTATATTTCATTAATTCTTGAAGTGGTTTTGCATTTAATTTGTAGATCGTCATTTTACTAAGAATCTGTACAGAAATAAATGAAATAATGGTTTGTTCTAACCAGTGACGTGCTTATATTCAATATTAAATTTCAATATAACTATTGTAAAATATTCAATCTAAATGTATTTTACCATAAAATAGTTGCTAATAACATCAAAGGATACAGCCAACGTTTCCATTCCTTGATAGTTTAAAATCGGTTCCAAAAATCCAAGAATCAACAATGCTCCAAGTAGAATATAATATATTATAGTAACAACAATGCATTTCAATGAATTATTATCATCAATATTTTGTCCGATTAAGCTCAACCAAGATAACCCATATTCTTTTGCAGGGTTTTCCATTATGCACTAATTCGTCACTGAATTGTTTTCAATAAAGGAAGCAATATTTATTTTACTTATTTATACATGTACAAGTAGATTATACAACATATGTTACATAAAAATATAATCCCATAAATCTTTTGTACAGTAACTAAAAAAATTATTCTACACTAAAAAATATTAAATACATTTACACAAATTTCAATTAAAACTAATTTCACCTAATATAGGAAAAAAATTTCATCTTAACTATAACCTAATTATATTATATAATTAAACTAAAATGCATTTAGACTCATTCCTAACAGTTTATATGAAATACAAAATGTAATTTAATTTTTAACAGAATGTACCAAATGAAATAGATTAATTTGTCATTATTCGATTGGTTATAAAGTTTCTTATCTAAGGTATCATTGGAAATAATTTATAATTCATAAATTACTTAAGCATCGCTATATATTTGTTTATTACTATTCTCACAAATGACATTAAATATAATTGTGTTATTAACTGATGGCTTCTCATTTATTTTAAATATTAATATGTGAATTAACAACAACATAATAAACATAAGAACTAAGTTTAAAAAGTGTGATTGAAAATAGCACTTTATATTAGCGAATTATATATCAGTTGAAACGCGGTTATCTTTGGACTGCATAAGTGTGAAAAACGAAAACGACATTCTTAGAATCTGAAAACAATTCCATTTGTCTTAGATGCTGTCATGCAGTTTGCAATTTATTACAGTACAAATTAAAAGCTACAGAATAATTACCGCGACGAAACAAGGCAGATCCAAGTTGATCATTCCACCTGCTTTAAATACGTTATTGTGTTGTGAACGTTGCATTGTCATAAGTGCAGCATATTTCAAATGCGGCGTGTTTTCTTTCCACCAATCACATTCGTATACGGCATCCGAAATTGTTTCTATCTTCAATTTTTTTTTTTTTTGAATTCTCGAATTCATTTCTCTCCTTTATTTTTGAAAACTAATAAAATTATACTCTTACCTGTGTCTGGACTTGCGAACCCGTTAAACAATAAATAAAAATTTGTATTACACCTGCCAAAGAATACAATCCGCAACGAAGCACAAAGACTATATCTGAAATCCTACAGAAATATCAAGCGTTAAGCTTCTTTTAGAGGCGAAATAAACGTACCCTTGGTCGTATATTAAGTATATTGCCATGCAGACACAAATTGTACTGCTTAAAAATTGATTTAATAATAACACTGAAAATAGTGATTTAATTGTTTTCAAATATCTACAAAATCTATTATTTACCATTTCAAAATAGTCAACTGAACAAATTGTTTAGTTTATGTTTAACTTACTCCATAAGAAAATTATAATGTTGCACATATATCTTCACACGATACCTTGACCTTCTTCTATCTTCATCGTTATTGATTTTCATTTCTCTTAAAGCCCTTTTTAACAAAATTAATTGCACTGATGCGCTAGTGCAAAGTACAAAGAATAATCCATCAAATCCTACTATAAACGTAGTTATCAAATAGCAATATGCACAATGCCATAAGTACATGAATTCATAAAACGGTGATTGAGTGAAATCAATCACATGATACGCCATTATAGGCAATTTCCGAGTGCTGAATATAGTTGGAATTGGTTTCAGTACCATTAGAGTAGACGCCACAGCTGAACACCAAAAGAAAATTTTGAAACCAAGTGTTACTTTCTGGTATATATTAATCAAATAAGCCTCTTGTTCTTTGTCGAAATAATCTAGTGGCCAAAATGTGTTCATATCGTTGAGAAGTTTGCGAAATGTGTGTTTATACAGTTTGTAGATTAACATTTTTGTAAGCCACTATAAATAAATATGTTTTACTACTCTGGTAAAAACTAATATCAACGATTTAAAAAAATTACTCAATTTATCTTCAAATTTTATTATAGTAAATATTTGATTATATTTATTTACTTACTTGATGAGAAGGCCCAGCAATTTCAAGTGCTCCAGCCCAAGTTTCAGGACCCACGAAATGCAACAAAGGTTCTAAAAGTCCTAAAGATATGCAACTACTAATAACCAAAGTATCCAAAATTGTAAAAATCAATTTATTGCCAAATATATTCTGCCCTGCATAGTATATTAAACGTAATGGCAAATAAGTTATATCCATTTTTGAAAATATGATTGTCTCCTCAAAAATATGTTTTACTACATTTCTTGAAGTCTTTGCAATAATGGATGAGTATTTATACTCCTTTATATGGGAAAGAATACCAATAACAAATGATATCAATTAAATTAATATGCTACATACTTATTAACTACCTACTTAAACATTAGTTCTATGTACCGTACTTATGCTATTGCCAAGAAAGGGAGCGGGGTTTTGTTTTAATGTCTGTTGAAATTGTATGATTAGTTCTGGAAAACATCTGACAATATCACTAAGCTAATGAAGTATTTGTGTATTAATTATATCGGTTTATTAAACGATTTTACATATTGAATTTTCATTTGCAACATTAACGAAACATACTACATTATTTTTCAGATTATAGAACTACATCATATTTTACTTTATGAATACGTAAGGATCTACCACTTAATGTTAGTGAATAAAAAAAAACCATTATTCGTATCCTAATTTTATAATATTTTATATCTACGTCTTGCTATTAAAAATTAATTTTCTGGTTTTACGGCGGCTCTGGATTGCATCAAAGTAAAGAATGAAAATGACATACGTAGTACCTAAAATATGAATATCAAAATTAATTAATTATTAAAACATGTAAGTTCTAAACTGACATACCGCCACGAAACTTTGCAAATCTAGCTCAACCATACCACCAGCTTTCATGGTGTTTGCATTCTGTGATCTTCGCATAACCATGAGTGTTGCATGCCTTAGTAAAACTGTCCCTGATTTCCACCAATCAGATTCATACATTGCATTGGCCACAGATTCCATCTTAAATTATTTCAATGTCAAATTAAAAAAAAAACATGTTTATATGATTTGATTGGGGAATTAAGATTTATTAAAAATTATTACCTCAACTTTTATTTGACTCCCCGATATGCAATAAATAAAAATTTGAACAGCTGATGCAACTCCATACGTTGCACATCGCATTAGAAATACGATATCAGTACTTCTAAAATCAAACTTGAATTGAAACAAGTATTTTTTATTTGTTTCATGTTTCATAAACATATAGAAATGGACACAAGATGATAAAAAATAAATAAGTGAAAAATAAGATCAAGCAGAATCTTCAAAATTAATTTTCTATATCAATACTTTTAAAGATATTTATTATATATCCAAGTATATAATTTTATTTATAATATTAATGTTTACTTACCCTATACTAAATAAATAGATTGGTATACATATTGATATTGTACTGGCCATAAATTGATTCACTAAATACAACGATAATATATTCTTTATATCTTTAATATATCTGTAATATATAAACATTACATTTAAAAAAAAATTCTAATGAAATCGATTTCTTATTTCTACAGTGAAGACCAGATATAACGAATGCCTATTTTGCATTCGACATGCGTCGCTATATCCGAGGTTCGCTATAAAAGGCAAGGTGCAAAGGATATTATTTATATAAGATATCATTAGTCTTTCCTGAAAGGTTCGTTATAACCACGAGTTCGTTATAAGTAAACACTACTGTACATTTAATATAAATTCAAGAAGTATATTTGATACAACCAGACGAATTTTTACTTACTCAAGAATAAAATTGTGATGATCCACATACATCTTTAACAATTCACTATCAATATCTTTGCCTTGGTCAACTTTAATTTCACAAAATGCTTTTTGTAACATAATTAACTGACAGCCAGCGCCCGCTATTAAAACGAAGAATAAGCCGTCAATTGCCAGTATAAAAAATACTACACAAAAATGTTGTCCCAAGAAAAAAATAATGGCGATTTCATAATATGGGCTTCTGCTAAAATCCACCACGTAGTATATCGTAGATGGTAACAGTCGACTTGTTCGATACGTAATCAAAGCATTTACATTCATTAGGATAAGAGTACATACTGCTGAACATATAAACATTTTATAAAAACGTAACACGAATTTGTAATAACTTTTTATTTTCTCTTCCAAATCATTTCCTAGAAAATCCAAAGGCCAAAATTTATCTATATCACTGACAAGTCTTCGAAATGTCTTTTTGAATAGGTTGTATGTTAGCATTTTAATTGTCCACTGGAAAAATTTATATATGTATCTTCGTAACTACAATTCATAGAACGCTTACATTATAAAATGGCACAAAAGTTTCAAACGACTTTGCCCAATTTTCGATTCCTTTATTTATTATAGGTTGAGCCAGTCCCAAAATTACCAAGGTGCACATGCACAACCCTTGTAAAACAATATAAATAAATGTATTATTACTATAAATATCTAGCCCTCCAATTGCAAGAAGTCGTAATGGTAAATACGTGAGATCCATTTTTGAGTTTAAACAGAATAAGCTCCCTCTATTCAAATCCGTTCATATTTATTTGAAAATTAAACTTAGCATTAATAAATAATTACAAATTAGGTTCTCAATTGATTTTGTGGCTTTAAATTAATAACATAATTGCTTCCTAATTCCATTTGCGGTTTTAGATATATAATAATATAATTCTCAATTGAAGAATATAATCGTAGATATATCTTAATTTTAAATTTATTTTCACTGAAACCAACTAAAGTTGCCAATATAATTGCTATAACTAGATAATTCTTTTAACCCATTAACGCCGACGCGACCAAATCTTTCCACGACTTTGCTTTGGCGAGGTTTTCCAGCCAATTCGAATACAAAACCTGTTTTCTTATAGGACATTTTCTCAATTTTACGATTTTAGGATAATATTCCACCTACAACCTCACCCCGAGCGTGTACAGGGGTGTAAAGTGGTGCAAAACCGAAAAATTGCTTTCTCAGCGACCAAAACGTTCCACTACTTTTTGATAGATTGCGTTTATGACAAATTTGAGTTTGGGAATGTTTGCCACATATCAAAAAAACATGTTTCCAGGGATTTTTATAAATTTCTTCCTTCACCCCTTTGCCGGGGGTATATAGAGAGTAAAAATGGATAATCGGCTACATGGAATGAAAAACTTTTTTTTGCCAAGAAATAAAAGCCAATGGATTACTTACGATGTCCATGACCATTTACATAGTGTTATACATTTACACTATGTAAATATAAATGTACAACACTGTGTAAATGTAAATGTATAACACTATGTAAATGTAGAACCCTTTGTAAATGGTCATGGACATCATAATTAATCTATTGGTTTTTAGTTCTTGGCAAAAGAAAGTTTTCATTCCATGTAGCCGATTATCCCTTTTACCCCCTATATATCTCCGGCAAAGGGGTGAAGAAGGAAATTTATAAAAATCCCTAGAAACATGTTTTTTGATATGTGACAAACATTCCCAAACTCAAATTTGTCATAAACGCAATCTATCAAAAAGTAGTGGAACGTTTTGGTCGCTGAGAAAGCAATTTTTTCGGTTTTGCACCACTTTACACCCCTGTACACGCTCGGGGTGAGGTTGTAGGTGGAATATTATCCTAAAATCGTAAAATTGAGAAAATTTCCTATAAGAAAACAGGTTTTGTATTCGAATTGGCTGGAAAACCTCGCCAAAGCAAAGTCGTGGAAAGATTTGGTCGCGTCGGCGTTAATGGGTTAAATAAAATTAAATATTGGTATTATTCTTTTTTTGATGACATCAATGTAAAAAATGAAAATGATAAACGTAGAATCTACAAGAAATAAATATGATTAATGTTTTCATTTTAAATTCATATTTTCGGGTTACTGATATAAAACTTTTTAAATCCAAGTCGACCATTCCACCTGCTCGGAATGAGTGTATTCTTTGTGAACGTTGGATTATTAAAATTGCAGCCCGTCGTAACTGTGGCAAATCTCTTTTCCACCAATCTGATTCAAACATAGCGTCAGCTACATTTTCCATCTATATAACGTATATTTTTAATTTCGCATATCACAAAAGTGATAAAATAATTTTTTTTGTAATTACAAACTACAAATATTTTGAAATACGTTGAAATTTAAAGAATAAATAAACAATTATCTAAATAAATGAGTAATAAAGCATAAATTATATTTTTTAGACTCTTATTGTTAAAATGATGTAACCATAGTATTGTATTTAGTGATTCTCTTAATACTTACGTCAGTTATTACTTGAGTGCCAGCTACGCAATATATCATTAATTGGAAAATGCTTGACATTGCCATAAAGCAACAACGAATCGTGAACACCACATCGGAAATTCTATTTGTTATAATATTAAATAATATAATTTTTAAAGAAAACTTCATGTCAAGGATATACATATATTTAGTTTTGAAAACGAATGATATTGTTACATACCCTTTTTCGTTTACCATGTAAATTGACATGCATATTTGTATAGTACTTGTTGTAAACTGAGTCAGTAGCAAACTCGAAAATACTGTTTTTAATTTCCGTAAAAATCTACAAAATATACAGTATTCGTACTCTTGTTACACAAGTATCTCGACTACTTACTTAAGTATAAATGCGTGATGTTCAACATACTTCTTTATTAGTTTCATACAAGTTCGTTCATCTTTGAGTGTATCAACTTTTAAATGTCTTAATTTATAATTCAACATTACCAATTGTGTTCTAGCACAAGTAACAAATACAAGGAATAAACCGTCGAATCCAGAAGAGAACATAATTACACAAAATACAAATCCCAGGTACCAAACGTATGACAACTCGAAATACGGTGATGATTTGAAATCAACAATGTGATATAACGTCATTGGCAATACTTTCGTGCTTTTGACCGTTAAAAGTGATTTTAATAGCATAAAACCACTCGTAGCCCACATTATACCAATATAAATTTTGAATAATACGAAGACAGTTTTATGTATTTTGCGCATATGATCTTCTAATTGTATTCCGCATAACCGTAATGGCCAAAAATAATTCAAATTTAGTGTTAATTCTTGTATAGACTCTCTATATAGATATAATGCACAACATTTTACTAGCCACTAGAAAACACACATTTTATTACATAATTATGTAACCATTTCATGACACCAAAAAACATATTAGTTATTTCATGAAACATTACATTTTTTACATACTTGAAAAGCTATAGATGCTACTTCCATTCCTCCAGCTATGCTTTCTAGACCTTCGTAGTGCAAAACTGGTTCTAAAGTTGAAAATATAAATCCAAACAACACCAGTGAAACATTTATGATCAAAAATACTTTTTTGGTTTCAAATACTTCTTGGCCCATCATTTTTAAACATTGGAAAGGAAGCTGAGGTATATCCATGATTAAACACGACATTCAATATTACATTTTCATTTATATATTAGTACTTTCATTAATTATATATTTTAACTGTTTAAGTGATCAGTGTTAATTAATTTTTAATGTGATTTACATATAATTATTAAAAACTTATTCATTTTATGTTCTTATACAAAGTAATAAGTAAATATTGTAATCATGAAAAAACTCATTCTCAAGATTTTAACAGAAATAAACGTATGCCCTTGAATTGAGTCTATTTTTAGAGTGATGTCTATCTGCATGTTTGTGTGTTAGATATTATTTCATATACGAAGTAATAAATAAATCGTATCAACTATGCATGTAAATTGTGTAACATAAAAACGAAATATACCCAGGTAATTTTAATTTTGACAATTATTGTCTATTTTAAAAACACATATCTAAAACAGGCGTATTCTAACTAAATGGTATGGCCTTGTAATATTGATTGGTTCATTTTTCATTGATCGAATTCAGAAGTGTATGAAATGAGAATGATAATTTAAGAACCTGAAATTAAAATTTATAAATAATTTACCAACTACCCAAATGGATACGAAGAACACCTTAACAAAACTTTCAAAGTTCAAATCTATGAACCCTAAAGCCGTTATCTTCTTTTCGGTTTGAGCTCTTTGGATAATCATTATTAAATTGCGACGTAATTGTAAATTTGTGCTCATATACCATTGTGATTCAAATGCAGCGGTTGCCACTTCTCTACTCTAAAATGAATCATCGTATTTGAATAGAAATTTTCATTCGCTTCTGCATCAATTAACTTACTTGATAAACTAGCTCGTTCCCTACAATGCAATAAAGAAACAATTGAAACACATGACCAATGCAAAAGCTTATTAAATGTCTAACAGATGATTTTTCAATCTAAAATTATTAGTTTTTATTTTTCTTTATATTTATGTACTACTTGTACATGTAACTTACTAAAGAAATAAGAAAGCTTGATACACAAATAGCTGACGTACTTGAGACATATTGTACAAAAACAGTAGCTGAAAAAATCGTTTCTAAATCGTCACAAAATCTATAATTTTAAAATTTAATTAGTACTACAAACAATTGTACCTATTGCAGCAAAACCATAAGGTACCAAAAATTATATAAAACCAACAGATACATACAAAATGCATTTCATTATTATTACTTATTATAATTCTAATTGTTTTGAAATAATTAATTAATTTAATTGTTTGATATAAATGGTCCCATATTTAGTTTTGCTACCTTTTATTTTTCAAAACGAACTTTAAAAGTTTAATATGATGTCTTATACACTTTCGCATAAGCTCAATATCTGGATCGTCATTCTTCTTATAATTTTCACTTTCATCATCAATCCAATCTTCCAGTCGTTCATTCAAAGAAATAATATTATTACCACCTATATCCCGCAAGTATTGTTTCAATATTCGAAACTGTGCGATTGTACTCAACATTAGTGTAAAAAATAAAAAATCATGACCACATATTGAAAGTATAACACAAAACATATTTGTTATTATTTGGAGCGTATAAATAATTTCGTAAAGAGGACTTTGTGTCCAATCGAAGGGCAAAGACGATGAAAACGGTAACAATCTATTCCCAGTTATTATAGGCAATGATAAAAATTCACATGCAAATATAACTGCTGACATTAGAACGCCTATTATATTCACTCTTAATAAACGTGCATGCCCACGTAGCGACATTTTCAAAGTGTCTGTTGCAAAATCTATTGGCCAAAATTCGTACCAGAATATGTGTAGCATTGCCTTTATATGGTTCTGGTTTTTGTATAGTATTATTAACTTGCACAATGCCTAAAATAATTATAATTTGTATATTTTAGTAAATTATTTCTTTTGATTCATTTGGTTAAAAAAAACACTTACTTGAAAATTTGTAGAAACTGTTGTGCACGTACTAGCCATTTCAGTAATATTCATAAAATTCTGAATCATATACACAGTTTGCCCCATTTCCAAACAAGCCACACTCAAAAATAAAATAAGAAAAGATAATTTCGTAAGTTTATTTTGATTTTCTGGGTATATATTCAATAATCTCAGCATTCTCCTTGGCAAGTTTATTACGTTTTTAACAAAATCATCTTTGATCAAATCCATTGCGATTTTGCACTTTTTAACAGCTACAATTCTGCATTTATACCTCAAACTATATTAAGTATTAATCTTAATTTCAGATTAATATATTTCACATAGGCGTACAAACAAAATATTATATTGGTAATAAAACAGATTCTCAATTCGATTTCATAATTCCTTTTTTATTTTACCTATATATAATACAAAATTGTTTTAAATAAATATTTAATATTTCAAATTATGTATAATTTGTGAGTAATTGCCGTAAAAGTGCGTTGTCTACGGAGAATTCTTCGACTTAGATTAATTTGTTCTAACACGCATGGTCGAATCGAATAATAAGAATCTTATTCTTATAATAACTGTATACACGAGTACTTATAGTTTATTTTTAAATAATACAAAGTACAGTATGGATCATGCTCATATCTTCTTACGTTTTATACTTAAGATAATGTTAGACTAAAATAAACGATCTCGACCGAACGTTGTATTCTCTTTGTATGTTAAACGTGCGTGCATCTTTGAATTGTTAGTTTCTAATTTATAAAACTATAATGCCATTATTTTAAGCGTGATTAGATTCTTATGAAAACTACGTCTATGGTAATAGTAATTAATAATTATGCTCAATTTACTGAGATTTAATTTGCATTTTAAACTTTGGAACTAGTAAACCACATAATTTCGTTCAGCTGTAAATAAATATCTAAACTCACACGAAATTCAGCATGCAATTCTATGCAATTACTTCTCTAAATTATTTTATGATTAGCTATAGGATACTATGACCTTATTCTTCTTGTATAGAACTAAGTAGTGTGTAAAATGAAAATGATAACCGTAATACCTAAAACAAAAATTATTATAATTGTTTTTATTTCAAATGTATTGTATCTTATGGATTATTACATTTATGAAATTTGGAAAGTCCAAATTAGCAAATCCCATAGCAGTTATTTTCTGCTCCCTTTGGGCTCGTTGCATTATCAGTGTTAGACCATGTCTAACATTAGGATATGCTTTGTTATACCATTCAGAATCATATGCTGCATCCGCAATGCTAATGCTCTGCAAGCAAAATACATAATTACAATAACTGTTTGTAAATAATATTTATACTTACTTCATGTATTAATGTATTTCCAGTTACACATAAAAAGAAAAACTGCATTAAATGTGCAGTGGAAAATGATAACATCTTTGTTAAATAATTGTCAAACTACAAACAGAAAATTAAATTCATATCATCATTCATTATATTTCTCCCGGTGGAAAAATGTCCAAATTCGACTAAGTTTTAAATAACAATTTGACAGTTAAGCATAAGATAATCAAGATTGATTGAAGCCAAATAAAAAGGATGACATCGATATTTTAAAAGTAATATATGAATTCACGGTAACTCTTTTCAGCAGGACCGAAACCGCTGCTAACTATAATTTAAGTCAGCGGTGGCTTTAATCAATGTTGAACAAAATGAATATTCAGAATTTGATAATTACATTTGTGAGTACAAAGGTTGATACACAAAGTGCTGTTGCGCTTAAAAAAAATTGTAATAATATCATTTTTCCATATATACGTTCCAAGTTGTCGCAAACCCTGTAATATAATAAACGAATCATTCTTTTGATATATGTTTGCATTCAAAATTAGGAGATAGAACGTTTCGTTGTATTTTTAGACATATATGATATATCTATATATATCAGGAACCAGGCAATTTTTTTTTTTATCATATAAATGTTTTATGTTTTGTATGTTTCAAAACTGTGAAATAACGATGAAACGTTCTTATGGCCAAATATCGTTTTGAATGAAAATTCTTACAAAATAATTCTATTATGATGTTCAACACATTTTGCAACCAATTGAAACTCTTCTTCTTCATCACTCAAAATATGTCCATTCGCCCTATGCATTCCAGTTATGCCAATCAGCTTTTTGTTGATCTCCAAGTCTTTGCCAGTACCAATACTTCTTAGTGCAAACTTAAGTAACTTAATCTGAGCTATAGAACATGTCAATAGCGCATTTAAAAAGAAGTCATGATGTGCAATTACATCGATGACAAGATACATGCTTGAAAAAAACTGCCAAACATATAAAAGCTCAAATACAGGACTCACGTCCCATTTAAACGGAAACCATGATTCAAATGGTAATATTCTTCGACCATAAACCAAGTCTATTGCCATAAAATCCCAACATGAAATGAAAGCTGTTGTTAAATATACGCACACCATTCCAACAATTAGTCGAGAGCCCATCAATATGGAGTGTTCTATTTCATAATCAGCAATATCGGCTGGCCAATAATCATTTGATATTATTGTCAAAATATCTGCCAAGTCGTCCGAGTAATAAGATAAAAGAAATATTTTTGCTGAAGTCTAAAGTGGATTCCATATTAAATTATAAATATGGTTTCATACAACTTTTTGAAACGATCTTACCTGTATACATGTAGAAACTGTTGTACAACTTCTGGCCATTACAGCCATATCGGTTAAGTTTAGAGACATGTAAAGAAGGTGAGTTGCAGTAATAATTAGCATGTTGGCCAAACTTATGAAACGAGCAATTTTTAATAATTTGCTCTTACTTAGTGGCCAGAGACACAAATAACCCAGTAATACTTTAGCTATCACCAAAGGAAATTTTCCGGAATCTTTCATTGTTATCGCTAAATTAAAACGCATGTGTAACCATAAAATATAAAAAATTCCCCATTTACTTACCCATTTTTATATACTTCAAAACTTACAGTATCAGTAACCAGAATTTTTATTTGGTTTCATATTTATAGTAGAAAAGAAGTATGTATTTAAATTATATGCCTAGAGTACATGGTAGATAATATAAATTATAATTTGCGAGGTATTATTAAAATCTACATAGCAATTTCAGTTTTACGTATTTATTTTTGCAGTATTACAATAATTCGTGTTTTTAGTTTGTACTTTAAAATAAAACTAAGATAGATGAACCTACATCATGTGATTTTGAATGTGCGACATCATTAATTGTTTCCATAGATATTTAATGTTTTTTAAAACTATATATATATATATATATATATATATATATAGTTTATTTATTTAAAATTTTAAATCTCTAAGTACATGCAACATAATATAAATTTTAATTTTGATAGGCACTTCCCTCGCACCATTATTTTATAAAATGCAGCGTATTGGAATGAATAAAGTGGCACGGAAATAACTAAAAATATATTTGCAACTCACGCTAAACTCTCGTTACCACTCAAAATTTTCATCTCTGGTCTCTGAGGTATTACTAATTTCTATTCTCCAAAAGTTATTATCTACCCTTGTTCCCTCATAAAACTAAATAGCTAACGGGTGAACAACACAGAATTGTGAATGTTAACAATATTTCATAAGATACTAATTATTTATTTTGTTTATCGATCATAGTTTTCAGTAGCGTTGAAAATGAAATAGATGATCTAATAACCTGTAAATAGAAATTTTTAAATGTATATTGATTATTTGACCCACAATCCGAATCGAACTTCGATAAAACTCAGCATATTAAGATCGGCCATTCCCATTGCAGTAATTTTCTTCGTTCTTTGTGCCCTTTGTATCATTAGCGTGAGACCTTTTCGTAAACTAGGACAGTAAGTTTTATGCCATTCACAATCGAAGGCTGCATCCGCAACTTTAACAGACTATTAATTATATAATTCTCTAATTAATCGATTAATATTTAAATTATCCTTGATAATAAATTATTACCTGATACATTACTTCGTTACCGATAAAACAATATAATAATAGTTGAGCTAAATGTCCAATTATGAAGAACACCAATTTAATAAAATTTACACCTTCTACCTAGAAATAAATATTTATAATTTACTTTATTCGCATATAAAGAATAGAATTTATGATTGAATGATGATATTTTCTTACCAAATTTAGTAGGAAAACTCCAATACATAATCCAGAAACACTCTCAACAAATTGCAAGAAAACTATTGGTGAAAATATTTTCTCTATAATATCAGCAAATCTAAAATAAATTGATTATATTTCGTTTTAAATAATAATCGAGTTACACTTACTCTAATAACTTTGTATGATGCTGAACACATTTCACCAATAATTCATCGCTGGGTTCTATAAAATAATCTAAATGTTTTACCCCTGAACAATTCAGTAATATTTTGTTCATTTTATTCTCGCTGTCCGAACCAATTTTCGTCAAAACCTCTTGTAAAATTCTATACTGTATTATCAGATTCACCATCATAACCATAAACAAAAAATCATGGGATCCGACTACATAGCAAACATTATATAAACTCGCAAGCCATTGCCAAACATATAAAATTTCATATAACGGACTCTGTTTCCAGTCAAATGGGTAACATGAAGCTAATGGTAATTCACGTATGCCCAAAAATAACGGTGGTATCAATAATAAACTACAGCAAAAGAATATTAAAGCATAAAAAGAGATCATCAAGACTTGAATACGTCGTGCCATTTTGTTAAGAGATATTGCTAAGATGCGATTAACGATATACGTTGGCCAAAAATCGTGGCTAACAATTGCGTACATTTTTTTAATATTCGATGAGTTAAAATACAATGATATTAGTTTAAAGATACCCTAAAATATAAATAACATCAATACTATACTGTAATACTAACACACAATTTAACTTAAATTTTTACCTGAAAAGTGGTTGACACAGTCGAGCAAGTATCTGCCATTTTTGCTACATCAGTCAAATGAGATATCATAAAAGTTACGTGAGCAATTTGCATTATTATAGTGTTTGAAATTAAAAAATAAAAGGTCAATCGGCTCCAATCATTCTTTTTGACTGGTATATTTAGACTTTTTAGCAATATTCGTACAGATTCAACCACCTGTTTAGGAGTATCTTCCAATATTGTATCACCATCTAAATCTTGCGAAATCATTATTGTTATCATAAAAGATTTTTTTTGAAAATTGTTTTATATGTACTTCCTTTTAAATTATTTAATATGTTCCGATACAAGCTGTAATTAATCAAAGAAGTTTCGAAATAATTATATTGGCAATTATGTAATTATTGTGAAATAAATATTTTATTGGGTTCATATAATTACCATATATTATATTAGTTACGATTTTTTTATTCAATGTTCATAGTTATGGATCATTGGAAAAGATAAAACTATCTACAAGTGTGTTATTTCTAAGAATTTTTTATTTTTATCGGTTATTATTACATTTATTTTTGTGTATTAATTAGCACAGTTAATAATATTACAGATATTGAAAACCATTCTATAACTATGTCATTTGATATACTAAGAGCTTTTCTTGCAAATTTAGTTGTAATTATCGTTGTCTAAATAAGCAATACCTAATGTAAATAACAAATTTGCAGTAACCTGTGATTGTATAACTATATTACAGAATTATGCTTCTGTTTCCGTAACAGACATAAGAAGCGTGCACACTGAAAAGGATAATCGTAGAACCTAATAAAGAAAAGAAATAAATATTAAAAACATTAGCAATCGTTATAAAAGTACCACATAAATACGACTAAAAAAAAGTATACAAAAATTAAACTTACGGCAACAAAATTCATGTAATTTAAATCAGCCATCCCCATTGCAGAGAGTTTTCTGCCACGGTGTGATTGTTGAATTAAAATAGATAAAGCTTGACGTAATTCTGGACAATTGTATCGATACCAACCGGAACTGAATGCTGCATCAGACACGCTCAAACTCTAAATTCAGCAGTAATTCGAAATAAGCATAGCGAATAAACTATTGGTTGAGAAAATGATCTACTTACTTGAGAATACAATTCATTACCAGCTCCGCAGAAAACAAATAGTTGTGCTACATGTGCCAATACCATGGAAGCAAAAGTAAACGCTGTGAGACCTGACAACTGAAATTTATATTTATATTAGGATTAAATTTCTAATATTAATTGATTTATACGTACACTTCCCGTGATAAAACAAGCAACAGTCATTAATAAAAAGCTTGCGCCATATTGCATCATAAGCATAGTAGATGACACTTTTACCATTGAATTGCTGCATCTAAAAGTATTTAATCAATTAATTTTCACTTTTTCATACGACGTAATAAATAAGTATTGTATTCATAAAAATGTCGATTTCGATGGAAAATATACCTATTGACCCGTCTCAAAAGTAGTCAGATTAGATTTAGAAATGGTCAAAACCTCGAGATCAATTTTTTTATGATTGCATTGATTATTACTATAGATAAGAACGTAAAAATAAATCACTGTATTTACTTTATAAGTAGCTGATGCTGTTTTATACACTTGATCAACAAATTCATATCTTTCGCTTTCTTCATTTGTACATTTTCGAATAATTCACTGCTTTCAGTGCCAATTTGAACAATAACTTGTTTCAAAATGTAAAATTGAATGATCAAATTTAACATTAATACAATGAATAAATAGTCAAATATTATCACGGTCCATACAACCATATAAAAACAAACAGCGCATTGATATATGTATAGAAGTTCGTAAAATGGAGTTTTCGTAAAATCAAATGGTAACCAGGTTCTTACTGGTAAATTTCCAGACATCAAAAACAACGGGTAAGTGAATAATAACGAAGAAATTAAATAAACAGAAATCTGATAACCGATTAGCAAAAAATTCACAAATTTAACAATTTTCAATACTCTTGTTTTAGTCTTTATATCCTTTATTATATCTATTGTCCAAAATATGTTTCTAATATTGTTAAAGAGGTCCTTGAACTCTTGCTTATGCAAGTGCAAAGTAAAAACTTTTGACATTCCCTAAAATAAAAACCAGTTAGCTTATTACCTTTTTGATTTAATTAAAATAGAGATGTTTAAAAAATAATTCATATTTTTAATAAAGGCATATAACTGCAATAACATAAAAAAAAATTTTGTTCATAGAATTGTTATTATATTTTTGTAAAACTCACTTGAAATGTTGTAGCAATTGTAGATGATGCCGATGCAACTTTATTTAAATCATCAATGTTTACATAAACATACAAAAACTGTACAATTTGTAATATAACCAAATTCGATATTACAAATATAAACCAAACTGTAGTCAGAGGACCATCTTGGTATGGTTGTAAGTATAAAGTTGTTAGAAATGTACTTACGATTTCTATAGTATTTTTAGCAGGATCCATGTTTATTCTGACAACAAATCCTTACAAGACCGTATTAAATAGCTACCATTACAATAATTGACGATCATAAATTTTAAATAATATTAAAACGATCTTCAATTACAAGTTTATATAAATTGATACCTGTCAACATTTCATATTTTTATTCTTAGTTAAATTATATTACAAATTATTTTACCTCTATATAATATTTCAGCAGGATAGACATTTAAATTATTTATTATCATTTAAAGTTAATTATAAACAATTTAATTTCAATGCGCAACTCAAACTACACATATAATAACAGTTTTATGTAAAACAGTAACAAATAATTTCTACTTAATAAATCTTTATTTGCTTTAGATTTTCACAAAATCAAACGCATAAATTTGTTTCAGATAACAAAAATCAATCACATCTTATACATAGTTCATTTACAAAATTTTGTTGGAAATACAAGATATGTTTATCTTTGTTAAAATTTAATCCATGAAATATTATTTTACAAAATACTATCACCTAGATTATTATAAACAGTACGTAGCAAATTCTCCATTTCAACCAAGTTCTTTTTAGCCTGAATACAAATCTTTCCCTCCGGCAACTCAACTGGTTCGTGCTTTAACAATTCCACAGATTCTTCTAAAATGGATTTTGAATAAACCAACATCGCACGAAGTGTTGTTGGGTCCGCTTCTCCTTTCATTCCTTTACGTCTCGCCATTTCTGCTATAGCGGCGTGTAACTCAAACATTAGAACACCGCGCATTCTTACTTCAGCTAAAAGAAAATTGTATATTATAAATACTTTTGTTTTAAATTTAATAATAAAAACACAAAATATATGCGAAATTCTTGCCTGGAGCAATAATCTTCGCCAGATCAGATACATGATTACATAATTTAATTTTTAATTCAACCAAGTCCTCTGATACTGAGTTCAAACCATTTTCAGTATCTTGACCAATCATTTGTGCCAAAGCAAAATTTACATCTGTCAAATAATAATGATTACGGTGCAATATTTTTTCATAATAATCTAGGAATAGTTTGCTTGATTTGGGATCGCCTTTTGGCATAGCTTCCAAATCTGTACCGATTCTTGTAATAATATTTTGAACAGCTGTTGATGTCTGCAAGCTATCGCATTTATTACACTTCCAGATTTGATTCAATTCTTTACTATAGTCCACCAGAAATGTATCGGGAAGAAGGTAACCTTTACAATCGCTAAAACAGAATTTTAAGCATGGGTTCATAAACTTATAAATAATTTCAGGCAGTGCAATTTACTTTTTCTGGCATTTAATTGCACTGAAATAAGTTCCAAACTCTGTAGGATCTATGCACCGTGGACAAGTACAAGAAAAGAATTTAGTTTCCATCAAATAGTGTTTCCTGTTTGATGTTCCCCACAAAGCATCCGTATAACATATACTTAGATGTTCCCCAGTGTCTATTGCGACACCGGCGGTTATTAGTACTTCGCCATTTGATGTGAAACTTTTGGCACAATTTGCTTTGCAATTGTGCTCGAACATGGAAGTTTGTTCATAAATGGCCACGTATGCAGGTTCGCTGAGAGGAACTTCATGACCATTTACCTTGAATCATGTATATTAAACATTTCAATAAATGTAACATTCAACTAACAAATATTCTACCTGTAATATTCCGCATACTCTTAAAATTTCTTCTTCGCTAAATTTCTGCTCTTGCTTGAAGAACGTGCGAATAAATTTCGCTACAGATGCTCTATCGCTTTCATATGATTCCCTAGTTTTTCTCTCATCGCAATGAGATTGTAATTTGTTTAGACTTGTCCAGAGCTTTATATTATGATCACGTTGATACAATATTCTCAGAACAGTTAAACATTGGTAATTTGGATGAGGAAATACATAGTTTGATATTGATACCTGCAAATACAACATTATATATAACTTACATTTATACTTACTATGCACAAAATATACCTTGCTTCCTTTATTTTTCGTAAAATAGCATTCAGGTTTGTGTGCTTTTGACAGCTTACATTTTTCACTGCACATTGGCCACCCACAGTCCCTGCACGTTACTACTGTGGCCGGATGTAATAGTTGACCACATCCCAGACATACTGGTGCCGTTGTCTGGGCAGGGCCCCAAATTAATGGCGGTTCCTTTAAGAGAACTTCGCCAGATTTGATAGGACGTGTTGCAACTAAATGTCTTCCAAGTATGTTATCTTCGCATACCTAGCCAAATACCATAACTCAGTAAAAAAAAAATAAGTAAGTGACAATGTAGTTTAGTTGAGCAATATTTACTTTGAACGGTTTGCACACTGGTTTGTGTTCTTTCCAAGCTTTTTTTTGATGTTCACGGCTGCAGTAGAATGCATTTCGACATCCGGCGCATTTATGGCTAGCAGGTGATTCACATACAAAACATTTTGATTCTGGGGCCATTTTTAGTTTAAATCTGTAACACATGGTACTGAATTTATTTTTTGTAGTGAATATAAATATATTTGCAGGATGTTTACAGAAAATAGGTGTTTTAAGAATTTCCGGAATCAATAATTTTTAAATAAACTTATGACAATATATCATGAAAATTTCAGATGCACATTTTTTACCGTAAACTAAGATAGAATAAATTGATTTATATAAATACTATTTTATATTTAAAAATGTACTCTTTCTGTGTCCATTCACCTTATATATGTACTCACGAATTTAAATTTAAAATCTTAATTTTATGGTTTACTCCTTCTACCTTCTATTTAAAAAATTTTATATTTATAAAATAAGTTAATTTGTTGGTAAATTCGGGTTTTTTGCTCCACTTTTCTACTAATATAACCAGCTACTCCTGCTACTGTTTACTATACTTATTTTTAATTCGAATTATCATGATATGTCTCACATTAGTACCATTAAAATCTATCATCACTTTCATATGACACTCAATTTGATTAATTATCACCCTTCACTCATTTACTGTTCCAACTAATTTTGTCATCTATTAATAGCTTTAAAAAAAATTCTGAATTTAAACTTATGATGCCGAACTATAGCAAAATCAATTAAACATATTATTCATATTTCAATAATATGTAAGCAGTCTTTTAATATAATAAACGAATGTCGGTTATTTTCTCAATTATAATAAAATATGGTAGAACAGTAACTACATACAAAAATAGTATTTTCAAACCTGCATTTTATATATGTATGTAAGTCGCGGCATGTGCTGGGCTCTTTTACAAATTACAAACAATCAGAACTTGTATCATAAAACATAATCATAAGTAGCACTTACCTCTGTGATTACACACACTAAATATTGATTAAAACTCTCTTAAATCACGGTTAAACTCAAGGAAACTTACGCACAAATCAGTCATTAGCTCAATACAAGACACTGTTTCTATGGGATGCCGATTTATTTTTAACTATTTCTCTAAGCTACTAGTGCACAGTTCTACACAGCCTAAAAATAAACTTTTGTTCAGCCTATACACATACTATTTTCTATGTTTACGGAGATCTAGCAATTAATATGACCTATACAGGATTTGGTGATATGTCGTTTTGTTTTACATTTTCAAACTAAAATGTGTTAATAAAACAAATTTAACAAAAATTTTAACTAAGCTAATAATTCAACAATCAATGAATCTATTATTTTGAAAATTAATTTAAATTATTAAGAAATACAGTAGAGTCTCACTAATCCGGCATATTTCAGACCGGGGTAGTGCCGGATTTGTGAAAATGCCGGATTACTGGATATTACACCTAGTAATATAAAAAATATTTCGAAATATTAAAATACATTAGGGTGAAAAAACTGTCAATTTTCGTCTGTTTCTTGGGCTGAAACGGTATTTTTAACACTTTCTCTTTGTTTACGAAGTTTGTTGCCCGTCTAACAAACGCAGGACTACTGGAGGATGGGAATGTTGCAGTGCCGGATTAGTGAGACTCTACTGTATAAGCATAAGCAAATTTATATTTATCTTTTTACTTTCTTATACTAAGTATAAGTAAGTATTGTAATCATGAAAAATTTCGAAATCGAGATTTTAACGGAAATATACGTTTTGACCTTTGACCGATTCCGACTATTTTTGGAATGACGTCCGTCTGTGTGTGTGTGTGTGTGTGTCTGTGTGTGTGTGTGGTGTGTGTGTGTGTGTGTGTGTGTGTGTGTGTGTGTGTGTATATGTATGTTCTCTACAGCCTAAACGGTTGAAGCTAAAATTATGAAACTTTAAACTTAAAATTTGCATATGCCTGAGGTGTGCACCTCCTATTTTTGAAAAAAATATTCAAAGCGGAAGTGCCTGTTTACTCTAGTAATTTTTTGCAGTTTCTGCAATTACTCAAAAATGGTTACAGTTACAGAAAAGTTTCATAAACAAAAACTATAGGTATTTCTATTTAGCACAACTTTTGATTGAACATATTTTCCAAAAAGTACTGTTTTCAAAATAAATTTCTGCTTATTATATATATTTTTAACATAAATCGTATCATCTGCGCCTGTCAATTGTTTATCAAAGAAACAAAATAGACTTAAATAATTTGAAGTTTGACATTTTATATTTATTCTAAGAAATATATTTACTGTAAAACAAATATTATAAATTAGAAAAATAATGTAACTACGATATAGTTTAACCCATATGCGTATAAGAAAGCTCGGTGCATGACACTGCAGATATTTTTAATAACTGTTAATGAATAGTGAATTGTTTTAAAAGATACAATTTTTTTTTTGTGTTATATTTGTGGATAAATTATAGTACGAAATGAATCATAATACATATAATTTCAACGATGGCATTTCCGCTTCCCATTTTAAACTTAGACATGGCATCAGACCTAAATAATATTTTATATATAAATAAAATAAATATTTTCAAATTATTTTTTATTAAATATTTATAATTAAATTATATTGTAATCTTATTAATATGCATTTTACAAGCATTCATGTTACATATTTTAAATATCAAATTTATAAAAGTAATATATATAAACAGTACTATTAAATATTTAACTTTAAATGTATCATATTAAACAACTTAAGTTTATACAGCATCCGGTATAATACATTGCATTTTCCAACCTGCAGTATTAGGCACCCCTTTTTCAGTAGCACAAGTATCAAAACGCTTCAACATTGCAGGTGTAAAGTCACTTTGACATTCATCGTTTTTAAGATGAATTGCAGTGAAATCCTTGCATGTGACTGCACCGTCACAATTACAATCCCGATCCTAGAAACAAGCACGAAAATAAACATTTAATTTTATTCAGATTGAGCACCATTGTAATACAAATGACGTAAATGATCGGATGTATCCTCTAATTGTATTAATTATACATCCTTCATGAAGCAAGCACCGATTATACGCGGCAGGATCACTAGGATTATCATCTGCTATTGTGTTGTTGCCTCCTCTGGCCCAATAAGTTTTTGAAATCGAATATGATGCACAATTCCTCATTCGGTAACAACCCGTTCGAGCATGGCACATACATCTTATACAGTCAACCGTCAATACATCATCTGCATTGTTAGGTCGTTGTGCAACAGCTTCTATAATTTATGGATATAAGACTGAATTACGTATCTGCATCAATCATTTAGCTACACATAATGCACTTTGATATGCTGGACTATTTATTTGATTACGAAATTGACTAAATTCGGTAAACAACCAAAATAACTATACATAGCAGCCAATTTAACTGACAAACACTCCTAGTAGTTTGCTCATAGGCGATCTACTAGAAACGTAATAGGTAAAACAATATGTTCAGAATTTATTACCTTAAAAATAAAATTCTGCAGAGATTGCATTATTTTTGAGAAATAAAAATAAATAGATAATTTGTGATATACACCCGTTATATATATTTAACTTAACTAATAAAATAAATTTAAATAAAAATAAATGCGTAAATTCACCTATTTTCGTGAATATTATTTATTAAAAAAAAAACTTATAAAACCAATAAAATCAGTAATAGACTTTATTAGTTGATAATAAAGGCACAATTTCCGAAAATATAAAACTATAATAATAAACAAACAATGTTGATATTAAATACCTTGCAGTAAGACTGTAATGATTAGAACAAAAGCACATATTAATATTTCTCGAGCCATGTTTACACCAAGACTCTTGATCTCTGACTAAACTGAAATATAAAAATTAGCTGAGAAAATCCCTATTTTAATCTTAATTCTATATAAACATGATTATTGCTGATATAATAATTATAAACATATTAATCTTAAGAGATTCAAAAATAATATATGTTTAAAAATAATCTTAAATGTTATTATATTATATTTATACTATTCATATTAAAATATACACAGATAAGCAATATTATTATTTGAAAATAATTGTAGCAATCAACATTCAAAATAAATGTTTTCGTAAATATTTGCTAGCAATATTTTATTATTAAGGACATTGAAATATTTAAATTATTATGCATTTACTAAAAATATCTATGTTTTTCCAATAATTTGCATGCCGTAAATTACTACAAATATATTAAGAGAAATTCAAAATTTATTCTGGCACTGGCATACATTTTACATTTTCTCAAGTTGAATCAATACTTTCTTTTTCCTAATATAAGTGCCAATTTTAAGATAAATAAACATAACCATTACTTACGTTAAATATACTATTTACATGTCAAAATTTCCTTTATGCTTTTCGTTAATAATCACCAAAGTTTTGCCAATGTTTATTTCTATTTGGCATTGTAGTTTTTATGTATATATGCATGTATTTGTTCTGTATATTAAAATGTACTTCGGTTATACTAAATACTGAATCCAGGCCAAGTGTACGCGAGCCTGTATACGCTCAATTTCTTAAAACAATTAAGCTATTAAAACAATGATCGCCATTGTTTTTACAGTTGATATAATAATTCTATTCAAGTGCATAAGTGGCTCTGAGAGCATACTTAATAAATGATACCAATTTATAAAACTGTAGGAAATATTTATACCAAGGATACACATAACATCATAACTATTCCAATAACTTAAGGTAACAAAAAACATATTCAGGAAATTGTCTATTATTGAAAACAAAACTCATAATAAAAGCTACTTAGACTAATTATTCGCAAAAACGATTTTAATGTATAAAAATAAAAAAATAAATTATTTTCTTACAATATATTTATTTTACTGAACAAATATATTTGTGTTTCATTTTAAGAATATTTCAAACATACTACTAGCTATATCTAGGACAAAATTATATTTTATTTACTTATTACTTCGTATAAGTGAGTAAAATCTTTTTGCTAAAAAAACGTTCTATTTTTGCTTTTCAAATGGTTCCTGAATAAACAGCTGTCATTTCTTTACCTAAGTGCTCAACAATAACATTCATACGATAACAGAAACAATTGGCAACGAAAGGTTGTTTGAGACCCAAAGTTTGGGTAACCAGAGTTATTGTTATACAGCTGGTCCATACCACCTGTGACAGTGACAACTATTAATTGTTTTTTACATGTAAATACTACTAATCAATCTAAGTAGATATATTTGCACCTGCTTACTGGATAGTATTTCAGATTATGTTTTGATATGTTATTTAATTAATATTTTAAGTAGTTTTTTTTTATAATTTATAATATTTTGGTGGAGGAGCTTAATATTCTTCAGTTCTTATTATACGTATTATGTTTAGATAAGAGGGATATTCAAATACAAATTTTAAATAATTTTAGAAAATATTTAAAGTTATTAATACTATACTACGCAATTATAGATATTTTATAATGAAATTTAAATTTTGAATCTGTGTATTGACGCTGAGTATTTATATAAATTTGATTAATTTGATTTTGGTTTTTCAGAATTAAATAACTTAATGACTTTGATTGACGATGCACCTACTTTCGTCAAGATGCGATGCGGAGAGCATTATTGCAAATTAACTTTCACTAGATTAGTTTATATTTATATATAGAAATATGTGGAGATATATATATACTACACGCGGCAAGAAGATGACTATAGAAATGCAAAAGGTCTAATGCAATACATAGATTCCATGAAAACAATAAAATAACTTCTTGTATCATTGTATTTTTTCTTTTTTCTCAGTGTTTATGATGTGCTAAAATTATCCGCTAAACTAGTTTTGGTAAAAAGAACCATATCGTACACATTTTAACAGCACATGTGTGTGTCGAAGCGTTGTTATGAAATATCGAATATGTTTAATGTTTATAGTCCATGGTGTTTGACATGTCACAACTATATAACGGTGACATAAATACTATAAATAAATATTATGCGAATTGCAATATGTACAAATACGTAGTAGATTTCCTACCATCAAGGATATACTAAGTGAAACTGGCGTTCCTCCAGCTACATGATGAATGGCCGCGTACTTTTGCTAGCTGGCGTACAACATTCAAAAAATCTATAAAACATGCCAGTTCGTATATTTACTAAGTTTTGTTCTGCATATTCTCTCACCCGCTATAACCCTATCATCATTGGCGTCCATTTAAGAAAATTTGTTTTAATGTAAATTTTGTAATAATATAAATTAAATTTGACAGTTATATATCATCATCAAAATAGCTAAATAATAATATTATTACAAATATCCAGTCATCGTAAAAAATAATTTATTTTATTCCAGAATTATTCAGCTTCTACGAAATAATAATATATTATATTTCTGATTAAAGAAAACGCACTTTTAAGAAAATGTACTTTAATTTATTTTGCTCCTCAAAATAGTCTTTGCACTCCACAAAGAAAATGATTTATATACTCAAAATCATCGTGAATTTAGAGACTATATTTTTTAGATAGTTTCTAAGTAAAGAATTTGTTTAAACTGTTATTTTCTAGATTTAAAATTATTTCAGTACGTTATTGAAAGTTATATTAATATGGCCTAGTAAAACCAGACTAAATTATAATTAAAATAATAAATAAAATCTCTGCTCCGACACCACAGCACAGAATATAGTTTACTACAAATATAAAATTATGTTTATTTTCACGAATGTTCATTTTCAGTTTATCATTCAAATTCTATAACATATATTCGTTGTTAAAGCAATAAACGTAAGAATTAAAAATTTGTTTTTGTGCCAAACGTTGCAGTAGTCCGCTGTCCTCCCTGCACCCCTCTATTCAGTAACAGGACACGTTTTTAACAAGTTTACTGTACAAACAAACAAATAATCCAAAAGTTTAATTCACAGAAAATTTAAAATATAAAAATGTAGTATAAAAATAGATTTAATCACAAAGTTGTCAATTTCTCGGGCCATCACATTTTCATGACGTCATTACTCTAGAGTGGGGACTTTGAAGAAATGGTTTAAAATATATGACGTCGATTCATACTCCCGCCTAGACTCTCCTTTTTGGCAGGATCAAATTCAAAAACTCTTGGTTATTTGCAAGAATATGTAATCTTGAATCAGTGTTATCCATAAGTTCAACCAGATTACCAGGTCAAAAGTCATTCTGTGGAAAGTCTATCAAATACTGTATCATCAATTATTTATAAAATATTTTTCTTATTTGTACGGTTTATAAAAAAAAGTTTTATCAAAAATGAATAAATCAAACAAAAAACGAGTAAGTATTTTTTTATGTGAAAACCTAATTGAATGTAGAGTGAAATATAAATATATGTAAAGGGCTGTGTGTTTTCTAATTGAATGAAATGTAAATATTTAAATTTTTTTATCAGTAAATGTTACTCTCCGTCTCTCGCAAATCAAAATTATATTTTTAGAGCATATAATTTTAAATTTATGGATATTACGAAAGTATATAGGTAGTAGCTGCATAGATTACAAAAATTATATATTTTTAGTAACTTACAAATGCAGTTGTTGCGTGTTTAAATAAATGATCAGTTGCTTCAATTAGTTTAAATCATATTTTTTCCAAGTTGTATAACAATAATTTAACACCACGTTGAGATGTTCAAAGCAATTAGGATTGACACATTTGCTCATAAAATGAACTCGTCTCCACGAGACATATACAAAATATTAGACGAAGTGTGTCTAATGAACTGCATAATTTTGCCAAATATTAATTAATAAACATTTTGTAATATTTCTCCTCAATATGTTTACAGAAGTCACGTGACCGGAAGCACAATAAATATCAGCGTGAACAATCGACCGGAAGTTCAATTCTAGAGGATACCGAAAGCACTGCAACCATCGAAAAAGAGATTGATGAAACTGGAGAAAGTGGAACATTCCTCGTCAAAACATCTAAAGTTATGGGACGGTAAGTGCTTCTTTTTTCGTTTTAATTGTTCCTGACCTTAATTTAACTACCCATTAACTTTGATATCATTCTGGATTATTGTTTATGTTTCTATGCTAGTGTGTTTGGCACTAGGCCAATCTGTCATGTTGGTACCACTAACCACTATTGTATTTGGAGAAGAATCATGTCCATCAAACTATACAGCTGCTGTTTATCCAATGGGAAAATTCATTTTTAAAAATAATTTAGCGCTAGCATAAATAAAACAAATGCATTCAAGAAGTCTTTTATCTTTGTAATCTGAACAGCTTCATTTCGAAGAGTTTTACAATACACATTTAGGAAAGACTATTCAAATAGAATTTAACAAAAATATATAATTCTTTTGGTATCTACATTTAAAATAAATCAATTTTATTTTTTATCTCATAACTTTTACTCTTATACCAATCTTTTTGTCTTAATATGTCAAATATTTAAATAACTTTCTGTACTCAACCATAAGACTGCCCATGTATGTATGTACACACCATACAAAGCTTTTATGAGTATTTCTATTTTACATTTAAATATACAATTGCTATTATTATCTGGTGGTGTAAATACTAGGCTACCGGATCTCTTATCGCGGGAGGTCCAAAGCGTCTGAAAGTCTGGCTACTAATTTCGTAACAAAAAAATTACGTACTTTATCGAGTAAAGCCCGGAATGATTTTTTTTTTAGAAAAACCTAGAATTCATAGCAACACCCATTGTCTTATGATTAATATCAAATATAACTAATTTAATACTCTATATTTTACAAATCGTTAAATAATAATATTTCATAATGATATGCAATCTTAAAGCAATGTGTTATTCTTTTATTTGGAAACTAATAAAAATAAACAATTGCACAACAATAGAAACTACAAGCTCGTGTAAATCGGGCGCAACGCCAAAATTTCATGATTTTTGGATCCATAACACATGACATCGATGACGATTTTATAGAAATGAATGGGAAAAAAGCGAAGGCGGTGTATGCCAGTCAAAATGATGTCACGAAATTAAAAATGGAACATTTCATTTTGTATTGTCTATTCCGAGATATTTACCCGGGTCGCCAATCACAGTTATTTATAAAAAAAAAAACAGAATGAAAATATCGGAAAAATTCAACGAAATCGATTCACCAATTTTATCGCGGAATTCCAATGAAATTTTATGTTTTATTTACTTGTTTCATTATGTTTATTATATGCGCAGGCGTTTTATGAACTTCAAACATCACTGAATACTAACGTATTTCTGTGCAAAGTATTACTCATTCTATAAGTTTTTTAATTATTTAAATTGTTTCTTTATTTATGTGCATTACTATATCTGTTACAAAAATGAATAAAGATATATAATAAAAAAAAATCAATTTCATAAAAATATGTGCTGTTTTCTATCCATTGTTTGGTACAATAGATCGATGTATTTATTATTTATAAAGAAATTCATCAGGTTTATAACAATGCTTTTGTCCATGAGAATTAGATCAATTTTTCTTGTGTTTAGTTGTTATTGTAAACATTAAAACATGACCTAGAACTAAATATTCTCGCCCTATATATATTTTCAGCCGTTTATTTTCTCTCCATAGATATCTAGTTGCATCGAGGAACCTTAAACCTGGCACAGTTATCTTACGTGAAGAGCCATTAGTGGTAGGGCCTTGTACAGGATGTAATGTCATTTGTCTTGGTTGTTATTTCAATTTAGAAAAGAAGGCACAACTATGTACGTATAAGTAAGTAAAAAAATCTAATTATTTTACAAAATGATAAAGTAGTGATCGTTTTGTTTACTAATAACTAATTTATTAGCATAAAGTAGAACTTAATGATAATAAAAGTGATCAAGCTCTAATAAATTTAATTGTTTTATATCTATATGTATATAATTTACTTTCCTTGAAATATGGGCGACTATCCAATTCACCACAACAGTAAACAAATACTAAATAACTCATTTTATTATATTAACTGCTGCCAATATCCAAAATAATAGCCAATAAAACTTTTAAACTATTCACAAACTATTTCAAATCACTATAATTAGTATTTCTTTTAGGTGCAAGGGCTGTGGGTGGCCAATGTGTAGTCCAAATTGTACAGGTCTCCACAAAGAATTTGGCCACACCGCCGAAGAATGTGCATTGTTGAAACATACGAAGTCATCAAAGAACTTTAATTTTAATGATTTAGCATCACTAAAAGTAAATTATAACGCTATTGTTCCACTAAGATGCCTGCTATTAAAGACATTAAATCCAGAAAAGTATCGCAAATTTATGACAATGGAGCCCCATAATGATATTAGAAGGAATATTCCAATTGTATGGAATACTAACCAAATTACTGTAGTTGATCGGATTATTAAAGATTGGGGTCTTACGGAATATGATGAAGAAGAGATTCATACTATTTGTGGGGTTTTAGAGGTAAGATTTTCATAAATAATAGAGTTTTCGCTAAACACTCAAAACTGACTTTCTTAATATTTGAAAAATTATCTGAATTTTAATGTGTACTAATTTTTTATAGTACCCTTTTTTGAAATTTTGTTTTACTTACTAAAAGAGTTATTGCTTATGTTTTTAGTTACAGTAACTTTAAAAGATAACGATAAGAATGAAGAACTTGCACCATTTTATATTAAAATATCTGCAGTGTCATGCACCGAACTTTCTTATACGCATATGGGTTAAACCACATCGTAGTTACCTTATTTTTCTAATTAATAATATTTGTTCCAACCTTTAGATCGCTTTTACAGTAAATATATTTCTTAGAAACAATATAAAATGTCAAACTTCAAATTATTTATATCTATTTTGTTAAGCAATTGACAGGCGCAGATGATACGATTTATGTAAAAATATATATAATAAGCAGAAATTTATTTTGAAACCAGTACTCTTTTTGGAAAAATAATTCAAATAAAAGTTGAGCTAAATATAAATACCTTTAAATTTTGTTCATGCAATTTTTCTGTAACTGTAACCATTTTGGAGTAATTGCAGAAACTGCAAAAAATGACTAGAGTAAACAGGCACTTCCGCTTAGAATATTTTTTTCAAAAATAGGAGGTGCACACCTCAGGTATATGCAGATCTTAAGTTTAAAGTTTCATAATTTTAGCTTCAACCGTTTAGGCTGTAGAGAACATACACACACACACACACACACACATACACACACACACACACACACACAGACAGACACACACACACACACACACACACACAGACGGACGTCATTCCGAAAAGAGTCGGAATCGATTCAGGGAAGGTCAAAACGTATATTTCCGTTAAAATCTCGAGTTCGAAATTTTTCATGATTACAATACTTACTTATACTGCGTATAAGAAAGTAATAAATGAAGAGTGCAAATTATTTATATGGAAGTTGGGAGAGTTTAAAAGTACTTTTATAAAGAATATGCGTTGGTCTCTCACTTTTAAAAGGATGTTACTTTTTACTTTCTTATACGAAGTATAAGTAAGTATTGTAATCATGAAAAATTTCGATCTCAAGATTTTAACGGAAATATACGTTTTGACCTTCCCTGAATCGATTTCAACTATTTTTGGAATGACGTCTGTCTGTGTGTGTGTGTGTGTGTGTCTGTATGTGTGTGTGTGTGTGTGTGTATGTTCTCTACAGCCTAAACGGTTGAAGCCAAAATTATGAAACTTTAAACTTAAGATTTGCATATACCTGAGGTGTGCACCTCCTATTTTTGAAAAAAATATTCTAAGCGGAAGTGCCTGTTTACTCTAGTCATTTTTTGCAATTTCTGCAATTACTCAAAAATGGTTAAAGTTACAGAAAAATTGCATGAGCAAAAATTAAAGGTATTTCTATTTAGCACAACTTTTGTTTGAATATATTTTCCAAAAACAGTACTGTTTTCAAAATAAATATATTTTTACATAAATCGTATCATCTGCGCCTGTCAATTGTTTAACAAAATAGACTTAAATAATTTGAAGTTTGACATTTCATATTTATTTTAAGAAATATATTTACTGTAAAAGCGATCTCTAGATTAGAACAAATATTATAAATTAGAAAAATAATGTAACTACGATATGGTTTAACCCATATGCGTATAAGAAAGTTCGGTGCATGACACTGCAGATATTTAAAAAAAATATATCAGTTAAACATTAATTTTATGAGAAAGAAATATAAATATGGGTATCATAATATAGAAGTTTTCCAAACTAATAAAAAAAAATATTTTATTTACAAGCTCAAGAATACACTAACACATTCAAATCAATATTTATTTTACTGTTTCTTATATTAAATTTGAACTTTTTTGAATTCTGATTAAAAATTCAAAATCGACATTTGCATTCTAAATATATAATTAACATATTTTCATAACGTTACTAGTTAACTTATTTATAACATCAAATTCCTCATATACATTTTGGCAGCTGTTTATCAAAGATGATGTGTTAAATCAAAGCCCTAATTTAATAACTCTGACATGTTCATGTACTTGATCTCTCACTTGGATCTAATCCAGGTAAATGCGTTTGAGATTGGTCAGCATGGGATCAGCATTCGCGGCGTCTTTCCGACGGCGTTTCTTCTGTCACATGATTGCGTACCGAACACGACGCACACGGACGAAGATTACCACTTCCGGTTGACGATTAGGGCATCAACAGCAATCGCTTGCCATCAACCAATCACGCTCAGCTACGCATATACGTTACAAGTAAATATAACCTGCTTAAAATAATTTTCAAATTGTCTACTTTTAACACCCTATTTTAATTTTTAGTATTCGTAACTAAATTGTTAAATGTGCTTATATTTTTCATAATGATGCTAAATGAAAAGGTTATTTAAATTTAATTTTTACTGCTCAAACAATTTTTTTTACTACTTATTTAAACTGTCACGCATTTATCATATCTGAAAGTATGAAAATAGAGTTTTGCATATGTTTATAAATAAACGTGTTTTTTTAATTTATTTTTGACACAAAGTGATTTATGTCATTCAGCGCGATGAATTGGATTTTCTTCATCAATTGATTTTAGTTTATAGAACAATTTTATAAGTGCATTTCAAATGACCCTGTTTCTATTTTTGTTGTTTATTTATATTCATCTAAAATCTCATATAAATATTTATTTTTAGTAACCATTATTTACGAAATTTTGAATGTCAATATTTTAATATTGTAGATTTTAAAAAAACAATCTTATGTTAAAGCAATGCTCCCACAGATATTTATTTTTATAATTTAATTACAATTTGGAATATTTTAACTCTTCAGGGTATTTCACGACTATTTTATAAACATTTATTCTTGGGCGATTTTTTTTTCTAAATCGCTTACGATATAATTTCGTATACGTGTAAATATGAAACTATTACTGTTAAGTGTTACTTTAACACAATTATAAGTTCCAAATATCTAAAATAAAGTCAAATGTGTGATTCACAAATAAAATTTAAGATTTTAGTAAAGTACAATTTAATTTTAGAGTACACTCAAAAGACGTGAACATTTACTTGAAAGTAAATTTTTCCATTGTGCCTGTGAAAGATGTGTCGATGCTACAGAGCTCGGAACGTTTGCTGGGGCTCTGATATGCCCTAAATGCGGCCCTGGCTTGGTATTATCAACAAATCCATTGGACGAGGATGCTGCATGGAGCTGTAACAACAATACTTCAGCCACAGATGCGACGGCCCGTTGTCCAGGTTACACAGTCACGGCAAAATCTATGAAAATGCTAATGGACAGGTATTTGCTTTATTGCATCGATTTTAACTCTGCATATAAACAAGGCTCGCGGAACATTTTGTATCGTGAAAATATTAAACACTGGCATCAAATGTAATTCATATTAAATCACACTGACGCCCGATGTACGCAGAAAATATACATTAAATAATTTGCATATTTGCTGTAGGTACTATTAAATATTTATTTTAAAAAATTAATACATTTGATAAATTCAATTTATTATGATAATATACGGTGTAATGTGCTGGACAGAGTCTTAAAGAAACTTCTCACGTTAATAATAAAAGAGAATTCAGTGAAAATTATATCTCAACCACAATATGAAGCACATTAAATTTAAATTAAAAAAAAATTACAAATTAGTATTCCACTGTAACTGTGCGCTGTCATCATTTCAATTATTTACAGAATTGGCGATGAGGTGGAATCAATCGATGCTAATGACGTTGAGGGATTCGAGTCGTTTTTACTGCGGTATCGAAACGTTTTACACCCTAATCATTACCACTGTTTGGGCGTCAAACACTCGTTGAGTCAGCTTTATGGGAAAATCAGTGACTACATGATTCATCAACTTCCCCCAAAGCTTCTGCACAGAAAACGTGATGTATGCGCTGACATTTTGAAGGTTTTCGACATTCTTGAACCGGGACATTCAAGGCTTCGAGGTATGGCACTACTAAATTACAACTTAGTTGTTAAGCATTGTATCCTTGAAAGCTTCTCGACATGCCATATACGCGCATCCACCAAAATTCACAAAATTAATTTTAAATTTACTTATTTATACCATAAACTCTCCCAAATAATATTTTCATTATATTTAGAAATGTGTAGTCAAAAGTAAATTTCGAAATGGCTTCTCAACTTATAACAAACCTCATTAAATGGAAACGAAACCCAATTTCTAACTTGCGATGAATATAACTTAATCAAAATTTAATTTTCTCATAAACCAAAGATTAACAACCTTTAATAAACTATAAGAAAACAATATAATAAATCAATACTATAGAATACATTAAAGAAAAGGAAAAGTCTTTATCTTAATTTAATTTACAAATTCATAAATCTTAGGCAATAACGGTCACAATTTCGGTTTATAAAAATCTCGTGTAGTATATACGACCTTTTATTCTTTTCTTAGTAGAAAATTCGAAAAGAGATTGAAAAGAAATCAAATATGCTCACAAGAATAAATAAAAATAACATCAAATACCATTTTGCACACAAAAGCTTTAGTACCCTGTATTTTCTTGTGAATTGGTGCAAATAAATCTAAAGTTTTTATTTTAAATTGCCACTAAATTTAAACTAAAGCGAAACTAGTTGCATATATCGTAAAATAAGTTCCATAAACGGTACTAAAATACAAGTCTCATTATAATTGAGAAATAGTTTAGATAGCATGTTTTATTTTATATGTAATAAAACTACGTTCAGTGTCAGATTTTAGAAACAAATTTTCTTTTGAGCGTTTTTTTAATAAAACGACTATAAAATATTTTTATAACATGTTTAACCTTTTATTTAAGGGGTGACTTTATATGAACTTCATGCGCCAATCATGATACTCGCAACGCGCGATTTTGAAGCAAGAAACATTACGAAAAACGATCTACGTGAACGTTTAAAAGAAGTTGTAAAATGTTTGAAGGAATCATCGACAATCCTAAGCTTCGAACCAGACAATTCCGTCGAGGGCATAATGGCAAACGCAGCTAAAGATGGCCTAGATAAAATAGGAGATTGGGAACGTATACTTGGTAAAATATGAAATATGGCAAACAGAGAGATGGCTAAAAAAATCATCAATTCAACTCTGCACAACGCGCGTTCATCAGTATTATGCAAATTATGAAATCTTTCATTACACTTTTCTATTCAAAGTATATGTATAACTTATACCGTTGTTGCATTGCTTATAATACTCATTTTCATGAAAGCATTGAATTTTATATTTCATATAACAATACAAAAGTTACTTAAAAAATGTATTTTCTAATAAAAATGTGATACCTATACTTATTTAATGTTAATTATATTTTTATAATTAATACATCTTTACTAATGCTTCTTAAGGTTTAAACATATTTCTAAGACCTACCTTTTCACTTATACGTAACAAGTACATATTGTAGTCATGAAAAATTTTTATCTCAAGATGACGAAAATATACCTTTTGACCTTCTTGAAATCGAGGCTGATTATTTTTGTAATGATACCTGTCTGCGCACGCATGTGTGTGTGATTGAGTGTGTGTGTGTTTGTGTGAAAGAGCGCTCTAAAGCCTAAACGGTTCTAAGTAAAATTATGAAACTTTAAACTTATGATTTGTATATTTTGGCAAGAAAACCTCATATTTTTTGAAAAAATATTCAAACCGTATGTGCTTGTTTACTTCAGACGTTTTTTTTTTTTTTTTTTTTTTTAATTTGTTATAAATTAATTATTTTTAAATCATACGTGCATCTAGTATTTCGGAGACCTAATCTATATCTTAAATTATAAAAGTGTAGCTCTTGATAAAAAATGTCTCATTGAGAGACATTACTTTTCTGCTCTGCTGAATTTAAATTTCGATTTTTGTAAAGAATAAGTTAGAGGCTCAAAATAAAATTGGTTGACTTTGCAACCCCTGCGAATTTTTGAATAAATTTTAGATAGTATCATTCTAAATGGTCTTGATAAATTTAGATCTTATATCCACAAAATATAAATAAATTGGATGTAAAGTAAAATAATTAATTAAGTCAGCGTAACCGTAAAATGTATTTGTTTTGTATTTGTTTAATGCATTTGCTTAACTGTCATAGTCATTTTTGCGTTAAGATCATCAATAAAAGCGATATATGTGTATAAATATAATATCAATATTTTTCTGGAAACTTGCGAAGTGGACTATACCACTCAAGTTATAAAAAGACACCCTTCTTGTTCGCGGCGAAGCGAAGGATCGCGCTCTTGTTCACCCCACTGCGACTTAAGTGTAAAAGTATGAGCGCACGCGCTACTGTATCGATCACGACCCAGTAGGGTAGTTCTGAGCGCGCCCGGCTCAGCGAACAGCTCGCGAAAACGGCGAGTATCAACGTTTTGTGCTTCGACGACGACGGTAGTTCCGCCGAAGAAGAATAACCCCGCCGTCTCATTACCTTACTACTACAGCGTACACACAACTATATACATATGTATATATGTATATAGATAGCTACACCACCAACCCATACATACATACGTACGTATGTATATAGAGTATGTACCTACGCAACAAACAGAGGACTTGATCATCACTTACAAGGTCAGTAGCTCTACTAATGTGACTTTCAAATTTATCTTAAGATACTTTGAACACCTGATGTTCATCCCTACTGAACGCATATACATACATTATGTACATATATAGTTAAAATTACGTTAGATTTATGTCATTTTTATACTATAAATAATTGATTATTTCGTATTCCACCAATAATATCTAAACAATATTTCGTTTTTGTAGCATACCATTGTTGTAATTCTGTTTATATTAGCTGCATTGTTTTTACTTTCAACTAACGTAAAATAAGATCAAATCTATTTACGTTTTGTTATCATGTTATTAAAAACTATGAAATATTAAGAAATAAAAATGTTGCTTTTCAAAATTTTACAATATTTTTTATTATTTAGATATACAATTTGATATTAGAATGTAAATAATAGTCAATGAAATTTTATTTCAAACTTAAAATTAAAATCGTTGTACATATTTTACTACAAACCCGAATATGAATATTTTATTTATTTGTCAGTTCTCATTAATTACTGAGTCACTGGCGGGAAACAATATTGTGTTAGATACCGGTTGATTACATGCGACAGACAAGTGATCCCTGCCTTTAGAAATCACAAATTAATAAAATATAAAATTTTTACGTAATTCTCACATTTTATTTGAATATTCATTCAGTCTTCTCTAGTATTCTATAGAGATAACACTTACAATAAATTGTGCCGTGCAGTTTACGTATTTTTTATCAAAATAAAATACAATTTGCCACCAATTGAACGTGATATTGAAAACAGTCGTATATTGTGCATATATTTCAGCGGAAACTTATTAAACTACTTCACGTAAATATCCACACCGAATTATGCCGAACAATAGGCGTAAACCACCATCTACACCGCAGCCAAATTCGTCCACCGATATGGAAAACTATCAAGTGCGAACATTACAAAAGAAGCGAACAACGAATTTCCGTGAAGATGAAACAAAATTATTGATTTCGCTGTGGGGCAGTCCCGTTATACAAAACAAACTCTATTTGACACATCGAAAAGCACCGGTGATGCGGCTGCTCGCTGCCAATATGCAGCAACGTGGCTTCTACCGCAGTCCCGATGAAATCAAAACTCGGATACGGAACCTCAAATGTCTGTATCATCGAATTAAACGCACCATGGTTACCGGCACGGGAATTGGTACAGTAGACCCAGATTGGCCGCATTTCAAGGCCATGGACGCGATCCTTGGCAAGGAAGGCGGCCAGAAACAGGATAATAAAAACCTGGGGATACCGTTGGCTAAAGAGGAGAACACTAATACTATGATGGAAGCCCCAAGATACGAAGACATCAAAATCAAACAGGAAATTGATTTGGACATTAATGATGACTTAGAATCGTGGCCCGGCAACGATAGCATTGGGTAAGTTTTATTTTATCGATTCATATTTTAAATGTATGACAAGACAAAGTTTCAATGTATGTATGTATGAATGTATGCGCTTTCCATGAGGTTGAGGTACAGTCACGCGCATAGGCAAAAGTTTTCAAAAATTTATACCTACGCCACTGAGCCGGCTATCTGAATATCTACTAAAACATTATCATTATTCTTTGAATGCATGTAGAAAACAATTTGGAGAACTGTTTCAAATTACAATTAAATATTTAACCGACACAAGTACAGTGTGTTTAATTTATTTGTTACATTAGTATAACTGAATAATATTCTATAATAACTATTTATGCATACAATGAAAGATTGAAATTTTATTGTTTAAATAAATATTTGATTTAAATATACAAATTTTAGTATTTTAACAAACTAATGTGTGCCACTGTATCTCAACCCCATACAGCAAATATATTATCGCTATATTAATCTGGAATATGAGATACCAAAATGGGATTTAGATAATTTAAGATTGCATTTTTTTTTATATACATTTGTCTATATTTTATGTACCGTTAACTATCGATTTTATTCCCCTTTATAAACAAATATAATATATTTTTCGCGTGAAAAAAAAAACGTTCTCTTTACCATCGATAAAAAATGCACACGCTATTCATATTTAAATTATGTCTTGCATTATTATATTATTTAACAGTCATTATTAAATTTCAATATATATCTTTTCATCATACACGACTCGTTATTTAAATTAAAAAAAAAAAACTACTTATTTACCATTTCTTTTACATTCTATTATATTTTATTCAAACTACTTTAATAGAATTTGATGCTCGAAAACATATTAAATATAATACACACGTATAATAAATATGAAATATATTTTAAATATTTGTGGAATGAATTAACTAATACTCGTTACGAACTTCAATTAACCCTAATTGAATTAAATAAATATGTAAAGTAGCTACCAAACAACAAAACCTATTAAAATATTATTTACTTACATTTTATATTATTACGTATAGTTAAAAAACACCAAAATATATTCAGTTGTGTTGTGTCTTTACAGTGAATCGGACTTCGAAGAACATCATATTCCCAAAACATCGATAGTAAAATTACCTATATCGATGCCTCAAACGCCTCAAACCAACATCGCACAGCTACCACAAGTACCACCAGTGCTTCCAAACATTTCCATACCACAACCCCAGACCATTAATACGGCACTACGACCGAGCGGTGCCATGTCTTCGCCAATGTCCTTACCATTGTTAATACTCAATCACGGTATGCAAACACATCAAGAAAAGAAAAATGACAGCAATGGGCGAAGTCCTAATGAATTACAGAACGAATGTGATAATGTACCTCCTGGTAAGTTTTTTTTATATATGTATATATTCAGTAGTGACTCTATTTTATTGCTGTATGGGGAAAATGTACTTTTTAAACAATTTAATTGTAATTAAAACTGTTTTAAATCAAAGTAACTTAAGGTTTCTTTTTTATGGAAATGTATCTTAAAATAATTAACGAAGTTTCAGATTTTGCATTTATGTTCAAAATGTCACTATAAATAAAATGTATGCAGAAAACGGTAATATGCATGATTACTAGAAATCAAAATGCATATTAAATTTCAAAGTGTTTTATACGAATGTATTCTTTTATAGATCTGAATAACATACTCCGTGAAATGTTAAACGTACAAAGACAACAACTAGAATTAGAAAAACAAAAATTCGAACTCGAAAAGCAACGTTTAGAATTCGATCGTGTTGTTGGCACGCAACTTATGACTTTAATACCGATGGTCGGTGGTTTGTTGCAACGGTTAGTGTATCCTGCGGTCGCACAACAACACAATCTAACTCCTTCCGAATCTTCGCTGAACGAAACGAACGAAGCTGACCCGAAAACGTACCACGAGAAACCCGTCTCCGACTACGACATCTTGAAGGATAGTAAAATTCTTCGCACCGTCTTGGAGCGCGGCATCAAAAAGTATATGATGTCCGACGAAACGAGAGACAGTAACAGTAATAAAGATAATGATGACGACAGTGAGAATGATGACAGTGGCATAAATGTCAGTAATAATTTGTTAATAGAAAATGACAATAGTAATTCTAGTTGCAAGTAATTGCATTTTGTGAGGTTTATTAATTATTATTTAAATATTATATTTTGTCAGTATTATTTTTCTTTTTTTATTTATTCGTTTACTTAATACATTCCAAAGATTTTTCTATATATACATAAAATGTATTTGTACAGGTATGATGTTACAGTTTTGTTGGAATAAAAAACCATTTTTTTCTTAAATATTTTATTTATTTATAACATACATTTTTTTACACAGACGTCACACCGACAGTAGCCAGACTCGACTCAGGGAAGGTCAAAAAGTATAAATTCATTAAAATTTAGAAACGAAAAATTTTCATAATTACTTTATATTCTTAAATATATTCTTATAATAAAGTAAATAGAACCATCATATAAAATAAATACAAAAATAACATAAATAATAATTTTACTCGTACATATTATTTCGTCGTTCCAAATCACGAATCTCCATAATATTTGTTTTAAGTCGCTGTTTCATAATTTCACGCCAAATCGCTTCTCGATGTTCCGAATTGACAATTCCCAATCGTAATAGAGTATTTTCATTCATTCGAATTAACGCTCTCCCCGTAATGTCATGCTAAAATGATCAAACATTCATATTGTTTTTAATTTTTTATTTATTTTTTAAACCAACCTGTTGGAATTTATCCCAATATAAAGGATAATAATCACTGCAATGCCGTCTTAACCATTTTTGAACATCAAAAACGGTCCACAAATAGACTAATTTTGGTTTTGCTGTTTTACTCTAAAAAAACATTTTCTTTTTCGGTTAAATGCGATATCATATTTTATATATTCAGATTAATTGTATAAGAATGTAAGTAGTACCTTCGGTTTATTACTTGTGTTCAACGTTTCTTCAACCATATTTGATAGGTATGTCAAAAAATTGCGACAAACCCAAACAAATAATTTTGAGATATGTCATTTACAGCTGTTTACTCTCGAACATAGACGTAGTAAATTGAAAATAGGTATACGAATGTGTCGAATGAAAAATCTATTATTTCTAGAAAACTACAATATAGATTGTTATTAAAATTTAATACAAAGCTATTAAGTTTGCCAGTCCACATAAAATCTATTTTGACTTTGTGATAAACGAGATCCTAGTTGCAATCCATAATACGACGACTATGGTAAACGTCAGGCAGTTATATAAAAGTCTAGTAGATGCCAGTGTGCGACAGGATCAACTGGAGTTTTGATTACGTAGCTGTCTGTAGATGTCAAATGTTAATTTGTCAAAGGAGCCACGTTGGAAGTGTAGATTTGGAATAAATAAGCGGGTGCAATTTGTTCCAAATAATTAATTTCAATCATAGTTTATGCATTTACTGTTATAATTAATTGAAATAAGAACTGCAAACAGCCACGTAAGTCACAAATCACATACAGGTAGTTATTTCATATTCTAGTACACTTTCGTTGTAATATTGGTTTTATATTTTCGATTGTAGCATTTAAAATGAAGTTCAAAGATCTGGAGAAAACTGTGAATGTGGCGTGGTCACCCGCGTCCCAGCATCCCATTTTATTAGCTACTGGTACAGCGGCACAGCAATTAGATGCATCTTTTAACACTAACGCCTGTTTGGAATTATATGCCTTGAATCTATCCGATCCAGGGATGGATATGGAGCTAAAAGCTTCAACTTTATGTGACAACAGGTTGGTCTACACAAATGATCTAGTATCATAAATATTCCATCAAGTTCCCTATTCATAATATTTCTAAATAAAGATATAATCCATGCAAATAATGTTGATATTTAATCATGTTTATATATTAGAATGCAAATAAAATATATTTACAATTTTTAAAACTTTCAAGTTGCTGTAATACATAATGATAACTCAGCCACAAATAATGTTGACTAATTTGGAAAATTTCTGCTTCCAGATTTTATAAAGTAGTTTGGGGTTCGTATGGAATCAGCGGTGAACAGGGAAGTGGGGTGATAGTTGGTGGTTGTGACGGTGGCTTAGTTCAAATTTATAGCGCCGCAAAATTACTAGCGGGCGAAGAATGTTTAATATCACGTCAAGATAAACATAAAGGGCCAGTGCAATCGTTAGATTTTAACCAATTTCAAAACAATCTCTTAGCATCTGGAGCAGCAGATTCTGAAATTTACATTTGGGATTTAAACAACACCAGCACTCCAATGGCGCCCGGTTCAAAATCGCAACCATTAGAAAATGTCCAATCGTTATCATGGAATCGACAAGTACAACACATTTTAGCGACAACATTTCATACGCGTTGTGTTGTTTGGGATCTTCGCAAAAATGAACCAATCATTAAGTTAACTGATTCGTCATCGCATATTCGTTGGAAATCTGTTACGTGGCATCCTGAAGTTGCTACTCAGCTTTGTTTAGCGTCGGAAGAAGATCAAGCTCCGGTGATTCAATTATGGGATTTAAGGTTTGCGACGTCGCCACTAAAAGTGCTTGATAACCACCAACGCGGTGTCTTGTCGGTCGCTTGGTGTGTTCAAGATTCAGATTTACTGATCAGCTGCGGCAAAGATAATAGGATTTTGTGCTGGAATCCGAATAGTAATGCGCCGGTTAGTTTCGATACTTTTTCAAGTTTTCTTCTATATCACTTTTACTACTTCATTCATTTTTAATTAAATTATTCACTTTCGTGAAATCAATATTTTTTTGATATAAGTTGCGTGAAATTGATTTTATAATTACATTCGTATACGCTGAATACGATTATAATAAATATCAAACCATTGTTTAGTGAAATAAATAATTTGATGATCAACATATTTTCTACAATATGATTATTTAGTTGTAAACATTATCAAGATAACAGATATCTGCAAAAACTTCTTTGTTTTCAAAATGAATAGTTAAATAAACATGAAATATAAATATATTGCAATATTTATAAACTAACATTTATTATTAAAACGTAATCAAGTAATTTTCTATCATGATGCTACTTATCTTTCTAGCGTGGTGAAGTTTTATCTGAAATAGCGCATACATTGCAATGGAATTTCGATGTAGCGTGGTGTCCTCGGAACCCGGCTCTAATTGCCGCGTCCAGTTTCGATGGGCACGTGTCCATTTACTCATTGATGGGTGGGAAACAGCAACAAGTTCAAACATCGAATAAAATCGCTGATAGCTTCCCAGGAATGGATGGTTACGTTCAAGCACCCGTTTCCCAACAAGCGCCGCCTGTTAGTGTCGATCTTACCATTGCGCCAAAATGGCTTAAGAGACCCGTTGGTGCATCATTTGGGGTGAGTTATATTATTTTATTCAATTTAAAATAACTAGAATTTCGATCGTTAAAGAAATTAGGTGAATTATTTAAATTTAATACAACTTTTAATATAATATAATTTATTGAAATAGAAAATTTATTTTGCAATTTTAACTAATTTTTTTGTTAATATTTCAAGATCTTCTAAACATACAGAGCAATTAATTAAGTCATTTTTAAGAGATTTGACCTTTGTCTATGAGACTATTTCGTATACATACAACAATTCGTCGATTAACGCGCTTAATTGATAGCATCTGCAGTTAGCGATACTGCACTAAACGAAAATATATTATTTTATAATCCTCAAAATAAAATAGAAATACATATTTTAAATCCTATTTTAGTTTGGTGGAAAACTAATAACATTCGAAAACAACAAATCAACCGCTGCTCAAATACAGCAAGCAGCCCAACCGAGCCAAGTTCCGCCCTTGATTAATCGTTCTGTACTTATAAGTCAAGTGATCACTGAACCCGACTTAATTAGAAAGTCAAATGACCTTGAACAAGCTCTACAAATGGGAAATTTCGCAGAATACTGTCGTCTAAAAGCAGAGTCCTTAGATTCGCAGCACGAAAAATACGTGTGGCATTTCTTGAAAGCAAATTTCGAACCAAATCCAAAATTTGAACTCCTGAATTTACTCGGATTCCAACCGGACGAAATCAACGAGAAGCTAAACCAATTCTTGAAGAAATCGTCACCTGAAACCTCAAAAGAGAACATCAACAGCTTGACGGATCAACTAGCTGGTTTGAATAGGGTAAGTATTATTTAGTGAGGTTTTTGGTAAATGGGTATTTTGTTATGTCTATTCATTCATTCATTCTTGTTCTTTTGTGTGTTTTTCCGTTTTTTAATATTGCTTAGTGTGATTCGGAGAGCGATCCTGATCTTCCTAGTGATTACGGTGCTGATCTGTTGGTAAGCCTGAATGTTGTATGTCGTATTATCAACTTCATACAAATATTACAAGCAATTTTTACAAATAACTGCTTAATATTATTGTTTGATTAGTTTAGATTAATACCTGTTGTAATCTTAGTGGTAATAAAAACCCTATTTTTTTTTCTTTTTCAAATCTGAAGAATTTTGAAAAAAACTATAAAATATGCCAAAATATTAACAAAATGCTTTTATAATACTAACAATTAAAACTATTACAATCAATAATTTAGACGGGTATTTAGATTAAATTTGAATTTAGAAGCTTGATGTTGATTTTAAAAGTTTAATTCTTAATACCCGTTTAAATAAGTAATGTTTGTAAATTCATTGTCTAATTTTTAATGTTATATTAGACAGATGATTTCAATGCTAGTTCTACATTTGATGCAATCGCAGCCGATAATAAAATTGCAAACGAGCCCAAAAAAATTATTCCACCATTTAAAATTAAAACTGGAGATGGTAAATCCAAGTTTATCTAAACATGGACTTTTTCTGATTGCTTTTTACTTTTAGATACTGATGGCCTAATTGCGCAAGCTCTTTTGTTAGGAAACATAGAAGCTGCAGTTGAGCTTTGCTTGGAAGCAAATCGTATGGCTGATGGTCTTATCATTGCAATAACAGGTAAATACGGTCTCTAAATTCAAATATTTTTTATGTATTGCAACGATGAATGTTTACAATAGGTGGACCTGAATTACTCGCTCGAACTCAATACCGTTACTTACAACAAAGTGAGGGTTACGTGTCTGCTTTAATATCAGCGCTAGTATCTGAAGATTGGTCCACGGTTATCAATCAGTGTAATGTTGAGAGTTGGAAAGAAGCATTGGCGGCCGCATTGACATATTCAACCAATGAAGAATTGCCGGGTCTTTGTGGTAAATATAAACTAATCTATATATCAATATTTTTGTTGTATATTATATTTTATAATTATTTAGAACGTCTTGGAGAAAGATTAGAATCAGAAAATAATGGAAATATAAAACTATTGCAAGACGCACAATTATGCTATATTTGTGCTGGTAGTTTTAATAAATTAGTTGCGACATGGACTGCCGATAGTTCAGCAAACAGTCCACAAAAACTACAAGAATTAGTTGAACTGGTGACTTTTATGCAGAAGTCTATCGAACAGCAAGGACGCAACGTTGAAGTATGTATAGATTTAAAATAATATAAACTATTATATTGAAACTTATTATTTATCTAATAAAAGGTAAGCGGTAATTTGGCAGATCTACTATCTCAGTATGCGGTTCTCTTGGCTTCGCAAGGAAGCCTAAACAACGCACTCAATTATCTAGGTTCATCTACCGATTCTCATCTGTCTGAACTTCGTGACCGTTTATATTGTAGTCTTGGTCAAAAACCGATATATAACAAACAGCAACCCCACCGGTTGTCCAATGCGAGACAATCGATTCCGAACTACAGTAATCAAGTGAATCAATTCACTCAGCAGCAAAACGCGTATAATCAAAAATACAATTCATATAATTCTGATACTTCAAATGTTGCACCTCCCCAACAACAACAACAGCCGTGGCAGAGTCAGAATAGTATCCAAAATAACTCGTTCGGTAGTAATCAGCAACCAGCTAAGCAGTTTCTGCCTACTCCAGCGGCACCGCCCACACATCCACCACGCCCTACCAGCGTAGGCTCTGCACACAGTAAGTTATTAATGACATTTCTAATGTTTATATCTATTTTTATTATTAACATTTTTAAATAATTTGCAACTAAAAATACTCTTGGAAGAATGTTGAGCTATATTCGTGGGTACTTATTTTAAGGTTCATCAGGTATATCAGGCCGAAGCAAATACGTGGTAGATCCATCTGTTCAATCAAACATGCCGTCTTATAATAACATGAGAACACCCTACAATGCTCCTATGGCCAACCAAGCTGCAATGCCCATAAATCCAATGATGCCAACGCAGCAAATGTCTCAGCCTAACCTAGCAAATCCTATGGTGCCAACTCAAATGGCCCCGCCCATTCCTTTAATCCCAACCAATCAGATGTCGTCTTCAGTGTCCTCGCCTAATATGCAACAAAACACGCCTTTCTCTTTCTCGCATCCTACTTCTGCGATGCAAACCCCGAATATAATGACGCCTAAACCTATGAATCAGGGCTACAACTCACCGGTACAAACTCAACCGCCAATGCAGTCCTCGATGCCTGGTTCATTTCCTAATCAGTCTTCCAACAATCTGTATAATTCGGGTAATGTTGAAGTTGCTCAGCCCGCAATCAACGCGCTTCAAAATCAACAAGCGTATACAGCACCTCCACCTGGTTGGAATGATCCTCCAGTTGTCAATAAATCTAATCGAGCAAATGTAAGTTGATTCTCTATTACTATATATATTATTTATTCTGTAGAAATTGATTCAATATATGAGTTTAACGAGAGATTAGACAAATTTAGAAGAGTATCAATATAAATTTATAAATGTTACAAAATTAAAAATTATATATATTAATATTTCATTTCTTTTCTCGCTAACATAGTATCGAAACTTTAATCCAAATGTAAGTATGTTATCTTGTGGTGTGTTATTTTTCTATTTATCTTTTTTCGTATTTTTTTTTTTCTATTGTAGTAATGTGTATTATTTCTTTGTCCTAAAGTACAACGAACAAACTAAAATGTCAGCTGAGCATGCTGGTACGCGTCTTTGGAAAACTAAAGTGTCTCATTCTCATGAGGTATCCTTGATATCAATATTAGAATTTCTGATTTTTTTTTTTTGCTTTTACTTATTTCTGCAGAGTGTCCTAAAGTTTATATTCAACAGAACCAAAATATAAACTTGAGTATGTTATTTAAATATTAATATTTAATTGTGTTTGATGAATAATTTGGTATCTCATCGATAAAAAAATTATACAGGTGAATTGTTCTCTCCTAATTTTTCTTGCTTATTTAGAACATATAATTACTTAATGTATTTTAAAAAAATCATTTGTTTCTCCATCATTGAACTTAACTAAAATTATGTTCTTATTTTATCCATCTTTATTAATTTATTTGAAACCGCAATTAAATTTATTATAAATGTTATAAGTTCTCGTGTTTATTATATATTTAATTTTTTCTGTTTTCAACTTACTGCATGTGCATTAATTTCTTAAAATATTAGTTGATTTTAATCTCAAAAACATTCTAGTTTCATATCTAAACTTAACATTGTTGTTTTTAAGTTTTCATTATACAGAAATTAACAATATCGAAATAATTAATAAAATACGGCTTTGTTCGGGAAAGTGAATGTCTGTTACATCTCTGATACATACAGTAATAGTTAACCTGCGAATGTAATGTGTCGGTATCTAATATTACTCCTATTTTATAGCCAAAACAAGAATTTTCTGCGCAAGCACCGATCACACATCCTTTATATGGAACTGTGCAAGAAATGACACCAGTAAATAACGGCTACGGAGAGCCTCCAGCGGGAATGTATGGTCAAACCCAAGCACCACCACCCATGCAACAACAACAACAACAAAACTTACAACAGCAAGGTAATCGTTTCCCGCCTGTGCAACAGTTCCACCAACAACAGCAACAGCAGCAACAACCACCGCTTCAAGCAAAACAAGCTCCAGCACCGGAACCACCAAAACAAAAAGGTCCCGTTCCTGAAGAGCACATGTATTTGCAGACTGTATTCGATGAGCTGAAAGAACAGTGTACTTGTGCTGCGAATAATCCGGTAAGATTTTATCTTTATGTAAAATATTTGAAATAATTATTGTGAATTATCTATTTTATAGCAAACTAAAAGAAAACTTGACGATGTCTCAAGAAAACTGGAAACTTTGTACGATATGCTACGGGAACATAAGGTATAATTTCGTGTTTTTCTTTCTTTCTTTTTGTAATAATAAAATTTGAAATAGCTTTCACCTACAACATTGGGGGTTTTGCATCAAATGGTCCAAATGGTGCAAATTGGAAATTATACTGGAGGCTTAGGGCTCCATACGCAACTTGTGTCAGGACCCGACTTCGCACAAATTGCTAGTTTCATGCCGGGTCTAAAAGTCCTTTTACAGTGTGCATTACAATTACAAGTTTTTCTTAGATAAGATAAAAATGAAAATTAATTATGAATTAATGATCATGTGTAATAAAATTGACATAAGTGTATAATGGAAAGTGTATTATTAATTACTGGTATTGTTATTACTTGTGGAATTTTAAGCTACAAAACTAATACTAAGCATTGTTCAGCTTCTTAGTTGTATGAAATGGTGCTTAGATATCCGCCTATATTCATATAATTAATTTTATACATAAAAACATAAATAAAGTTTTAAAATTTTAAAAACAAATTATTCTTTTTATTTTCATCGGTGGTATATTATTTATTGATCAAATGTTTATCACCTAAAAATGCATAAAAGCATAGAAAATATAACATATTTTGCCAAGAGTAATTAAAAATTGCATCGCATCACGCTAAAATTGCGAGCCTCCAACAAACAGCACACATGTATGTTATTTTCCATAATTTTACATTCTTCTAGGAAGCGCAAGAACATTTAAATTTTCAGAGAGAAAATAAACGAAAGAACGTATCTTGTCAATTTGTGCCTATCTTCAGGTCGCTCGCGTTTCATTCAATCAGGGTTGCCAGTATTATATATTCAAAATTCCATTCATAGTAATTTTGAAATCCAACTGTTGGTGAAACTGATGCGACATAAACGTCACACCCAATGAACGAAACGAAAACCGAAAAGTACATTTGTGTTTGTCAGAAATGTCAAAAATTAGCGACGTGATTATCCTATAGTTGGATAATTTAAAAAAATATATATAATCAATTATTTTTTAATCGAACTTGTCATAATATAAAATGGTAAACATTGGCCATTGGTTTCCATAATAAATATGTAACACAAATTAATGTATTGTAAATAATTTTCAGGCTCAAAGTGAACACGAATCTCTTAGTGCTTTGGAGCAACTAATGGATGAGTTTTTCAGTACGAATGCAGGTAACGCGCGTAAGCACGAAATCGAAATACAATTAGGGCAATTCAGCAGCCAACGAGACTCGTGGAAACTGTGTATATATTTTCTTAATCACACATCTAGTCAATATGTGTCTATGTATGCCTTGTCAACAATCGAGGTAATTGTAACAGTTAGACTTTATTATTGGCACTAAAATCGTATTTTTGTAGTCTGTGATAAACCGTCAGTGGGTTAGTTTAGAATGGGATCAACGCACTCTACTAAAAGATTCTTTGCACGCCTATCTAGTGAAGAATAACGCAGGGTGTCCGAATTTTTTGCGTAATAAACTAGCCAAACTATTAGTTGACATTGCTCGACATGACTGGCCTTATTTTTATCCAGAATATATAACAATCATACTACAGGTAATTGTAGAACAAATCATCTGTAGTATTGAATCTATAACTAGTTGTTTTAGTTCTTGCAATCGGAACAAGAGCAATTGCTCGGGTTAGTATTATTGCGGACTACAAGTGAAGAAATTATGAGTAATCATATTGAAGTGAGCTCAACACGCAAAGAAGAATTACATTGTTTGTTGAGTCAACATGTACCACAAATTTTCCAATGGTTAACGAATATTTTAGAGACAATCGGCACGAAACCTCGGCATACCGTCACCGCTACTCCACCTCCGTCACCAACGCATCCAAGTTCCGCCCCAGAACCAACGCCGCCCCAAATATCTTCAGTCACTTTTAGACCAGATACAAAAGAAATTAACCGAGAAGCATTATCAACGATACAACACATGCTTTCATGGGTTGACCTATCCCAAGTTACTCCCCAACTAATACGAGCTGTTTTCCATTTCACCAATGCATCATCATACGCGCAAGTACGGCAATTATTTGTAATCGCATATGCAATTTTATAATGTAATTTGTCTTTGTAGGATGATGATGATATGTGCGTCTTAGCTATGTCTACAGTAAACGAACTTTTATATCGAAAATGTGCACCGCCGGGTAGTCAAAATTTATTTATAGAACTATACCACTATGCCGTTCAACTATTACGTGATATTACATGTGCATCTTCAGGTCGTATGGAAACTTTAGGGCCCGAGTAAGCCAAATAACGCATCACGCATTACATGTTATAAAACACTCGCATCTGTTTCAGTTTCATTGATAAACTCACAGAATTTCTCTGTTTACTTGTATCCCAACATCTGTGGAGATTAGAATCTGATAATCGTTTCTCAGCGCTTGATTTTCTATCGTTGTTATTCCAATGTACTTTTCAGCAAACGACCATCGAGACGTTTTTGGGTTGTTTAGATGTTTGGCGATCATTTATGAAACAACTTAAACGCGAAAATGCTTTTAAGTAAGTCTAATTTTAACTGTTATGTGATTTTTGTAATATATAATCGGGTTTTATTTTAGATATTCGGAAGCCTTAATAAGCCTTGTTAAAGAAGTGCTAAATAAAATGCAATTTGTTCATAATCAAAATCAACTAGAAGAGTTAGATAATGAATTAATTGACGATGATGTAAGTTGAGTAATTGTTCTTTATTTAGTGGTAAAGCTCATTGATTCGTCGTTTTTAGAATGAAACTGAATGGCAGCATTTTGTTAAAGAATGTATTGAAATTATAGCGATTGTTTCGGAAACGATGCCTGTAGCGATTTTCAATTTAGTGGCAAGTAATTTATTTGATGCGTTGATAAATTGGTCGAAATAAACATGTTGTTTTATAGTTGGATCCATGGAGATCGTCGAATGACGTGTATCATTTGATTGAGAAAGCGACTGATCAAGAAAATCGACAATTAAAAATCGATCATATAGAAAATCAAAGACTGCATTGTGTATTACGAGATTTATCCACATTAACACAAACTTTAGCTAGACTATCATCATTTTTTACTGATCAGGGTAGGTTCTCAATTGTTTGGAATATTCAAGTTTAACAAAACTTTATTTTCTAGATACCAATCAGTTATCGGAAGAACATGCGTACGTAGACTTATTAGTAACTGAACTTCTTAAATCGGCGTTATACGCCAGTCGATTGCGATTCGATCGATTGCAAATGGCGGATAGGAAACTTGTTGGTGATTTTGTTGAAGCGTAAGTCAAATTTTAATTAAATTGTTTAGTTCTAAATACATATTATCTAGTTTATAAAATAACTATGGTAAAATTGTACCGAATCAAAATATTTTGTCATTATTACAACTTATACATTTTCTTATGGGAACCTAATCGTTTCTAAGCAATTTTAATCTATTTATATACCATTTACAGTTAAAATTGATTATGAGCTATTGCAAAACTACTGATAGTATTTTCTTGTTGATAATGGTAACGCGCGTGTTTGTGTGTGCCCGACGCGCATGCACACCGATTGGTAGCGGGACAGCTCAAGCATAACGGAATGCGTGATGCCAATTCCCTCTCATGTAAAACCAAATATCTCCAGGCGCGCACATAAATGTTTATACATCAAAATCTCCTATTTTTTGCATCATATTCGGCTGGTAGCTCTAGAAATCATTTTGTTTCGATTATTTAACACATTTATGTTTATGAGTGTTGTGGTTGTTCATGTATGGCATTCATTTTACAAATTCTTCATATTTATTTTGCTTTTATCTTGAGAATAACAAAAGATAACTGACAGTCAGTGTTCTTAGTAGCAAAATAAAAGTAAGGAGTAAATTTTAATGACAATACAATATTTCAAGAAGGATTATATGCATTAATCCAAATGTGCTTTTTATAGTTATTTTTATTTTATTTTTTTGTAGTAATAAAATAGTTTTAGTTGTTAATTAAGATGATTAAGTATCTTTTGTTATAATTATAGACATGCTCAGATACTAGCAGGATTGAAAACATGGTGTTTATGGTTGGTAATGAATAAGCGAAATCCATCTAATCAAATCGGCGATATAGTTACGGTAACAACATCAATTTTACTGAATGGGCATCAAGAACCGGCAAAACTTAGTTTATCAGCAGCACATTTATTCTTATGTTTAACAAATATAACATTTCCACCCAATTTAATAACACTGCCTCCCATTGTAGAACTTCTGCGCACTTCACCTGTCATTAGATATCAAGATGAGCATGTAAGCGTTCAGTTCATTTAATTGAAAACCTATGTTTTTTTTTATCGGTGGTTCATGGTTCTTTCCAGACATTAAACGTACTTTACCAAGCAATGTGTAACTTGCTCGTTCGGCCATGGGGTGAATTAAATGAAGGTGATAAAAATCAAAGAAATATGTTGATTAAAGTGTTCTTCGATAGTTTGACGAAGAATTTCAGGGATGTTCAATTGAATTCAAATGAAATTACTGTGCGGCAAGTCACCTGTTCAACACTGCCATGCGTTTCACGCATTATTGAATATTGTAAGAATCATTCCTCAGCTTCTAAGAAACTTTTACACTCAGGGATACAAGTAAGATATTTCACATTATTTGTTGTCCGGTACATTTTGAAATTCAACACTTCATGGTATCAACTTTATTGATTTATTCTAAGTATTTGTGATACATTTTATTTTAACGCAAAAATTAATTTCCTACTTACTAATATTCTAGGGTACTATTCAACACGCACTGACGCTATTTCCACGATTTGCTGATTCGCCCGAAATTAGCAACGTTATACTAGAATTATTTCTGGTTGTGTTAGAAGTATTACAGCAACAATTGGGTTTAGAATTTACTAAAACGGCTGTCCAAGTATTTTTAGATGTTGCTATTAAGTATGCTCATAAACTTGTATATACAAATTAAGATTTCTTAAAACATATTTTCAGTGAGCAACGATCACATAGACTGTCGGGATTAGATAAATTATTACAAATTTTACAATTAGTTGTGGAAGGTCCGGGTCAAACATACAAAAATTTTCTACCGGGAATCATTACTTTATGTATGGATCACGTGTATCCATTGGTTGCGTGTCAACCGAATCAACATCCAGATGTCATAAGTGCCTTGCTTACACTATTACATAGGTATTATTTTTTCCTATTTAGACTTTCGTAAATAATGTCGATATTTTCAGTATCATGCACCATAGATGGCAGTTCTTTTACACATCACAAGTTCGTTTAGGTTACTCACCCGGCGCAAGCGATTCAACGATCGCATCTGAAACAGAATCACTTCATAATCAACAGCAATTATTAGCAATTTTGCAGTCGTTCGGCCAAGCTCTCTTACAACCCGATATCAATGTATTTCGGTTAAGTCTCGCGTCTCTCGAACACTTAAACAATAAATGGAAATTGTACCATAAAATCTTATTTAAAGAGCACTTGCTTAGTCAATTTTTAACCGTATTATTACAGACACTTTTACATAAATCACACGCACTTTTAAACGATGATATCACATTAGCTATTTATAATATGTCCGCCGTTGATTTTAATGGGTTTTTCAACACATTCTTATTACATTTTCTTCAATCGATGGACGGTTTGGATCAACGGCAAAAAGAAACATTAAAAAATAATTTCTTACGAGATACGGTAACATATGCTACTAAAATTGTTTTTTATTATTTACAAATTTAATAAGTTTATTTTCTACTTTTAGGATATGCCAACATTTGTACAAAATGTACATAGGTTCATAAATGACATGAGATGCTATCGAATTTGTAATGCTAGTTTACCATCTGGTAGTATAGTTTTATAGTTCAAAAATTCAGTCTTTAAAAAAAAAATAAAAAAATCATATTTCATTCCTCTGAATTTTTTATATTTATATTTTTGGCAATGTATTGTAAAATATGTTTCAAAGTACGTTAGACATGCGTTATATAAATTTATTATACAAATATATGATTATTTTTAATGTATTTAGAGTTGATTCATTTTATGTACATGTTCAAATTTTAAATCTAGGGTTCCCCAACCGCTGTTTTCAATTCGCACAGTAATGGTTCTATATGCTCTTCCAGCGATAAAATATGACCTGTATTACAGTTATCACTAGCGATGAAACTAACAACTAAAGGGAGTTTGTTCATCTGAATAATTTGATACTGGGAGTGCGTACAAATTAGCGTTCTTGTTTTACCTAAACCTAATTTACTACCCTGGTCCACAGCTAGGCCGAATGTAGATAGAAAATTCGGACGCATCGCTGCTTCCGGTGCCTTTTCTGTAGTTACTACAAAGTACATGAAACATTTCTAGTTAAATATATTTGCGACAATAAAATATCTACCTTTAAAAACTGGCACCCCATCGCGATCGGTTATTATAATGCAATACAATCCATTTACCCTAAATAAATTCGTTATAATAACAACAAAATTATTTAATAAATACACTTACCTAGACAGCAACTGTTGCAAATATTTCTTTATTTCCTACAAAAATAATTAACAATAATATAACCTACCAAAATTTATATTGTTCATATTTATTTCCATAAGATAATTTACCTCAACCATATTTATATTTTGATTTAGTATAACTGATTTAAAGTTATTATAACATAAAATACACTAGAAAATTGCTCCAAAATTATTAATCAGCTGTCAACGACTTGCGCTTATCGCTCTAAACATATTCCACTTGCATGACCTTCAAAATTTACAACTTTTAAAATTTTCATTATAAATTTACAAATTTCCCTCATTTATCATAAACAAATGCCTTGTACTGATAAATAATATTTAGACTCTCTTTCCTAATTTAATGTTGATAAAAGTATGGGCTCTCCTAATAGAAAACAATATACATTGTTGGAAAATTCTCAGAATTTACAATAATCACAGTCGCAATGATAACTGTAGAAAAAGTTTGTAGTAGTACAAAAGCTTTACTTGTAGAGTACAGGTATAGAATTTAAAATCTTATTACAAAAGATCCCTCAGGTACAAAATATCTCATCCAATTGGAACATCGGTGTATTTACTTACTAGATGTAATTTTAGTTATGTCTCGACCTGCTACGTGCAACGTTGTTTTTATTTGAAAACAATTCGCGAAGTAGTTTTACGAAATGAGTTATAAGGAAAATAATTCTCTGAACAAAAATAATTCTGAAATTAGTTCTCCGGGCAAAAGCTGGATTTTAGTGCAATGGATTGGAAGTTGTCCTTCTGCTTACGATATTATTAATATCGCTGATGTAGTTTTAGATAATTTTTATGGCGAGGACTGTTTAAAAATTGGAAATACAATCATGGTCCAATGCGGCCGAATAAAGTCAGCAGCGGAAGTCAAACAAATATCCGGTATTTGATATTTTTCATTAATTTAAATGTTATATTTTATAAATACTATTAATTTTGTAGATAATACCAATATGTTATTTAAAGTACTTCGAAAACTACAAAAAGAAAATTTAAACGAAAAACAAAATACGCCACAGGTAATAAAAACTATATATAAAAATATTATTTTTGTATATTAATAATTTTTATATTAGGCAAAAAAACGTCGTTTGGAAAAAAAAGTACCAGACACAAATATTGAAAATAAGACTACTCAAACTACGATCGCATTTGATGAAACATTTGTTACGAAATTGTTGCTGGAAAACCAAAAATTAAAAGATGAACTTTCCGAATCTAAACAAATAATAAACAGTAATTTTAATAAATTTAAAGCATTTATTAAATTAATGTACATATATATTTTTAGCAATTTGCCAAGATTTGAATTCAGTGGTTTACACTGCACAGAAGAAAAACCATAAATATAATTCCGACGATTCCGAAATTTCGGGCTCGCCAACTACAACCAAAATAAATCGGAAACATGAAAATATCGGTTCAACTTGCACAATTGTAGAGAAAAATGATGTTGTTAGTTATTTAATAATTTATTTAACTTATGGGGGAAATGATATATTTTTTGTTTGCTTCTGTTAAGGTTGTAATCGGACATGGGAAAACAGTAATTTCCCGCCATTGCTACAATCGCTTGAATTGGCATTCGTTTTCGTCTACAACAAGAAAACTCCTTATGGATATTTTTTCTAGAGACATATTGGCAACACACACTTTGACTGGAAAACCATCACCTGCTTTTATGTCCTGTGAAATGCCGCTTAAAATGAAGTAAATGCATTTCCAAGTCGCTTTACTTAACTAAATTTATTTATACCAATTTGTTTCAGATTGGACACAGTAAAAGTTGCAGATATTATTGAGTTAGTCAGTGACAAATGCGGAGTAGCCGAATCAATGGTTCGGAGTATCATTACAACTAAATGCGCAGATGAAAATAAAATGTGGAAGAAACGATTGGAAAAAAATAAAAATAAATCTGGCGATGAATAGATATATACCAATACGAAATTACATATTTATATTTGTTTATACTTTAAATATACCTAAGAAAATTAAAAGTGATTTTTGTAATTATTAATAAATAAGACTCATTTTCTAATCAGAGGAATATATATAATTAGAGTTTTTTTTTTTTGGTTTCCATAAAGAACAATTTATTATAAATATAGTTTTATCATTTGAATGATAGGAACAATTTATTTATGGCAAACTTATACAATTGTGCATTAACAGTTCTAAGTGAATCAATTTCAGTTTTCAATTCCGAGTCACTCGATGGATAGTTTGGAACATTATTGACAACTTCTTGAACTGGCGTTTCGGTCAAAAATGGTAGTTGCTGATCTTTTGTTTGTATAACATCAACCGAAAAATTCGTTTCACTTTCAATCGCTCGTTGAAATGTATTTATTATAACAGAAGGTTTTAGATCATGAACGAACAAATTTTTCGGAGAAATTGTAAAGAACGCGTTAGTGATCGCACCTTTATGTGGAATTGTTCTAATTTTCTGCCTAGTTTGAATATGCCAAATAATTACAAGTTCATCCGAAGAACCTGAAGCTAAATTTTGACCATCAACTGAAATCGATAAACACGTAATCGACTTCGTATGCCCCACAAATTGGGCGACTTCCGATTTATTAGCGTGATATTCGCGGTTACGAGGTGGATTTAATAAACTCAATTCGGAAATAGTACCATTTACATCACCGACATAGACACAAGTCTCAGATAGGTTCATTGTGACTGAAGTTAAGCTCATATCGAAAACAACTGAAAGTAGCAATGTACCAGAGATAAGTTGGTAGATTTTTAGAGTACGATCAGCGGAAACGGTAACTAAACGCGCATGTTGACCACTTTTACCGATGCAAATATCTTTTACGGCCATCGAATGATCAGAGATTGTATGTTGAGGGTCTGTTTGACCTGCTGTTGATTGTGCGATGAAGTCATTGCTTTGTTGTGAAATTAGATGTGCTAGCGGCCATACAAGAACTAGTCCATCTTCACCAGCGGTTACAACATAAGAGCAATCGCTTGTGAATTCTACTTTAGTTATGTGTTGGAAATGTTTACTGGCAACCGATAATAATCGACCGGATGCTATTTGCCAAATGTAGAGTTTTTCGTCGATTCCAGCCGCACAATAGAAACTATTTGATGATACTGCGAGGGTGTTCACTTTACCAGGGCAGACGAAGCGACTGAATTTGATTGTTTCTTGACTGTTTATTGGCCATACGTGTAGCAGTGGTTTCAGTCGTTCTGCGGCGATAACGTAATCATTGCCAATTAGATTGATTGTATTTGGTGGTACGACGCCGCCACCTTTATAGGAATGTATGGATGTGCCTGTATTTATATCCCACACACTGGAACTCCATAAGCTTGCTGAAGCATCACTTGTTATTAGAACTTCAATTGTATCAGTCATGGTAGTAATACCTTAGAATAAATATTTTATTTAAAAACAAAACATCAAATTTTACTTTATTTAATATTATTACCTTTTGGCGAGAAAGTCTCCCGGCACCGACAAAATATATAACTGTTTATAACCAACAAATTTTATCACACACATGTGAGCCGAGCATGGGCCACACGAGAACGAGACTGCACAACTTACAAAGTTGGTTCTCTTGGGGTAGGAGGGTTGTGGGTTTTTATAATTATAAGCTACTTTTTGACCATTTATGTAAATAGTGTACTAATTATATATTTTAAAAGTTCAATAAAGTCAGATTTTTAGACTCATTTATATATTTTACGTAAATATATTTTATGATTTATATATTATAATAATTGAATTATATACTAATATATTTAAAATCAATTTTTTATCATCTAATTTTTGATGAAATTTACCAACACGTGTATCAGTGTTATTATGTCCTATAGATTTATATCTATAAATAGTATAACGCAACTCAAAAAAATAGTATCTTGAAATTGCTGCTCGCCTAATACAGGGTCCGCGAACAAGAAGCACTGTCCGCTACAGGTGGCTACAGGTGTCACCGGTCCACCGACAAGGTGTAACTAGAACCATAATATCACCCACAATGCAGTAGGATCACGGCTAAGCTGACGTAATGTACCGCGAACTTGCCAGTATAACAGGAATCAAAAGAACACATCAAAATAACATTCTTTCTGCGTTTACTTTTCGATTCATGGCCATTGCCTTTGCTTTTCTAATCTTTGCAACTACAAAAGGAATCAAATAATATATGTGTTTACTAGTTGAATCTATATTAGTTTTAAAAGAAGCAAAACATTTAGGTGAAAGTATGTGGTTCAGTACACATTTCTACGCGTTAGAATTATATTTCATGTAAATGCATGTGTTACATGACGAAGTAGTAAATATCTTCTCATTTATGTTTTCCGGATAAAAATTACCAGTAATGGGCTGTTTTGATCTCAACCGTCAGTTTACTTCGCAGCATCCCAACTGGAATGGACCAGTGCTGAGAATTGGCAACTGAATTATAAATGAAAGTCCGCGCACTGTGTCGAAATATATACTTCGAGCACTCGGGTGCGTACAATCCGCGACTTCTATTGATTTATTTTTTTAAATTTAATTATTGATAAGAAATACATAAAATATAATTTTTGCTTATTTATACATTTATTTAAATATTGAAAAATATTTTAGTATAGTATACATATTGGTTTTTATGAATACAATGGTGTAATGTTTTTGTCATAATGTTAAGCTGGCAAATAAAAAATGTCATTTCAAATTATACATTGCCTGCAAAACGAGAAGAGTTCATACGCGGAATTCATATATTTTAGAAGGTAAATAAACAACGATGAGTGTGTTGTTGCCTTGCAATACTATTCCATGACATACTTTTGCCAAAACATTTAAATGCGGAAATGCATTTCAATATTATATAAATCTATAATGGCACACTGTTTGACTATTTCGTATTTAACCCGGAATATAATTTGTTAAATATATATTTAGTAAATTATCTAAATTATAGAATGATGTCTGTAAAATTATTTAATGATATTTATATATCAGTTAATGTTATCTTAAATTACATATAAGGATATGTGTATCATTTAATTATATACCGGGCTAAATACTAAATAAAATAGAAACCGGCGTCGTAATACTAATCGATAAACGTATAAATGACGTCATAACGTCAGCAAGAAATTGCGATGGTCAGGAACATCGTTACTAAGCTTACCAAGAAAACATATTTGTGAAGAGTACAGCAAGGTTTGGAACTAGACAGACTTCCCACAGGGATCGCGCGCTGGATGTTTTTAACAAATTCAATATTAGGAAAACATGATTTCGAGAATACTCGTAGTTACACAGTTGGCATTTACCTGCTGCATTTGCTGGGTAGTGGATATAGATGCCGCCAGTATAACTCCGAAGGTAAACGAGCCGGGTGCAAGAGCTGTGAAAGCGGGGCTCTTTGATCGACATTCGCCTTGGAGTCAGTCGCCGTCGGGCGCCACCGCAGAGCACTTCAAGGGTGTTGCGGCAGGTGACCGCAAACGACGACGATGGCAGTGATTTCGAAATATAACGTTATTACTAATAGGATCACATATATTTAAAGAGACTAACATTTTAAATAATCACCATCGGCACGAACACTCTATAAATACAATTTAGCGAAAAGAGTAAATAAGTATTCTTGCCGCTGTCGTAAATTTTAATTGAATGTTAGTCAAAGATAATCAATATTTTGTGCTATACTCCTACGGCCACCTTACACAAATTCATAAATATAAGTAAAGATCGAAGTGGGAAAAATCTATGGCGCAGTGTACACTAGAAATCAATTTATCTTTATCTGTAAGAAAAAATAACAGAGGGTGAAAACTCAGAAGACGTTTTTTATTTACAACGTTCAAATTCTATTTATTTATTTAAAGAAAACACATATATTTTCTATCACACCATGCCACAACAATATTATTTTGTTTTTAATTCCATCTTATTCTGTAATTACCAATATATTATTGGTGGCTTTTATTTTTTATAAGATTTGTTTTTCAAAAATTTATTATTCTATAAACACAGAATAATCAAAAATATGTATTGAAACAAATAGACTGGAATAGATTATTCGACTTGCACAAACTCTAGACAAACTAAAATGTCCTAGCGCAAATTTGATCATGGATTAAGTGAAGTGCCATTAGGTCTTTGTTTACAGCAGTTTGTTAGCATTAAAACATTTTAATCAAAAAGTAGTAGGATAATAGAAATTATAGAAGTTCTCATCTAATATTTACTGTCCTAAATAATTCTTATAGTTTTAATTATATACAGCATAATTAAGTTTAAATTATACAGCATTATTTATATTATACTAATTTATGAACAACGATATTTATGAATCTTTAATTAAATAATTTATAATTAATTTCATACTACTTTAGATAAATTATAGTATACCATATACATGTAGTAATAAATTATATTTAGTGTTTTCATTCAATAGGAAATAATAACAAATTTTATTGATTAAGTTTAGCAAGAACGTTATTTTTTCCTTCTGTTTTATTTTTTGGCGGTTTATTTTTGTGATAGACGGTAATGGGGCTGCCTTGCAGAATGATCTAGCATCTTAACCTGTCACTAGTATTGGGATAGCAACAAATCTAAGAGTATATTAATCCCACAAACCAACAGACTTCTCAATAATATGATCTCTGAATACGCGGGGTTACAAAATGGAGACTCACCATCATAGATGTACGAGAACAACATACATAATCTTATAATCCATTATAATCATATAGGAATATGAACTCTATTAAGCATGTTTATAGATACTATCTATATTTATAGTAATGAGTAGCTAGAAAACGGCGGAAATATTCGCGTAAGAAAATGCAAGTCTTCTTCAGAAGCTGGTTTCCTATTAATACACACATCGTTCGAGTCAATTCCGCGCAGTGTTTGAATTCTTGGAATTTTTCATTTGGGCTCCGCATGTTAGTCTTCTTATTTTGCTGTTATCCTGGTAGACGGAGGATAGGTGAGGACACTGTCTTCATCGCGGTGGTTAACCCATGTATAGTCACTAGGGTTTACACTGTCGTCTGCAGAGGAAAGGTCACTGACATGTTCAACATTCAGCCATCGACCAAATATATTTTTATTTTTATCTCATGCATCAACCGACTAAATCCACCGCTATTTGGACCATTCTACAAAACTACAGCGACAGTAAATTCGTAATTTCTCAGCTATTAGACATCTTTATAACAGAATAATTATTTTCATATCACAAAATATTTATTTTCAAATATGTTTTTCAAATATATTTAAAATTGTTCCCTCTTTTAATTCAATAAAAAATACTACCTTGTTCCACCAATCTCAATAGTTACCCCAGCATAATAAAATACTTCCATTATTAATTTAGCTTATGATAAAAGATGGTTTTTGAATATGTGTTGTATTTAATTAGTAATCAATGTGTCCTACAGATTCGAATGTATATTTTTTGGAGTGATATTTCTTCTTAACTAGTAACAAATACATTTCGTATCTTCAGCCATGATACTATTTTAAATGATGTTGCATTAATTATGAATCTTTCGTTTAGTGATTCTAATCTAAATGGGAATTACGAAAAATCTCCTCTCTTCTACTAGGGTTGCAGCAACCCAAGGAACCCAAGGATACTTGCATAGAATTTATATAAACAAGAAGTTGTATAATTAAATTGATTTCTTATTTTATTATACATACATATAATCTAAATAACTACATAAAACATATTGATGTGTAATGACACAAAATATAAAACTCAAAATTCGATAAATATATTGATAAATGCCAGTTATGCAATAATAGACTTTGTTTTATATAGACATAAGAGTTAGATTCGCAACGTTGAAACTATATTGGAATCAATATAGGTGAACTGCCATTCATATTGTTTGATAAATAATATAAATAAACCACATACATATATGATATGCGTGTGATGTAAAAAGACAGTAACGACGTCATCACAACTGACAGCTGTCTACAATTCGTCAATCAAAATGACGCATTGCTCTTAGGGAGCAGGACAACAGAAGTCTTGGCATGTTTATGACCTAGCTGATGAATTTATGTGGTAGTCGGTTGCACAGAATTTGCCCGCCAGAAATACCGATTCAGCAGACGGCAATCGACCCTCTATACCAAGGCAACAGGAGCTGTGGCCATCGATTCATACTATTCAAAATTCCCTAAGCTATTTTGACTACTATTTTATATCTATTAATATAGACGTGATTCGATTATTATAAAATTAATAATAATATAAATGTTGACTAGAAAATATGTTAAATCTGTTATTTAATCTGTTATTTAAATCGAATAATTTACCGATGAATAGTCATAAATTTGTAATTGTTAATTGATTGCTTGTAATGAATAAACTATACAAAAAAAAAACTAAAAACATAAACTTGTTTATAAATCAACTTTATTCTTTCTATAAATGCTGTCAAATGCATGCATATATTTATGTATAAATAATATTGATTTCTCTATAATACGTTGTGGCCGTGTTGCCAGTGTCTGCCAATCTGCTTCTGACGTTGATGCCAACGTTATAACCCCGCGAGAGTGCACGGAAAACAGAATATGCAAAGAGATATTTAGAATACCAAATACAAAAATTACAAGTGAGTGCAACCTAAATATATTTATAATATAAAATTTCAATAATGAATATTATAATAATACCTATACCATCATTGTAAAACCATTCGATAAAAAAAAATCATTATCTAATCTAATGTTTTTCATCATACCAGAAAATATTTATGATAAGTAAACTTAAATTTGTTTTGCCTATGCACTATTTGTTTATGTTGTATGCGAATAAAAATTATAATATAATTTTTTTGGACTGAATGTTCATTTTAATTTTGGTGGGTTCTCGGTAAGGGATTAAAAATAACAGACGTTCACATTTTATTTCTTAGAATAGATTAGCCATTACACGAGAAATTTTACCATTTATGCGTCGAAATAAAAATTGCAATTTTGTTTTCTAATTTTTCTTGTATTACCATTACTTTAATTTGAAAATTTTCATTATATATTTCTCGTGTAAACATTCGTAGGTGTTTCGATAACTCTGAAAATGACCAATCTATTGGTCGAACCCAATTTTTATCTAGTATAATCAATATACTGAAATCATTACTTATCTATAGCTATATGTTAAATGTTCAAAGAACTGAACTCAAATCTATGTGTTTGTTGGTCTGTTGGCACATGATATTTGGTTGGGCAGTCTCGTGCTCCCATCAAGCGCCGCGCCGTGGTAGAGTACCGCGCGCACAGCATATTATCACGCCTGGGCTGCGCATTAGAGCCGAATGCGTGCAAGGAGCACTCGCCTTGGGTACAAGTGCGCCGAAGTAGGCGCTGTAGACACCGTTCATCAAGATTACATGTTTCCCAGGAGATCAAATAAATTGCAAATTATTTCGAATATTCCGAAAAAATCTCTGTTACCACAACGAAAGTAGATTTATCTTGTCGTAATAAATTTAATTTTTCTTTGCATTAGTACAATAATAATCGAATATAAATGTCCCTGTCTCATATCAACATACTAAGAGCCAATAGCGAATTTTGTATGCTTTTTAAAAATATATATGCAGGCTATTTATTTACTATTTTATATTTTCCTTTTTATATGTAGAAGATGAACAGTATTTATCTACAACTTTAAAATATCAATTTCTCTTATATTGGAGCAGAAACGCCCTAAAATATTTAGGTAAAATGTTGTCAGACATTTAAAATATTTTTTTAAGTATAAAATAAAATTATTGCTTAAATTAACCATTTTTCTGTTATTTGTTCCCCATTTTTTCGAAATTTAGATTTGAAAAACAGCGCATAGATTGGTGCAAAAAAAAAAAATCGCGGTATATATATTTATTTATTATGTATAGACAATAATTAGAAACATTTATCCTTTTCATAACAAGAAAACAAGTCAGAATACCAGATAATATATTTGTAGACCAGAGAAATAAATTGAAATGCACTTCTTGTATCTAGTAATTATATCCCATTCTTTACGCTAATTGCACCATGCTATTCTATTCTATTCTAATCCTATAATCCTAATACTGCGAGCATAAGTTAAGAACTGCAATCGCTAAGCTCTGCTTAAGCCGACTTTGTTGCATTCATCGGGTACACAAAGTGAAGTTTAAGTTATTCCGAGGATGCTAGGACAGCATAAAATCGAAGAGTGCATACGAAACCCTACCTTCTTATAATTATTTTCATAATGTTCACAACACACGTGTTCAAATACCAAAATACTATGTTTTATTAATTATTATTATTATTATTAATATAAGTAATATTAGAAACGAATAATTACACAAATAATAACTAGAAACAAATAAAAATAATACGTATTCTAAGAAATCACGCATGACGTCAAAACATATATTTAAATAAATAATCAAATCATATACTGTTTGTTGGGAATATGAAAAATATTGTACTAACAATCAGGAAATGTGAAATGATTCTTACGCCAGGTAATATTGTAAAATCAATGTTAACTGAAGATTTAACCGGAGATTAAATCGCGTTGCACGAAGCTCATATCCCAAACCGAAGTTTAAGTTAACCGGAGGTTATTGGGAGAGCATAATTCGGAGAATATTGCTCTCTGTCCCGATATAAAGTAAGGTGTTCCACTTTCTAACGTTACCGTCAAAATAGTGTTGTGAAAAGAGTCAACACCACATAGTTGATTAGTTGTCGGAAGGATAGTCTCTGAATTGTTGCAGCTGAATTTTGCGAATACAATTACCGCCATATCGGAATCTGAAAGCAAGTACGAACGTAAATTCGTGTAACAGGATGACACAAGGTGGAAGATGCACTGGGCCTCCGGCAACGGATAAACCTGCCGCCAGAATGTTATTCAATGCATCAACTACCAAGAGAACATAATTTCGAAGATACCTATGTTTTGATAACACTATTTCCCGCTGGGATCAACAACATGAGTTAACTCGTTCGAAAATGTTGGGTTTTCATACCAGGATAACATAATTTTTAAGATCTTACTTTAAATTAATCTGCACCCTATATTTATCTATTACATTTAATGATTAATATAAAATACATAATATATTCCATTTTTATCTTGTTGGCTAATTAAGAATTTAATTTACATATTTTACATATTATTTTCTAATTATTTAGAGATAAATGTAAACAAATTTAAAAACATATTATACTTAATCGATGATCGTATTTTAATTATTAATTAAATAAAAATTCCAATCTTTAAATACAAATATTGTTTCCTAACAATAATGATTAGACAACTACTTTTAGAAATAAATATACATCACGTACTACAAACCTGTTCTTGTAATGTGACTACATCGTCTATGCTGTTCTAGTGGAAAATATATAAACAAATACAAGATTTATAAACAAATGTATTATTTTATTATTAACAGCATATTCAATATTTTTTTCACCGGCATTTTTAAATTTAACTACCTTATATTCATAATTAATTTTAAATTAATTGTTTCTACGTAGCTTTTAATGTATTTACATATAAATTTATAAATAAACAAATAATATGTTAATGCAAATAGCTATTTAACATAATAAAGTCTAGGAGAACATAAAATCCAAGAGAACTGTTATGGCGAACAGCGTATACGTTATATGTTGATAAAAAGGTTGCAACTACATTCCTCGTGCACATTTTAACATTTATAAATAGTAATTTATTGTTTATATTTGACGCATTTAAATTATCATTTACGAATATAATATTATTAATAATCCATTTGGATAAAAAAATGAAAATTTTTATTAATTGTAAAATATAAAATAAACATTATAATCTAAATATATATATAATATTTTATACCACATATTTCACTTATTATAAGTAGCACAAACATTTCATGGAAAAATGCATACAAAAACTGTATTCCACGAAGTATTTTTCAATAATAGATTATATGTACATTAGGTAAAATAAAGCAATGAATAATGAAATATTATATTATAAAACAATTTTTATTACGATTATTTCAAGTAGTTTTGCTAATCTATTCACAATTAGAACTATCAACAAAAGTTAAATTCAAACATACATACACTTATGATACAGATAATAAAGCGTGATTCTTTCGATTATAATTTTGAGTGAAAGTACTCCAACTGATAACGATAACACGTAGCTATATATAAATTGAATTAAGACTTCAAACTAGTTCAGTAGTAGTAAAGTGACAGTAGAAGTATATATTTGACGTTACAAAATGAGTAAACCAAAAGTAATAATAACACATTTTACTGTTCCAAAAATTGCGTTCGATTTGCTATCACCGCAGTATGTATACAATTTATGCTCTAATTAAACATATGATTAGTCACTTGATTGATGCTCAAATAGAAAACATTGCGGAACTTACATGTAGTTGTTGTTAAAATAAATTATTCTTAGATTTGAAGTAATTGGTATTGAAGGTGACCCACCAACTCGAGAACAATTATTAGCTAAGGTCAAGGGTGTTGATGCTATATTCTGGTCCGCAAAGGAATGTTTTAATAAAGAATTTATAGATGCTGCAGGTAGATATTGCTGCATTGTATTTTATATAAGCAAAATGAAATTGATTTCTCAGGACCTCAATTACGTGTTGTGAGTACTATGTCGGTTGGAGTCGATCATATTGATGTAAACGAGTTAAAGTCCCGTGGGATTTTATTAGGAAATACGCAAAATGTATTACAAAATTCTGTCGCTGATATCGCTGTTCTATTAACTTTGGCCGCTTCTCGAAGAATGCATGAAGGAAGGCTAGATATGATAAAGTAAATATAAACAAAAGAAATATAACTAAATTATTAATACGTAAAATATTTGTAGTGGTCGCTGGAAATTTAGCACTAGTAGTTTACTTGGTCAGGATATTCGTCATTCTACTGTTGGAATAGTTGGTTTAGGTTCGATAGGACAGGAAATTATTAAAAGATTGAAAGGATTTCAAGTTGGGCGGTTTATTTATTGTGGACATAGCGAAAAGCCTGAAGGTAAACTACTAAATCACACTTTGGGATGTTTATTTAATTCTGGTATATAGGTAAAGAACTGGGAGCAACTTTCGTGACTTTCGATGAATTACTGAAGCAGAGTGATTTCGTTCTTGTGACCTGTCCATGCACACCGGAAACAGAGAATATGTTTAACGATGAAGTATTTGGGAAAATGAAAAAAACTGCTGTATTCGTCAACATTGCTCGAGGCAAAATTGTTGATCAACCTGCCTTGATCCGAGCATTAGAAAATAAAACAATTTTCGCCGCTGGACTCGATGTTATGACTCCTGAACCACTACCCCCAGGCCACAAACTCTACAGTTTACCAAATTGCGGTAAGAATAACCACATATGCTACTTGTCTGAAACCCATCGTGACATTTGTTATTTATAGTTTTAATTCCACATTTGGGAAGTGCAACCGTCGCCACAAGAAATGATATGGCTGAATTAGCAGCAAAAAATATCATAGCTGTTTTTAATAATCAACCCATGCCGTCCCCATTATAAAAATACGATATTATATTTGTGTCACATTGTATTTTTACTTCATAAATTGCAAATACATATTTTCAAATTAATGATATAAGTTTAGAAGACTAGAAAAATATGTAAACAAGCTGCTTAATAAACATTTTAAAATACTTTTTACAAAATACAACATTAAAAATTATATATTCATAAAACACTTTTAAACCATTATTAATAAGAACAGAAACTTGATTCTTCTAAATAAAATTTGCAAAATTATAAGAAAGAAAAACAGTTAATATTTGCTGAATAAGTTAAACGAGACTCTAATCGTAGATCGTAGGAAGACGTAAAAATAATAATGATAATAATAAAAAAAACTATTTAGATACTGCTTGTATTGTACATTCGCCGATTTGTCTAACTGAACAAAGTAAATCGGTAGAATCTTCTGGTTTTGGGGATTCAACATCTGTAGTAATTACTGGCGTTATTGTTATGTCACTATATGGTGCTTGTTCTTCCATGACCATTGATGTTAAATATGAGAAATCTCCGAAAGGAAGATTTGTAATATCGTAATTCTCAGCCGGTTCACCTTTAAATATAATACTTTAGTAATCGATTAGTTGCTAAAGTATATTTGTTTAAATAATATTGAAATTTAAGCTTTTGCAAATCTCCCTTGGAATCTAAATTAAATGTAGACTTATTTTAAATAACTAAGAATGGCAAATCAGTTAATTAATTTCAATCAAATTCGGTGTCAGTTGACAATAATAAGACTAATTCTATATGAGACAAATATTAAAATAGATCAATTTCTAATATTTGCAAATGTTTAAACTTCAGGAAAGTAATTTTTGTAACTATTCCATCATTTTATAATTATCAAAATAAAAATAATTAGATTGAAATAACTACAATAATAATACTCACCAGACAACTTACGTGGTCTGCCTCTAGGCCGTTTTTCTTTTGGTGTATCTGAAAAATGATTTGATATTTAAAAAATACTACTCGTCTTTATAGTGAAGATTCCTAATAGCGTAACTTCTAAACAGATTTACTTACTATCTATAGGATATTTTCTTGGTCGTCCTCTAGCCCTCTTTTCATCTGGATCTAGAGAAGAGTACGAAGGATTCAATGCGGCCCGCTCCAATTTTCGAAAGTAAGGTGGCGGTTTGTAATCAGTGTGTGTTCGGGTGTGTAACTTTAATTTGTCTTGTCGCGAAAATAGTTGACCACATTCTTGACATTTAAACGGCCTCTCCCCTGTATGCCGCCTTCGGTGCCGTGCCAGGTGCGAGGATCGTGTAAATCTGAAAGTATTCGAAATTAATGTCTAGATGAAATGCCAGTGATAACAAAACTGTTTACAAGCTATCACAGTAGTCGCATTTGAATGGTTTTGATTCCGTGTGTACGCGCGTGTGACAATGTAGATCGTTATCGTTTTTGAACATTTTCTTACAGAAAGTGCACTCCAGATATCTTTTATCATCAGTACTTGCTTCGAGAATCTCCTACACATAAATAATTTAGTATTTCAAACTTGTTTACAATACGCCGCCCTGGTGTCATTTGCCACAATTTACAACATTTTTTATTAGTGTCTTACCTCTGATTCTTCGTCTTCTGAACAATTGTCATAGTGAATTTCAGAATCCATTTCTTTTATTTCCACATTTGGAGTTATTGCATCGTTTTCTGTTATTGATAATGTTGATTTTTCAGCTTCGCTTTTTATTTCTTCTTTTGCTATTAATAACAAATCAGTTTGTAATATAAATTATATATTATGCTTTAGATGAAAATACCTTTTTTCGGGGTCGGTTCATCATCAGCATTTTTAGTTTGAGTTTTACTTTTTTGTTCTTTACCAGCAGAATTTGTTACAGATTTTTTGTGTGTCGAAGTTACTGGCGTTGTTTTTACTTTTGTAAAACGTATTATTTCATGAGTTACTTTAACCCGTTTTTTGCCCTTGAAACGAGTTTCTCGGCCATGTGTATTTTCTTGTTTTATAATTGGTACTTCAGAACCTTCTTGTTTTGCGCTACTTGGATCCTAAATTTTTATTTTATTACTACTAAACATGATCAACAATTTCTAATATACCATATTTATTATTGCATATTAAATAATATCTAAATACAAAATGGAAAAAGAAGATTTATTTACATCAGTTTTATCTTCTTTTTCCTGGGGTGTATCTTCGTTTTCCTGATTTTCAGATTCTTCTCTCAGCTTTTCTTTAGCAGATGATATAATTATACTGTCTTCTTTTTCTTTCTTCACATTTCCATTCGTACTTATATCACTTTTTTTCCCGTTATTTTTAATATTTTTGGGCGCATTTTTTATTTCCAGGCCTTTTATCTCAAGATATGACCCGGCATCAATTAATGAGTTTAAATCATTTTCTTTGACATCAATCGAACCCTTATAGACAAATGCTAACAGTTGTTGCATTTGGCTTAAGGAGATACCTTTTAAAATTACTATAGGGTGTTCGACTTGATTTTCTTCGAATATTTTCGAAAAAAATGGACTACATGCGGAAAGTACTAGTTTGTGGGCTTTCACGGAGCCTTCCGTGCAATATAATGTTACATCAACTAGTATTTGGTTTTCATATAATTTTTGAAACAAACCACTTAAATCCTGTAGGTGGTCATGCCACGTTATATTTAAAGTTTTTGTTTGCGTCATCTGTAATAAATATACAGGAGCAAATATAGAAATGTTTCAATCGTATTGCGATTCGCGGAAAATTAATGTTAATTAAATTGAAAACGCAAATGGAAACAAAGGAACTTTGAGGTCAACAATGGAATGTATTAAGCGTATAACAATTAATCAAATACAATATTAATTAGTTTGGTGTATTTTATAAACTTGTTTGGGTGCCCTGCCATACCCGTAAATTTACACATGTCGGAATAAATAACTATTTCATGGTTTATTTTTGTTATAATCTAATATTAATAATGTTATAAATATTGTAAAGACAATAAAACACTTATTTTATAGATTACAACAATAAGTCTATTCATTTATCACCTTTACGCGATCCTTGCATAAGGACTAAATTCCTAACATGGCAGTTACATCGAATACATTTGTATTGTAAAAAGATAACCCAAAAATCTATATTTGAAAATCATCTCGCTCTGCAAAACAAAACTTACCTTTAATGTTTTTCAAAACAGATGCAACAACAATAATTTTTATACATTTATATGCACTTAAATAGCAGTTAAATAACGCGAATTTTTATTATTTTTAACTGACACAACCTTAATCTCGGGGGACGCTGTTCCCTGGCTCCCCCATTCGTTTATAACTTGACAGTGCAGTTCGTACCCCGTTTCAAAATGGGGGCGTATTGATTACCTTGAACGGAACAAAAACGCAAATTATTATAATTATTATTTAAACTTGTGTAAAATTATTTGTATACTTACGTCATAGTTAGTTAATTCTGTTCAATAAAATATACAAAGATCTGAAATAAATACTAATATTAGAATTTTCTTATTTAAAAAAAAAAATGCATATAACATTACAACAAATCCTCGATAGCAAATACCCGTTGCAGTAACTATTTATTCAAACGTAATAAATCATAATAAATCGATAATTATATCTAAAATTAGATAGTCATAGTTAATAATATAATATTTATTAGAACGTGGTGTAACATTTCTATCGATTGAGAATACAAAATAATGTTGCTTACAATACGAAAATATATTTATATTGGCATTTAGGTAACTTTATTAAGTAGAAAAACAATAATGCATTATAGCTATTCATTTATTTTTTGCACTGGAACAATAAGTCAGGAAATAAATGGGAATGTTTTTCAACTTAGGGTAACTATAGTTAAGAGAATATAGGTATATAATCACAAATATGACTGCCAGCCATGATATAGCCGGCTGAGATTCACTGGGTCCCTAGCTTCTTGTAGTAACCATTCAACTTGTCCCTCAACACTGCAAACGCCACCATTTTCAGTACCTTGCAGTTTTTGTTTTAGTCGTAAGAGTACTCGTTCTGCGGTTACATTAACAGGTGTAGCATCTATAAAAAAAAACCATTGTTTATTTGATGTGATTACAGTAAAATTTAATCAAATTACCGTCATCGGTAAAGCTTAAACTCTGTTGATCTTCATCCTTTTGTCGGCTGTAAGCTTCAGCTGCAGTTATAGTCCATACATATAATGGATCATAGAGTAACACTTCAAGGATCGTAATAACTGTTTCAGAATTTTGTCGAAGGACATGCATAGTTTTTTCACAAGATCTAACAGAAATATACAAACAAATACATGAAATACTTATATATGTACATAACACTATTCAAAAATAAACAATAGTAAAATACCTTCTAAACACACCCTCAATTCCACAAATACCCATTCCAGCTTCGATATCTCTTGATAAACGAAATGGAACAGTTTCTGGGGTAGGCAGAACTCTTCCTTGCTCAAAAGCAATTCCTACATTAAATAAACCCACTTAAATATTGTTATTCGAAAAGCGTTATGGCAAAATTCTTACAAGAAAATAATTATTAATTGTTTTATAAATGATTCGACATACCGAAATCAATATGAATAACTTCTGCCGTATTTTTGTCTAGCAAAATATTTTGCACATGTCTATCGCCTAGGCCTAGAATATAGCCAACCATACTTGAAGTAGCAACACTGTGCATATATGCTCTTCGCCGTTCGAACCAAACAGTAGGTTGTGGATACGAAGAAATGAAAAACATATGAAATATCGGTCGAAAATTAGCACATATTTCTTTAAATTTCTTGTACTTTGTTTCGTGGTTTTTTGTATGGACAGCCTAATAAAAAACATGTCAATTCGAAATGTAAATTATTTTATACGTATAGAATCTTATTAAATATGTGTGTAATAGAATAAAATAGAAATTGGCTTACCCTAAGTTGATTTTTGCAGTCAATTGTTGGCCAATCTGTGGGGTGATAGCGTTTATGTGCATCAGTTAGATAGACGCCAAGTGGCTCTGTATTTTCACACCATTCGATAACACCACTGCGTTGTGATAAGGGTACGACCTTTTTAACAAAAACATATTACAGGTTTAAGGTATATAGACTTTATAGATAAGAAACATACCTTATAAGTCCGTATCAATAATTTTCTTGTTTGTTTATTGTTTGCTAAAAGAGTATTCATAATTGTAAAGACTTGTTGCATTACTGCATCTTGTCGCAAATCATCACTTCCTTTAATTAATTGAGGTCGCAATACACCATCAGTACCTAAGCACGCAATTTTTTTAGGAGCGTTTATACCACCGACCAATGAGAAAGTTGCACCGAATTCTCGAATTCCTAATAAAAACAATACAATCATACGATAGTGAAAAATCGTGACGTCACGTTCCTATTGTATACATACCAACTATATTATTATAATTGCGACTTTTACGAACTTCAATATTCAATGTAGGCAATAAAATATTATCCATATGCCGAATATTTTTAATGGCTTCTTTCGCTGGGATAATAAACGCTTTTTTACGTTCGGTACACTTTCTACCGTCTAAATACGCCAAACTTATCAAAGCCGATGAAACATATTCCATGTTTTTAATCATACTATATAGCTGTTTATTTTTCTTTAATTTCGTTAGTAGCTCTCTAGCAGTTTGGACACGAACTTCTGATGAAGTATTATTATTGCTAGGATCAAAATCCCGGTCTTTATATGAGTCAGCAAGGGCTAAAATGATCGGTAAAGTGTGATGCGGATGGTCAACGGCGCATTGTTCTAAAATATATTATTAATTAATATTGGAATATTTATGAGTAACTTTTGATTTGCACCTAACAGTTCGTGGATTGTTTTTTCGAACATATCATTTTGATTGCTGCCGATATGAGGCACAAGTTGTGGAACTAATGGTATATATTTGTAAGTTGCGATTTTTTGTATAGATTCTTTTAATAATTTAAGCAGATCTTTATTGGTTTTATTATCCAAACTTATAGATAAAATTCGGAAGATTTTTAAGTTGTATGTATCACATTGTTCCAAGATTCGAATGTATTGTCTACAAAAAATGTTTTTAGTAATTTTGTTAATTATAATAGACGTACAAATACATACGAAACAGCTAGTTTAAGATACATATTCTTCTCATTGTACGCATTATTGACTTCAGTCTCATCTATATTACTTTGCCTATCATAAAGTGCCTGAGCTCGTCTTTCATCCGCAGATGTATCAGGTTTTTGTTTGATTTGAGCAACAAGTGCACGGAATTTTTTTATTGTTTGAACTTTACTTTCGAAAGCAGATGATTCAATACAACTACTTACCTATTTCAATAAAATAGTTAATTACAATATCATTTTATTAATTATTAACTATCTAATATAAAATTAGCAATAACTTACATGTTGATATTGCGAATCAGCAAACCTAGCCAACGAATCTAATGCAGTACAGCGACACTCAATGCCATCGGTTGTATTGTCTATATTATCTAAAATCTTCAACGATTTCTCGAAATATTTTTCGATAATCGCTGACGGATTTTCCGATCGAGTTTCAACCATCCAATTCCCATACAATTTTAACGCAATCGCGTACAATTTTTGTGGAATTGTGTCGCTATTATCGTCGAGTAAATGCCGCAATAAATGTCGACCGGATGTTTTGTCATCCAGCCACGATAGTTGAGCTTGTTCGAACAGGATGCGACCTTTGATTTCCGGTGTTAAATTTTCGATGAAGGAAAGATTGTTTAGTGAACGTTGCGCTACTGGATAGACGCCTTCTGTTCTTGCTTCATCTAAATTATAAAAATATATTTATTTTAAATGTTGAAGAGTTGAAATATGTTCGAACTTACCCGCTAGTTGTAAATGTAATTCGGCTAGACATATTTTAATTTGCTCAATATTTTCATTACGATAAATATCACTTAACATAGTAATTCTTTGGGTTTTGATTGGTTCAATATATTCGAATTCATTTTTACTGAAGTTATTTTGTTCCCACTTTTTGAACAAATCCGTAAACTTGAAATCGTTTTTGGTTTGTGAAAAATTTTCAATCTCTTGCAATAACTGAAGTTCAGTCATGGCTTTATATAAATTCTTACTGCTTTCTAAGCTGGCATGAGATAAACTCTGAATCACCTGTTTTCTAGCTTCAACTATGGCTTGGTTCATACTAATATTGTCATTTTCATGTAGTGATTTCAAAGCATAATAGTGATACTTTTCAAAGTTATTAACCGATTCTATATTAGTAGAATCGGAGATATTCCATCGGCCCAAACGCCATGCGCAATCGTATTGTATATTTAAGTTATCTGTGTTGAAATTTGATGCCAAGTAGTGCAGACTGTTATTTTTTAAGGCGCCAATTATATCTGTTGATAAGTTTTGTACACCAAATGAAAGTTGAGAGTCGTAATGAAGTGTAACTTTATCCCAACGACCTAAGTTTTTGTAGTATTCTACTCTGGTGTTTGTACTTAATAGATATGAGGTTCCGCAACCTTGCATTGCGTCAAAATCCCCGATTTTTTTGTAACTCTAATTAGAAAAATTAAAAAAAAAAATTTGAAATAATTTAAATTACTAATTACAAAAGGTGAATATTGAAGTGCATTATAAATAATAAAATAAATTATGATTTTCCAACTATATGTATTTTTATTTGTGTAATCAGTAAATAAATAATTACTTACTTCTCTCATTATATTTTGAAATGCCTGTGTTAATTCCGGTTGCTCATTATCACAGACAAAATCAAGGGTGGACGAGTTACTATTATCTGTATTCTGTGATTCTCTATCTTCTAATTTCCCGTGACACCATAACTCAGCATATAAAATGGAAGTGAAATGTGCTGAACAAAATTGAGCACTTTGGGACACATGTAGATAATTCAAATCTAATTCATCAATCATTTTTCTACAAGAAAATATATTTTACAAACACATATTATCATATTTGATATTCTAGTACAATGATGAGACACAGCAAAACAGTTTTCTTGTATCTTAAGTTTGTTGCTAGTTTAATTTAGTGCTAGTATATAATTTATTATGATTTTATTACACAGTAGTATAATTATTTACACAATTAATTTGTTAAATATTTAAAAAGAATATTAAATAAATTTCCATGTCTATTCATTTTACGAATTAATCATATTTCTTACTTGTTCGAACAAATATTCTGCTGCAAACGTATAAAATGAACCACATTTAGCATACATTGGACTGAAGCTCTATTAAACATAACAATACTATTTATGGAACTTTGCGATAATATATTCCCATTTGAAATCGAACCAGTCCAATGATTATTAAAAAATTGTCGAAATTGTTTACTAATTAAAGAAGTGCATGACTTTTTATTTTGACACAACAAAAGATATATAATCAAAGGAAATATTTGCTCTGAGAATTCCACCTAAAACACATTTACAATCATTCTATTGTTGATATTTTAATGTTTGCTTAAGTATACCTTAGCTTTGCAAACTGGTATAAGTATACGTAGCACACATTTTTCGGAAAAAACTTGTAGTAATTCACAAACTAATATTGTGATCCATTCAAAATGCGAACACTGTGATGTAGGGCACCATAGATCACAACGATCTAGATTTATGATGAATGATTTTACGTCAATATTAATACACGAATCGGTGCTAGATTTTGTTGGTGATATAAATGGAGTAATATACAATGTTTCTAAGACACCGCAACCATAATCTTTATCTTCCACACCTGTTTAGACATTTATTCGTTTTAAATCAAATTAATTTTATTTATAATTAAAATTATATAATAAAAATCTTACGTATAACAATTTTGCCTTCTTTGCAAGCAAGTACAGTATATAGAGCATCACTAGCAGCTTTAGCAACCTGAGTATCATTATTCACCAAATATTGTGATAGTAACACTATTATTTGACCAATAACAAATTCAGAGGGGCTGCTATCAGTTTCTTTGATTGGTTTTTCTGGTTTTAAGACCAATGTTGTTAGATCTGCAGGGCCTAGTTCTCCTAAGCAACGTGCAGATTCTAAACTTACCTACACGCAAAATACATAGTTTACTAAATTTGCCACATACACAGCGTAATCGTTGGACCAAAACTTACTTTGGAATTAGGTGATGTAGTCAGTTGAACCAACATACAAATCAATTTATGTAGTATGCTTTCTTCACAATCTTCACAGAATCCGCGTAATTTATGAAGATTTGCGTACAATATTGCGAGTTCAGGTTTCTTTTCTGAGAGTTGTAGTTTTAAATGTTGCAATCCTTCAGTGCGATCACTAATCGTACTATCGGCGTTAAGAAAATGAATAATTTCTTCTTCAAGTGTAAATTTATCATTTCCGTATTTAATTTTATCGTAAACTGCTTGAATGTTCTTAAATTTCTCATCAGTTGGGAAAGGATCCAACGATTCAATACTTTTATGTAAATGTTGGGCATTTTCGATAATCAAAAAGTTTAGAACTATTATACATTCATCGCTTAGTTGTGAATTTAATTTCGCGATAGGCACTAGAGTACTTATGATTAAAATGAGTAGTTTTTTAAATATTGTTGAACAATGCGCCAGGCATTTTGAACTAAAGGTTTTGAAGTAGCGACAGGCTGCAATGCTCAATAAAATGTCATCGCCTGTGTACGACTTTATTATGTTCATTAAGTTATATGTAATACTTCGAGTTATAAATAATTTCATGTTATTTTGAGATTCTAGTTCAGGAATTATATAATCCACTAAAACTGAATATCGATGTAGTGATATTAATTTTTCTTCAATTATAGGTGTTTTGTGCAAACTTATTGTTAAATTAAGTAAAATTTGCTCTAATTTCCACGGACAATGTTGAATACAATGTGCTATGATTGAATTTTTCGATGGTAACTTATTCTAAATAAAAAAAATAATTATATATTAGTATAGTTTCACTTTTAATATAATTCAATATTAAATCGAATTTTTACAAATGCATTACTTAAGAGGTTGGAGATGTCATTTTTAAGGGACGAAATGTTAAACTTACTTCTATATAATTTAATGTTACGAAAAATAATTCTTTATTGTAAAACGGTGAGTCGGGTTCGGGTAGAATTTGAGCAAATCCAAATTGAGATTCGAAATGTGCCAGATCAAAAAATCGATTCAGTAATTCAATATAAACTTTATCCAGCATTTCAGTGATTAATATTGTTGAATGGTCGGCAGAAAAAATCTCATCGAGTTGTTTAAATAGTAAATTCGCTGTTTTAATATCGTCGTTTGTTACATTATGTTCTTTTGATGGTTTTCCCAAAATGTGAATAGGAAGAAACTGGGCTATTATATTCGGGTATGAATCCTTGAATTTTAAACAAAATTAAAAATTGTTTATAAACATCAATATTGAAATAGTTACCTTGACGACATCAGTCAACGATTTTTTTGCCTCAAGACAAATTTGCTTTAATAAACATTTGGTTGGCTCTTGCAACATTATTGGCACAACAATATTTAAATACCGCAAATAGAAAATTATATCACTTTGACATTCAAACAATGCAAAAGGAAAATTAGGTAAGGCAAATCCATTTTTATTCCATTGGGAAATCAAATAATTTAAATACATGTCCATGAAGTCTTTAACATCTTTTAAGTTCAATTGTTTTGCGATTATTATTAATACTTTTAGGACAATTTCTATAAATTTTTAAATGGTACAAAATGTAAATTTAAGATGAAGAATTCACTTACCAATATTTATTTTCTTTTCACTGACAAGTTGAATCATGGCAAATAAAGACTTTTTTCGCCATAGAGAACTGGATACTATTATAGCTGCATACGCATGTAATGCACTTGCAGTACGATTTACTCCTTCGTCAATAACTTGATCTTCGCTCAAATTATCTGCTACAGTAAACGACTGCAAAATCTAAATAAAAATTGTATAATATATACTACGAATCGATTCGGAAGCCCATGAAATATTACCTCTGTACAAGTTAGTTTAAAAAAATGTGTTTGTTGAAGTAATTCTTGTGATGACGACGCAACAGAAGTAGAAAATATATTGAGTAAATTTTGTATTGCTGCAAATCTAATTTCTAGATGATCTGATTTGAGAAAACTTAATAAATTTTCGAGCATTTCTATACTTGTTGGCCATGTTCGCAAACGATTAAACTATGAAAGTAATTTATAATAGAAATTTACAAAATGAATTCTTGGAAGTTTTTAAATGTTTAGATATGTTATAATAATAGTTAATAATCAAAAGAATTACTTTTGCTATTTCTCCGATACAATCCGCAACAATCACAGACAAATAAGGGCCGTAACTATTTCGCCTTTCATAAAACGGTTTCAATAAGCCTAAAGCTTTTTCTTTTAGAGATTCCAAATTTGAACATTCGACATGTTTAAATGTATCTAGAATGTATACAAAACATTCAATTTTTATGATAATTTTGTCAGTTGTGGTATGTTAATTAAAATAAACTTCAGCTTATGCAGATGATGGCGTGGTTTTTTGTTGAACCAGAAGAACAACTGAGTAGAATGATACTAAGTTGGAACGGATATGAATCTTTAACTAAATATAAGTAAATCAAAAGTTATGGCATTCCAAAATGATAAATGCAAGACAGTGTGTATATTGTGGTAAATGGACATAGACTAGAGCTAATTAAACAATGGTTTGTTCTCTAGCGATGAAAAGTAAGATTGCCAGTTTGATTTTCTCGTAATCAATTTTGAGGGATGTATAGAAAGTTTGCGAGAAATTTTAACATTTCTAAGAACACAAATTAGTCAAATGTACCTTTTAATAGTTGTAGAAGAAGAATACCAGCATCATAATCTTCATGTTTCTCAACCATTAATTGATGTAAAGCTCGCAAAATAGCTGAAATTGTAGCGTTTTGTAATGTTCCTTGTTTACAAGCAGCAACAGTTTTGATGAAGTAAACCGTCTAAAAATATAATAATTAAAAAAATTGACTATAATTTGGTAAAAAATAATACCATTTGAAATTCAACATTATCTATCTGTTCCGAATTCAGTTCGCACAGAGTATCCAGTGCAAGTATTTGATTTTGATTCATTGTATTACTGTCAGGTACACAACAGTATAAAGACAAAATACGCATGGAAAATAACTGATTTTTCTCATTATTTTTCAAAGATCCTTCGTTCAATAAACTGCATGAACTATCAGCGCATTCTAGATCAGGTGAGGATTGTGATAAAAATAATCCATCATCCATATCATCTAAAAGTGACTAAAATGTATCCATTATGCGAGAAAGTAATTTTAATCGAATACCTGTCCCATCAACTTCATCCATGTATAGAAAATCAAAAAACAACTTCACAAACGGAACAGACACTTTATCTCGAATCAACATTGAGATTTTCTTATCAACTTTTAATGAAAATAACATTTCTACTTGTTTAAAAACAGCAATATGGTCTCCTGCCATTTCTAACTGGAGTTTAACATATTCATTTAACTGTTGAAACAATTTCGTAACATTAACAAAATCGATCACATGATCGCCTTTTAAAATCCCAAAACTTAACAATTCAGACAAAATATGTAGTATCAAAATAAATCCGTTCATAAAATCGATAGTGTTATTCGTTTCGCACAATCGATTTATAAATTTGTTCATTGCGTTTTGTATGTCTTGAAACGATTCACAATGCAGCAAACAATTATCTTGATTTGTTTGTTTTTCAAGCGTTATTGTGTTATAAATTAAATCGCTTTCGAACGAAGACAAATGATAGGAATTCTCGATGCATTTATAATCTCTTGGTATTTGCTCGTTTAATTTATAGTTATTTTGATAAGGCCACATTTTCGTTATTAATCCTACCAAAACGTGTGCAGTTATTTTTTCTGAATAAACAGAACTGCTCAGAACTTTTTCAGTGTTCAATCCTAGTATAAAATTAATCAAATATTTACGTATCGTTATATCGTTTACGCATTTAGGTAATGTGATTGTTTTACATAAAATATTTAGCGTGTGAATGCTATGAACTGAAATGTTTAAGACTCCAGATGCATAAATTGAGAGAAGCAGCATTGATTGCGTTGTTTTTTTGTGATGCAGCATTTGTTGTAGTAATTTATGTGTTGTTTCTTCGTTTTGATTTAAACCAACAGATCTAAAAATTATAGAGAATTAAAATCATATACGTTCAGGTTTATAGACAATTTACCTTAATGCAGTTTCCCAGATTTTTGCCCAAATATTATCAAGTCGATCAGTTTCTAGAGAGTCATTAAACTGTTCTTGTGCTTGTACCATAACACTTAGTAATTTATACAAGTAATGACGAGTGTCTGAGTCTTTGCATTCCGCTTGCAAGCCAGATAAAATGTCTAATAATGTTGCGAAATCATTTGGTTGCACTAGATCAGGATATGTACTTAGCAATTCTGCAAATATACTTAACCTATTCGAAAGGTATTAAAATTAGTAAAATTATATATTTAATAATAAATATGTAGATTTTTGTATTGCAAACAAGAAAAATATGGATCCCGATTATTTTTAGAAAAACGCTGTCTGTATGTGTGTGAAATAGGGGGGGAAGGGGGTGTTAAACACAACTCTGAACCAAAGTTATATATTATTTTTGAGTAGAAATATAAATATTATTTATTAATTAAGATGCCAAAGTAAAACAAACTAAATAGAATAAGATTTGTAAGTAGATTTTTGAACGGATAGATAAACATTTTGACACAATATATATATAGAATATAAAAACTATTTACCATGGCCAGTTTCCGGGAGATTGTACACCTGAAATAATAGCAGCTATCCCAATTTCCAATCGTGGCTTTTTAGCCAACGGCAACGAGCTATCTGCATAATTTGCCAAAACTGTAGCTTGGGTAACATCATGGACACCACTATCAAGAACCTAAATCAAACAATACCGTACATAAATAAATGAACAGCATATAATTCCATAATATAGTAACATACTTGTTTAGAAACTTCAACAAATAGAGCCAAAAAATTGGGCCGCAACGTCGGTAAAGTAATTCCACCTCGAACGGAAAAGTGACGTAAAATTACATCAACTTCGTTGAATAAAATCGAATATAACGACCGAAGTATAGCCTTCCATTTTACCGGATTGTGGGCGTAAGCAGATGAACTATTTTCCGTTGCTCCACTTGGGTGATGTAAACGTAATTGTAAGAGCATAAAATCGAAAAGTAAACTCTACGAAATTTAAACATATTTTAGAATAGAACTAGTATATGTGGGTACCTCTTACTTTTTTCCCGTAATTATTCTCAAATCGTAATTCATATAAACCGATTACAGTTTGGGCTACTTCTTCACCTAATTTACAACAAGCCATTCGACAGTTTTTCGCCAACTAAAATTATTTATATTTTAATTTTTGTATCCAAATATCTATTACGTCATTATGACCCTCATACGAAATGCATTTTTAGTATATACGAAAATATAAATGTGCAAATAAATAGAATAGTGTGAATGGTTAGATTAAATAAACAACTAAAAATTAATTAAAATTACTATTTAAATGCATTTGAAATCAAAGTCATATTTACGTAATAAAAATATATTTAATATATATTTACCTGAGTACAAAACGATAATAATAACTGTAAAGTAATTTCTTGTTGGGTTGAATATATTTGATATTTAACTGCTAAGCAAATGTCTTTTACAAATGCAAATTCTTGTCTTAATATTAGTGGCAAAGAACTGTGCAAAGAGCCCCATTTTAATGTTAAATACAGTCCTCGTAAAACATTTTGTCTATCCGATTCTAAAGTCGGATCTTTGTATAAATCCTTAAGTAGATAAAAAATGTCTACAACCAAATAAATATGTTATTATTAGTTTCGCTTATAGTGTGAATGTGTTATACTTTGCCAATGTTGTTTAGTAAGCTGTCCCCAATATTTTCGAACGGGTAGTACATGTTTTACCAAAATAGTTATATAAACATCACCAAAATATTTCTTTTGATATTCACAATACAAACACTGTAGTACACTATCTACTAGTTTAGTACCAGACAATCGAGGCTCTAAAATAGTAAAGTAAATAAAAAAACCCTTAAAATCACACCTAAATTGAAATACTACCTCCGGAATTCGCTTTAGCGAGTACTAGCGTTAATAGAGGATTACAAATGCTTTTATAAGTACTTGAAACACTAGCGGATGTTTTCGCTTTAGATTCATCTTGATGGCACTTTTCGGCTTCCTTTAGATTAATAATAAATCGACTTAAAGATATGGGAGTTGTAAAAATAAAAATTAAATACCTTTCGAATGAGTTTTTGGACTGAGGTGTAAACGAAGTCCCACGTTCGGCGATTCTCGCCGGTGTTTAGTAACTCGATGACATCTTTATTTGCAAGTAGATCTTTTAAATCTTTGGCACTTTGTCGTCGTTTGGTGATTTTTGGCGAATCCAAATGCATACAACAATTATCTAGTGTCGATGCGTTCATTGTGTTGATTTGGTTAAGGCAACTTATGTTAGATGACACACGATCACTAGTTTTTAGTATTAAAGGAACAATTACAAACAAATTACATTTTTATGGTTTAGTTTCACATGTTTTCGAAACACTTGGCGCTTATTTGGTTATGGATTGACAGTTGACAGCGAAAGCATTACAACTAATGTTGCCAATACTTGCTTTATATTTTTTTATTCCCTACATCCTCAATTAACATATTGGTTTTACAATCCAACTAAATTATTAAATAAAAGTATCTACTACAATCTACTTATTATATAAAAATGCATTTATGGTCGTATAAACTTAATAATTAAAGAAAATTAATATAAACGTAAGTAGGATTAATTCCACAGTTGTGGCAACATTGTGTAAACAACATTTGTCTTTTGCATTATTTTCGTTTTGAACATTCAAATTTTACTAAAAGATTTGATCAAATTATTAATATTCACGCTAAATATAATCGTTTTATAATTATTACGAGTGATAAAACACGAATAATACTTAAATAGCTATATTATAAATGCAATTCTAGTATCAATTTTTTTTTATTAAACTTATATCGCTATTTATATTTTGTTTAAATAATAAATAAGCATATGTTTGTAATTCCAATCATACTTTTATTTCATAAATAAATTTTTGACACATGGGAATTATTTCGCTTGGTCATATTTGTATATCCATGGGTGGGGATATGAAATAAATACTGGCGGGGCTTCTTTCAACATTGATACCGCTGATACCGGTGCGATTGATGTCTGTTTCTCTCATTTCTCAATAAGTTTTGTTTGTTAGTGCATTGTTGATTAAAAACAAAATTATGTCTGCAATAATTGAAAGTTCTAATGTCACGTATTCGGAGGATTTTATGGAAACCAACTATGAATACCAAACAACGAAAGTCGAGCGGCAAGGAGCTAAAATATTGGTAAATATTTCAAGTATCGTTTTAATCATACACACTAATTCTGAATTGGTAAAAATAAATTTTAAAAATAAATACATATATATTTCATATTAGATTGTTCTAGAACGTGTTATTGCGTATTGGTTACATATAAAAATCAATAATCGTACATGTTATGTTATAAAAGCTCGAATTTATTACTGAAACCAATTTAAATCCTACATAATAATAAAATTATTATCTGTTTGCCACTTCGATGATTAACATATATATATATATTTGTTTAAATTTCTACAAATCGTTTCTCTATTGTTATTATCAACAATGAAATTTTGTTATATTTTGTATGTGAATTTTAATTAAATTCAATATTCTTTATCGAAGATATCTACAGTAATTTGCATTTCTCATACGTATTTTGTTTAGAGAAAATTTTATAAAATATAATTATTTTTTATGCTCTGTTATTTACGTTTTGAAATACACTAAAAACCTACCTACAAAATATATTTATGTTTTAAAATTTCCCATAGCTACGTAACTACGATAACATAATCATTTGCGATTTTCTTGTTATTTTGTACACTTTTTGAAAAAAATTAAAACAATAGTTGTGCGAAATATTAATATTTCTAATTTTTATCGGAACTATTTTTGTTGTAAATGCAACCGTTTATGGGTTATTGTAGAAACCGCAAAAACTGACTAGAGTAAACATGCACTTCCGGCTTGAATATTCTTTTCAAAAATAAGAAGAATAGTTCTAGATCATATAAAAGTCTTAAGTTTAAAGTTACGTAATTTTGCTACCAACAGTTTTGGCTGTAGAGCATTCATAGATAAACAGTCTCGGTTCAGGGAAGGGTCCAGAACTCGAGATGAAACATTTTTATGACTACTATACCACCTTATATACATTCATATAATAAAGTAAAATTAATTACTAATAATGTTATAATAAATATAACATAATAATGGATATTTACTGATAAAACATTTATAATCAATTCATAATATGTATTTGTATTATATTTCATAGAAATATTAGTTGTGTTCCAACTAACATTATAATCGGTTAGGAACTGTACGACGCATGCGCATTTAGAAAATAGCGTTCCGTTGGAACGAATGCATATGCGGCGTCCAGTTTTAAACCGATACTAACATTAATTGTAGCAGGCCTATTAAGAAACCTCTTCAAATATATTTAAAAATCACTAGTAATTTTCAAATTATTCAAACAAAATATTTAATAGAGCGTCTGAATATTTACAAAATAATCATGTTTAAGGCAACACCTCACACTGATTCCCTACAAATACGTACGGGACGTAAAGTACCCCGTTTAGGAGTAATGCTAGTTGGTTGGGGTGGAAACAATGGAACATCAATCACAGCTGCTTTAATCGCCAACAAACTGGGTTTATCATGGCGCACAAAACAAGGCACCCAACACTCAAATTGGTAACTTATCCCCTACTTACAAATAGTCACAAACACTCCACCGACGTTTTTATAAATATAGGTATGGTTCGATCACCCAAGCATCTACAGTGCGTTTGGGAACAGGGCCTTCTGGAGAAGATGTCTACGTACCCATGTCATCTCTTCTACCCATGGTTAACCCTGATGATATCGTCGTAGATGGTTGGGATATTTCAGGTTTAAACATATTCGAGTCGATGAAACGCGCGCAAGTTTTAGAACCAGAATTGCAGGATCAATTGCAACAATACATGAATAAAATGAAGCCACGACCAGCTGTATATGATCCGGATTTTATTGCTGCTAATCAAGTAAGATTCTACCTAATAGAAATATGTAAAATATAAGTATATGATTATCCTTGCAAAAGTAAAAAGTAGCTTAAAATCGCATCAAATATAGTTTCTAGTCATTTATGTATAAGGTACATAAAGTTTAGTAATCGATAACGAGCAATAAATTTGGTAATCTGTAAATAAATAACTATAAATTTTATCAATACATTTAATTTTTATCATTTCGTATATTATACACTAAATATTTACTTACAATTAGTGAAACAATTCTGCAAAATCTTTATTAATGATAAGCAAAATAAATAAATATGATGAAATTTATTTTTATTAAGTAATAATTGTTAAGTTATTCGTAAGTGATAAATAGTACACGTGCGTTATTAAAATAATATTTAACTATTATTTTTTATTGATTTAAACGTTCAAAGTTTATATTATAATGTAAATAAAATCAAAGTTGAATTATCTAGTATTTATTGTCGAGAGAAAATATTTATAATAATCAATTGATGTTTTAAACGTTTTAATATTTAGGCTGAACGAGCTGACAATGTAATAAAAGGTACGAAACAGGAGCAATTCGAGCAAATATGTCGAGATATCGACGATTTTAAATCAAAATCTAAAGTGGACCAAGTCATCATTTTATGGACCGCAAACACGGAACGATTCTGCGACTTGATTGATGGCGTCAATGACACAGCAGCCAATTTAAAAACAGCTCTAGCAAATAACCATAAAGACATTTCCCCATCTACGATATTTGCCTATGCGGCAATATCGAAAAAGGTCTTTAATAACAATTAAAACATTTATAAACTTAATATTTATTTATTCTTATTTTAGTGTATTTATATTAATGGATCTCCCCAAAACACTTTCGTACCTGGTGTGATTGAACTGGCGGAAACCAACAATGTTTTTATTGCTGGTGATGATTTTAAATCAGGCCAAACTAAAATCAAATCAGTTTTGGTTGATTTTTTAATCAGCGCCGGTATTAAACCTGTCAGTATTGTTAGTTATAATCATTTAGGCAATAATGACGGCAAAAATTTATCTTCTGCCAAACAATTTAGATCTAAAGAGGTAAATATTCAATTACGAATTATTTAAATAGATATAAGTCTAAAGAAATGCTTAAATTTAATGACGATAATGAATCGTTTTTTTTTCTAGATATCAAAGAGTAATGTTGTAGATGATATGGTATCTTCAAATCGTATTCTTTACAGAGAAAATGAGATGCCTGATCATTGTGTTGTCATCAAATATGTACCTTATGTCGGTGAGTCATTTATACTAATATACAAATATTTCTAGTCGTATGCAAACAGATATATGAAGTTTTTCTAGTAATGACTATTTATATTTCTTACTTTCATGACAATATTTGACTTAGAAGTTTGTTATGAAATAAATTTAAAATAATACATCTTTTATAACTTTTGAATGATTGATTATATATTTTAAACAGTAAAGCTTGTGTCTCGCCAAAATGTATAGAATCAAACTAATGATTGCAATTTATTATATCTTATCTTTACTGCCTAAAACCACAAATATTTTATCTATAATCCGGCATGTTAAAATTTATTACACATACGATGAGACCTATTTGTGCAGGTGATAGCAAACGGGCAATGGATGAATACACCTCTGAGATAATGATGGGCGGTCACAACACACTCGTAGTGCACAACACATGCGAGGATTCGCTCTTAGCAACCCCGATCATCTTAGATTTGGTCATATTAGCCGAACTTTGTACTCGAATCGAGTTCAAGCGAGTGGACGACGAGAAATACGGAACATTCCATCCTGTATTATCGATTTTGAGTTATTTGTGTAAAGCACCTTTAGTGCCAAAGGGCACGACGGTAGTGAACGCGTTGTTCAAACAAAAAGCATGTATTGAAAATGTTTTGAGAGCCTGTCTAGGTTTACCGGCTGATAATAGCATGTTGCTCGAGCACAAAGTTCAAAATCTAATGACTCAGTATCATTATCAACAGGAACTGATTGGTGATACATGCACTACACAGAATGGAAATCACATTTAATATAGTTTCAGACAGCAAAAATGTATAAAATTTAATTTGTATCCTACAGACATCTCAAGTACTAGATAACCAGACAAAAAAAAAACAGATGTGACTTAATGTGCCATAAAATATCTATTACATTTAGTAATACCTAAATTTTTTATTATTCATGATTGATTAATTTAAGATTAGTTTTACACGAATATTAACAATACTTTACTCCCAGCAAAACGAAGTAATATAGCTCATGAAAAGGCTGTTTAAGATCGTTTTTCAAAATCAACCACATATTATAAAAATAGTTATCAAGCATACTGATTGATGACTAACTAAATTGTTATATATTAGTAAAGTATACTTTTGTCGTTTTACTAAATAACTATGAATGAGGCTGATTCATTTATTTTATCATTTGTAAATCAAGAAATATATTTTAATACATATTTAGTATATTATATAGTAAAAATGTATGTATTCTTTGAAAATAAATGTGTATATCTCCTATACATAAATAGTAATATTACTTTTTTATACAAAATATTATAAAAACCGATCTCGAGATATTAACAAAAATATACCTTTTGACCTTCCCTGAAAAAATAATGAATAATTTGATTTTCTTGAATGATTCAAAAATTGTATTTAAATATTCCTCTATCTAAACAAAGTAAGTATAAGAACGTTCAGTGTAAGACATGCAGATATTTTATATTGAAGTATTGAGTAAACGAAATAATAAATTTGTTTTAAAATAAATTTTATTCCAAATTACATTAATGGATTAAATCTCAATATATATATATATGAACATGCATCAAACATTGACTTAGAATACGACGGCTTTTTGTTTTTTAAGTGCAATTTCAGACTTTTTAGGAGCATTATCTAAGCTTTCAATATCACCGCTATGTGTAATTGTATCAACAAATAATTCATTGCTCACTTGTTCTTGCTTCGCCTTTGGACAATCTTTCTTGAAATGTGTAACATCACCACACAATTTACATGCTCCCCCATTTGGATAAAGTCCTTTCGGATTATCAGGACATTCTCGAGAAATGTGTCCTTGTTCGCGACAAATAAAGCAAGTAGCAAATTTGTAGCCATCTTTTGCGCGACATTGTAAATGAGAATGTTCGGTTGAAGCACACTTGTAACAAATTCCTGATCCAGCTGTTTGTATCAGTGATGATTCATTCTTGCCCACTTCAGGGCAATCGGAAAGCAGATGACCTGATTTGCGGCATTGGAAACATATTTTCTTGGCTGCCCTATAAATGTATCGTTCGGATTTACGCCGAAGCAATTTTGCGGCACGCTCTATTTCTCTCAATGGAACTCCTTTGTTACTCATTTCTGTACGCAGCGTTTTCAAGTTTTCTGCGTCAACTTTGCGCATTGGGAATCCATCAACATAGGTTAGCTGTTCCTCGACTCCGTCTATAATGAGGACAGTTTCTTCAATTTTTTTCTTCTTGGGTCGTTGGCGTTCCTCGGCGTTTATGTTTGTGATTTTATGTTTCTTTCCTTGTTTTTGTTTTTCATGCTTGTCATTACTTCCAACATCTTCCTGATTTTTTTTAGCTTTCTTCTGTTTTGGAGTTTTTGAAGATATTTTCTCCGGTACGTCGTCATCATTTGCTTCTATGAATTTCTTTTTCTTATTAAAGGAACTTGGTGGCTGTTGTGTTTTCTGATCTCCTGGAAATTCGGACCATTTTTTTTCAACCTTTGATTCTGTTTCTTTCACGAATCCGTCATAGTTGGCCTGTCGAATATTGTTGATTTTTTCACGTTGTTTGTCTGTTTCAGCATCCTTTTCCGATTGCGTAAGTGCTTTCTTCATTGTTTTCCATGATGTAGCTTGTTCAGGGAGACGTTCATTGGAGGATTTCGATCCCGTTGCTCTAGCGAACCTAGTCATCGTGTTATAACTAGAAAAAATTATTGATTTTCGAAATGTAATCAGTTCAATTTCATATTTTTAGAAATAAACATTAATATGACATATTGGTGAACATAACCTCATATTAAAAACGTGCTTTTCGTTTTAATATGAAATATATATTAGAAATACGTACTATATGCTTATTTTTAAATAAATTTTAATGTATTTACCGTTGCGAATGTACAAAACCAGAAATTAAATCATAGATAATGATTAATACTTTTAAGTTCCGATTTCGTCCGTTAAAGATAGGTGCAGAGAGTATGGGGAGATGGATTTCAACGTTAAATTGGTTGTACAACGTTTGCAAAGATGGCGGGTTCATGGAGGTTTAGTTGTCGCCGCAGCCACCGAGGGCGCGCGTTTTTTTTTTTTTTTTTTTTTTTTTTTTTTTTTTTTTTTTTTTAATGAAAGGATAGATGTACTTCTTTTTTCGTGGTACAGTAGACCACGAAATGCAAAAGTACCAAAGGTACCTCCTAAATAAAAACCATTATTTAATTAATACAAATATTTATTACTAATTCAGGTTTAAATTTTTCTTTATATAACATTCACATATTTATATGTTAAGATAACAATTATATTTTTATTATTAAATATTAATAATATATGGTAAGTATTTGGCTCTTCAGCCGCATAGCGAATATGAATTATATTCGATCAAGTAGTTTTTATAATGGAACAAGTAAATTAAAGAAAATTAATTTTAATAAGTACATATTTAATGAAGCTACAATTGAATTTTATCCAATCATTGCAATCTTTAAACCATTGTTCAACATTTAAATAAGTTTTTCTTCAATAATATGGTTTTGATTTTAATATAATTATTTTTTGTTGTATATTAAACAGCATTCTTTCTTTTACCCATTATTACATTCTTATACGCAGTATTGTTATCACGAAAAATTTCGATCTCGAGATTTTAACGAAAATATACGTTTTGACCTACCCCGAATCGATACTGACTATTTTTGGAGTGTCGTCCGTGTGTGTGTGTGTCTGTGAGCGCTCTACAGCTCTCTGCAAAAAATATCCGCCAACATGTCTTAGATTTTCGGCGAAAAATATTCGATGATTTGTCCGTTGTCCTACAACCTTAATTAATGTACAACTTTTAAATTTTTCTTACCTAAATACAGAGTTGGAACCGCATTATTAAGAAGAATCCGGGAGTTCGCGCCAGGATATGCGCAAGGTCTAATCCACCTGCATTCGAAATGTTTTGAACATACTCGATATGTTCTATAAACATGTGCAGGTGGAATAGCGCACAGTCGCGGATTGTTGATTTTTTCCAACCAAATTTGGAAAAGTGCCCTGTCTTTCGGAAAACAGGCGAATCGTTTTCCGTGATCAACGCATCCGGGAACACAACAGAATCGGTGATTTAAACGCATACTACGAACAAATTATTATAGAATTCATATCAAATGTTTACTATTTATTTGTGATTTAATACTTACATGCCACCAAAAATAAGATTGCTCAAAAACTAACACTTGTTTGAAATAAACAATATGAAATACAAAAGGATTTTCCGATAAATGACAGGACAAATCAATAAGGGACAAAAACAAAATTGTATGTATAATGTATTGCACAATAATAATTTACATTATGAAAAGACAATGCAAAATGGATTCCAATAAACGTACTTATAAACAAATAATTTATTTTTCCAAAAAATGCAGTATAAAATCATCCTAAATTTTTATTTGATTAGTAAAATAACAAGTAAATATTTAAAATTTATATACATTTAATTCGTTCAAATTTTTATAATTTTTTCATTATGGCGACGATGGCGACATCTAGAACAGCGGCGAATATGCAATTTTCTAACCTAACAAAACTCTGTCCAATAGTGGCTATGTTTCTTATTACTCCCCCTACTCTCTGGATAGGTGAAGAATGAGAGAAGACTGTGTGAAGAAGACTTCCCATTTAATTTTTGGTGGTAGGTTAAGTTTTACAATCGCAGCAGTAAATACGTTAAATTTCATTTTAAAATAGTCAGATACGTATTTTAGTGCTTCCAAGATACATACAAGGTTAGAAATATTATGAAATGCATTTAAAAGTTATTTAAATTTATAAACAAAAACCACGTTTTTAATGTGAGGTTATGTTTGCCAATACATCACACACACGTGTCTATTTCTTAAAATAAGTAATTGCGCTTATTACAATTTGAAAATAAATTATTCTTTTATAGTTTTAACACAATGACAAAACTCGCTAAAGTAACAGGACCGAAAACTCCTAATAAACCTTTTCCAAAACAAGCCACACCAGGAAAAATTGTGAAGAAAGGTTTTATGCAATCGGGAAAGAAGTCTGCAGATGGCAAACCAGGAACATGGATTGAAGAATTTGTGAAAAATGAACGAAAGGTAATAAAACAGTCACCAAGTTCGATAAATAAGAAACAGAAAGTCATAGGAATCAAAGAAGTTGACGATGCACCGATGGAAATCTCTTCGAAAAGACCTCCGAAACAGAATAAGATTATAAAAAATCAGAAAGGTGTTGGAAATAAGGCCAAGTTCGAAATACAAAAACAAGGAAAGATGCATCTTGCGAAAATCAACAAGGCAAAGAATAAAGGATTTATAATAAAAACTGAACCACTGCGTACGACGAATAGAGGTATTCCATCAAAAGAAATAGCGCCTACTAAAAAAAAGCTGCAACGTAAATCCGAACGAAGCAAGTCTAGAACAAACCAGCAAATATGTTACAAATGCCACAAAACAGGTCATACGTTCTCCAATTGCCCTGAAATTGACAACATTCAATCAATACAATTTGATGGGCCGAAAATTTGTTACAAGTGCGGTTCAGCCGAACATTCGCATTCACAATGCCAAGAAAAAGGAGGCTACAAATTTGCTAATTGCTTTATTTGTCGCGAACAAGGACACATCTCTCGAGAATGTCCTAATAATCCGAAAGGACTTAGTCTACTTGGGGGATCATGCAAATCGTGTGGAGATGTTACACATTTTAAGAAGGATTGCCCAAAGATAAAGCAAAAGCAAGTGAGCAATGAATTGTTTGTTAATACATTATCACAAAGCGATGATATTGAAAGCGATATTGAAAGCGATATTGGAAGCGAAGATATTGCAAGCGATGATATTGGAAGCTCGGATAATGCTAGTGAAACGTCCGAAGTGTCCCCCGAAGAACAATAGCCCGTATTATTGTAAAGCAATGTTTGGTTGCATATGAATTGAAATAATTATTTTCCCCATTAGTATAATTTGGAAAAACAGTTATTTGGTATATAATTATAATTTTTTGAACTAAAGTTGTAAGTTCCTAAATTTTCAATAAACTTACCATTTTGTTTACTCAACACTTTAATTATAAAATATCTGCAGCGTCTTGCGCTGAACTTTTTTATTCGCACTTGGTGTAAATGTGGCATATTAAAATAAAAAAAATTGAATCATTCAATAAAATGTAATTATTCATTACGCTAATTTTTTTTTTTGTTTATTCACCTTTATTTAAAGTTTAATGAATTTCTAGAAATGTCCAGACTCGTTTTAGGAAAGGTATATTTAGGTAAAAATGACATATACGTAAAAATTAATTGATAAATGCATACATGGGTTAAAAATATTGCAGATATATTTGGTTCAATGTATAAGCTATATTCTATATATTTGTTGTTAGAATTATGTACAAATTATTCTTAATTTGTAAATTTAAAAAATAATACACAAACACTACTTGCATTTAAAAAATCTAAAGAAATATATTTATAAACGCAACTTTTCGTCCTTCATAGTAAAATATAAATAAAAACCTAACATTTATTTTTTTGATAAATTGTGAAAGCGAATTACATCTTCCTTGATTTCGAATATGTTGATCAAAATAATAAAACCGTGATAAAATAGAAAACACTTAGTACATATACAGTACAAATCATTGAAGGTTCTAATTATCTAAATATGACTTATTTTAACAATTTTTCAAAACAACTTACTGTAAATATTTGCAAAAACGCATGACAATTATTAATAATTATAATAAAACAGTTTCCAGTTAGTAGGAAAATACATCGATGCTATTGATTGGATTTTCGAAAAATAGATGTTTCATTAATGCTAATGTGGACTTACATAAATGTTCGTTGTAATCATTGCGGCTATGTGTTCGTAGCACTTGCGTTTGTGGAGCACTCGATAATTTGCACAAGACACCGACCGAACTCTTCCAAAATTTGCTTTTTCGCCATTTCTTCTGATAGCATGTTTCGTTCTGCCTCATCTGCTTGTGCGATCATACACTGATTTGTTGCTTCTATCACTTCATTGGTCATATAAGTCGAAGGTAATCTAAATCAACAAATAAAAATAAATGATATAATATTAATAAAAATATATTAACAGTTGTTATATGGATGCAATAATAGAGAATAACATAGACGTACTTTGTACTAGAGTTGGTAATAAGCGGCCGAAACGTTGTAATGTCTTGTGTAGTCGTAATCTTTGATTTAGCTGTCGGTACAACTTGTAACTGTTGTTCAGGTATTGTCACCAATGGTCTAGTACTCTTCTTCTCCATCGAATCTTCAATATTCCGACATCCAATACATTTACAGTTACTCGAGCACGCAATCTTTGCTTCATAACATTCACAATAATTCTTTAAACATCCGGATCGTTTACAATTGCAGCCTTTGGTATGCTTCCGAATCGAACTTTCTCCAGCGTTTCTACCTTTGCCAATTTTCGGCCTAAACGCGTTTGGATTTCGTTCTAAACAATTCCGGATCGCACGTTGCCGTTCTTCTTCTTTATCGAGATTGTTGTAACAGTTCATGCAGTTACATAAATGGCAGAATTCTCCGTTCGCAAAACAGTCGCAGTAGAGTTTCAAGCAGAGGGATTTAGTACAATTGCACGGTTTTCGGGGCCGGATCCCGTTTGGCTCCATGGGCCGTCCAAAATTTGCGTTTTCTGGTGGGGTGGTGCTACCTTGTGTGCTGTCGCTAGTTGTGGAGACGTTTTCTTTCGATTGGACTGGGGATATTTTAATGTTTTGTTTCAGTGGGACTTGTTTGGAGGTGACCGCTACCTTTGGTGTGGAAGTTGCTTGTGCAGATGACTGAGATGATTGGTTTTGCATTTGTTGAACGTACTGTGCGGGCAGCATTACTATTTGGCCCATATTGTTGCCTGATGAGAGAATTGTACCTTTAGTAGAAGAAATTATCAAATAACCTTCGCTCCAATATCTGATATTGAAATAATGTTTACAACAAAAAGCTATTTTTCGTTTGATATTCTTAAGAAAAAAAAATTACCAAAGATGTACACTAAACAAGTTTACATTTTATTGGATTATTTCTAAATGGTTCTTACCTTGTATTTGACTGAGTGCTGAAGCGGGTATTGTTGCAATGGCTTGTGTAGTTCTAGTCTGTGAGTTTGAAGCAGGGATTAATAAACGTTGACCGGAAGTAGCAGGTTTCGGTGCCACTGGTCGAGTTTGTGCACCACTTATAGGAACAACCTATTCAAATTACAGAAATATACTTTCATAAAAAGCTAATTAAAACGCAAACATAATTTATATATTTAGATAAAATTCGGGTGAGTGGCGGCACTCACGATTAAAGATGTATAAACATATATGTCGGTAAGTATATATATATGTAGTAGACACCGATTGGTAACGAAAGCTCAAGCATGCGCAATGCGAGTTGCTAATTTACGCCCATGTAAAATTTATTCTAGAGGTGTTTACACAACAATTATCGAATTTATTATCATATAACTTCTATAAACGATTCAATTTTGCAAACAACGCATTTCCGGGGTGTAATAACTCACTTTAATAATATTTTGAGATGAATTGCCGCTTGAAATAATCGAATTTCCTTTCGCTACGACAGACCGGTTAACCGTGATCCCAGAAACCGGGACGACCTGACTTTTGTTAACGGTACCAGAAGCTGTCGTTTGAGTGACCGTTTTCAAAGACGCAGTTGTGCTCGTATTAATAGTACTCGGTGTTGTGTTCGTAGCAGTCATAAAACGTATATACTGGACTCCTTTGCCAGGTACGTTGATCTGATGTATCTGACCGGGCGTGATATTTTGATTGGACGGTATACGGATAACCTGATTCATACCACTGGTTACAACTGTACCAGTTTTCAACTGACCACCCTGTTTGATAATGACGCGTTGTAGACCTTGCTTTGTTTGGATTTTTTGGCCTTGTACAGGCGCTGGGAGAATTTTCGTCGGTGATTTTACCTAAGAAATACACTTAATGGGTTTCTTGATATTTTAAATACTTTTAGAAGGATTTCACGAACCTGTGGTACAACTTTGATTGTTTTCGATTGCATTGGTTTGTTGACAATAATTGTTTGTTTGTTGCCTGATTGTGGTATGAGTTTTCCTGATGGAAAAAGTCCAATTTGTTGAGCTTGCGCCAACGTAATTGTTTTGGCTGTATTTGGTATATTACCTGATGCCATTGAGGAGACTAATTTTATTTGTTGGGCTTGCACCGGGTCATTCGCTTGTGATAACACGACCTGGCCTTGTGAAGTTCCTGGATTGAAAAACATTGATAATCAACAGTAAAGAGTGGTTTGAAATTTGTTCAACGTACCGACGATAACTTTGGCAACAATGTTCTTGTTGTGGGGTACAATTTTTTTAATAGTACCCGACAAGTTTTTGATTTGTGTTGTGGTGAGCACATCTGCAGATTGATTGATTATTGAACTTTTACTTACTGCTCGCAGTTGAACAACACCACCAGCCTTATTTGTTAGTTGTAAATTTGGTATATTAACCGACTGGCCTTGCGCAGATAGTAATTTTATTGGTTGTCCACCTATATTGACAGTGTTGGTGGATCCACCTACCAAACATTTATTTCTATACTATTTTATGATAGTCAGTTATGAAATTATAAAATAGTTCTCCATTATTAATTTTCAGTACAATATTTATTATAGAACTGCATTAAAAGAAGATTATTATTCGTTTGTGCGTACGCGATTTGATACGAATTTGGTAGTTTATTTGAGTATTAAATTATTTATTTATTTACAAATGATCTAATTTTTTAACACCACTCGACATTTTAAGAACATACCGATTTTTGGGTAGGAATTCAAGGAGCAATTGGGGGAGGGTAAGGGTAATATCCTAAAAGTAAAAACCATATAAAAATTAATGCCTGATTGCACTAAATAATCGCCCGATTGAATAATTGAGAAAAAAAAATGACAATTAATGTAATTTAGGATTAAGATTGGTTTACCTGGTGATTGAATCAAAATCATCTGTGGACCTGAACTAGCATTGACAACCGAGGTTGTTTTCAAAGACATTGCAACTTTTGGTGGAGTTGGCTTTGGGGCAATGGTCAACGGTCTCAGTGGAGGCGGTATAGCGGAACTGCCTTCATATTTAGCAATTGATTCAGAATCTACCTTAATATCAGGTATTATCTCATCCGTTGACATAGATTCATCATCAGCTTCTATTTCAACTTCATGTTGGCCTATTTCTGTTTCCACTAGGTCTTCATCAAACATCTGTTTTACTTCTATACCTTCCACTATTACAACATTTTTAGAATAATCGAAAACATTGTTAAGAGTATTTTTTAAATACTACTACTACTAAATAAATGATCGAAAATTCATCATTTTCTTTTTTAAATATTTAGCAAAGAACTAATAATATTTGTTTATTGTAAATATTTCTAGTATATGTTATTTTATGAAGTAATAAGTATTACAATTATGAAAATAAATTCTCTCGAGATTCTAACAAAAATATACCTATTGACCTTCCCTGATTTTTGACACAGCGTTTGTTTGTATGTGCTGTACAGTTTAAACTATTGAAGCTAAAATTATGAAACTTGAAATTTATATTTATGAAACTTAAATTTATATTTTTATTAGAAAATATATATGTGTTAATAGAAACAAATGCATCAACAATTAATATTTGAACTAGTTATATTTAAGCCGAGTAAAGCAACCTGACTAAGTTAAATAAAACAGTAATATTTACCTTCAGTTTCGATGTCGGAATGGTCAATTCCGTCCAACTCTGCTTGTAAATCGGCTAGTTGTTCCAAATCACTGCTAGACAAGCCCGAAAGATTCGCGTCGTTTAGTGCTGTACCTTCAATGTGAAGTGTATTCACTAAAGCCTCAGCTTGATCGGTACTTTCCACTGCAATATTAAACAAAATTACAAACCCATAACACCGCCGAAAACAAGGATTTAATCACAAATCATTATTACTTCAAAGTTAGTCACACAACCAATGGAAGTTATATAACAAATGAAACACTCATCATATATCTGCATACACGAAATTTGAAAAACAATTTACAATCAAAATAATGAAATAAAACACACGATTTGCGGATCTGTCAAAATTTTAAAATTTTGAAATATCCGAACGCCATCGAACAGTTATTTTCGATTTATAACTATGGTATAACAATATTTTATTATGAAATTTATGTTTGAAAATTCAGACAAAGTTGACAAATACAATTAACTAATCCGTAATAATTGTTATGTACGTTATTATTGTTTGTAAGAAGTATTAATGTCGTATAGACGCATATCGCATTATGATTTTTTTGACACTTGCAAATTCAAACATTCAAATATAGCACAATATGGCCGCCAGCGAAACTTAAATATTATTAGCGCCATTTATCGAAAATAAAGCTGGAAAATGTATATACCTTGTTCCTGCATTGCAATTTCCTCTATATTGTACAGAAGAAAACAACATGCCCTATCCTAATTCTGAAATGTCTAGATTATAAAAGACGCGCACGTACGCGTACATGTGTTAAACGGACAGTGTTCCCAGCTGTAGAAAAAATTCGTTTTTACTTTCTTAAACGAAGTTGTAATCATTCAAAAAATAGTGCTCGAGATTTTAATAGAAATATACCTTTTTATTTGCCCTGAATCAAGTCTGACTATTTTTGGAATGACTTCTGTGTGTGTGTTTATGGCAACATTGATAATGTTTCACATGAAATTAGCAGTAAGCATATATAATATACATATTTCTTACACAAATAGTATATATATCTTGAATATTATTTACTTTAAAGAGTTAAATATCCATTTTTATATTGGTTGAGCCTATATAATTACGTAAAATATATTAATTGATTAAAAAAAAATTATTTTTAAAATCATAAAATATGCCCTTAAGTTAGCAACGTTGTAGAAATTTGAAACGATGATTAATCAACAAAGCAAATTAATGGTTCATATTACTTCAGCTATGATTTAGCCTTATCGCACTATTAACAATGTATTTGTGTGATATAACTATAGTAAAATCAACAAACTATCACCAAAAGCCTGGGAATGTATGACCTTAACCTTCATATTAAAAAATTCTTTATCACAATTGAAAGCATATTGGTTAAATAACAACAATAAATGACGAATTATATTAGGAAATTGTTTTAAAATACCTGAACTGGGCATTATGATGCAAAACTTATTCAAAATCAAGAGCCTAGATTATAAAAGCTCTCTAGTTCTACACATCAACCCAACAAATCATTACAAAATTCAAACGCTGTTTGAATATAATGATCTTGTTATAGTTGCCACAACACAACAAAGAATACAAAACTGTATTTTAATTTAATTCCTCGTCAAATTTAATTATAAACACATGATTTTTACAAATATTTGATGATGTTTTCGCGGTCACTTTACATTACACCACACTTATCGCGGTTAAGGGTTACCAACATTTGTCAAAATTACCATACTTATCATGGATACCAGTGGTACCACAGTCACATTTTACATTAAATTAATTCAATTTTATTTATTTTAAAGTACATTCTTCCTCTAAATTGTGGCCTGTATTTACATGAAACTTTTATAGTTCACATATTTCATGTAAACTAAATATAAGTGTGCACTGGTTTTATTTTTGACTGATTTTTTAGTAACCAGAAAGTCAGAAAAACAAAATTAAGCCTCTTGTTATCATTTGTTGTTCGACAGCATTTGTTGTTAAGAAATAACAATGGTGTTAACAGTGACTCTTGTCCGGCAACAATTAGCCGGTATTTCAAGCTCGGGAGGTTCTCATAAAGATCAAGCTGAAAAGTAAGGTATTGTGGTAGGAATATATTGAGATTTATAATTTTTTCTAATGTTAGGTATCGTTCTATTTTGGAAAGTGTTTTGGGCGATTCGGGTACCGAGATTATCGAAACATTGCAGGTGTTTATTGAAGCTAGTAAGTGGTACCGATTTTTTTTTTAAATTTTTCTCGGCGTATAATTTGAATTTGATTTATAGTTGTCAACGAAAATGTAAGTTTGGTGATTTCTCGTCAAATTTTAACGGATGTAAGTACCCAGCTTACACAATTACCCGATGGTATTTCGAAAGCAGTATCACATTACACCCTCGATAAAGTGCAACCTAGGGTTATTTCATTTGAAGAACAGGTCGCCAGTATTCGCCAACATTTAGCTGATATTTATGAGAGGTATCAAAGTTGGCGAGAAGCAGCAAACGTATTGGTTGGAATCCCATTGGAAACTGGTCAAAAGTAAGGATATTTACGACATTTGCTCAAATAATATAAAAATCAGTGTCTTGCGTTGAACTTTCTTATACGTATTTTGTTTACATATCATACAAATTAAGAATTTTGTGTTTTAAAAGTGTATTAAATATTTACAAGAAATCTTATTACAAAATATAAATTTATTTACAGACAATATTCAGTGGACTACAAATTGGAAACATATCTAAAAATCGCCCGATTATACTTAGAAGACGACGATCCTGTCCAAGCGGAAGCATTTATAAACCGAGCTTCATTACTACAAGCCGAATCAAAGAATGAACAACTACAAATCTACTATAAAGTTTGCTATGCTAGAGTTCTAGATTATCGACGTAAATTCATCGAAGCAGCTCAACGATACAATGAGTTATCCTATCGAGGAATTATCCATGAGGATGAACGAATGACAGCGCTGAGAAACGCGTTAATATGCACTATTTTAGCGTCAGCTGGACAACAAAGATCTCGAATGTTGGCAACATTGTTCAAAGATGAACGATGCCAACATTTACCCGCTTATTCAATTCTTGAAAAGATGTACTTGGAACGAATTATTCGGCGGTCTGAATTGCAAGAATTTGAAGCTTTGCTACAGCCGCACCAAAAAGCGATGACGCTTGATGGTTCTACGATTTTAGACCGTGCGGTTGTTGAGCATAATTTATTATCGGCGAGTAAATTGTATAATAATATTACGTTCGAAGAGTTAGGAGCGTTGTTAGAAATTCCACCGTTGTTAGGAGAAAAAATCGCAAGTCAAATGATTACGGAAGGACGTATGAATGGATATATTGATCAAATTGATTCGATTGTTCATTTCGAAAGTAAGTTTATTATATTATGTTTGACGCATTGGATTTGTAAAATAGTGCTTGATTTATTTATCTAAATTATATTATAGCTCGTGAAGTTTTACCACAATGGGATAAACAAATACAATCATTGTGTTATCAAGTCAATTCAATCATTGAAGTTATTTCAAATTTTGAACCCGAATGGATGGCGAAGATAACTGATGAACAAATGGTTCATTGAATTCATAAATTGTGATCTTTTTCTAAGTTAAAACTGTCCAAAAACTACTTTTGTGTCAATAAATAATTAAATGTATAAATATTTTTTATCATTTCCTAACTGAAAATTAAATAATGAATAAATAAAATCATTTTCACAAAATTTTAACTATCAGAAGTATCTTGCATCAGAGATTAGTAGACTACTAATCTCTGCTTGCATTGAACTCTCTGCCAAAGGCAGCGGGCAGACTGGTCGAGTGCCATCAAGTGTTTGCTGCCGAGCAAATTTCAAACACATGTACTGACGGCAGCGGGCAGCCTGATCGAGTGCTATCAAGCGTTTGCTGTCGAGCAAATTTTAAACACATGTACTGTGACGGCGAATGGCACACTGAACCATCGTGTGTTTTGATTTTCAGTTTGGTTTGAATTTTGCTCGACGCATTTGCCCCTAAACACATAAAATTTGTTTTTTCGTTTTAAAATAATGTATTTGGGTGAAAATCTGTCAATCTTTGTAACTTCAAATTTGCTACATATTTATTTACTAAATGTTAATGTATTTTGTGAATATTTATATTCTAATTATGGTAAAAACATCTTTATAATTAGATAAAATTTGATTTGGTAAGCATAATAATTAGTTTTAGTACTGATTATTTTCTATTTCTTATCCCGGGTTGAAGTGAAATTGTTTTAACAATTCATTACGTAAGAGCGAATAGACAGATTTATAAAAATTATTTAAGGTTTGACCTATCAGCGAGAAATTTGCTCGACAGCAAACGATCGACCAATGTCACACATTTTCTAACGACACGACTCGACGCTATTCGACACGATACCACTCGATCAGTCAGCCCGCTGCCGTTGGTGCGTCTCCATGCATACGTTTCATCCGTCGCGAGTCATGATTGGTCAGATTTAAATTTAAGAAAAGAGCGCGAATATAAATGCAGTGCCGGACAGAGTAGGTCTAGTTTCTATTCATTGCAGTGCGACCGTTAATTTTTGAGCTATTGGTCTATGAGCTCTACTGATTTCTGTTATTATATGTAAAAATCTTGTTTCTTGAAATTTCAATTCATTTATAAGGTTATCTCCATCACCTTGTAAACACCTATTAACTAATATAGGTCTAAACCAAAATCAGTGTCGTCTTTTCTTTTTATTTTTTCAATATTTCAAATAGAAATAAGCCACAATTAAAGTTTTTTCATCAGCCAAATTCATAAACTTTGGTTAAATATCCAAGTGCAAACTGTCAAACGGAGACAACGCGACAGATGCATGGAAACGCCGTAAATTTCATCCGTCTTTGTGACTTTGTGTACTGCACGAAACGCGACGGATGAAACGGATGCATGGAAACGCACCATTAATCTTAACTTTAATAAACAATCTGTTTTAACAATATATTTTGCAGACAATTTTGACGAAAAAGCATATATACACCACCCGTTAATTTCGGACTTTTCACCCATTGCCCTTTTTTGTGCGAGGCCATGATCCATTGTTAAAACTTTAAGTCATATTTTTCTATTATTCTCTTTTCTTCATAAAATCGACCCCAATAAAATTTGGTACAGCATGTTTTTAAGGCCAATTGTTGTAATTCTGAGAAATTCACTACCCTTTTAACTAGGGTTGTCCTATCTTAGCAACTCATCATTGGTTAAACCAAATATATAATATCCAATCCAATAGCAGTTAAATTAGTTATAAGAATATTTTTGTAAAATTATAAAAACTCAGTCTGATTTGGGCACTGAAGAGGTGAATAACATTTTTAATAGTAAAATTGTGTGAGATTAGTGTGAAAATGGAGGCAGGCAAAACAATTGTGAAAGACTGGACCCCAAGTGAAATAGATTTACTTATTCATCGCGTAAGAGAAAATGTTGATCTTTATGACCAGTCCAGGCCGGGTTACTCTAATATGAATATTATCGACAAATGTTGGCGATCTGTTGCCGAACGATTTTCCAGGAAGGATGGTAAGTAAAAATTGCATTTGCAAAATTATAATACACTTATTGTATTTGTGTAAATATTTCAGCAAAATTATGCAAATCTAAATGGCAGGTATTGAGAGGCAGTTATAGAACTAAAAGGCATAAACATTATGACTCAGCGTCTGATTCCGACGCTAAAAAGATTAAAAAATGGGCATATTTTGATGCCATGTCCTTTCTGGAAAAACATTTGGTAGAAAGAAAGACTTCGACAAATATGTATGTATTATATTTTAAAAAGTAAATAAAAAAACAATAAATACTTGAATTTTATTACAGATTGAATTTACCCACTGAAATAGAAAACGATGATAAATACCATAGCCAATCCTTACTATCACTCGAAACAGAACTTTTTGAAATTAATTCTGAAGAAAACTGCACACAGCCTTTGGTGGAGGAGATGCAGATCAATTTGGCGCCTGAATCCCGATTTAGTAATGCACCGTCAAGGAAACGTGCCGCAGCTACCGTGGAACAATCGTACATGCAGTATTTGGATAGGAAAAAATCTAAATCATCCATAAGATCTTTCCTAGATAGTATGGAAGAGGACATGGAACAGTTAACTGTCAAAGGACTGAGAAGATTTAAGATAGAAATGTTGACCTCTCTAGCAAAACATTTGGAAGAACAGGATGAATGAGACATATATATATATATATATATATATATATATATATATATATATATATATATATATATATATATATATATATATATATATATATAAATATACATATATTTTGTAAACATGTTTTTCGTTATTATTTAACGTAAACAAATATAATTATTTTTTACTTTTTTAAATATTAATTAAATAATTTATATATGTTGAGCTTCATCTCTCGTTAATATTCTTTCTTTCTGCCACTCAACAGATCCTAATCCTGAAAATCAATCAAATTTTGAAATGCCCAAATATTCACTATTTCAAATTCTCCATGCGTTTTTTTCTCAAGTCTAATAAAATTATGCAGAACACAAGCAGCTTTAATCAAGTTATCAACCTTGTCTTGATTAATAGAAATCGCTGTTTCAAAAATTTTAAATTTAGAAACTAGAATACCAAATGTGCATGCAACAACTTGTCTCGCATGAGAGAGTCTATAATTATATCGCCGTGAAATTATATTTAATTCTTTTCTACATCAAAACAAAGTTTGCATCAACAATTGCCAACAATATAATCGAAAGATATTGTTTATAATTATGAAACAGTGATCCTGGACATGCTGGCTATTGTATTCGTATATGTTTTCCGTCAATTACGCCCAAACAATTGGGAAAATATATTTTATTCAAAAAGTCTTCGGATATTTTTATAAATCTTCTTTATCAGGGAACTACAAATAATCTTTCACCAATGCTGAATATATTAGCGGTAACATTTGTGATATAATTATACCAATCTGATTATGACTGATTCTAAATTACGCAGAATGATAATTTTCGACATTTGCAAGATATCTACAATGAAATATTTGTATAATTCGCGAATTTATTTACCTGATAGTAACTGCTAGCCTTTCTTTAAGCGAAATAGTTTTTCGGCAGTGGGTATGTTTGATTTTAAATAATGATTGCAGTTTAATTATTAACAAATTGCATGAAACCAGTGTGACTCTCTAGTGCGACTGTGTCACAAATTTTCAAACGATACGACCCTGCTCGACGCTGCACGACACGACACCACTCGCCCAGTCTGCCCGTTGCCTTTACGTATTTTATTTAGGTAAGACGGATATCATAATTCAAAAATTTAATTATTCAAGGACATATAATAATTTAATGTCAAAGTTTTAAAACTTATATTTTTTCAATATATATATTAAATTCCAAATTATTTGAGTTTATTTTGAAAAACAATTGCCAGGCATATGCAATACTCCTACCATTTATGCAATATTTAATATACTTATGGCAACATAAATAAGATAAAATACAAATAGTGAATCTTATAAGTTGTATCTTTTTCGAAAAAAATATCAATTATAAGTTGTACCTTTCATTTTTATTGTAGCTATTTTACTAGCAGTGCAACCATTTCAGTGTTCTTACAGAAACCGCAAAACTGGACTAAAGCAACCAAGCACTTCCGGTTTAAATATCCTTTTCAAAATAGGTTTTCTTGTCAGACATATACAAATCCACAATTTTACCTTCAAACGTTTAGGCCTTGAGCGCTCTCATGCACATCCACAAGTAGACGTCATTTCAATAATAGACACATTTCAGGGAAGGTCAATAGGTAATTTCCGTTACAATCTCGAAATTAAATTTTTTTTATTATAAGAATACTTATTAATTCTTATAAGAAAAATAAATAAATAAATAAATATATATATATATATATATATATATATATATATATATATATATATATATCCCTTATAAAATGTTTAGGTCAATTTTAATTATACGATTTTTATTTAACATATTAAATACACCATAATACTTGTACATTATGTTCAATTACTCAAGCCATGCACCTTACTTGTTAACAGTACAGAATAAACATTTGAAAACAGCGTTATAATATCCAATTAATGTCACAACCTATTATAAAATTAAGCATATTAGTTTCAACTGCTTATTATAATAAACAAAGGTCAACTTATAATCCATACTAAATTTATGTAATGTATGCATTATTATTTCACTTTCATTCGTATGGAAACACAATTTTCAAATGCAATTCGACAACAGATTCGAGTCTTTCATTTCGCCATGGTGATTACAAGCAAAGAACAAAAGATTAAATGAAAAGTAAAATGAAAAACAAAAAAGAACGAATGTACCGACAAAAACAATTTTATTTTTCATCACTAAAAGAAAATCTATACGACTTCACAAATTTTTGTTTTTTTTTTCTACATGTACAACAAACACAGTTTTGTCTTTTTTATAAAGATCAATAGAAGTTTCGTGGACGCCCTATGGTTTTCTTTTTTTTTTTGCAGTGGCTTATCAACAAAGAAATTATATGTTATTTTGTTTTATTGAAAATGTTTTAAGTTGATTTTTACTTAGGCTTCTAATTCTAATGCAGCACCAAACTTGTGGCCGCCGCTGTTGAAGTTCTTGCCGTCAATTAATACAGACATCGACAGTGTGACACCTAAATAAAATATATTATTACATCATAAAAATCTAATTAGGTTTTGTATTAAGCTGCGTTAACATGAGTTACGATTTTATTAATTAATTAAAAAGTTCCGCTTTTTGATCAATTGCAATTTGTGTTTAAGTTATGGGTAATTAATTTGTTCATTCTTAAATAATTAATGCCAGAACAGATAATGAACTTGTTATTATTTTATTAATATTTTAAATTATCAGACGATATATTGCTTGACATGACCGGTAGATTTGCAGTAAATATTGTAAAATTTCAAGATTGATTAGAATTTAACTAAATTTTCTAATAGTTTCTGAAGTTTATTCATTAATAAAAAGGACTGCATTAATTCTGTGAGAGTTCTAGGAGTATAATAAAATGCGCCACTTACCATCTCGCAATTTTTGTTGATAGCCGAGACCAACTTGGCTAGCGTTGTTGACCTTAGCGCGTACTGATGCATCTGCGTCCATATGATAGTCAGCTCCGATCGCGAAACGAGTATTACTGCTGCCAGCTGACCAATTTAACATGACACCAGTCGATAAAAACGGTGATACCTTCTGGAAAATAGATCCTCCGAATTCTTGACCATCATCCCTATATGACAAAAAAACAAACGCGCAAATGTATACAAAAATTCAATATTCTAGATTTGAATGACGCTACATCCTGTAGCTTTATTAGTATACCTTCGACTTACAAATTGAGATTTAAATATAGATTAATTTTGATAAAATATTAAAGTAGGTATTCATAACTAAAAAGGTGTATCTGTGAACGAGATGTAACTGACATAAAAGTTGGATTAGGGACTTACACGTTGGTGTGTAGTACGAAATCACCAGTTGAAAAACCTAAGGCGAAGTTGTTGCGTATAACTTTTTTTTGTTGTGAATCAAAGCCCGTTTGGTAACCGGCCATCCAGCCTTGATAGCCCACGACAGCTGCTGTGTTGATGATGGGTCCAGCCATGAAGAGGTCCATGTCGCAGTTAAGCGCAACTCGATCATTTGCGAATGAGGTCTTGACGCGGCCAGTTTTGTTTCTATATATTGTAAATCAAACAAAGCATATTTATACTGAATGGATTAATATTAAATGAATCATATTAGCAAATATTTTTATCGCACTAGAATATTATTACTGATAATTAATATAACAATTTTAAGTACAATAAAATTAGCCAGTTATAAACTCATAAAATATTTCTGTTAATAATATTAAGGCATAACCTTGTATAAATAATACGTATTGCTTCAGATATTTATAGTGAACTTATGCAAGAGATTTAACAGTGGCCAGGTTTTTCAACTACTGCCAATTTTGATATTTTTTTTGATCACAGGTTGATTCATAAGTGCAGCTACAAAAAATCTTAACAAACTTTCAGTTGTTTTTAGAGATCAATAGGTTTAGTTCTATTTTTAAAAGTTATACTTATAAATTGCAGTCTAATTTAAAACATTTTCTAAATTGTCGGTACAATGATATATCAAATGAAAGTAAGGTCAATGTCCTATCAAATCACATGATGAATGACAACGTGGTATCTTAAACAAATAACCCTATCAAACTGACGCTAAAACTTACTTTGATTGCAATAACATTATTTAGCAAAACCAACTACAATAAATAAACTAAGGAGGAAACTTCTATTATTTGTTTCAAGTTCAATATTAAAATAGATACTTGTATATATTTTTACTTTCTTATATGAAGAGATAATGAAGTATTGTAATCATGAACGCGGCATTTTAATGGAAATATACCTTTTGACCTTCTCTAGTCACTTAAATCACTAAATTATGATAAGTATGAAATAAAATATAATTCGAGACGTAAATTATAACAATTTTGTTATTGTTAGTTTTTCAAAATAAGTGGATAAGGAACAGTGGGTGGTAGGAAATGTAGGTGTATATCTTACCCGGTTTGTGGGGCGAAAGAGCAATCAGCCGACAACTTGAGTCCCTTGGCAATTTTGTCCGCAACCGCGACCTCGGCAGCGAGTGTGTTGTCCGTGTTCCATTTCTCGCTGAATGTGAGTCCGTGTTCTTTGATTTTGTATTTTGTTTCCAAGCTACCGAACACTTTACCGGTCTCTTGGTTCGAAACACCACCGCTGCTGAATTCTACTCCTGAGTTGGTGCTGGATTTTACATCGAGTTTCAAAAGACCGAAATGGTAACCCTTTGAAAACACATCACGGGCATGTTTACCTAAGTCGGAATATGGTGGGGGACTCATTACCTAAAAACAAACAAAAACGAACCATACAAATATATGCATAGAATTTCACGTGATTTCAGAATTTATACATATTCAATTTATTTAAAAAACGGATCGTAAATAGAACTCATTTCAGATGAAATACGGTGGATGGCTCCATTTTGGGTCATACAAACATTTTCGCGGCCACAGTTAATAAACTAGTGCTACAACCGAATAATTTAAAATGATTCTACGTCATAAAACTCAAATTATAAATCATTTTAAATTGAAAATAAATGTATGTAAAACAATAAATACGTATTACACCTTGTAGCAAATGTACATTACATATTAACATAAATGGGGTTCATGTAAATATTTTCATTGATTTCATAACTTTGACAATGTATTGCACGTAATTTAAAATATTACATTGTAGATAGATGTTTCCTAAATGATTTAGATTGCATATATATTTTCGATCCCAATCTTTATATAACAAAATCCATGTATCACCAGTTATTTGATAACAAAATAAATGTTTGATGTGCAATTCAGCAGATTATAGATTTTTTTTAGAATCATTATTGAATATTCTAGAACAGTTGCAATACCGCTGATGTAATACGAAAATACATTATTGTTGCAAATTTAGATAATATTGTTTAAATAATAAAGTATATATTTACTTGAGCAAAGCAAACCCTGTGCGTAACAAATTAACAAGATATTACGTAACGACGAAGTAACTATAAATTTAGACTATTTTCACGAATAGGGCATGGCACATTGTAAATCGATCTTGATATGAGAAACCGTATCGACTACTTCCTAAGGTCACAATTTCACTAGCAATTTTGATGAGAACTTTTAATTTCATGTGTATTTTATGATTATATCACCATGCTCTACATATGGAAAATTGTAAAAATGCAGAATGGAGACAGCAAGTCAAAGACCGGTGTATGACGTATAACTTAAAATGCAGTAAAATTATAAAATTGGTACATTGAAATAATGCAGATGAGTGATTGTTATGCGTATTATAATTATTGATTTGGTGCACTTACGATTTCTATAAAATGTACGTAGTAAAAAATAAAATTACAGCAACACAGCTAGCTGAAGTTAGACCACCGCTAAGACTGAGTTGTAAGTTTTTACGACGCAAGAGGTCTCTGCTATGGCGCTGATCCAAAACTGAACTTCACTTTAATAATTTTATTGATGCTATTTATAGGACAAAAGAAAACAACAATGTTTCCCTAATCTAATAAACTATCGACAATAATATTATTGTTATTTATTCTCATCCTACCACGCAAAATAAATTATTTTAGCGTTGTTCAAACAAAACGTACTTCCTCTCAATAATCTCGAACCCAGTGTCAGTGGTCACAAGATTTGAATTTGAATTCGCTAAACTGTTGAATATTATTTTGGCGTTTTCGTAGAATACTTACTATTCTATTCTCTTGGCCAGAACAACAAACACTACATCCTCTTGTGTCTAACGGTTTTTTGCCACTTATTCCACAATCTTCATCACCATATCGAGCATGCTTATGAACCCTGCTGGACATAGTCGGAAATAGTCCTAATTTATCTCATTTAAGACGCCCACAATATATATTTTGAAAATAAAATATTTTTTATTAAATGTCAAATCGAAAGCATTTTGAAACAAATGCCCATTGTTTATTTTTTAAGACACTAAAGTCGTTATGGAGTCCTCATCTGTATTCGGTTATATTAATGAATTGAACAAAAGTTTCATTATAAGACGAATAGTCTAGAGCTGTAGGTATATTTGAAATAGGAAAAACATAAGGCAACTTGAATGCTATAAATTGCAGTCGTGTGCAAGCGAATTCTAAATCTGTTCGTCAGTTCTTTTGCTCTTGCCAAAGCGTATTGTTGGCGCAAGCGGGGCCGAGACGGCAGTTTATAAATTTTTTTTCCTATAACTAGAAAAGATAATTGTTACATACATATATAATGGAAGGAGACTCGGTAAAACGAATATCATATATTTGATATGATGGTCAGTTTTTTTTTGTATTTTATTTCAATTTACTAGCTAAATTGGTGTGTTCTGCGAAATGACAAAGTCGGCAGATTTGTTGTGGCAGGTCGAGATCTAGAACCGGGTGATGTTATTTTTTCGGAACTGCCATTTGTTTATGGGCCAAAATCAGGTAAATCAAAATTATTTTTATTATTTATTTCACATACTTGTCATACAGAATGTATTTATAATTTGAAAATAAATATTAATAATATATATTTTAAATGCATACAAAAAATATCTGCAGTGTTTTGCACTTTTTTTATACATAGTTTGTTTAGATATTAATATACAAAATTTTGGAAATTATAATTATTCTTTATACTATTTTGGAATTTATCTGGGTCGGAAGTTTTTTAGTTTTCAAATGTCTAACAAAATATTTAGTTTTTTATATATTTTGAAACACTAACTCTGCGATGCACTTCCGCTTTGAACATTCTTGTCAAAAATAGAAGATTTTCTTGTTAAGCGTATACAAATCTTAAGTTTATGGTTAATAATTTTACCTTTAACACACATAAACACACATAGTCGGACTCCTTTCAGGGAAGGTAATAAGGTATATTCTCGTTATTATTTCGCGAATGGTTTTTTTTTTCATGATTACAATACTTACTTATTACTTCGTATAAGAAAGTAATAACTGCAAATAATTTTTCGTTTAGTTGGGGTAGGTAGTACTTTGAACTAGTACAACGTCCTGATGATACGTGTAATGTCGACGTCACGTTTACGTTATTCTAAATGCTTGCATAGATGCCAATTTGAAAATTATATTAGAAGACCTTGTAGGATGATTTAAAATAATTAATTCTTCAGATACTCCTCCGTTGTGTTTGGGTTGTTTCTGTCCGGCTGATGGATCCGTTTTATGTTCGAAGTGTGGATGGCCTGTTTGTGGTCCCGAATGTGAAGAGCAACCCATGCACAAAAATGCAGAATGCATAATTTTCTCAGAAGCTCACGTCAAATTTCAACCAGTTGAAGATATCACATGTGCATGTCCCCAATACGAATGCATAACTCATTTGAGGTAAACTCGATAGACAATTACAAAATAAAATAGTGCATTGTTCGCGAAGATTTCTTCTAGCTATCGAAGCCAACCCAGAACGGTGGCAAGCGGATGTGAAAACCATGGAGCCCCACATTGAGCAGCGGCAACAACATCCGATTTGGGCGTTCAACCAAACGAACATTGTCGATTACCTGTTAGGTCCGTGCAAATTGAAAGATCGCGCAGACGATCACTTACTACATACGATTATTGGTATACTTGAAGTGAACGCATTTGAGGGGAGGAATGCAGCGGGTTACGCATTCAGGGCTCTTTATCCAAAATTGTCTATGGTTTCACATAATTGCGTGTCAAATATTACGCATTCTATTGCTCCAGTAAACGCAAACGGCGAGGAATATAGGTTTGTAAAATATAAGGTTCTATTTTAAAATACATACATACCTAAATACAGAACATACATACATACATTATTAATAAACGCTCTTGTATTCCGTTATATACATATATAGAAAAATAATACGATTTATAATTAAATATTTAGGATGTATGTTCGAGCTGCTATTAAAGTCCCTTCAGGCCAAGAATTATTTGCCAGTTATACTCATTCGTTGTCTCCAACAATGTTGCGACGTGAACAATTAAAAGAAGGAAAATATTTTGATTGTTCGTGTGCAAGATGTGCAGATCCAACCGAATTAGGTACACATTTGAGTACTTTAAAATGCACCAAATGTGATAATGGTGTGGTCATGTCTACAAATTCACTAGGTATATATTTTCGGCCAAAATTAATCAATTTATAAATGTTTAGTATTCTATTTAGATAGTGAAGCTCAATGGAAATGCACCCACTGTGAATTTTCTGCTCGTGGTGAGACAATTCGAAAAGTATTACATGCAATTCAATCCGAATTAGATATGACTGAACTGGCTGGACACGATAGTCACGGAATCGAAGAGCGTGAGAAGGTATTCAGGAAGTATCGATCAGTGTTACACCCGAAACATGCGTTTATGATGATTTTACGGCACTCGTTGAGCCAAATGTACGGTCGCGTTGAAGGATACATGCTGGAAGACCTTCCAGATATTTTACTAGAACGTAAGGTAGAAATGTGTCAACAGTTACTGGGGGTACTTGATGTTATTGAACCAGGGCATTCCCGTCTTCGAGGTAACACACATTAAGTTTTTTATCAAATATTTTTATTTAAATGCGTTTTTGAAATATAGGAATGACATTGTATGAATTACATGCCCCGCTTTTATTGCTGGCTCGAAGTCTAAAGCGACATGACCTAATAGACAAAAATGGTCTTAGAACAAAGCTAAATGAAGTGGTGAAACTTCTAGAAGAGGCTGCAATGATTCTAAAATTAGAACCTGAGAGTACTCCAGAAGGAATAATTGGACAAGTCGCCGTACAATCATTGCAACAGTTGAAAGATAATTTAGATATTTTAATAGAAAAATCTTAAAATAATATTTATTAAAATGTAACACTGCAATTTTAATGTAGTTATTATTGTTCATTAAATCAAATCAATTTTATTGTGTTCTACTACATTTATTTTTAAAACTTACCTATAAAAAAATGTCTGCAATGTAATTATAATACTTTACTAACCTTTGAAACACATTCACACCACACAATAATGATTAAATTCCAAATTATTTGAGTTTATTTTATTTTTCTGTTAAACAATTGACAAGCGCAGATATTACGATTTATCAAAAAATAAATACAATAAGAACAAATTCCAACAGCAATTTTGTAAAACATTAACTTCCGGTTCAACTATTTTTTCAAAAAAAGACATTTTTTATCTACACATTCAAATTATAATTTAACCTTCAATTGTTCAGGCTGTTGAGCGCATACACACACAGACAGACGTCATTCCAAAAATACTCAGACAAAGGTATATTTCCGTTAAAATCTCAAGATTAATTTTTTTCATGATTACAATATTTATTACTTCATATATAATTTTAAAATTAACAATAATTTATTTAATAAATTTAAAACTCTTTTTTTCCACAATTGCACATGTATGTATTTTTGTTAAAGTCGCTCAAACAAAAATATATATTCCATAAATAACTTTAGAATGTCTCGAGATTAAAATAGCGCTCACATGGAAGATATTATTGTATTCAATCTGGAATAAGCTTGCGACTTTATAATGGCAAAAGATAAGAAGCAAAAATCAAAGAAATATCCAAAACGTTGCATGTTATGCTCCACTGAAGCTACTCTAACGTGTAACAATTGCAATGGCGTGCATTATTGTTCGAAAGAGCATCAAAAACAAAACTGGAATGCACATAAGATCAAATGTAAGCCATACGTGATTGAAAAGAATAACATTTTGGGAAGGTAATTAATTATTTACTATTACTTATTTACAAATATAAAAATATATGTTAAATTCTTAGACATTTAGTTGCTGTGAGAGATTTGAAGCAAGGTGAATTAATATTTAAAGATACTCCAATAGTAATTGGACCTCCGATAGAAGCAACTCCATTATGTTTCAATTGTTATAAACCAATTTCACTATTAAAAAAAATATTGTGCTGCCCAAAATGTCTCAAAGCGCCTATCTGTACCAAAACATGCAATGGCTCAGGACACTCATTGATTGAATGCGATAAATTAAAAACAAATCCAAATATAACAACCAAAAAACTAATCCAGCATTGTCAGATTTTAATGCCATTGAGATGTTTGTTTTTGAAAGAAAGCGAGCCAAAAATATGGGATGAGTTACTGAAAATGGAAGCATATTTGGAGCGAAGAAGAAATACAATGATTTGGAGGGATTATAAAATGAATATTGTAAAGATTATTGAAAGTTTTGGATGTTTAACTAAAGAAGAAGTGGCGGATGAGTTGATTCAAAGAATTTGTGGTGTTTTGGATGTAAATGCGTTTGAATTACGAGTTCCTGGATTTGAACTGGGGCCTGGTGGTAGTGCTGAATGCGTTCGAGGTGTTTATTTGGAAGCTGCATTGATGGCTCATGATTGTATTGGTAATACTCATTTGGCTGTTGATGATCATTTTAACATGACTGTACATGCAAGTGCACATATAATGAAGGGAATGCCTATTTATTTTAATTATACAAATCCTTTACAAGTATGTATTAAATTAAAATTAAAACTAATAATGATTTAAAAGTTATAAGCGTATATAAAAAATGTAATCATATTGAATGCAATTGATATAAAAAAATTTTTAGGGCACTTACGACAGACAAGAACATTTAAAACAAAGTAAATATTTCAAATGTACTTGCAAGCGATGTACTGATTCCACGGAATATGGCACTTACTTGAGCGCTTTAATTTGTGTGAAATGCCATACGGGCAAAGTGGTTCCTGTAAAACTTACCGAAAATATCCATAATCACGATTCATTATGGAAATGTACGGATAAAAAATGTAACTACATATGTAGGGGAAGCTTGGTCAATTCTACTGTAAATGTGGCTAAAAATCTCATTGAAGATACAGGTAAATGAATTTTGATTTGTTTTCGAGATCATTGTTTTCAAAATTGATTTTAGGTAAAACTGATATACGATCAATCGAAGCTTTGATCAAGAAACTATTACGCACGTTCGTCCCAGAGCATTCGTTAATAGTGGATTTAAAGCAATGTTTAATTGGTTTGCATTCGGAAATATTACGTAGGGAACCGAATGCAAATCGAAAAATAATAAACAGAAAATTACAATTATGCAAAGAGTTACTACCAGTGCTAGAAAAACTAGAACCTGGGATTTCGAGATTGCGAGGTACCTAATTATATTTTATGATGTATAATTTTGATAATATAACATATAATAAGAATATCTCTTTCGTTGTTAGGATTAACACTCTATGAGATGCATATTCCGATAGTAATTTTAGCCAACAGGGAGTATGATAATAATGAAATATCTTCACAGATTTTACTTTCAAATTTGAAAGAAGCAGAAGAAATACTAAAAAAATCTGTTTCATTTTTACTTTATGAACCTAGTGCTGGCCCAGAAGGCCGTTTGGCATCAAGGGCAATTAATGAATTGAAATTATTACGAAATTCGATAACAAGTGTTGAACAAATTATAGCAAATGAGCCAGAAAAAGTAGTTAAAAGACGTATTACAAAAAAATAAATTAATAAATATAATTGTTCTATTCTTTAAATAAAGTATTGACCATAATAATTAGTTTTATAAATCTCATATATTTGATGAAATACAACCACGATAGTTTGGTTGCTTATATTACGCAACCAAACTAATCTGTGTGAAGCTAGCGACAAAATTATTGTCCTACCGATCAAAGAATTTGTTAGCATCAAATGAAATTTAGCGTAAATTTTCTTCCTTCATCGGTAGAGCTATAATGTTATTTGTTGTTGATAACTTCACGCAAGTACCAAATTGACTTAAATGTATTTTATCAAGATAGTTAGAAGATTAGTAATTTGAAGATAGTGAGAATGCCGGTAATTATTTATTTATAAATCATTATACATCACAATACAATTATATATGCTATAAACAAGCATTGAAACGAATTTTTCACCTGTAAAATAAGTGTAACCCTACATTTTATTTTCAGTTATCTCCCTTGGGAGAACACGGACTAATAGTTGGGGTTTTACTAACATGTATAACAGTTTTTAATTATTCTTTGCATAGGATAGACGAGGGCCATGTCGGCGTTTATTATAGGGTAAATATTAGGTTATATAATTAATACATTTATTAATAAGGACAATATTTATTTTTAGGGTGGCGCATTGCTCCCAGTCACAAGCCAACCAGGTTTTCATATGATGGTACCGTTCCTTACAAGTTACCGTACAGTACAGGTACCATAAACATGAATACATTTTAGTACGATATGATATATTATTAATTTCTTAAAGGTCACTTTACAAACAGATGAAGTTAAAAATGTCCCTTGTGGCACTAGTGGAGGCGTTATGATTTATTTTGATAGGATTGAAGTTGTTAACATTCTTAGCCCAACATGTGGTATGTATACTTCACTTTTTAAGGCCATTATTTGTAATACGTGTTGTGTTATTCTAACATACATGGAGTTGGTTTTTACTTATAAACCTACTAACGATTGTTTTAGATTTATATTTTGTTCTTCAGAAAATAAAATTTGTCAATTGTTATATGCTCAATATTATTAATTTTTGATGTGTAAACTAGATAATTTCTTTACTTGGTAGTTCCGCCACTCACTCGTATTTTTTTTTACTGTGAATAGAAATGAAATGCAAATTAAATAATTTATTTTTCGTAATTTTAGTGTCTGATATAGTACGAAATTTCACTGCCGATTATGACAAAGCATTAATATTTAATAAAGTACATCATGAATTGAATCAATTCTGTAGCGTGCACTCGTTACACGAAGTGTACATAGACCTATTCGATCAAATCGACGAAAATTTAAAACAGGCCCTACAAAGAGAATTAAACGAAATGGGACCTGGTTTAACAATACAAGCTGTACGAGTTACCAAACCAAAAATACCCGAAGTTATTCGGAAAAGCTATGAACTAATGGAGGGAGAAAAGACGAAACTATTAATTTCTATTCAACATCAAAAGGTAAATATATTTTATTTCCCAGTTACTCAGTATACATGAACCAAATGTAGGTTGTAGAGAAAGACGCGGAAACTGAACGAAAAAAAGCAATCATCGAAGCGGAGAAAGAAGCCCAAGTAGCCAAGATACAATTCGAACAGAAAATCATGGAAAAAGAATCACTGCAACGCATGGCTCAAATTGAAGATGAAATGCATTTGGCGCGACAACGAAGCATGTCCGATGCCGAATTTTACCAATCGAAGCGTCAAGCTGAAGCAAATGTATTGTTACTAACGCCACAGTATTTAGAACTGCGCAAATATGAAGCATTGGCGCGAAATAACAAAGTGTTTTACGGATCTAATATACCCAGTATGTTTATTCAAGGAGGTTGTGCTAAAGAAAGTCTTGTTACCATTGATAAAGAATCTAATATATCTTCTTAATTTTGTTTTCATTGTTATTATAATCATAAAGATCTCAGGCATCACACCTTTTAACATAATATACAGATCACTTGAGAATATATTAAGCATTTACAGCACTGGTTTAAAATGTTTTTTAAACCTTATACAAATAATACGATGTATTTGAAACATGCCAAATAATACAATTATAATTTTATTCATAGAATGATTCGCTGTATACTCATTAATAAAAATTTTATAAACATTGAAATTTGTGTGATTTGAGTTATGTGAAGGTTATTAATAATAATTAAAAATACATTTTGTATATCTTTACTTCACTAATTTGTTTATTCTATATGCGCATTCCGGTGACCAAGTCACCATCTTCAGTAGTACAACCATTGTACTACTGAAGATGGTGACTTGGTCACCGAAATGTGCACATAGAATAAACAAATTAGTGATGTAATGATATACAAAATGTGTTTTTAATTATTATTGAAATTTGTCTATATGACACTGTATAGAACTTTAAATAAGGAAAAACATAAGGCAATAAGGAATGCTATAAATTGCAGTCTTGTGAAAGGGAATTCTAAAATTGTTCGTCAGCTCCAGTTCACTGGTCAGTTCTTTTGCTTTTTCCAAAGCGTATTGTTGCCGAAAGCGGGAGTTTATATATTTTTATCCTATAACTGGAAAAAATAATTGGTACCTAAATATATAATGGAAGGAGACTCGGTAAAACGAATATCATATATATACGATGATCAGTTTTTGTATTTTATTTCAATTTACTAGCAAAATTGGCGTGTTCTGCGTAATGATAAAGTCGGCAGATTTGTTGTGGCAGGTCGAGATCTAGAACCAGGTGATGTTGTTTTTTCGGAACTACCATTTGTTTATGGGCCGAAAGCAGGTAAATCATACATATTTTGATTATTTTACATACAGAATTAATATATAATTTGAAAAGAAATATGAATAATAACTTTTTTAAATTCATACAAAAAATATCTACAGTATAAGTATTGCTATCTTTAAAAATTTCGTTCTCGAAATTTTAATGGAAATATACGTTTTGACCGAGTCCGGCTATTTTTTGAATGACGTCCGTGTGTGTGTTTGCTTGTTTGTCTCCAGCCTAAACGGTTGAAGGTAAAAATATGAAACTTTAAACTTAAGATTTGTATATGCCTAGCAAAAAAACCTCCTATTTTTGAAAATAATATTCAAACTGGAAGTGCTTGATTACTCTAGTCATTTTTTGCGGTTTCTGCAATTACTCAAAAATGATTGCAGTTACAGAAAATTTGTTCATTACAATATTTGGTATTTATTATGTTCGAACGATTTTTAGTTTTCAAATGAAATAGAAACCTAACAAAATATTTAAGGATAATATCTTTGAATATATATTTTAATAAGAATGGCAACCAAACGAGAGTTATTGCTTTGAGTATATATTATATATTAAGATATATATTCAAAGATAATGTTTACCATATCTTTTGAAACACTTTTCCACGATTCATTTTACCTTACCAAAAATAGTCAGACTCAATAAAAATCGATACCCAAACTATTATTACTTCGTATAAGAAAGTAATTTTTTTCGTTTATTTTGAGTAATAAACATCCCTAATTGCGATATTATTCTCATTTAAATATTGGTAGGTAGTACATTGAACTATATAGTTCAACGTCCGATGAGATATGTTATATTGACACCACCTACTAAAAACTTACATAAATGCCAATTTCAAAAAAACTTTAGAATATTATATATTAAGATTGAAAAAAAATCGTGTAGGATTTAAAATAATTAATTCCTCAGATACTCCGCCGTTGTGTTTGGGTTGTTACTGTCCGGCTGATGGATCCGTTTTATGTTCAAAATGTGGATGGCCTGTTTGTGGATCCGAATGTGAAGAACAACCCATGCACAAAAATGCAGAATGTAAAATTTTCTCGGACGCTCAAGTAAGATTTCAACCAGTTGAAGATATCACACGTGCATGTCCCCAATACGAATGCATAACTCATTTGAGGTAAATTCAATACACAAACAAAGCAAAATAACGCATTGTTCGTGAAGATTTCTTCTAGCTATCGAAGCCAACCCAGAACAATGGCAAACGGAAGTGAAAACCTTGGAGTCTCACGTTGAACAGCGACAACAACATCCGATTTGGGCGTTCAACCAAACGAACATTGTCGATTACCTATTAGGTCCATGCAAATTGAAAGATCGCGCAGACGATCAATTATTACATTTGATTATCGGTATACTTGAAGTGAACGCATTTGAAGGGAAGACTGCCGCAGGTTACGCATTCAGGGTTCTTTATCCAAAATTGTCCTTTGTTTCGCATAAATGTGTGTCAAATATTACGCATTCCACTCCTCCAGTAAACGCGAACGGCGAGGAATATAGGTTTGTAAAGAATATATACAAAGCAGGTTCTATTTAAAAAAAAAATATCCGCGTGTCTTGCACTGATCTTTTTTATACCTATTTTATTTAGATAAGAAAGATATTAAGAAACAAATTTTGAATAATTCAAAAAAATATAATTATTTATTATGCTATATTTTTTAAAATTATCCTTTGAAAGACTTTCTCACTAAATGTATGCCTTACAATAAATGTCAAATTCCAAATGATTTAATATTGCAGAAATTGCAATAAAATGACTGAAGTAAACAAGCACTTTTCTTTAGGATGTATTTTCGAGCTACTATTAAAATCTCTTCAGGCCAAGAATTATTTTCCAGTTATACTCTTTCGTTGTCTCCAACAATGTTGCGACGTGAGCACTTAAAGAAAGAAACATATTTTGATTGTTCGTGTGGAAGATGCGCAGACCCAACTGAATTAGGTACACATTTAAGTACTTTAAAATGTACCAAATGCGATAATGGTCTGGTCATGTCTACAAATTCACTAGGTATATGTTATCACCCAAAATTAATCAATATATAAATGTTTAGAATTCTGTTTAGATAGTGAAGCTCAATGGAAATGCACCCACTGTGAATTTTCTGCTAATGGTGAGACGATTCGAAAAGTATTACATGCAATTCGATCCGAATTAGATAGGATTGAACTGGCTGGCAACGATAGTCAAGGAATCGAAGAACGTGAGAAGTTGTTCAGGAAATATCTATCGGTGTTACACCCGAATCATGCGTTTATGATGTTTTTACGGCACTCGTTGAACCAAATGTACGGTCACGTAGAAGGATACATGCTGGAAGACCTTCCAGATATTTTACTGGAACGCAAGGTGAAAATGTGTCAACAGTTACTGGGAGTACTTGATGTTATTGAACCAGGACTTTCTCGACTACGAGGTAATACAAATTGTGTTTTAGCAAATATTTTAATTTAAATGCGTTTTTCCAATATAGGAATGACATTGTATGAATTACATGCTCCACTTTTATTACTCGCTCGAAGTCTAAAACGACATGACCTAATAGACAAAAATGGTCTTAGAACAAAGCTAGATGAAGTGGTGAAACTTCTAGAAGAAGCTGCAACGATTCTAAAATTAGAACCTGTGAATACCCCAGAAGGAATTATTGGACTAGTCGCCGTACAAGCATTGCAGCAGTTTAAAGATAATATAGATATTCTAATGGAAACATCTTAAATTAAAATTTATAAAAAAGTAACACTGCATTTTTATTGTAGTAATTATTGTTTATTAAATAAAATCATTTTATTGTATTTTACTTCATTTCTCTTTATAGCTTAACTATATAAAAAATCTGCAATGTGTGTGTGTGTTTATCATATTATTAATATTTTACTTACTTTTGAAACACATTTTCAGTAAAAATATTTCATACAATAGATACCAAATATCAAAGTATATGAGTCTATTTCGTTTTTTTTGAGAGTCTTAGTTGAAACGCTCTAAATATCTTATTAAAGATATAGATAAAATAATTTTAGCTAACAGGGAGTATGATAATAATGAAATATCTACATTGATTTTACTTTCAAATTTAAAAGAAGCAGAAAATATGTTTAAAAAAAATCTATTTCATTATTATTTTATGAAAAGGCCGTTTAGCATCAAGAGTAATTGGTGAATTGAAATTATTACAAAATTGGATGACAAGTGTTGAACAAATTATAGCGCATAACTATAATTGTTCTTTTAATTAAATTTAATTAAATGGTGTATTGACAATTTCATAATATTAAATTTTAATCTCATATGTTTCAAGAAATACAACTATGATAGTTTGGTTGCTTATGTTATTCAACCAAACTGAGCTGTGTGAAGCTAGTTACAAGCTTATAGTCCTACCGAACATTGAATTTGTCTGCACCAAATGTAAATTTGTGTAAATTTTCGTTGCGAGTTACCAAACCAAAAATATTCACTGCAACGTGTGACTCAAAATGAAGATGAAATGAAACAGTGTTTTACAGATCTAGCATACCTATTATGTATATTCAAGGAGATTGTGATAAAAGTCTTGTTACTATTGATAAAGAATCTAATATATATCTTCTTAGTTTTGTTTTAATCGTCATAATAATCAGGCATCACACCTTTTAACTTAATATACCAGATCACTTGAGAATTTACTAAGCATTTACTGCACTGTTTTAAAATGTTTTTTAAATCTTATACAAATAAGACGATATAATTGAAACATGACAAATAATACAATCATAATTTTATTCATACAATGATTCGGTGTATACAATTCATTAATAAAAGTTTTATAAACATTAAAATTTCTCTATATTACACTTTATAAAGGTGAATGAAATAATTTGTTTAAATTTAAAAATTTAATATAGAAATTACTCGTAAATATAAATTTGAAACAAAATATTTCTAGTCACTTATAATTAACAAAACATGACATTTTCTAGTTGTCAATACTATTTAAATGTTGCTATATACAAAGTTCGTTCATAAAAGCGAAAACCAAAATTGTAAGTATCACAACCCGTAGTCCTTATTTTTTAGATGAGAAATGGCGGAATGTTATTTTTAACAAAGGAAAGCATACAAGTACTTAATAGATAAAATTTTCGCTATTAACGAATGGAAAATGAATAGTTTTTAATTGAGATATTTACAAATTTTAACTATTTAACTACTATTTAGGTAACAAGCACCTTTGATGTGTAATGTATATTATTTATAAATACTAGACAGTCTTTTCGTTACCATAAATTGACTGTAAACTTCAACAAATTATCAACATTATATAATATAAAGATTTAAAAAATATACATATATATTTACAGAAAATTAAATCATTCAAATAATAAAACATGATTTTCAAGGTGAAAATATAAAAGGTCAAATCAAGATTTAAACTTCATTTTTCAATCGTTAAACGAACTTATATGTTATAACAATAATGCGAGGTTAATCTTACGAATGATAAAATGAATAAATTACGAATTTGAATCGGAGTCTGCCGATTCTGCTGTATCAGGTACAACTTTTAGATCTGATGTTGCTGATTTCGCGTAATATTCAACTAAACAAAATGATACTGTGCCTATAGTTGCTAAAACTATTAAGATACCTAGTTGAATATATAATCCTATTGTTTTTGCATAGAAGAAACAAATGGCGGCTGCTATCGACTAAAACAAATAAACAAAATATTAATTATTAAAGAATTGCAATCTTTAAATTGGTAACATTTTTATTTCACTTGACAATAACGTCAATTAGTGATAATCTAAAGTATATCTAATCGAAATCTAGATAAAATATAAAATTAAAATATCTAAATACTTACTTGTGTGAATTTAAAAATGGCAAACGCTGACGCACTATCATGTGCGAAAACTCCTCCTAGGGTTGAGTAGATTTGCGTGTTATAGCAACTATCTCCAAAACCTAGCAAGAACGAGCAGAAAATCGCTAACACACTATTAGTTGTGATATAAGCTTCATCAGCTGTTGTGCCGAGTGGTGCTTTGTTGGGTATATTCAAGAAGATCAAGAAAAATGCAATAATATGAATAACGAAACCACCGACAACAATTGGCGAACGACCCCAACGAATTGTTTTCGAACCGAGGATACCAAACAGAGCTCCACCTAATTAAGAAATAACAGTTAATCGTTTGTACTGTTATGGAATGATTAAAGAGCTCACCAATGACTTCGCCAAGACCGATAAAGATACCTGACATGCCTATCAATTGTTTCGCGACCTCGCCTAAGTTTTGCGTAAAACCTATCGCAGAACTATAAACTCCACTATAGAACGATAATTCAATACCTACAAAAAAAGGAACTTCGTGATTATTTTCAAGGAATATATTCGATTTGTTTACCTGTGTAGAAAAATGTGACGCTAAGTAACAGCATGTCTCTGGTTATAAATAGTCGTGCAGCATTTTTTAATGCTTCTAAGGGTGTTGTAGGTGGACTGTCTTCTTCATCAGAATCTTTTACAGCTGGTCTTAAAACTAATAGAAATAATATTCCAAAAACTGACACTCCTGTAAGGACCCAAAATACAAGAGTTCGTGAATCTTCTTTGATAACTGTTTGTCCTTGAAATTGGAAGTATACGAATAAATTCCCAAAGAACATACTAAGAGAAATTATATTTACTATATATTAAACATTATTTCGTTTTGCTAAAAAAAATACAGTACACTCGTAATAATTATTCAATGTTCGTTATAATAAAAGAGTACTTAAAAGGTGATTTTTTATAATTATGGTACTTTATTACGAGTATACATTTATGCATTTTCGTATAGGTACCTGCATTGCAACATAGCCCAAAAAATGCCAGAATTTCTAGATATCGTAGAAGGTTTAGAATTTAATGTTAGATAATTCCCTTGTGCAGTCCAAATGATAGCAGCTCCAAATCCGATAACAGCACTAGCTAAATATAACAACCACACTCGTGGCAGCAGGAAGGACATTATAAACAACCTAAGCGAATACAATTATATTTATTTGATAGTTTCTTAATTTCATTCATAAACGTTTACATGTAAGTAACTGCGCCAATTAGCATTGCCACCCTTGGTCCAGTAATAGTGATAATTGATGGTGCAGCCCAGTTTGCAATTGCAAATACTGCATATACAATCGCCAAACTGTAGTAACCATCTGCGTTGAAACTTGGATCATCTTCATGGATACTATCTATTATAGTTTTCTGAAAATAATGTTATTTTAGAAATATCGTTTTAAAGCTATTGATTATATATTTTTAATCTCCTATACGAAGTAATAAGTATTGTAATTAGAGATTTTAACCTTCCCGAAATCGAACATGATTATTTTTGGAACAACGTCTGCATGTGTGTGAGATTTAAACCGGAAGTGCATATTTAGTGTAATCATTTTTGTTCCATTGTAAGAAATATATTGAGGGAAAAAGTGTTTCAACCATTCATAAAATATATAAAATATGAACTATTATTATATATACAAAAAACGTATAAGAAAGTTCAGTGCAAGCCATTGTAGATATTTGAAAGGTGTAATATTTAGTATTGTTATTGTATGAATTTTAACGTTGATAGTACAAAAAAAACGTTAAGTACATTCTAAATATAGTTTTAATTCTTAGAAAATTAAGGTAATATTTAATTAAATAAATCGATTTAACTTTTAGTATTTTGAACCAGACTATGAAACAAACATTGTTTCTTGCACATGTACTTGGGTAATTTGTACATTTATTTGTATGAAATCGAAACATGATTAATGTCCAATATATCTGATAGATTTTTATATATTGCATTAGTATTGTTTTGTTTATAGTTAAGATAACACATGTTTTATGGTAAATATTGAATAAATGTTTATTACTGATATATTAATCTGATTGTCCAAAAAATAATACTATAAATTAATGACGAACATATGTAATTATATTGATATATTTAGGAATACATATCTAATAATAAATTGTAATGCATTTATTCGATAAATAAAATTTATACATACATACATTTCATCATACCAATTCCCATAAAATAGGGTGTCAGAAGATAAAAAGTATTACTGCGGTAATCTATTCGACAAATTAAATTTATAATATAGATACAATCTGATGTAATTGGGATATTTCTTATTGAATGGGTAAGTTATTTACGATATTAAGTTGTTGAATTTAGGAATACATCGAGATTTAAAATCAGTAAAACTGTGAAGATTTAAGTAATTTTTGATAGTTTTTAAATTGCACTAATGCGCTAATTACATATATTGCCATAGGTATCAGGGTTAAGCTTGAATTGCGCACATCACTGATGTAATCTAGATTGTAATCTATCCTTTATTAAATTGTCAAGGAAAATGTGATTAGTAAAAATTAATTAATTTATATGTACAAAGAATTAATTTTTATTAGTAACTATATAAGTAATTCCTGATTTTATCAACCTCATCGTTTTTCAATTTAAATATTTTATCAATACTAGTTAATCTTGTCTTATAAATTAAAAAAAAAAAAACTGGGATTGTTATCAAGATTGCATTCATATTTCCAAATTTTCAACTGATATAATAGAATTCTCACCTAACAATTTCATTATCATTATATTATTTAAATCTAAACCTGTACCAATAAAATGGTAGAATAAATGATTCTTTGACGTCTCGTATTATAAAAATAAGTTAATCTTTTTATCACAAGTGTCAAAAGTTGTTTTATTCGCAGACTAATTTCAGATAGATAATTTATGATATTTTTTACATCGTTTATCGTTAAATTGGCAGATCAGTAAAGGCGTTGACCGCTTTCACCGAATTTTTATTTTTTATAAACAACATAAATATTTTTCGCGCCCACTGTTAATTATATCAATAAATTAAATTGTCGTGTTGGGAAATTAACGCCGGTGTGAGTTGTGAAATTCAATAAAATTCACTTTGCGATAAATTCTCGTTTATTTTATTGCAAATTATTGTAAACTCATCAACATTTATAGATTCTGACCTTATATACTTGTAAACAAATTATATTATCGTTTTGCGTGTATGTTTGTATGTACATCTGGGTCAAGTAAAATATTATTCTATAAAAGAATACTTCATTATTTGGATTAAATTAGAAAATTTAGAACTAGAAATTAGAGAGTACCAGTAGTAATTTACGGATTGTTAATTTTATTAAATATATGTATGACTAATTATTCTAAAAACTATAAACTCAAATAACGGTAATTATATGTTTACTTTCTTATACGAAGTTATATGGAAAAATTCAATCCCGAGATTTTAATAAATTACGACTGCCAATTATTTATATATTATCTATATTATATTGAAAAATAAATAAATTTTGTAAACATGATATACTGCACTCGATAATCTGATTTAAATTCGCTGTGGATTAAGTATTGCTGTTAAGTTTTATAAATTAAAAAAATAACTTAATCAAAGCTATGGATTAATTTATTTATGAACATATCTATTTAATTACTAGAAGATTTAAAACACTACAAAAATTAAATTATTTACATAAAAATGAATATAGAGTAACGTTTAAAAATTGACAAAAATAAACAATTAACCCAAATTATTTTGAATAATTAGTGTGGCTAAAAACTAATAATTCCGTAATTCTTAAGAAAAACATGAAATATATCTAGAACATTTAAATTAGATAATTATCAATCCGTAACAACTCTGATAAAACTAACATTGAAAAGCAAATAAAATTTACTGCTAGAAGCACTTGACCCTAAAAAAATCATCAATAAAGATTTTAAAAACTCTAAGGAAAATTTCAAAATTTTTCATGTAAAATTATCAAAAAATCGATAATTTTACAGACTCTGGTTTATGTTTTGATTGCTATTAAAATCAGGTCAACACTGTAGGTGACAAATTTTGGTGTTGCAATAGTTGCATATGTAATTTATTCCACTTTTAACAAATATGGAATTTTATAATAAATTATATTGGGTTTTTTTTAAATTGCCTGGCAGGACTTGTTTACTTGTAGTAGTTGGCCTTTTAATGTATTTTCAAAATGAAATTCGCATTGCAAAATTTAAAGAATGGTATTTTTATAATTTAGAAACTTTGACTAACGATGTAAACGAATGAATATTAATATTTTTCTTACATCATTTCACAACTGTTCAAAATTTTAAAAGAAATATCTGCAGTTTCTTCCACTGAACTTTCTTATACATATTTTGTTTATATAGGAGGAATATTCAAATCATATTTTTTAATATTTTACTAATTTTTGAAACACGCTAGTGCGCATATATACACAGAGACAGGTATTATTCCAAAAATAGTCAGACGCGATTCAGGGAAGGTCAAAAGGTATATTTTAGATAAAATCACGATATCGAATTTACGATTATATACTTCGTATAAGAAAGTAAAAATAAATAGAATAGTTATATTTTTAGGGACATTATTTAATATGGAAGTGTAACATTTTTTTGGCTTGTTTATTCAAAATTGCAAATTTAAGTAATTCATGTCATAGATAAGATGATTTTTAAATATTTAGACTTAAAAAAAATTTAACTAATTAGGTCATATATAATCAATTTCGATATTGAAGGCTAAGAAATTAACATTTTTGAAATGTTACTTATGGCTGTCTAACTAAATAAAAGAAACTAATAAAAAAGAAAACTAACACCTGCCGCATTAATTGTGCAGCCAATGTAAAAAACAAATCACATATTTCATGTTCATAAAAACAATTAGCGATTTTTTTATCGAATTTTAAACGATATTACTTAAACCCTTAAAATATGTTATTTGTACTGTTGTAAACAATTTATTTAAAAATAGTAAAAATATGAATATTTTTCCTAAAGATAATTATCATTAGTGAGATAAACACAATATAAATCTTGCTTGTAAAACATATACAATTTTAGGTATTTTTAACCAGTCTACAAATATAATAAAGTAAGTAAGGAATGGCTGAAATTTGCACAGCACAAGTTTTATACTCTCTTCTTCTTATACGTATTTTGTTTAGATTAATCAAGAAAATATTATTTATTATGCTATATATTTTTTATTTTTTCTAAATTCAAATCATACAATATATATTAAATGTTTAAAATTCCAAATTATTTCAGTCTATTTTGTTATTCTGTTAAACAATTATAGTTGATACGATTTATGTAATCATATTTCATATACCTATGTAACTATGGCAACATAAAGACGAGAAAAAATTTTAAATACGATTTTTTGTAACAAGTACTACTTTTGAAAAAAAAATAACAAAAGTTGTGTGAAATATTAATCTTTCATTTTATTTCAACTATTTTACTGTAAGTGCAACTGTTTCGGTGATATTACAGAAATTGCAAAAAAACAACTGAAGTAAACAAGCATTTCCGGTTTGAATATTCTTTTCAATAATCTTAAGTTTAAAGTGTCATAATTTTACCTTCAACCGTCTAGACTGTAGAACGCTTGTACGCTCATACACACACATACAGCTATCATTCCAAAAATAGACAGATTCGAAGCAGGGAAGGTCAAAAGGAATAGTTCCGTTAAAATCTCGCTATTGATTTTTTTATGATAATAATAATTAATATTTCGTATAAGAAAGTAAAAAACAATTTTATATTGCATTTCGAATTTTATTATTATTATAAACAATTTTTATCAACTAATTACATTTTTGAACCACACATTTTTTAAGGCAAAGTAGAAATAATTTCCAAGTACTTTCTCTCGACTACAAGCAACAACGTTATTTGTGAAAATTGAAAGGTATGTTTAGAACCAACCCAGAAAGAACCTTCTAATTGAGAATGTTGTTTGATAAAAATAAATAGTTTTTATTTGAATCTTTGATTACAAACTGTCGTACAGTTATCTCAATATGCATTTATAAAAAAGCCGTGGAATTCGATTATTTATCATGATCCTCATTATCTTTCAACAATTGAAATAACAATAACAAATATCGGAAAATGTGCGACGTTTTAAATATGAATACTATTAATTTTAGTTAAACAAATGTTTAATGAATTATCCAAAAAACATTATTTTAAAAATAACTACCGAGTAGATAAGCCATAATAGTAAATTACCTGTTAAAGTTTTAAATTTTATTATTATACGCATTTCAAATACAATTACTAAACATTTTTCTGCTACAAAAAAGTCATGATTTAATGAAATATAATTTTACAGTTTAAGATAAAAATAATACAAAAATGTCTAATCATGAAACTTAAATTTACAAGTAGTTGTTTACAAAATAAAAGATTGATTTATAATCAAATAAAAATATATACATAAACATTATAAAACTGAATAAATAATACGCAAAATAAATATTCATTGTAACTTTCGTATATGCGAAAATTCATGAACTTGTGCGGATATTTTTGTTTTATTTCCATGGACTTGAAAAACAAGCTAAACAACAAACTGCGTTTGAATACCAAACAACTAAGTGTAATATTACAACCTTGCATTGTTAAATAATTGTATTTATGCAATCTATTCTACCTCAAAATGACATAGGATTAGTATTCCTGAAATATTTCATAGGTAAATACCCCTGAAATGTAATCAGGGGTACCACTAACCAAACATAAAAAAAAATGAACCCTTACCTGTATATTTCCCATTGTTTGAAACGCTGTAAACACAAACATAAACCCGAACCCGAGTAGTATAACATTTAAAAAACTTTTATTTATTGCCATTTTTGCGCGAATACAACGAATCGGTGTACAAAATAATAATACTGCTCGTAATACGTGAAGACACGTATGTTTAACGTAAATTGGAACAATTTTGACGATTTTACCGCCACAAAAGTTCTGAATTAAAATAACAAAAACAAAATTTGACTGATAATAACCCACATTCCAGCGGAACAGCTACATATGTTATGATTATCAATGCGCGGGGGAACACTGTCATATTGCATGGGAAATGGGCTGCGCATGCGCACTTTTGATAGTGGTGGAATTTATAAAATACTTAAACAATACTTAAATATAATACAATAATTTATATACTTAGTCATAACATTTAATAAATTAGCCCAGTGGCCTAAAAAAACATGTGATTTTTTAATAAGACACCTAATTGTGCCGATTCCGATACTTATGCGTAGGAAATTTCCGAAAACTTATCAATTTCATAATACGCACATATCTTTTAGATAAATATAGTTTCTATTATCCTCAATTTGGGGAAAAACATGATTAATTATTGTATTATATAGATAAAAATAATTATAAAATATATTGCATATTTTGCCCTAAATATAGTTTTTTTGCATTACAGTTCTGCGTAATTAAAAGCATGCATTTAGGCGAATAGTTATTCATTAAATGTATTGCGTTTTTCTAAAGAAAACTAGTACTACTAATTTAAATTAACTCTATGTATATGGCTTCAAATCAGTTTAATATCCTAATCAATTTAATTTAATAAGTTTGTTTATCAAGACAATTTACTTTATCCTGTTCCTAGATTGAAGCCAGGTGTACATTGTTACATAAATTAATGAATTAACTCTTAAAAGTTTGTTTATAAGTGTGTGAAATTAAAGCATTAAACTATATGAAATATAATATTTATTGTTTTAAAAAAAGATTTACAGTAAATAATAGCTTATATAGATTGTAAAAAGGTGAATAAAGAATATAAAATCGAATATTTCGGTGTTGTAAACGGTGTTTAATATTTGACAGGTGTGTTCTGTGTTTGGAAGATTCCGAAGTTATCGACACAATTGGCAGGAGCAGGGCGATGAATAATCGTGTGTGATATTTTATATTATCCTAATAATATAAAATTTTGTTAAATGTATCAGGAACAGTTCTATAGTTGTATAATATCTTATGTGCACTATATGTTGATAAATATTAAGCAAGGTTATGTGCGCGGTGATGTAATTAATCAGGAATTATTTATTGAACATGGAAGAGTAGAAATCAAATAAAAGTTGCAGTGTTAGAAAGTGAAGATTGTGTTTGCGTAGTTTTTGAACGTGTGTGTTTTACTGATAACGCGATGACAATTTCATTAATTAAACTGTTTTGTTATTTTTATATATCGTGACATCTTTGCGCTAGCAAATATCTAAAAATATCTTCGTGATTTTCGAGTGAAATTTTAAACCATAACAGTGATCTCATCCATTTGTCATCATAATATTTATTTTAGTTTATTCAAACAAGCTGATTGGAATTATCCAAAATGGTGATTAAAGTTCGGCTTGTGCGATAGTGATTTGTGTAGTTGATTTTAAACGCCGGTTACGCCCAATAACCATAATTTTTCGATTTTTCGCATAAATAAGGTTAATGCGTGTGAAAAATGAAAAAACAATTTTTTCGTGTTAAGCAACTAGCTGATCAAACATTTTTACGGTAAGAACACAATTTTTCATGTGATTTATCTATGATCTATTTGAATATTATGTTGTGCTACGTGGTCGCGCTTATCAAATCCATGATCAGTAACCCTCAATTTCGTCGGAATTTTTCCATGGACATTTTAATCTAATTTTGAAATTATTACAAAATTAGCGGGAATCAAATCTAATTAATCAACACATTACTCATGTTTGAATGTAATTACCATAAAATTACAAAATCAACAATGTGCGATATTTTGTAATAATACCAAAATTTAATTGTATTCAATATCATTTTTCATACAGCATAAGCACAAATTTACACTTTCTAAAGAAGAAATTAATACTTTAAAATGTGTGTACTTTCTAAATAAATTCATAATTAAACTACATTTGCAAAATTAAGTCAATACCGATACCATGTTTCCATTTATATGTTTTGTCAAACGAATCACGTTTCTGTCAAAGTGTGTTGTATATTGTAAAGTTATTGAAGGTAACATTGTAATGTTTTGGTTATTTTAAGAGCTGAGAAGAGTAAGCAACTCAGCAATGAGCTCCAGGAGGCCGACCACAAGGTGGAGTACCTCCGGGTTGCCCTGGCAGCCGTGGCCAAACGGTTGCCAGCGGCGAACAGCCTGGGACAGGACAAGGAGACCAACGACAAACGAATGGTAATTACAATCTTATTACACCTCCTTTTGTGCCTCTTTCATATGAAATACTTGTTAGGACTGGTTGTATCAACAACAAAATTAATCATCTAAATTATGTTTTTTTAAATATCAAATTTAAAACAAAAAATAAAATTCAATAGTTTAATTTCCCTAGCCGCATTATAAAATAAAACTAGCGGTGATAACGTATTCCAAATAATAGATATTTTTTCCGGTCATATATTTTTTCTATTGTACCATTTATTTGATAAATTACGTATCAAATCAAATTATGTAGATTAAATTTCGTTAATAGATTTCGTAATAGTTGAGAAACTTTTAAATAAATTAGTAAACATCTAAGATCTAATAATATAGACAATAGCTAGCTACTATTTAGCATATCCACATTAAATTTGTATTTTTCTCAAGTAATTCAACATATTATTGAAACGGACGAATTAACACACTTTTAATTAAATATATGCAAATTTGTTGTATGTTTCCTTAAAATTGGTATGTGTTTAAATTATTTCGTAAAGAAAAAACCACATATATGTGTTTATATTTTTCCGGAATTCATAAGTGGAAAATGGTTAATGAATGTTTTGTATGTAGAAAAAAACTGCTGAATATCAGTTGGGTTTGGTAATGCGGGAGTATGGCTTGAAGAAAGAAGAGGGTCTCGAAACCGACGATGGATTACTGAAACCTATACTTACAAAATGCGGCAAAGCACAAATGGATTTGGCACGTGAGCAGACTGAACATGAGTTGAAAGTCGAGCAAATGGTCAGCAGTCCAATTCAGGGTGTTCTAGAAGCGGAAATCCCAGCTATTTTGAAAAGTAAACGAACCCTATCGAAACTGGTATTGGACAAAGATTCAGCTCATAATCGCTACCAGGTAAAGTAGTACTTATTTTTTGTTTCCAACTTATAGTATTCTTCGCTTATCTTATCTATTTTGTTATCAGTGCTATGATTAATAGGAAACAACAAACCACTTTGATTTTGCTATATATAGTAGTACTAATTACATTATATTGTTTATACATCATATATGATGGTCATATATAAAATTTAAAATCCAAGAAAATTAATTATAATATTTTATTAAACCAACATACTTAATAATTATTGATTAAATTATAATTCATATAAAATATCTGTATCTAAATTAAAAGCGCACACAAACGCATTTGTTAAGAGTACTTCAACTCTTGTAATTTTGACTGTAAGCACATTATAAGATTGAAGAGAACGCTTTTGTTAAGAGTTTTTTTAAATTTGCTGATTTAGCTATATATTCTTTCATGTTGTAAAATATGTTTATTCAGACTGCTTCAAAACACAACACGAAAAATGAAGCACTCAAAGACGAGATGGAAGAAGCTGAATTGAAGGTTGAACAATGCCGCGATAGTCTGGCAGCTGAAATGTTCTCGCTGTTACGCCGTGAATCCGATTTTGCACAATATATGCTACAACTAGTCAAATTACAAAGGGCATACCATGAAAGCGCCCTACATACTTTAGAGCAGTTAATTCCTGACTTAGAACGGGAAATAGGTAAGATTTATAATTCAAATATCTGCAGTATTTTGCACTTTCTTATACGAATTTTGTTCAGATAAGGATACTAAAATATAAATTTTGAATCATTCAAAAATATATAATTGTTCATAGTGCAATATTTTTTTACCTAAAACTAAAAACCTATTTACAATTTATAAAACGACTGAAGTAAACAAACACTTCTGGTTTGAATATTCTTTTTAAAAACAAGGTGTTTTCTTGCTAGCTATTTAGAAATCATGTTTAAAATGTCATAATTTTATCTATGTTAATATGATTTGTTTAAAATACATATTAATCTTAATATTTATTGTAGGTGATAGTCCGGTGAAAGCAGTCTACGGCTGTCCGTTAGAGGAACATTTACGTTTAAGTAAACGCCAAATAGCATTACCGCTAGAATTGTGCGTGTGTGCCTTGTGGGAATTAGGAATGACGGAGGAAGGATTATTTCGAGTAGCAGGAGGTACGTCCACTTTCTTCTATTATAAAAACAAGCATCTAATAGTTTGTTTTAATTTCAGGTACATCTAGAGTGCGCCGCATGAAACTCTCATTGGATTCCGGTTGTTTTTCCCCACCACTCCAATTAGAATACCGTGATGTACACGTCATAGCAAGTGCTTTAAAATCTTACCTCAGAGAGCTTCCCGAACCAATTTTAACTTATTACCTATACGAGGATTGGATACGCGCAGCTAAATATCCCACCGAAGAACAGCGTTTAGAAGCGATCGGCAAAGTTTTATCCCGTTTACCAGAAGCAAATTTCGAAAATCTAAGATATTTAATCAAGTTTTTGTCGGAACTATCCAAAAATCCTATTAATAAAATGACGTCATCAAATATAGCCATTGTAATTGCTCCAAATCTATTGTGGAGTATGCATGAAATGAACAACGGTATAGATATGTCCAGCGCGACGATAGTCAACAGTATTGTAGAGATCTTAGTGAGCAATGTAGATCGATTTTTCCCGGGGGAATTAATTGTTTATCAAACCTACAAACGTGATGATTTATTCTCGGATTTGACTGAATTTGAGCGGCCAAGCATTGTGCATCATTTACGCTCATCCAGCAATGACACAGCACTTATACAATTAGATTCCGAGTTGGATCGTAGTACGACAAATAGTGAACGTAGTAGTCCACCTCATGGCTCGCCGAAGCCGTTTATGCGACGGAAGAATAAACCCGCTCCCAATCCACCAGTCAAAATGGATGCGGATAGACCACCAAAAGCAAATTTTAATTCCGGTTGTTCAACCCTTAATCGATCGACGTATCGCCAAGCAAAATCCACGCATGAAAACGAGTTATTGAATGGTAAAACGAAAATGTCTGTCAGTGTTGGAACAGATGATTTTGGTAGCTTGGGTAGGCGGAAAAGCTTAGATTTTGAACAAACTGGTTTGAACACCCAGTCGAAACCTGTTCAAAATTGTGTGCCACTGAAAAAGTCTGATAATATGCATATTAATAAAAGTGATATTTCGTCGCCGATTAGTACGGAAACGACTGTGAATATGGAATCATTAAAGAGTGCTGAAGTCAGCTTTAGTTCGCTACCAATGACCAAAGTACATACTATTCAATCTACAAACATACATCAGATTACTGCCGAAACAGCAACGGTAGGCAAGATCAAAGTAACTACAGATCATTTACAACAAAAATGCAATGTTAATAATGGCGGCAAAGAAGTTTTACAACAGAAAATTGTGGTTAATAACGGTGCAAAAGTCGTACCGGTAGCAGCGCCGCGGCCATCTTTGTTGGAGACTAAAAAAGAAAAAAACCCTATGAGCAAATCGTTAACTGAAATCGACTTAGGAGACGGAGAAGTGCAACTTCGACGGTCTTCAAGGGAGGATTTTTTAAATCGAATGGGTAAACCTATAGTACCAGAGCGTCCCGCCACTCTGAGACCATCTAGTTTTCGAGGGCCACGCCCTACGACCTTAGAAGCAGTCGATTCGAACTGCGGTTTAACGCAACTCGAACGTACAGTCATGTACAACGTTCCAGATAAACAACAAGTATCAATAGTTCAATTTAAAGCCGCTGGACATGATACACAAATGGCGGAAAAGGAAAAATTCCTAATGAACCATTCCGAAAATAATCAAAAAGCCCGACTATCTCTGGAAAACAATAAACTTATAAATGACGTTAATTCCAATTGTGAAGATATTAATTTGGTTCGGACGCAATCGATTGGTTCAAGACCGGGACGGCCGCCAAAACCAGATTTAATGAAATCGCTAGACCGTATTAATGTCGTTAGTGTATCACCGGAATCGGCAAATGGTAATAATCACCATCAAACTAGTCATGCTCGTACTCTGTCCGACGGGGATCTTATAGACTCGATGTCTTGTAGTGATGTGTCGTTGTCGCCGCGTAGCCCCACTCAGCCACCTCCTAGCCCGCGAGGATTCGCACGACCTCCGCGACCACAACCACCACCTCCCCCGCCACCCGTCAGACCTAAGTCAGATGGGGAAAGCACAGATTTGTAGCAAAAAGACTCTTAGGTTAAGCAAAACATTAGCGAAGCATTTCCATTAAAAAAGATTTTTTTCATGTGGGATTTATGAAGTAATTTTCTGGAAATTTATTTCTAATTTAAAAGAACCATCAATTTTATTGAATAACTGAATAAATTTCTGGTAAAGTTTCTGAAAATGTTTAACCACGCAAAATTTTCATATTCGTGCATTCAATTTAAATATTATTTTTCCTTGGTTGGAAAACTAAAAGTTTATACCGAATAAAAAATGGAAATAGTTGCTTCTTATATTATTATTAGAATATAATTATTTTTTATATGTGCTTTTTATACTATTTTGAAATATATATTATTTACGTTAATTTTATGAAATGTGTGCAATGTTTTACATAAGTTGGCATTTAAAAAATGTTGTCATTTTGGCTTGTTTACTAATACCCGATTGCGAAATCTGGCTCGAATATCGTATTATAACTTCACAATATCATCTTCAGGAAAATATTTAATCAAAAGACAAATAGTATATACATATACGCGGTTTTATAATATTATATAGTATGCACATATTTATTTAGAAATATCAAATTTGAGCTACGATTAAAATCGATAATTTTCGGCTAGAGGCGCAGATGCTTTTTATTTTCTTGAAATCAGATAGTACAAGGCATTGTTATTAAATTTGTCAATTATGTGAACAAATGGTGCGAGAATGACAGAAATTACTGTTTGAGTTTATTTACCATTGGACTGTGATTGAACATTTAAGTTGTGTTTCGTTTGTGATTTATAATATCATCTACCTACTATTTGAATATAGCTATTTACTTCAGTCAAGGATGCTTATTAAGTTTAAACAATTATTAATAAATGTTCAACAATTATTAGTACAATCTAAAATCTAGCCTACACATTATCTTGATTTTTGTAAAGGTTACATTTTAGAACTAATTCGTTTTAGTAAAGTGATTCATGCTTACATGATTAATTAGAAAACAACCGACAGATGATTCAAATCTTGAATTTATTTGTAGTAATTGACATTTATTTATTTAGAAAATTTTCCAAATTAACATTTAAAAAACCAATGATTCTGTCGGTTACCAGTTTTAGAATATCTTGTAATAGTATGCTGTTACAAGTCTAAATGGATTAGTGTATAAAGTTGGCACCAGGGCCACGTGTAATCACTTTACAAATACGAATTTTTGGTAATTTTGGTACTCAGATTGTACGCTTTTAATTTGCGTTTATGTATTAGTATTTATTTAAGAAACCATACAGTGCCCATTGCTGGACAATTAAGAGAGCGTTATTCAAGCATGACTTCATATAGTAAGACAGTAGCGGCGCTAAGAAACGGGCTGGTTGTCCCTTTTACAGATTTTTATAATATTGATCTCTAAATGGTGTCGGACAAATTAGATGTTCGACACCCTTAGATTTATGTTGACGCCGCCGCTGTTAACCTGATAGGAATTGAAACAGTGTTTCTTGCAATAATTAGAAAAATTTAGTAAACTGAAATATTTCGTCTTTCCTATATGCAACAACAAGACTTTATAGTTAAAAATTTATATTAGGAAATAATTTTTTTAAAAATCTAAATACATTTATAACACTTTGAACTGATTCTACCCGAATTTTAAGCAGCATTTCTAATAAACTTGTTAACAAAAATATATATATTTAAATTAGAGCACAAATTGCGATCGCACAATTGCGTATTATGGGATGATCAGAAGTTTTATAACTAATTAATAGAAATAAAAGAAAATAACGCAAGTTTTTATATAATAAATCAAAATAATGAAGTAGGATCTTGCTATTTACATTTTCAAGGGGCATTGCCTTAAAAATTTACACTTAAGGACAGAAAGTCATTTAAAATTATTGCATGTGGCCCTTGTAAAGGGTACCAGCTAATATTTTTCGTTCTAGTTTCATCTGTCCAAAAAGCACATTTTTAAATACACGATTTAAAATTGGACAGTAAAAAAATCGCATTTAAAAAATAATACATAATAATAATTCATAATATTATATTTATAAGTTACGTATTAATATATATTGTAATTTTTAATTATATGTATTTGACAAAAATTGTTGCTGTTTTTCGAAAGAAAAAATGTGATTTTAATGTAATTTTATTAAAATATTTATGTTATAATTGAAATTTAAGAAATACATATACATTACATTAATACCCTGAAACGTGTTTATCATTTATTTTGCCGATACATAATTACGCAACAGTCACGATATTGTTCACTTATTATTACATATCAAATTATGCAGTCTCCATCTGCATTAACTCAAAGAACTTATTAATAATGGAGTTACATCAAGCATTATTGATCTAATACCCCACTTAAAGACACACGCTGACAGGCATAGCTTATATTAATAATTAAAGAGATGAGTTTTGAAGTATTCCCTTTGCTAATTCTTATTTTATCAAACAATCTAAATAATATGTATATTTTACACTGCTGTTTAGATATACTCACACCCCAGTACAAGGACATAAACACTGCAACCATCATCTCATTTATTTCGAATGCTGCAAGACCTATGTGGTGAGACCGATGCAGAAAAGGATTGCTATCTGTTGCTACATCGGTCGAACCACGTACGTCTTGTATCGTTCGGAAGAAATGATAAGAGGGTTGCAGAGTTTAGGTGTGACTTTATATATGAACATCAGTGTACCACTCTTCTGCGCACATCAAGGTAAAAGTTATGCAGAGTAACCGGTAACTATCGCATATCCTGTTTAAATGGAATCCACTTCCGGTGTATAATCATTTTAACGAGCGTACATAACGATACGAAAGGTTGCCTATTGCGTAGGATTAGTATATATTTTATTCAGATTCGTATATCACTAAATTTGTGACGCTAGCCACAGACTCCATCCTAAAGCGCAGTTCAACAACGTTGTAATACATGTTGCTTTATTAAAATATATTCATCATTTCATGCAGAACACGAGTGTAGTTAAAAATGAGGCTACTGTCGCAAAATAAATTTGCTTTGGTTGGTTTAATTTTTTAACTGAACTGTGTTCATCATATACTCTAATTCAAGGGCATGTATTTATATAATGCCGTCATTATTATTATAAAAACATAAAAATATCATTTTGATTTTTATCAAACAAAACAAAAAATAAAAAATTGAATGAAATAAACTGAAAACCGGAAGTATATAAACAATAATTATGATTTATCTGGGAATATTATTTAGCTTTATGGATTTTTAATAGTTTACATTGACCTAATATTCTAGAAAAACTTTATTTATTGGATACCTTCACTAAATAAGAAATGTAATAAAGAATGGAAATTTCTGATTAGAAAAATATGCGGTCACACATTGCAGATAAATTTCACTTAAAATGATAATAGTTGTTTTTTTTCTGGGCTCTATTCATCATTATACTTAGAATATGAATCATACCTGTATTATAGTTTATTTTGAACTCGAAACGAATAAAGAACAAAATAGAATCAATATTACTTTTGTTTAGCAATTATTGTAATGCACAACGTGTATATTTAATATCAGGTAAATGTATCAGGGAATGTACTTGAAAAGTATTATTTTAATATTTGAAATGGTATAGATTTTTATTACGCCGTACACGATATTGGTGCGTGATTTCATATTATAACAAATTACTATGTTGGCACTGCTAATAAAATTCGCCTAAAGAATTGGTTTGGGGCATGCATAGAATATAATAAAAATCGTAATTATTTAATATGCGCATCAGCCTTATCTAATTATTAATTTTGTCACATACTTTTAATCATATTTACAAATATTATCAATGGGTTAGCCACATTTTAATCAATAGACTATGGAATCTTTTTTATAACAAAGCAATACAATTTTTTTTTACGAAATAATGAGTAAGTATAGTAATCATGAAATATTATTACATAAATCGTAAGTTAGTTTAACAATAAAATAAAATCGGATCAAATAAATAGGAATTTGATATTTAATATCAATTGTAAGAAATATATTTAGTGAAAAAGCATAATTGAATTAAAATAATTCGGATTAAAATATGATTTAAATTTAAAATAGTCAATTTCAAGCTTGGTTAATAATGATTGTATAGTAGAGCATATATTTTCTAAAAAAAATATCCATTTATATTTTCTAATCACCTATACGATGTACATAAATATTTTAAAGTAGGTCTTACAACTCATTATATATATTTTTAACAGAACAAAACATTCTTGTCAATACCTTTTCTAGTTCTTGAGAAAACGTAAATTATAGTCAAGTACTTGTCACATTTACAATGCGTATTTACGAGTAAAGTCGTGTGAGTTTCAACTTCTAAATAACAAAGGTGAGGTCTAGAAATGTACATTTTCAGAAAATTGTAATATAATCGCTATAAAAAAAAACTAACAAAACTCGTAACTGAGTCCTACATTAAAATAGAGCAAATGAAATATTACTCGACCTCAATTTTTGTCAGAAATGTATATTTTTATTCGTAAATCAAATTCAAACTATTAATAATATTAATATACACAGATTAATAAGGTAGTAAATGATTAATTTTGGGACGGTTCCACTAATAATGGATACATTTAATGAACGTAATGCATTATTATAAAAAAATTATAGATATATAAATGATTAATTTTAAAAATAAACTAGAATCATTTCCATAGATAATTATTAAATTCATGATGTTTTATCTGGTTCGTATTAATTTTCATTGTTTTTGACAGGATATAACTCAGCTACATATACCATCGATATACTCATAATTATACGCAGAACATAAATAAGCTTAAAAATAAATGTTATTTTATAAATTTGTTTAATTTCTTGTTCAACTTATACAGGTATTTATGCAATTTGTTAGCCAGTGTATATATCAAAAAATGTTTTGAAATATATCTTGTGAAATTGTCAGAAACTGTGATTTTTACATGAAGTAATAATCAATACAAAAATAAATACATGAACAATTACTTAGTTCAAATTAAGAAAGTTTTTATTTGTATTTACTTTACAATTTCTCAAAAAAATGCGTACTAAAATGTTGCTCAGTTAATAAACAATAACGTATAAGAATGTTAATAAGTTTATGAAAAAATTTACAGTACACTTAATATATTTACAATATTCATTTACAAATTTTACAATAGTTAATAAATGCAAATTCCAAATTATTTGAGTCTATTTTATTTTTCTGTTCAACAATTGACAGGCCTAGAAACATAAATATGATAAAGAATAGGGATTTTCTGTAACCAGTACCATTTTTGAATAAAATTTAAAATATTTCATTTTTATTCTATTTTACTATAAGTGCAATTGTTTCGGTAATATATTGCAGAAACCGCAAAATATGATTAAAGTAAACAAGCATTTCCGGTTTGAATATTTCTTTCAAATTTTTCATAATTTTACCTTCAACAGGCTTGGCAGTGAAGCGCGCGCGCGCGCTCTCTTGCTCCACAAACAGACGTCATTCCAGAAATAGTTCAATTCAGGGAAGGTCAATAAGTATTTTCGTTAAAATTTCAAGATCAGATTACCAGAACTTACTCATTATTTCGTATACGAAAGTAAAAAGTCAGCAAACAAAACATATTGAAGAAAAACAACACTAATATAATAATGATAATAAAATATTAGATTTAGCGGTGGGTTTGCGCATACGTAAATATTAGCTAACCAGCATACTCTAATTCTAATGTAGTGTGAGCTATATGCGCACCAAAATAGTAGTAACATATTTAGATACTTCGTTTTATGTCTAAAGTTATTTAATAAATATTTCGTAAAGCTAACAGACTATTTTTCATCCATATCTAATAAAACTGTATACAATGACCTATCTCAAAAAAAACTAAATAGCTTTTCCTTATATGTACAAATGTATGTGAATATATATTTTTGTTGTAAACTGGGCTTCGTTGAATGAGCTTTGGCGAGCTTACAAAACAGATCAATGATGGTCTGTGGCCGAGAACATTTTCATACACACACGTTTGTGAATCATTATTAGTGGAACCGTTCTTCAAATAAATAAATAATAAAAAACGTTAAGTAAATCTAATTTTCGTGGACAGAACGGATGCGTGTGTGTTGTCATTTGTTTCGGTTACAATTATAACCATTTATAACATTGACCTTAGTATATTGGGCGTGGAAATGCTAGGAAAGTTGGAATGTGGCTATTGGCATCAGCTGGCTCTCTACCAGTACGGTTCAGTTGGGAAAATCTTTGCTGTTACAATTGCCACATTCGACATGTGCGTTGTTCGCGGAAAATTGTGTGTCATTGCCTAAACGTCACTGATTGACATTTCGGAATCATCACATGACGATTAATTTTATTAAGGTAATATTTGGTTTTTTAATTACATATTTCATTTATTATATTAAAGATCTTAACAGTTTTTCATATCCTACTTTTAATTAATACTAGATAGTCATTTTTATAATATTGAATTAAATAAATATATATTTACTACTATTTAATTATATATTTAATTTGAGTTTAAGAATGAATGGAGCAAAAATAATACTTCGAATCAATTTATCTATTTTCTTCTAAAAAAATCTCCTTCAATTACATTTATATAGATGATTTTTTATAGCGAAAAATTACGATTAACCGTTGATTTTTAGATTGCTATCTTTTATATTTGTAGATATATATGCTAAATGTTTTTATCAATTATCAATATTATTAGATAAGATTAGCTGTGCGAAATAGTAAAAGTATTTGTTTTAGATCAATTACTAAATATACTTTTTTGTATAAATACTTTTTTTTTAAATGATTTATTTCTGCTACTATTTTCTATTTAAAAATGTATTTTATCATTGCATAATTTACGCTACAGTTAAGCAACTAAATGCAATTTTTTTTGATGAATTAATTCGTTAAATTACAATATTTATTTTCGGTTAAATTTAAGTTGAATAAACTGAGATTTTCTGAATTTATCTAACTGTATTCCGAGTTGAGTCAACTTAAATTTAGATGAGCTAATACATAAGGTTTTGTCGTGTGCATTTGTTGAAAGATAATGAGAGAGTTTTTTCTTTTATTTTTTGTGAAATAGTTGCAAACGAAAACGAATTCATTGTTCGTGGTAGCAAGACTAGTTTTTATTATAAGTATGTTAACATTTGGAAAAAAAAATGCAAGTAGTAGCGTATTCATATAAAATTAATAGAGCATATTAGATTCTAGAAATGTTCTCACAGTCATTTAAAATTGCATTCATAATTTATGATATTAAGGTAAATCTTCTAACCGCAATGTTATTGTAACAATTTCATCTAAAGCTATATTTATTGTAGTCAATTAGAAACTTAAATTAGATGTCAACAATTGCTTTCAATTGTCGATTTATAACATCACGTTACAACTAAATTAATTGAACTAGACGAAAATAAAAAATGCAGTTATTCAAATCGATATCCGCCGAGCCATAAATGTATTTATCAATTACACTCGTGATGTTTAAAGTATGTCACTTTAGCACTTTAAAACACAGTCATATACGATATATATACATACACTGTAAACATATGGACTACATTTACATAACGTATTTAACTTAAAAATACCAGACAAACAAACAAAAATTTACATAATTTGCTTTAATTCAATACCATTACATGAGCTTTTTACATGCAATTATGTTATTTTAAATTAAACATGATTTAAATGCACACTATTATTTTACAGTGTAGATCCTTTTTACAATTGCATACATACATACATACATGCATGCATATATACAAACATACAAACAAATATACATACATACATACATACATATATGCATATATGCACACATGCATACATACATACATACATACATGCATATATACATACATGCATATATGCATACATACATACATACATACATACATACATATATGCATACATGCATACATATATGCATACATTCATGCATACATACATGCATTCGTACACATGCATACATACATACATATATGCATTCATGTATGCATACATATACATACATACATGTATACAAACATATATAAATTTAACACACTAAACTTCGGTCCCATTGCTATCAAATGGGGTGACAGAGAACCTTCTAGATCCATTCAAATCTTGACAATTTTTCGCCATTCCAACAAACATCTTTTGTTTCATTTGTATTCATCAAGTTCTATCACACACGTACATCTATTCCGCTTGCTCACAATATTCCATTCGCGCAACTCATTCGCAATAAATTTCGAGTACAATCACACCATTAATGTCGCCAACGTGAGTCTCCTTCGTCAATCATTCATTCGACATTCTCTCGACATAACATTACCATCTCACCTTGCCGTCCACCTATTCTACATATGTACTACGTCATTCCTTACAAAATCAATTGCATACCTTAATTATTCAAAAATCAATTGCGAACATATAAAAATGGTTCATAATCAAATTATAAATTAATATTTTTTCCCTCAACCCTTAAAATAAATAACAATTTGCGTTTGGGCTATCCTACAGTTCACTATTAATATTAGTTTTTTGATGGTTCAATTATTTTCACTAACAGATGACAGGATATCCAAATATGGGATTCATTTTGTGTGTGTGTGTTTGTAGGTAATATGTGAGTAGAATATTCGATTAAAATTTTGTTTTTAATGAGGTATGTATTATCAAATTAGCATTTTTTATGCTTTGTACCATAGCCAATTTAATTGGTCACATTTAATATTTCTTGGTAAAAATCTACTCTAGTTGACATGTTGATCTTCTTCAGGAGTAAGACTCAAAAGTGGACCCGAAATGTTATACGTGACCTTGGCGTTTTCGGTAAATTCTATATCCAATTTTTTTTTTATTTTATATACTTAAGCTGTTTTTTAGCGAACATACCGGATACGATTATACAAATTATTTTATGGTTATAGCTAAAATAATAAATGTATAGTTTTTTTGTAATCCATTTTTTCGTCTATATGTGATTTATTTATCTGGTAATGTGTTGATGTATTCACGCGATCACATATTATAGTGAACTAAAATATGTTTTAGTAGATAGGTTAATGATTATTACACTTTTTGCTCGAAATATACTTAAAGTGTGGCACTTGAAATAAAATATAAAGCTCATAGAAATATGTATGATAACAGATACCTCAAAAATGACAAGCGTATATTGCCAGTTCTTTTATCAAAATGGTAGTATATAGCGTCATCATATGAACGCACACAAATAACTTTTACCGCGGTATGTAGACTGTCATTATTGTGGCAGTGTTTGTTGAGTGCGGGTGTATAAATATACAGTTTTTTTTTTCTATTATTTTCCGGTAATTTATCAATCCACATTTAATTAACAAAGTGAGTTACATTAAATTAGTGATACTTTTATAAATAATTCAATTAATACATCTATAATTCATGGTGCAATTTTCGTAGAATTAAACCTACGATAGGATATTATTTAAAGTTCGTGGACTTCATCTCGAGATAAGAATTTTAAATATTCAAGTGGTTAGTGATTTAAATTTAATATTTTTCAATGAAAAGTATGTGACCAATTTTACACCGAAGTATTCATATAATTTCTAATTCGACACTGACCCGTCTCAAAAATTGTTTTTCCATCTATTAAAATTCTTTACGCACTACACGTCACTACTAAAGGGTTAAGTGGAAAAAAATACTTTCTTCTATAATTAATTAATGTAAAAACATCAACCTGATAATTGCTATGAATTACTGACCTAGTTTTATAATAATTGAAATTAATTTTAATAATGTTCTTTTCACTATGGTCCTTTTATATTTATACCTAGAATTATAATATGGAAATAATGATGAAGACGACCAAATGGTAGTAAATTAGTAAGATTAAAATGATTAATAGTAAAATATTGAATTAGTGATTTGGAGCAACTGTGCTCTAAAAATGTCTTTGGCTTATTAATTCATTCGAAATTAAAATTATAAACCTACTGTCGTATTTCTCATAGTTTCTCTTACTTATTCAACAAATTTAACATGTATTTAATCATCAGGAAAATTAACTTTAATTATACTCTAATACATATTGATCTAGCCAAAGGACAATGCTTTAAAAATTCGTATTATTATTACCTCGCAAAGTTACTCATCAAATGAATATTAGATTAATATAGTATGGCCAAAATTTAGGGATGTTTCACTTCAACGAGAAATTAGAACGTTAAATATATGGTCAATAAAAAGTAACTTTCAGATATTTTATAGATTGTAGTTATTCGGGTTTTTTTCGTAAATGCGCAGTTTTTTATGAATTAGATATCAAACAAAAATAAACCAGTTTTTAAAAAAATGCATTATACACATTTTAAAAATATATTTTAATTTGCCTATAACTAAAAAATAGCCTCAGTGTCGAAACTTTCTTCTACATATTTTGTTAAGAAATACACATTTTGAATAATTCAATCTTTCTACGAGTTGAAAAATAAATTCAAACAAAAATTGTATGAATTATCTTTGATTTTTGTTAGAACTATTTTACTGTAAATGCAGTCATATCGGTGATATTGCAGAAATCGTAAAATACGACTAAAGTAAACAAGCATTTCCGGTTTGTTTATTCATTTCAAAAATAGATTTTCTTGCCAGGTGTATTTAAATCTTAAGTTTATTATTTTACCTTCAATCGTTTAGACACACACGCACGATTGAGGGAAGTTTAAAAGGTGTATTTCCGTTAAAATTCCGAGATCGAATGTTTTTATGATTAGAATACTTATTTATTACTTCGTATAAGAAAGTACTAATATTGAATTATTTGTATAGAACACATTTTCAAATTTAATATAAACTCATATATTAGTCAGGAATTATAGCATAAATATTATGATAATCAGCAAAAGAATTTGGCGAATCTATATTTATCTACGAAATAACTAAAATATGTAATACCAAGAAATATTTTATGTTATAGAAATAAACATATTCATTTTGAACTAAAACTAGAATACTTTTGAGCACAATTCAGAGTAAAGTGGAAAGCAAAACTAATGCATAAACTTTTGAATGTTACAGGTAATGAATAATGGAAATCTAAAAATTAATTTAAATATACAAACCGTTCATTTTGGATAAGACTGATTTTTTATGGTACAAGTTTTTTGAGGTAATTTACTATTTCATTCAAGATTTCTCACAGAATACATTTGGAAATTTCATTGCAGTAGTACAGATACAATCAATGCCAAAATGACAAAAAGTTACGAGAAATTTTTCCTGTTAATGTGGAAAAATTGGGTGCTACAATGGAGGCACCCATTCCAGACTGCAGTGGAAATTTTAGCGCCAGTGCTGTTTTCGGCATTACTAGTTCTAATTAGGAGTTTAGTTGAGCCAACTGATCATCCCAGTGTTTTCACTTTTTCGGAGTTTATTATTACAGATAATGTAACACCTTTGTAAGTACATATGTATGTTGTACATTCAAGTTTTCTTAACAGTGGCGACATATATTACTTTTATGTTTTTGAAGAAAAAAAGGAGAGTGATCGATGGAGAAATGAGATTTCCTAACTGAGAAAGTGAAAATTGCATGGCTACATAGAGAAAATAGCATGAATTCACGCTTAGCGATTGAAACAAATAAATGATTTAATAACTTTTATATTTTTTTTTCTAGTCGTCACTGTACAGAAAACTTGATTGAAAATGAGTATTTTGTCAACTTACAACCTCTTTCTCGAAGTTCAGCAATGTTTGAGTCGATTTCAAACTTAATGATTATGTCAAACATATTTAATTAAAGTATATTGAGAGATTGTAAAAGACAACTGAATAAAATGTGTTTGTCATTTTTCAGTCAACAAATAGCATATTCGCCAAAAAGTCCAGTAATTGACTTAGTTATGAATAGAACAATAGAATCTTTAAACGGCATTCATGCAGCCGCACCATTTCAGAATAGCGAAAAGATGGAGCAATTTTTAAAAAAGGACGGCTCAATGCTAACTACGTTATGTGGTATAGAATTTGAAGATAGTTTGTACAACAGCGCAGAATTACCAAAAAATATCAATATAAATATAAGGTAATATTCGAAAGTAATTTCAATCGACTAAAATTCATTTGATACATTTATCATTTTTTATCTTTACATTATATAATATACATCTTCCATACTGGGCAATTAAAATTACGGATATTTATTTATTTAAAATTTTATATTATGTTTAAAGATTTCCTGGAGAATCTCGCCTCCCTTCAACAAAATTCGTAACAATGAATTGGGCAACAAATATTTTATTTCCCCTGTATCAAATGGCTGGTCCAAGAGCATCAGACAAAAATGACGGAGGCTATCCAGGTAATATATTCAAAATATTTTTTAAAATTATTTATATACGCTAATATGTAAATCACTTATAGGATATAATGCCGAAAAATTCCTATCGATTCAGCATCAAATTTCTTACGCTATTATTAATGAACTAAATCAAACAATTACATCAGATCCACTTCCTCAAATAACGTTACAACGTTTCCCATACCCGCCCTTCATTGAAGATCCATTATTGCAAGCATTGGCGAACTTTATAAGCATTGTTATAATGCTTAGTTTTGTCTATACGTGTATTAATACAGTCAAAGTTATAACAAATGAGAAAGAAAAACAAGTGAAGGTAATTTTCACCATGAATTAAACAATATACCGATCATTAAAATATATATTTATGTTATAGGAAGTAATGAAAATAATGGGTTTACCAAATTGGTTGCATTGGTCCGCTTGGTTTGTAAAAACATTTATTTTTGTTTTAATATCAGTTATATTAATAGTAATACTACTAAAAGTACATTGGCTACCTGGAACTGATGTAAGTGTGTTTACAAATTCGGATGCGTTTGTTATATTCGTCTTCTTGTGTTTGTATATGTGTACAACAATCATGTTTTGCTTCATGATTAGTTCATTCTTTTCAAGAGGTGCGTTTATTTATTTTTGATATATTTATTTGAAGTTTCAAATATGATTTGTTTATAGCAAATACGGCTGCCACAATAGCAGGTCTATTTTGGTTCGTCTCGTATACGCCATATTTGTTTTTACAACCGAAATATGATCAACTAAAACTTGCGGAAAAGCTAATTATGTGTTTGGGATCGAATACAGCGATGGCTTTCGGTTTTCAGTTTATGTTGATGTTTGAAGGAACCAGTCAAGGTAATTTTTACTATTTTAAACTAATAGTATCAAGATAAAAGATGATAGTGCACAATTTATAATTTTCACATGTCATCTACTTATTCTTACTTTATATTTCATATTGATAATGAGATAACATTTTTATCTTATCAATCTAACGAAAGTCTAATCTACATTGTTCTATGAATTAAAATTTTACCGAACTTTCGTATACGTATTTTATTTAGATAAGAAGCGCACACACACACACACACACATACACACAGACACAGACACACACACACACATACACACAGACACACACACACAGGTACAGACGTACACACGAACGCCATTCCAAATATAGTCAGACTTTTTTTTTTATTACAATACTTACTTATTACTTCGTATAAGAAAGTAAAAAATCTATTTTAACAATATGCGAAAACTTATTTATTAGTTATTTTTTTGTATATTAACTTCCAGGATTGCAATGGAGTACAATATGGAAACCAATAACTCCAGACGATACTTTTGTACTTGGACACGTAATGGTAATGTTATTAGTAGATGCATTGATATATTTACTCATAACATTATACGTGGAAGCTATTTTTCCTGGAGAATATGGGGTACCGTTACCTTGGTACTTTCCAGTAACACGATCATTTTGGTGTCAAATAAAACGATATAAAGGTAAATTAAAAAAAAAATTGTATGTATGTTCGATATTATAATTTGTTTTATTCTAGGAGTCGAAGATTATCATTCTCAAAATGGAACACTTCCCAAAAACGACATGAACGAAAAAGAACCAAACTTGCAACCAGGAATACAAATAAAAAATTTACGAAAATCTTTCAAAAAAAAAGTCGCCGTTCGAAATTTATGTTTAAACATGTACGAAGGACAAATAACAGCCCTTTTGGGCCACAATGGCGCCGGAAAAACTACTACTATGTCAATGTTAACTGGTAAATATTAATTCCTAAACATGATAGATATTTTGAATGTGTCTATGAATATAATGTGAACATTTTTTAAAGGTATTTACCCTCCAACAAGTGGTACAGCTATAGTGGCAGGTCACGATATTTGTACGGACATGGGTGGGGTACGAGCAAGTTTAGGCCTCTGTCCACAACACAATGTTCTTTTCGATGATTTAACAGTAAACGAACATTTATATTTCTTTGGAAAATTGAAAGGATTAAATAAAGATGAAATAGCAAGGGATTCAGAAAGATATATCAATTTATTAGAACTTGTTCCTAAAGTATGTCTAATCTACTACTGTGCAGTGTCTAGGAAAAATATATAATAATTTTATTGCAGACTAATGCCCGGGCTGGGACTTTATCGGGAGGAATGAAACGAAAATTATCGGTTGGAGTTGCTTTGTGTGGCAACTCCAAAGTTGTGATGCTGGATGAACCAACTGCAGGAATGGACCCAGCGGCTCGAAGAGCCATGTGGGATTTACTACAGTTAGAAAAGAAAGGTACATTTTAGAAAAATGCAAGGTCGTTTTAGAAATTAGTATTACAATTTGATAAAATACATGTAAGTTAAAATATACTCTCCAGGTAGAACAATGTTGTTAACCACTCATTTCATGGACGAAGCTGATCTTTTGGGTGATCGAATTGCGATAATGGCCGGTGGGACATTGCAATGTGTTGGTTCTAGTTTTTTCCTCAAGAAACGTTATGGTGCTGGCTACCATTTAACGCTGGAAAAATCTGCTCAGTGCAATGTAATGAAAGTTACCGAATTGCTGCGAAATCATATAGCAAATATTCAAGTAATTGTTTTAAATAAAATACACGTAATTACAAATCAATAAGTGTTTTAAATCATTAGGTTGAAAACAATGTCGGTTCCGAACTTACGTATCGTTTATCTGAAGACCAACTGCCAGTATTCGAAAATATGTTAGCGGAATTAGAAAATAACGGTACGGAATTAGGAATTCTCAATTATGGAATTTCGTTGACAACATTAGAGGAAGTTTTTATGAAGTACGTTAAATGTTATATGTTGTAATTAATGTTTTATTAATAAATACTTTTAAGGGTTGGAGCTGATCATGGACAAGAAGAAGAAGAAAATGCATTGGAAATTAATGGACAAGAAAAACATATAAATGTATTAAATGATAACCATGGTGAATATGAATTTAATAGACATTCTTCAGAATCAAGATGTAAGTACAATACAAAGTGGCATATTCTCAATTTTCCTACTTGTTTTTTTTTTTTATATTATAAATAAATAAATTAATATTTTAGTGGATTTGGGTGACAATTTGCTGACTGGTTATGCTCTTTACAAAAACCAATTCCGAGCAATGATTATGAAGAAATCGTACTCTTCCTTAAGATCATGGGTTTTGAATGTTATACAAATTATTCTACCAGTAGTTTTTCTAATTCTTGCAATTATTGTCGTTAAAAGTATGAAAGCGAACCGCGATTTACCGCCATTAAACATTCAACTAGCAAGTTATGATCGGCCAGTAACCGTTATGGATGGAGATAACGATTATGCATCTTACTACGAATCTTATATCAAGGGTCTTGGAGAAACTATCGTTAATTTGGGAACGTCACGTAATATATCAGATTATATCTTAGAGAGGGTAAATTAATTTTAAATAAAGAGTAAACTAGAACAACTAAATATAATAAATGCACTAACATTATCTAAATTGTATAATATGTATACTGCATTTAATCTATATTTTTTTGATGAAATATTTCGTATTACTTTGCTTTTAATTAATTCCTTTTTATATTTAGTCGGAAATAAATTTACCGGCAGTTCGGTTGAGGTATATTGCAGGCGCTAGTTTTGGTAATGACAGCACAATAAAAGGTTGGTTCAATAATGAACCATTGCATTCACCACCGCTCACCCTCAATCTGATACATAATGCAATTTTGGGTAAACGTGCTGCGAATCATGCTATCAATATTATCAATCGTCCACTGCCCTTTACGATGGATACAAAGGTATGTAACTTGTTTTATTTTAAGAAAATAAAAAACACATCATTAATTATTTTTAGTTGCAACAACTTGCTCAAGGAAATAATATAGGATTCCAGATAGCTTTTAATATTGGTTTTAGTATGACATTCGTGTCTTCATTCTACATTTTATTCTGCGTTAGAGAACGCATTAGTAAAGCGAAACATTTACAGTTCGTTTCTGGTGCAAATGTTTTTATATTCTGGTTCAGTGCGTACTTGTTTGATTTTCTACATTTTATGGTCACGTCGATTTTCCTAGTGGCAACTCTTGCTATTTTCCAAGAAGATGGATTCAGTACACCACAAGAATTAGGTATATTTAATGTTTACCATAAAATATCTCACGATTTTAATGAAATTTAAATTTGCTAATTATATTTTTATTTATAGGACGAATATTCTCTGTTCTTTTATTGTTTGGATTTGCGATGTTACCTGTGGTTTATTTAGCATCATTCCGATTTAAAATACCATCATCGGGTTATACCAAAATGACTTTTATAAATATATTTACCGGTAAGTTATGTTTTATAACATATTTTCCACATAAAAAATATATTTTTTGTTTATACAAAAAAGGAATAATTTTTATCAAAATAATTTATTTAAAATCATGATTGATATATTAAAAATGAAATATTTTGCTAAGTAAGTTTTTTTTTTCTTATAGGAGTTGCCGGTTTTTTAGTAGTAGAAATTTTAAAAACACCCAACTTAAACTTAGAACATATAGCTGAGATTTTGGATTGGATATTTATGTTGGTTCCTCACTATAGCATAAGCTCTTCGATTCATAATTTACATAAAATTACGTCATTACAAGAAATGTGTGATTATTATACAACAGTGAATGAACCGTTATACCGAAAAATAATGTGTCTAGAACATAAACAATGTTGCTGTAAGTAAATTTAATTTACATTTTCTCATCTCATGTGTAGCATCCCAATTTTTTTTTATACCGAATGAATAATTTTATTTGGTCAATCAGCTCCAATAACACAATTCATACTCGATCGTTTCCCCAAACCAAGCAATTCTTCCCGAGACAATTTCCAATTAATCCTCAAGCGTTACCCAAAAACAAACAATTATTCTCAAGATGACCTTGCGTTCATCCTCAAACTAGCCTCTCTACAAAAAAATAAACATAGAGCTAATATTACCCATGCACCCAATTCAAGTATATCAACTACCGTTTATGTCTAGTAAACGTATTTATATTTTATGTTTCACAATGCGCATTTTCTTATCCTCTCAATGCCAAGTATAATCAAATTGAGTAGAAAAAAATGAACAAAGAAATATTAAGTATAACTTTGTTTACTTAGTGATCAGATTATTTTGAAGTATTTTTTATACTATTTTTTTAATAGCTGAAGACGCGGAATTCTATAGTTGGGATGAACCAGGTATTGGTCGAAATGTATTTTTCTTCTCAATGGTAGGCCTAGTTTTATTCGCATTATTGATAGTAATCGAATACAGAGTTCCCGAAAGATTAATGTACAAATTGAGGAAGGGTAATCTCTCAACACCGCCAAATGTAAAAGACGAAGATGATGATGTAGCGAACGAAAGACATAAGATCAACAACGCATCCGACCTAGAAATTGGCACGTACAGTCTAATGTTGCGTGATTTCTCTAAATATTATAATAAATTTCTGGCTGTGAATAAATTATCTGTCGGTGTCAAAAGATCCGAATGTTTTGGATTGCTCGGCGTCAATGGCGCGGGTAAAACATCCACGTTCAAAATGCTAACCGGGGATGAGAATATCTCGTTCGGTGATGCATGGGTGACTGGGCTAAGCTTAAAAAAGGATATGAAACGAGTGCATAGAGTCATTGGTTACTGTCCACAATTTGATGCGCTCTTGGACAATTTAACGGGTAGAGAAACATTAGTGCTATTCTGTTTACTTAGAGGTGTTTCGCACAAGGAAAGTAAATTCCTTGCCGACAAATTAGCTTCGGAGTTTGATTTTCGAAGACATATTGATAAAAAAGTTAAGCAGTACAGTGGGGGGAATAAGAGGAAATTGAGTACGGCTGTTTCGTTAATTGGAGATCCGAGTGTTATATATTTGGATGAGCCAAGCACAGGTATGATTTTATGCTATTTTTTACGTAGAACCATGTTTTTCTATAAAATTAGATATATTTAGCGCAATTAATTAATATATATACATAATAACAGTGTTTGCAATTTATTTATAGGTATGGATCCAGCTGCAAAGCGTCATTTATGGAACGCCTTGTGCAAGGTTCGAGATAGTGGAAAATGTATAATCCTAACGTCACACAGTATGGAAGAATGCGAGGCTTTGTGTACGCGCTTAGCAATTATGGTAAATGGAAATTTCAAGTGTTTGGGTTCCACGCAACATCTAAAGAGCAAATTCTCCGAGGGGTATACCCTGACGTTGAAAGTTAGGAAACAAGATAGCAATACTGAAATCAAACCAATAGAAATCGAGCCAATTGATCAATATGTGCATGAACATTTTCCTAGTGCGGTTCTCAGGGAAAAATATCAGGAATTATTAACGTACTATATACCAGATACAAAGATGCCCTGGTCGAGAATGTTTGGACTTATGGAGAAAGGAAAGCAGCGTTTAAATATAGAAGATTATTCGTTAGGACAAAGCAGTTTAGAACAGGTAAGTTCCATAAATGTGTAATCTTAACTGTATGTAAATGTTTCATTTTGTTATAGGTATTTTTAAGTTTTACCAAACACCAAAGGGAAGAGTCATAAGTAGCAGGTACGATTTTAAGCGTTAACTGAGTAGTCTTTTTCCTACCCAGGGTTAGTCAATATTGGTACTTAGTTCAAATGTACCTTACCCTAACTACATATAAACTAGTACTTAAAAGTGTTGTGATATGGTGATTGCCTTAAAGTGTAGCACATAATTTTATAGTTATTTATTATTATTTCCAATGTTTAAACAGGTATTTATGTTTTAACAAAATAAATTTTCAAATTATTTTTATATTTATGTTGACAATAATTTATATAGATGCTTCAAATAATGTTTTATAACCGTTAAATAGTTGGGTTTTCTTCTAAAATATAGAAGAAAACCCAAGTAATTAAAAAACAAAACTTAAATATATTTTATTAACGCCTGATTGTAAAGTTACTAATATAAGTTTCAGATGGTTTGTGTTTGGGAGACTGATAAATCAAATTGACAAAAATAAATAGATGTACTAATAACATATTTCATCAAAATACCCTGATGGTTACTTTTCAGTATTTGAAAAAAAAAATTCTTACTATGTATTATAGTGTGTGACAAATAGAACTCTATTATATTTTACTGTAACACGTTTTAAATCATCATATATCTCTGTGATCCATAACTTAACTACACTGACTGTGAGTGTAATTGGTTAAATAAAACAAATTAAAATAAAAAACATTCCATAATAGTTAAAACGCACTGTGTATTTATTGATTATAATAAGAAAGCTATAACAATAATTTGCCTTTTCCTTTCAAAACAAAGTTATAGATACATTTCGGCATCATCAAAAGCAAAATAAGGGCTAAATAATTTTAGAATTTCTGTGGCAATTTAAACAAAACCGTCCAATTACGGTTATAAGTAAGCATTTGCGTTGAAAGTAAATCAAAATTCATAATAGTCAAAACGTATATTAGGTATTTTTATTCCATACAATTGATTATATCATAACAATATTACACTGTTAATAAATCTATAATATCTGAATCGCTCGCTAGATCAACTGGTAGAGTTCCATCAGCATCTTTGATTTTCAAATCAGCACCCATATCAATTAAGAATTTAACGCAGTTTAAATGATCACAACTGGCTGCGTAATGCAATGCTGTTTGCCCATCCTCATCAATCATATTTACATCAATTTTAGAGCTGACCAAATGCTTTAAAATATCCAAACACCCACGATCTGCTGCCCAATGGATCAACCCCAAACCAGTTTCATCCCGATCATGAATCACACCAGAATTACCTTTAAGCGAAGCGATCAATTTATTTAGATCTCCTTCTTTAACATAATCAAAAACAGTTTTATCTGAGTCGCGCAGCGTTTCGTCCGTATTCGCCAAACAAGACACCGTAACCCATGTTTCCGAGTTTCCAGCACTTGTAGACGGGTCAAAATTTGTGTCTAGCTCTGATATAATTCTGATATAATTCTTCTTGGCGATTTCCGGCGGTAGTTTACCCAGTGCGTTCCAAGCATCCCATTTTGTTTTCGCTTGCATTTCATACCAGCGCGGTCTAGGTATATTGCAACTACCTTCAGTCGCTTGTTTATAGTACGCGTAGATTTCTAGTAACTTTGGTGCTTCTAAGTTGGTAACAAGGGTTTTAACGTGTTCAGCCGCGCGATTAAAGGATTCAGTTAAGGTGTCTAAATCATCTTCGATATCAGAGTATGAATCTAATGAAACTGCCATTTTTTTTTAATGCGTGTGTATAAAATATATTTTTTTAAGGCGTAAATAGCAAATATACGGAATATCTATGATTAATTATATTTCGTTGCTAAAGAAGCAATTTTAGGATTGCAAAATAATTTTTTAAAAAGTCAAATTTTATGTTGTTATTATAATAGGCACAATATATATGAAATATAACAAATATCCTAGCGAATTGGTTTTTACTGATTGATTATTGCTACTACTACTACGACTAAAAATATTATTCCTCTTTGTTAATAGAGGGTAAAGAAGAAGCAGGTTGTACTTTTAACAAATTCCCCTCTAATTTATGAGGCAGCACGTTAGTAGCGGAATCGTAACCGTTTTGATTACTAAAAGTTACGAAACCGTAATTTCTCGACAAACCTGTATTTTTATCGAACACAACTACAGCATTATTCACGTGGCCGAACTTACTGAAGAACAATTTCAGTTCTTGCGTATTAACTGTCCACGGTAAATTACCAACAAATAACTTGTACAGTGACCGAGATGCGCCACTAGCCATATTATTAAAAATGATTAAATATGTGTTATTTCCAATAAGTGAATACTATGATCACCTGTTAACTCATGTACATCCAAACCACCGTCTGCGCCCAAATTATTAATATTCAACACTGAACACGTTAAATCCCACTTTGTCAACAAATGTTCAATAGACCAATCGGAACTTCGCTCCTGATACGTACACAGGAACTTAGCACCAGGATTAATTTCTAATAAATACGAAACAGTTGCTACAATATCTTCAAAAACTGACGGTTCGTAGAAACAATCTGAGCCAAGGATTAGATCTAGAGGGCCAAAATTGAATATATTATTTAAAAACAATCCCCAAGTCAAGCCAATTACGCGAATGTGTCGGTTGACTATTAAATTGTTAAGTTGGCAACACCGTTCGATGTGCGCTAATGATTTCGGTAATGTTGAGCTATCGGTTAGGGTAACTTGAGCGCCGCACTTAGCTGCGAGTATCCCGGGTAAGGCTGTGCCTGATCCTAGCTCTAAGACGCGTTGTTGACGAAGTTCACTGCGATGTTCCCATAGGAACCACGCTAAGATAGGAGCGGATGGCCAAGTGTAAAATGAGTAACTAGCTTGGAGAAGCTGAAAACAATTTTATATTTACAATCCTACAAAGCCCGCAAGTTTAACAGCTTTGCAAACATTATCAGTTTAGGTTGAGAACACTTTCTTCATATTAGTATAGAAACTTTAGGTTCACATTTGAATAAAAAAAAGTTGATAAGTGGAATAGAGGAGTGTGTAACAAGAATTTAAATGCAGCGAAAGAAGTATTTAAGGATAGAGTTAAATGGTGAAAGAATATAAAGTTCAGAAAGTACATAAAGGGTTTCCTGCCAACCCATTATTTTATGGGAATAGGCATGAAGTTACGTACGTATGTATGCATATTTAGATAAATACAAATATATAGAATTGTTCCCAACCCTAGATAATATATTTATATACGAATAAAGCATAAGCATGGAGAAATAAAATACAAGAACAAATTGTTAGGAACATAATATAGGAATATTTTACATAAATATGATTGTGCAATAATTTAAAAAACGAAAGAAGACTACCAAAATATGACTCCACAAAAACGCCTGCAAAATGATCTCATATCTAAACGCATGTTATACATAATACTATAAATTCCTTAGGAAGATAACGCAATTCTAAATGCATATTACATTTTATAACATATTACATAAAACACCGAGCGAAATAGGTTATTTTATGTATAATCATATTATACGTGAAATATACTTTAAAAACGTACCTCTGGTATTAAAATTTCCAAATGTTCCCCTTGATTATCACCGTTTGCACGATTTTTCGTTGTAAAGGAAAACTTTTTTATCTGTTCAGAAATTCTTCCATCCATCAGACATGTGAAAGCTAAATTTGGACGAATCAGTTGCACCAACTACATGCACGAATAGTTCAAAATATGAAATCCAACAATGATATCATTCGCGAATAACATTAAAAATACATGATATTTAACGTATCATGTAATTTCGTCGCATAGATAAACTAAACAATACGTGTGCCTCTCATATTTTCTATCTAGAACGTTGTTGTGAAGTAAAAAATATTTTTTTTAGCTCTAAATACATAACATTATTTTAGAGCTGAACTTAACGGGCCGCCCATTTGCTACTTATCTTATCTATGCATGTGACACCGTTAAAGTTAAAAATACTACAGCAGATTAACAATAATGTAATAAATATAATTTGTCATTGTTAAATTGAGCTTCATAACGTAACAAATGTGAAATGACTTATAAATAAGAACCGGAAGTTTTAAGTGACAGATGTCGTATGTGACATTTGTTTATGACCGAGAAAATGGAGACCAAAACACAAAATACGAGCGGTTTAACTAGACGAAAAACGGCACAATATGTTAAATATTGTCCGAAAGAAGAAAAAAATGCTTCATTAAAGAAGGTATCTACTTCTTACACATCACACATGTTTTTAATTTATACTCAATTATGATTTATTGCACATACTGTTTATTGCTTGATTGAAATGCGATGTTTTTGTTTTTGTTTAAGGTGTCGTTGATTTTGCATAAAGCTGAGAATGATCGAACGGTAGAAGATCAACGGGTGTTGGGTGAGTGTTCAGAGATTGTTGCTGATTTGAAATCAAGGTGGCACAAACGCGATGAAGCAAAACGTCGAATAGAAGAGATTGAAGAGCCTTTGGATGTTTTGGAAGAGAAGTGTAAACTTTTGGCGAAAGCTCTAGCGCAATCTGAACATTTAATTGTTTATACGGGAGCTGGGATTAGCACAGCAGCTAGAATACCTGATTATCGTGGGACTAATGGAATATGGACGAGATTACAGCAAGGCAAAGAAATTGAGTAAGTTTCGAATTTTAATTATCTTTTTAAAAATACATCGTTTGTACTTGATTTAAATTATTTTTTAAACGAACATAACTTAATATTATATTAGTTAAGAAAATTATTACTTATGGTTGCATACCTTTATCAGTGTTGCAAATAATAAGAAAATATATAGTGTCTTGCACTGTACTTTCTTATACGTATTATTATTTTACCAACCTTTGAAATACGTATTACTTATTAATTTACTATAACTGCAGCTGTTCGGGTGAAAATTAACAAGCAGTTTCGGTTTGAATATTCTTTTCGAAAATAGGAAATTTATATGTGATACTACAAATTTTCGAACGTTTTAGAAACCACGATTTGAGCCTGGCCGAACCAACCTACACCCATATGGCGCTTTCACAACTCTACCATCAAAGCCTACTGAAATACATAGTATCACAGAACTGCGATGGACTTCACCTGCGTTCAGGTCTTCCACGTACCGCGCTATCAGAACTGCACGGTAACATGTACATCGAGGTATGCAAAACATGCAAACCAGTACGTGAATACTGGCGTTTATTTGACGTAACAGAAAACACTGCGCGGTACTCACACAAAACAATGCGTCGATGCTACGAATGCAACAGTGACTTAGTAGATACCATCGTCCATTTTGGTGAAAGAGGCACTTTACAATGGCCCTTAAACTGGTCGGGAGCTTGTAAAAATGCCGATAAAGCAGATACCATCCTGTGTTTGGGATCGAGTTTAAAAGTGCTAAAGAAGTACCCATGGCTATGGCAAATGTACAGGCCAGCAAAGAAGCGACCGAACTTGTACATCGTTAACTTACAGTGGACTCCAAAGGATGATTGTGCGCTCATGAAAATACACGGGAAATGTGATTTAGTGATGAAACTGGTTATGAAGTATTTAGGTGTTGAAGTTGCGAACTATCAACGAGAAAGGGACCCGATATTTACGCATTCGACTTTTTTGTGCGAAGCTGAGTTACATACTACTACACAACCGACATTAAAGGAAAATAATGAGTTAAGTGATGTTTTCACACCAAAGTGTGAAGCTGTTGTTGATATGGAAGCCAAGCTGCAAACTCCAACCGAACCTACTGAAATCGAAAATGATAGCAACATTGTAAAAGAGTATTCTGAAGTTAAATTAGAATTGGACGTAAAGCTACATAACGACGCACAAGAAGCAATTGGAACACAATCGACTTCAAAAGAAAACATTGACTTAAGTCATGACGTCACAAAATCTGACTCGTGTGAAGTTGAAACACGTGAAAGTGAGGACAAAAAGGAAGAAACACAATCATGTTTTAATCTAGACTTAAATGATGACGTCAAAGTTGAACAGTCTGAAGATAAAATGGAGGCGCAAGTGAAAGTAAAAGAGGAGCCTGAGATTAAAGAAGAACTGGTGTTAGAAGATTTGAAGACACAAACGAGTAATAATTATGAAGGATTTCATGACGAACTACATCATTTAGAAGAAGTTAATAAAGAAGCAATTATGTCTGAAGTATCGTCCTCAGTATTAAATAAAACTGTAGAAAATTCTAGTGTAGTTCTAAATAACAGTGAAAGTTTAGTAAAAAGTGAAGTAGATGACAGTATTAATTTATTATCAGGTGTCCAAGATCACCCGTTTGACTTAACAGTAAATAAGCATCGAAACGATAATTCGCACAGTTCCGATCCACAAATAAGCTGTGATAAAAATACTCATATAAACATAAAAACTGCGAGACTATCATCACAAAACGGTTCAAGTTCCATAAATTGTACTTTAAGTGAAAATTTAACTCTTCCGAAACGCAAAACGCATGTAAATACTTCGTTAAAAGTCAACTCGAATATATTCTCAATTGATAGTATTTTGAAGAAACCTGATATTAGAACAGATAATATTATCAATTCCGGCCAAAATATCCAAACAATTGTAGCGTACTATGAACTAGCAAACACAATGCTACAAAACCAAATGCTGAGTTACTTAAGCTCAGGCGTTTACCCGTATCAAACAAGCTTCTTATACCCCGGCTTACATAGCATCATTAACCCCTTACCGTATATAAGTTACGACTTCGAATGCGCAGACAGAACCAACACCCTACCCCCAAACTACATAAATAAAACAATCATCCCTGTTAAAACAGAAATAAAAACTGAAATAGTTAAACCAAGTGTTCCTTCTTGTTCATTCTGTCACAACGTATTCAAATCATACGCCTGTTTATATTATTCACGAACGAATTCGGTCTTTATAAAGCAAATCACACGTTTTAGTAAAAAAGAAAACCTTGACAAACCGCTTGTGTGTCTGTGCTGCGATTATACCACCGAAGAAGATAGCGATAGTGATAATTGTGAAAAGCAAAAGAAAAAAATCATTAAACGTAAGATCGAAAATGAAGAGAGTGTCGAGATTGAATGTGAAAATCTCGATGAAAATATCGGTGAAATTGATAAAAAAATCGAGAAAATTGATGTCAAACCTGGAAAAATCCAAGCCGGGTGGTTTGGGAAAGGATACAGGAAAAATCGACGAATGAAGAAAAAATAGCAGTATTCTTAATTATTTTGCGGCAGAATCAGTTGTACCAACGTTTATATTTTAATAAATTTACAATGACTTATTATATTTGTTATACACACAAAAAAAAACCTTAGCGATACATATTTGTTTTTGAATTGCAAAATATATTTTAATTGACGTTGGTACAATTGCTCATTAGTATTTTTAAATTTATCTGTGCAGGCTCACAGTTTTACCGTTCTTTTAAATTATTTTTTTTAATCTTGCTCGCCATGGACGTTTATAAAAATAATTACAATAAATTACCAACAAAAAATAATTTAATAGAAAAACGTCCGTTTTGTGCAGATTTTTAATAAATAGATCTAATTTTTAAAATTATAAGACTTATTCGTGACAAAGTTTTACCAAATGAGAAATGGTAGAATGAAATCTAGAATTTAAATATTGACTCTATTTTATCGAGAAACCGTAAGCGACATTAGAATATGTACTACTAAGTAGGAGACTTGCACAATTTTACGTGTATTTATGTTTTTAAATTGAGAGTGCTACAAAGGCAGTATTCTCAAATTAAGATCGTTAATGGTATTGTGCACGTCTACTGCAGAATTTTGCAAATTAGTTGCATTCTGTTACAGTATTTTAGTTTCATTGTTAGATTTTCAAAGACTGTTATTTTTGTTGTGATTATTGTGCAATCATTGGAGTATTATTAAGTGCGAACATTTAGAATAATAATATCGAATATATACTATATACATCACGATCAAATATTTTTCTGTTTAGTATTAACTGTGTGATCCTTATTTATGGCAACTATTTTTGTTAGTTGTAAATATGAATAATAAATAACAAAGTTTGTGTGAAACAATTGTTTTATTTCATATACAAAGATATACTACACATAAAATATTAAATAATTATTTTTGGAACGGATAATAATCTAAACCAGAGTTATATTTGAACTTCGGTTTATCCAATTTTCTTGCATCAGCAATTAATTGTTGCACTTCTTTTCTATACGGAGCAGGTTGTAATTCATCGTGTAACGTACATTCTTCTGGTTTGTTTTCTTTTGTTTTATATATTCTTTGTCGGATTATATCTACATCTCGACTATATTCTTCGGATAAGTCTTCTAAAGATCTTGGAGGTGCATTGAATTCAAATAAAAAATAACTACAAACAAAAGTGATTACAACGCATGCACGAAGGACATTGATAGAATGAACATAGTCGGTTCACATCGGATGAACTCGTATTGAATTTTCTACGAAACATACCTAGCTTGTTTATATACTAATCCATGAACGCTGGTTTTAAATGGCATATCTCTGGTGCCCAAATTTTCTAGTTTGCGAATTATACCTCCCCTTTCAAAAATAGCTCCAGCAGTCCTTTTTAGTGTAGAAACTAATTCAGGCTAAACAACCAATTATTTCTACTTATATAAGACGCTTAAATATGTAAACTTACCTTTGGCATAACTCGTAAGAGCAAACATAATTCATAAGTAAGCATTTTTACCGAAAAACTACGCAAAAGTCACTTTTATTAACCCTATTTCCCAAATCACTCAAAAGTATTTTAAACAAATATCACCAATGTAAGAACCTAAAATCCTCTACAATATGCTCGAGCAAATATTACTGTTTATCAATATTAAGCTGGCAATATTGTCTGAAACAGATCTAGAAATTAAAATTAAATAGAAAGAACAACTTTAGTGCAGTGAAAATGTATAAATATGTAAAAAATATTGCAAATGTTAATTTTTCTAGCAAAGCTAATATAATTAAATATACTGATACTGTTTTACTACCGAAAACTAAATTTCCACAACGTTTAGTAGGGAAAAAATTAAATGACCAAAGTAAACACATATATGAGGTGAGGTTATATATTGTTACAACAATGGAGGATTTTTTTACATTAATTATATTTGTTTTTAATGTAGAAAGCAGGCTTTGACGAATTATATTCATGGCAACAATCTAATATAAAAGGATCAGAGTTTATATTACATGATGGACCCCCGTATGCTAATGGTTTACCTCATATGGGGCACAGCATTAATAAAGTAAATATAAATTAAATAGTTCTAAAAGTATACATTGATCAGTGTTCCCAACATAAAGAATTGTTATAAAATTCAAAATTGTATTCAAGTTAAAAATATATTTAAATATAAAGACAAATAAGGAAATAATATATAAATATGTCTGAATAATTAATATAGTAGGAGTTTAAATGTTCATTAATTAGTGTCCCCAATTTAAGATTAATATGTTGATTCGGATTTTATTTTAAGATTCTCAAAGATGTTATTAACAGGCATAATGTATTACGAGGCAAAAGAGTCTCGTATATTCCTGGTTGGGATTGCCATGGTTTACCAATAGAATTAAAAGCTATGAGTAAAGTTAAGAAATCTAATAATAATAATAATCCTGTTTATATAAGAAATACAGCTAGAGATTTTGCTACGAAAACGATAGAAGAGCAAAGTAAAATATTCCAATCTTGGGGAGTAATGGGAGACTGGAAAAATCCTTATCTTACCAACAGTGTACCTTATATCAAAAATCAATTGAAACAGTTCTATAAATTATACGCAAAGAAACTCATCTACAGAGATGTAAAACCTGTGTTTTGGTCTCCTTCTTCAAGGTATACGAAAATATGTTATTATTTATTGTAATAATTTACAATTGAGCGGATATCGCACATTTATATTTTTATTTAAAATATTTGCCAAATTAGTAATATTTTATAAAATATATTAATAATACAAATTGCTCAGAGTAATTTGAAATGGAACAATTTTCCTGAGAAATACAACATAATATAATTGCAATTAAAATAGAAAATATATTTTAGAACAGCATTAGCTGAAGCTGAACTTGAATACAATGAAAAGCACAAAAGTACAGCAGTTGTTTGCCGTTTGAAAATATCCGAAATTCCGACAAAACTACTTAAATTTTTAGAGCCAAGGTATTTATATATTATAAATTAAACCAATTTTTATTTGAATACATTTAATAAGCTCGACAGTTTACGCTCTAATTTGGACAACAACTCCATGGACTTTACCAGCAAATCAAGCAATTTGCTACAACCCAGATTTAAGTTATAGTTTCGTGAACAATTCAAAAGACAATAACATATATTTAATTGCAACTGAACTAATTCAGAGTGTATCAAAACTTTTACAATGCGATTTAGACATTATAGGCTCATTTACAGGTAGCATTTCTAGTAATAATTCCTAGCTTAAAATATACTTGAATTTTTATTTAGGCAATGCATTGGAAACAACAACATATATTTACCCGTTTAAAGAAAACGTATTATTACCATTTCTATCCGGTCAACATGCAACAGCTACCAAAGGCACTGGTTTAGTGCATACCGCCCCCGCACATGGACCAGATGATTTCGTTTTGGCATTAAACAATAAAATACCAGTGGTATGTCACACTATATATAACACAAACAATTAACTTAGTTTCGCAAAGAATTAATACGCATGCGGGCGTTGTATTCAATATAAAACAATAATAAAACATTATTAATCAAATTTAGTTTTTATCAGCTATTTTAAATATTTTGTTTATTTAAAAAAAAACATTGATTTCTGTATTTATTAGAAATGTATCGTGGACGAGTGTGGTCGTTATACTTCTGATGCAGAACAGTTCGGAGGTCTTCATGTATTGCAAGAAGGCAATAAAGCAGTGTTAGAACATTTAAAAACTGATATCTTAAGTACAGAAGAATATATCCATAGTTATCCGTACGATTGGCGAACAAAAAAACCAGTAATTTTACGCGCAAGTCAACAATGGTTCATCGATACGAACGCAATCAAAGATCGCGCAATTGAATTAGTTCAGAGAGATGTGACAATACTTCCTGAAAAAAATACTGCTATTTACCTAAACAGCCTTATTACTCAAGTAAAAAAGAGACCATATTGGTGTATTTCACGGCAACGAGTCTGGGGTGTGCCTATACCGGTATTTTATAATAAACACACAAAAGAGCCTATTATTTCAGAAATGTTGATAGATCATTTATGTAATTTGTTAGAGAAAAACGGAACTGATTTTTGGTGGACTATACCAATTTCGGAATTATTTCCTTTAGAATTACTGCAGGAATTTAATCTTAATATAGATGATATCAATAAAGGCGATGATATTTTAGATATTTGGTTCGACAGTGGTGTTTCGTGGTCGAGTGTGTTGGGTGATAAAATTGCGGATGTTTATCTAGAAGGTGTGGATCAATTTAATGGTTGGTTCCAATCTTCTTTGATGACGTCAGTCGCGTTAAGAGACAAAGTCCCGTATAAAATGATCTATGTTCATGGATTTGCCGTGGACCAAAACGGATATAAAATGTCGAAGTCGTTAGGAAATGTGATAAATCCTCAAGATATTATTAATGGCGGCAAAAAACAATCGGCCTTAGGGATTGACACGTTACGGTTTGTTATTTAACACAAATTGAAAAATGTATATAATTAACAATGTTTATTGAAGGTGGTGGGTTGTTTGTCATGCTAGTCAAAATTCGACATCGCAAGTTAGCCAAAATGTTCTACAGGCGAGTGCGGATGAAGTCCAAAAAATTAGAAATACTATGCGATTTGCAGTTGGCGCTCTGAGTGACTTTAATAACAAAATCGATATTACTTCCTTGAAATGTATTGACAAATATCTTTTACATTTACTTTATGAATTTGATGAACAGGTTTGTTGAATATAACATATACGAACTTATAAACTCCAGATAAAAACTAATAATTGCTTTAGGTAATGGAAATGTACAAAGATTACCAATTCAATAGAATTTGTAAACATGTAATAAACTTTGTAACGAATCCAGTATCAGCCCTATATTACAGTATCGTAAAAGATCGATTATATTGCGATAAATTCGATAGTTCAAATCGACGAGCTGCTCAATTTGTTTTGCAATCAATTTTAAATACTATGTGTAAAACACTTGGACCCATCATGCCTCACTTGGTAGAAGAACTTCATATGTATCGAACTGATACAGAAAATGAAACGTTTTTCAAAAGTCCACAATTCCAAATCGAAACTAAATACTACCAAATTGAGCTTGCTCAAACTATGGACTTGATGTTAAATATGAAGAAAGAACTCAATAAACAAGCTATTAATACATCAGAAATGGATTTAGATATAAGTGTGTCAGCAGATATTTTCGAAAAATTGAAGGTATATCATTATTTAATAATTTAAATATTATAATCCTAAATAACGTTTTTTCTTTTTTTAAGATATTTCAGTTAGATAAGTTTGAAGAAGTAGCCGATATTTTGCAAGTTTCGAAAGTTGCGGTGCTTATATCTTCAAATTTACCATCAGGAAACTTTGTATTGAATACAACGAAAAGCAAAAATGCGTTGTGTCCTAGATGTAAAAGATATACATCAAATTGTGAAGAATATTTGTGTTTGAGGTGTAGTAATGTAGTTGACTTGTTAAATAAAGTTAAAATTGCAGCATAATAATTTCATTTATTAGTCGGTACAGATATTTGAAAATTTGGTGTAGCTTTTCTTATACGAAGTAATAAGCAAATTTTATAATCATGAAGAATAATCTAACAGTTTATTAAATGTTATATGTATTTAGCATAAAATGTTGATTTTTGTGTATAAAATTACGTAAAAATGGACTTTTGCGCACAAATTTTATGTTTTTATGAGATATACACCGTTAATTTAACAATATTTTTATAAATAATTGCATTTTGAGTGGGTCCCGCATTCGACATTTTAACCAAACAAAATACATAAAAGAAGATCCAGCGCATATAGGGCGGATATTTTTTTTGTAAATAAAACATAATTTTAACAGAGGCACATTTATTTACAAAATAAAACACGATAAAAAAAAGTACATTACAGTACGACATTCATAGATAAATATAACAGCTACATTAGTTTAGATATAATTTACGATTTATACGGTACATTTCTTATATGTCTTGTATGTTTTCTAGATTCTCCCCGCATAGACAATGCCACTTCATCAAGGAAACTCTTTGAGTTATGTATAGTAGTCCCCCCAAGTATAATATGCACTCCTGGAAACGTTTTGTTAAAAGTATGAACCGTCAATGATTCTTCATACGTAGCACCTCCTACCATAAACACAATTACATCTTGCGGCCTGCCATTACTCTGATGTTGTCCATCTAGATAAGGAAACACAGATTCTTTTAATTTCCCTTTAAGTAAATCATCTAATGTTTCATGTAAAAGTGGTTTATGTTGAGTATAAACATTCTCAACTCCACTTAATCCTTTAAAGAACCGCTTGGTGACATTTGCCGCATTTGAAAACCCGAACAGGTCATTTTGTCGGGCGTGCGACCCGGCGTACTCTAAAACATTTACAACGGATTGGGACAAATCTTCAGACACACCGCGTTTCTTTAGCGCTTCTAACAATCCAACGGTGTCGTTATTAGTGTGATTTTGGTATCGTAAAGCGTATAGTGTTACAAGTCGTGCGGCATCGACATTTCGAACTTTTGAGTTCGCAATTAATTTCTTGATACTTTGCAATTGTTGGGAATGTTCATTATGCGTAGTTAGTTCTTGTTCTACTTCCGATACTTCTAGTAAATTATGTTGGCTGACTAATGTAGATAATTCGCCGACGACGGTAACGTGTTTGGCCACGTTGCCACTTAATTTTTTGAATTGTGGATAATGCTCGACGAACGCTTTCATATCAGTGATGCTTTCGACTTTTTGGTGACTTTTAGCTTTGGTTTGAAATTCTTCCATTAACGATTTTATATTTTGACCGATTTCTCCGAAATTTAAAAATAGATTTTTCGCATAGAAAGCATCTTGCTCGGCGGAGAGCACAACTTCGGATAACTCTTTCGAGATACCGGGAATATTCGATAAATTCACCCGGTTATTGTTTATAGTTAATAATTCGTGAACCATCGCTTGGTAGGTCCATTGGTTCAAAAGTGGGGTGACTGGATCGTCTCGACGATCCAAAATTAAGAGCAGCGCGGAGCGAGACTGACGAAAGTCAAAGATACGAGACTCTTTAATCATTACATCTCGAACTGCATCCGCTAGGCGTTTACACAAGTTTACATTGTTTGCTTGGTAACGAATTTGCGGAGCGACTTTTAAAGATAACAATAAAGCAGTAATGCCTTGAATAGTGCGTTGAAATGCACTTTCTTCCCATTTGGACCTTTCGAAGCAAGCGGGTAAACCAATTGAAAATAAATGCGAGTTAATTGCTAGATAATCCATATAATACTCTTGTACTTCTTTAACAACTTCTTGCTCATCTTTTTCCGCTAGCGTTTTTACATCGGCTTTCGAGATAGTATTACTAAAATAAATATAATACGCTCCGTATTTAGGGTTGCGGAGTTCTCTAGCTAATAAAGCGATATTTTGGGGTGTTGGCCGTAAGAAAACTAAGCATTTTAAGTAGCGCAACCCTGAATCTTTATCAGGAGCAAGCGGCTGCGACATATCAATACGTTCCAATAAATACACTTCCCGCTGTAGAATTTCTGATTGGCCGTACACCATGCTTACAATACTTGTGGTTTCTTTGTCCATTAGCAGGATTTTCATGCCTGGTTCGCTGTCTTCGTTCATTTTTGTGATATAAGCTTTGACTGCACTGATTACATTCATGATGGTAGATTAAAAAATTTCCACTTGTTACGATATTTGATTTTATGCCACAGTTTATAGTCTCATTATTCTAATTTAATATAATTCTATGAATTACAAATTTAATTAGGCTATATCTTTTAAGTCGTAGAAGTACAACACAGCTGTCATTTTACAGAAATGTCAATTGCGTTAAATTGGGTGCGTTTTATTATTTTATCAGTATCATTAAAATATCTGCAGTGTCCTACACTGAACCTTCATATACGTATTTTGTTTAGATAAGCGAGATAATATATTTAGTTTATTTTGTGATAGATAAGCAAAGTTAATAAGAATTTTACAATAATATTTCATATACCAACTTAGCCATGGCTACATAAATAAAATTTAAAAAAAAATCAATAGCGATTTTCTAGTAACGAGAATCCTTACTCAAAATAATTTTCATAGAAAAGTTATGCAAAATGTATCTTTTATTTTTATTGTAACTATTTTACTGTAATGCACTTACAGTAAAATAGTTACAATAAAAATAAAAGATACATTTCGCTAAACTTTCCGGAGATGCGAAAAACGACTGAAGTAAACAAATATTACAAATCTTATGTATAAAGTTTCATAATTTTACCTTTAACTGTTTATACTTTAGAGCGCTCATACACTCACATGCAAACATTTCAAAAATAGTTTCGGTGCAGGGAAGGTCAAAAAGTAAATTTTCGTAAAAATCTCGAGATCGAATGTTTTCATGCATAATATACTTTACTTATTACTTCGTATAAGAAAGTAAAAATTATTTAAATTTGTGGAAATAAATTTTGATACGAAAATGGGGTTCATCGTTTTGTAAGATAAAATGTTGGCAACATTGAGTATTCAACAAAATAACCTCTCAGAGTATTAGTTGTTTAAAATTATTAAAAACTTATGTACGATGTTATTAAATCGAATAAAACATGCTGGCACAGCTTTCAAATACTGTGCTGGCGTTATGAATACAAATCTTTCTTCAGTGTCACAAAATGTAGGTTTGTTTTTGAGGTTCTATAAACTTGATATAAATGAGGATTTTGTTTTCAGATGTCTTTAAGTACTGAGATTACGGAAACAAAGGAGCAAAGCACTGTTATGGCGAAAAAACAAATAAGCAAAGCGATGAAATCTTATTTAGAACGCGCACGTGAACATAGCGAATTTATGCAAGAGAAAACTGTTGAATTTCAGATTGGCAAACGACACCTTGCTAATATGATGGGTGAAAACCCTGATACTTTTACTCAAGCTGATATTGATGTTAGTTTTATAACTTTCGTTTTTCATTGTTGCAAATTATAGAAAATATTAATTTTGCTTTTGAATTATACTATTTTGATTATTTTAGAATGCTATACAATATTTGTTCCCTTCGGGACTTTTTGAGTCTAAAGCACGACCTCTTATGCGACCTCCAGAGCAAGTTTATCCACAACGTAAGGCAGCAGAGTTTGACGAAACTGGTCGGCCTTACCATTTTTTGTTCTACTGTGGCAAACCAAATTTCTATAAATTACTATATGTAATATTTACACTTCCTTAAAAAAAAATTGACAATTCTCATATTAAATATTTTTTAGGATGTCGTTGAACATATGAACGAACTAGAAAAATTCGAAGATAGAATGATTCGTAAAAATCTACAACCCGATGCAAATTTAGCAATGTATGTATATTTAATTTCCTCTAATATTTTTATTTACACAACAAGCGCTTCCGGTTTGAATATGATTTAAAAATAAGAAGTTTTCTTGTCACAAGTCTTTAGTTTAAAATTTCATACACACTTTCACTAAAAATAATAATACTTTATTTGTTATGATCACGAAATTTTGATTGCAATATTTATTACTTCGTATAAGAAAGTAAAAAAATGATGATCATACACCAAATATATTTTTATTTATAATACGCCTCGTGTTTTTCTACTTTTTTAGTGATATGAATGGTTATAAATGGCTTAACAAAGAAGTACTAGAAACGAAGCTGGTCGAAACAATTACCGATAAAGAATACGAATATTTTGTCACCACAATGGAACGTTTTGTAAAGCTACCGTACTCTTATCGTCATAAAGATTTTATTCACAGCTATTCCCAATCATTAATGAGCCAAACAAAAATTTTAGATATACCCAAACTGCAATATGACGAAAATGGACGTGCATTTATTACTACTTACGGTTAGAAGCTTACATATTTTTATTATAATTTATTTACTAATTTGTTGTTGTTTTCCCAAAGAATGTTTAAGGAAACGCGCTAGGGCCGATGTTACTATAAGATCACCAGGAACTGGTCTGATTTCCGTCAATGGCAAGAACATACATTATTTCAAAGATCTTCAAGATCGAGAACAGGTGAGTTATATTTTTAAACTTATCACCATTATTCGGTTATGAGAAATCTACTGGGGGGTATATATTTCATAATTAGATTCATGACATTTTTATGTTGTCTTACGTCAAAATCTACCAAAAATCTACCATTTAAATTAATAAATATATGAGTAAATCATTTTAGAACCCTCTAAAAAAATATATGGTGGTGTCTCACTCACTTATGTCTTCAATGTGTGTAATCATTTTGGAACATACTGTATGACAAAATGATATATATTATGTATAGTTGGTTGCATAACTCTAGGGGCTGTGTTAAAAACCCATTAGAAATAATTTAAATTGCAATCTGATACATATAACTAAATTGAGCATGATATATTTATTTATTGCAACAACTTAATCATGACGTTATACCAATTGAATTAGTTTATTTTAAACAACAATAGAGCTATTGCAGTTATAAATTTAAATTAGGTAAACTAAAATAATCGAACTTTATGTTTAGAAAATAAATTTTGATCACAAAAAAATTTTCTTTTAATTTTGTTAACATATATGGTGTTACTTAGATCGTAATATTATAATATAAAATTGGTCGTTATATTTTTCATTTCGAACGATTCTATAAAAAAACTATCTCTTTCGCAAGTGTCGGTTATTTTATATTATGGTTGTTTTACAAAAATATTTAGTTAAAATTTAGAATGAAAGTAATTGTTAGGGTTGAATGAAAATATTTTTGTTTTTTTGGGTAATTTATGAAGGGTTTAAGTGTGTCCTTGAGACTTTTGCGAAAACTATGAGATGAACTAGCATCGTTTATAGTTGAATTAATTGCATAACAGGATGCAATCAATTGTCATCTCTTTAGGAATGTCATTGCTGTACTAATTTTTTTACTATTCAACCAAAGATCAACTGCGTGTTTTACCGCAAATTGAAAAAAAAAAATCGAATTACACCCAACAAAAGGTTTTATCAATTCAGGGACGTTCGAAATTATTTTTTATGAAATTTTCATAAAACGTAAACAAACACTTTAAAAATGTGTGTTCTATTAATTGAAAAATATATGTATACGATTAGAATGATCTAAAGGTTAAAGCGTTCTTTATGCGCCCTATAATAGCTAGAAAATTAAATTTGACAACGGATGAATAATAGGCAATGATTGACAGTTTGTTCAAAGGAAATTTACGCATTTTTACGTGCGAGGCCGTGTTTTATTTCTTCTGCTAAGGGATTTTATTGTTTAATTTTATTAGATGTGTTTAGATTGTTTGATTAGATTTATGGTTGGCCATGATTTACAATGCCAGGGGAGTCTTTAAGATTTCGTTTCGTCTACGATCAATTTGTGACTCACGATGAGTTAAGCCACTGACATATCATTAAATATTTTCAAATATATTTAGCATTCTTCTGCTAATATTTATAAAGAATTTCACATACCGTTATTTGGCATACAAGCCTTTTTTTAATATTTAGGTAGTGATTCAACGAATTCAAACAGAATACACAAACCTGTATTTGGTTATTTTAAAATCTTGGACGTGATTTATATTTATAAGTAAATAGATAAAGAAATATATAAATATTTATCACTCGACATTTTTTGCATCCAATCAAAAATTTTCCTTCCGAAATTATCACAATTTACAATTTCATGATTAAGTTTAAAAAAATAAAAATCGTTAAATGTAATTACTTTTTAGTATTTAATTATATGTATAGATACTACATGGCAAAAGAAATAACAATTTTCGCATGCTTATAATGAAACAATGAATATTACAGTTTTAAATCCGCTATTTTAAAAGAATTTTTACCGGATAAACATGATTAAATGTACTGTTTTTTTTTTATTATACCGAAATACAGGATGGGCCACAGTCAATATCAAACCATTGTTTAACAAGGTGAATTTAATTGATTTATTGCGTTGCAAATCATATAAATAATTCGGGCTTTGCTCTAATTTCTCTATAAAATATGTTAACCATTTTTATAGCGTCACTTTTTAAATGGTGTGCAATCGGTTTTTCAGGTTCTTTAGGTTTTTTACTACTGTTAATAGTGTAATAGTTCATGCCGGCTTTGTTATTGCTTTAGAATGCTAATTTAAATTACGAATTACATCGTTAAGTATATCATACAGGAAATCAAACAGTAGTATATATTTGATTCAGATATTTTAAATAAATTAAAAAAATAAATCATTTATAATCACATATCCATTAGAAATTTTCGATTAGTAAGATTGTACATTAAAGAATGAATGAATGCCGAAACATTTTTTGTTATTGAAATATTTCATCATCTTAAATTTTTTTTTATATATTTGATCTCATTTGAAAAATTTTCGCACATCAGGAAGTGTTGTTAGTATGTAGGTTTGAAGTAAATTGTACCCTATTTTCACATATGTGATTAGTACTAACGAACTAATGGAACATGGCAGTTGTTTGACATTATTTTTTGTTTAAATATAGTTACTAAAATTACGTTTTTTATTCCATAATTACGTTTGATTATTTTCCAATGTCTCATACAAGTATTTTTGTATACTTGATAAGAGTTATCATAAAAGTGACTTTTAAAAACAATACACCTTATATATATATTTATTTAGCAACAATTAAAAATATTGTATTTAGTTGTTAGTCAAAAAATAAATAATTTAGCACAAAAACATAATCCTTGATGTTTGATAGTTAAATGATTTCGAAATGTGTATGTGAGAGAAAATATAAGAAACAAAGAAATATTAAAAAATGTATGTGTGTAATCAAGATAAAATGACAGTTTTAACACGCAATACATGAAGAATAAATACCAAATCCAGTAGATTTCTCACGGTTGAATTGTCCTCAAAGTAGAGGAGGTACAAACAACATTATCATTTAATAAATACGCTACTCTGTTGGAAGCCACAGTATCAGGTGTAGTGAAGGTTGAGTTAGTTGAGAGCTCGTGGCTAGTCAGACAGTTTCAGTTCAGTTCAGTTAGAGAATAGAGATTTGACTATTAGTGAGGCGGTCTTTTTTGTTGTTGTTGCAACTTGTGTATGTGTGTGTGTGTTCAGGAGATTTTCCACCGTATTTGTTTATTGTATTGTGTGCGATTGACTGGCAATTGCTTAGTGATTATTGTTGTGTAATCAACGGCCGATTGGTTCGGGAAAATCATGTGGTTCAACAATGAAGTGATTGAAGAATACCAGTACCCAGTGCACTTAGCGTGGGATTGTGGAAAATTGTTGTCAGAGTTCGTCAGGTGAACAAGATTTATAGGTGAGCTCAATTTATATTTCGCATTTACTAATTTTATATCATTTCATGATAATATTTTTACTTGCTCTAATATTTATAGATTTAAAAGATTCTACAAAAAAAATTGATATATCTAAATGATCTAAATAACGAGAAATTATATAAATATTTAGTAATTTAAAAATTTTGATTGTTATCTTTAGTTTATTAAACTATTTTTCAAATTTGGTTTTTACAAAGCGTAACGCTTTTTTAAAAGGCGCGGATTTTTATATTAAAATGCTTTCTGAAGAAAAATCCTCCTTTTTGTAAAATTATCAATTTAATACTTAAGTATTCTAAGACATATTCTCATATAATAATATTATAAATAACAATAATAATAAATAAATTAAAGATGCTAATTAGATTAAATGTGATGCACATCAATAAGCTGTATTTTGTTTAAATGCTAATAATTTATTAACCGCTAAGTGTGGTTTACCAAAGTATTAATAATTTTATATATTTAAAATTATATATCAAATCAGTAAATTATTGTACCAAAAATAAATAATAAAAATTTCTCTTTAATAAAAGAAAGTAAGCAACAATTTTTGAATCTAGCAAATAAATTTACGGCGGAACATTTGTTTTATTTTTGGGAATACATATACAAATATTTTAAACATTTATTGCAATTTTTTTTGGAAACAGGATAATTGTGCATTATGTTATTATTATAAAAATTGATGATTCAATAAGTTATTAATAATGTTCAATCAATCTTTAGTGTATCCGCATTGCAGATATATTTTGCAGTATAAACTGGTGGTGCATAAGTAAATAAATGCCCACGATTTTAAAGCACTACAACTTTACGACACGTGTTACCGATTTCAGAAATTATCAACTGTTTCCTTACTGACTAGCTTTAAGAATATTAGAAAGCTTAATTTTACTGAAAATACCAGTATTATTTTTACTTTCTTATACGAATATATATAAAGAAATATAGTAATCATGAACGTTTTAAATCTTGAGATTTTAACGGAAATACGCCTGTAAATGCTCTATAGCCAAAACTGTTGGAAATAAAATCATGAAACTCTAAACTTAAGACTTGTGTAATATATATAAATAAGACACACAGTTATCAAAAAATAACAACGTGAAAATTTCCATAATTGCTTCTATTTACAGTAGTGTTGAGATAATATTAAAAGCAAATATTTTTGGGTGGATTCGTATATGGTTTAAGAACAAAAATAATTGTTATTCGATGTTGAATATAGATTACTAAATTTCAAGATACACAAAACCAAACTTTGAACAATAATCAAAATCCACAGATTCGAATGTGTCTCAACAATATCTTGAGCAACACAATTACTATACCAATATTTGTGCTTGTCATGTTCAAGTACATGAACTCAAAAAGCAAATATATGATTATTTAAATAAATAGTTTTATATAATTTAAAATAGTCAATGACAGAAAAAAAATATTTTTCCTTTTTCTAGAACAGACTTATTTACTTTGTTTCGTAAATACGGAATGTTTTTATTGATATCGCGAACGAGTTACGAGATTTTTCTGTCAGAATAAATTAGTATTGTTAATAACTTAGTTATGTGCAGTGCTAGAGGACATTTAGAATATTTAAGTAAGTATATTTTTTAAACTAAATGTTTCATTATTGATCTATGCAAATTACTATTATCTTAAATAGTCCTTGATTTTTAATTTTGCCTAATTTTAAATTTCATATTTTATAATTTTAACATATTAAATCTTAAGCATCAATTAGATACAATCTGTAACCTTAAGTTAATTATTTGGTTATTGTTTAAAATTCTATAAATATTTATATGATATACGTGGATTCACATTGACTATTAAAAGCAATGTTATATGCTAATTATTATTTATTTATTTGTAATTAATTGACAATAACTGCTTTGTTATATGCTTAATTCGATATGCTTTTACCAAGAAAATACTCATTGGTCGATTCATTCTTTGTTCTCGAAATTAAATTAGCAATTATTATAATATATTGTAAATTTATATTAAATGTGTTTAAACCACGTACGGTTGATTTTAATATTTCATCTTCGAATTGAGGGCTTTTAGTATTTAGGTGTCTGCGTTGTACACTAATATACTAAATGAAAGCATTGCGTAGTTAGGAAGCACGGATCACATGGTACAATAATTTTAAGCTTTGCGGTTTTAGTTTGGGTTGAAATAATATTAGTAAGAAATATATTTTTTATATTTTATAAAAATGTCAAATTGTGAAATTCCAAAATGAATTTAATAGTAACTGTGATTTTTTGGTGATCTACTTATGTCGATCTGTTCCAATTTTTAGATCCGTGAAGTCTAATTTTGCCTTCCGGTAACCAGTTAGCATACTAACATTAATTTAGCAAACAAGTGTGAGTATTGACAGATCAATTTCAAACGTGCATGGCTGATTAAGCAAAAAAAGACAATTTTATGGTTTTTAAGATTACAATTTTTTTTCTGGGTTTTCCCAAAGATGCAGGAGAAAGTGTTCAAATATTTTAATACGATTGCAGTGCCGTATTTATTTAAATTATTATAAATTTACATGTTTTAATATATTAAAATGAATTGCGTCAATTTAATAGGTCTTTTTTTTTATATATTCATGTTTTAAACAAAAATAAATAACGTATGTAATATAAATAAGTGTAATTATTGCTTCTATTTTAGTAATAATTTAGTTTAGTGAATTAATGTCAAGTTCAACTTCTGACCATTGTTCAGTAGGATTCACTGCCAGAAAAATTAGCAGTGATTTACTAGAACCTGGTGTCTAGGTTAGGTCATTTGGCTTTCTTTCCGGTGGTGTTTAAAAATGTTAGAGAGATAGTATGACGTATGCCGCCGAAAATTTGTCGGTCTGTTACCCATGGACAAAAGTAGGGGAGGACACTGATACAACAGTGTGTATTATATGGTTCTTCTGTTCTTTTCAAACAACAAAAGTAATGACACGATATCATCCATTTAATGTATGTAGATTGGGAGAGCAATCATGCTGTTGTCAAACTCTCGATGCTCAATGGTGCGCGAAATAAACAGCTATGTAGTATTGCGAATTGCAAATTATCTTCTCCCATATGCCGGATCTCCATCTATGTTCGCACATGTCGGTGTCCTATAACGCTTGCGAAATATATCTCTAACAAGGCCTAGCCTAACGTAATGTCATGTGGTCGAGGCAGTCTATTTGATCGTATACTTCAAGTGCGTCTTATTCACTCTCAAAAGCGGGAGATTTTTACTAGACTATTTTGTTCTAGAAAACAATTCCAATACATTTTATTCCAATTTCATTCATATTATTTTTCGATAGAAATACACCTCATTGACATTACTTCCTGATTTAAACAAATTGTTCGTGTCTAAATGCTTTAATAATTATGTCATAGGTTATTCGATCTTATGTAATTATAATTAATAAAAAAAACTTTCATTTTTATTGTTTATGCGAAATCCAAATATCATATCAATTTATGAAATATAATTTAATTTTCGTGCTATATGCTCGTGGCGACCCACTTATTAAATAATTAGAGATTTAAAACAATAGCTTATTAAAATAATTAAATTACGTATAATTATGTTTATAAAGCGAATAATTCAAAGAGGGTTTTTTAAAAACAGCACATAATTAGCAATTATTATTGGTTGATTGAGTTAAAATGTTTGTACTTTACCCTATTTTTTGTGTGTCTTACGTGGTTTCTATCATTATGCTTTCAATGATTTGCGAATTTTTTTACATCCTTATTTCGCCGCTGGTGGGTGGAAAATTATATATTTCGCTACAAAAATGTCAAACACGAGACTAATTTCAGTTGCTTCTAGGAATTGAATTAGCAGGCTTAAGATTTTAAAGCTCTCGGTTATTGTAGGTGACGTTTATTTGCGAATACTGTACAAAGTCTAAGATGTTATTTACTTTACATGTATCTAATTGTTTTAAGTTTTTATCTTAAATAATATAAGTGATATAAACTTTTTTTTAATAAATTGTATGTTAAGCGCGCAAGAATTTTTAATCTAATAAAAATGATAAATAGAAGCGAGCGGGAGGTGATTTATTTGTATATTTATATATGGTGTATGTAATTAAAGAAATATTTTTTATTTCAGCAAATAATAATTCAAATAAAAATTTTTCTCACATTCATTTCTATTTTTGTAGACGCATATAAATATTTAATAACTGGCAAATCCATGTTATAAATTACTTAAGCGAAAATGATATTAGTTATCATGTATGAAGCACGTGTGTATGCTGTGCTCAAATGAAATATTCGCAGTCTTGCACTGAATTTTCTTATACGTATTTTGTTTACAGAGAAGAGATCTTAAAATATTAATTTTTAATCATTTTATTAACCATTGAAATATTTTTTCACTAAATATATTTCTTACAATATATATTAATTGTAACAGTTACACTTTTTGAAAAAAAAAATCAAATAAAAGCTGTACGAATTATTGATATCATTATTTATATTGTATTCTTGTCAGGTATATTTCCGTATATCTCGAGATCGAATTGTTTCATGATTACAATACTTACTTATTACTTCGTATAAGAAAGTAAAAATTATTTTATTTTTATAATAAAAATACATGATTGCGTCTGTTTCATAGTAAAATCGAAGATGATATATGCATTTTGTAAATATACAGAAATAATGCAAATAAAACTGTTGGTATAGTCATCGCGAATACCTTTATGAGTAAATATCAAATTCCATGTTTATATATTGCAACATTTGTTACATCAATGCAAATGTTAACACTGCGTATATTTATTGTATATTACGCAATTTACATACTAGGCTCAACAATAATATGTAAATTTAAGACTATAATTGCCATCAAGATTAACCATAACTATCCACGTGATTGCAATGTGTTATCCCGACAAGAGAGTCGTTAATATAATATTTGTTCTACATATGTACATATATATTCTAATACATGTACCATTGTACTTAAATGCGTATAAAAATAATGTAAAACTCACATTACAATTCCTCTCTGTTGCATTTTGTTGTTATCAGCTTACACCGCGATCCGTGGCAACTGAGATTGCATCCTGGGAGTCTCATTTTCACTATTTCACTAAAAAAATTATTGCTAACAATCACAAAATTATTTATATACATTGTTCTTGTCTTGTCCATTTTCACACGCCACTAATATATCACCGACTAACAGACTAAACGTGAACGTCGGGCACAGGGCGCGTTTGGTGTTTGGTTTATTCCTGTCGCTTATGAGAAATCCGATTAATTACTTGTTTTAATATATTTACATTACAAACAAAATTGAGTTGTATTTTTATAAACTATAGAAACAAATAGAAATAATGTTATTAGATGATATATTTTACAAAAGAGTAACATGATTTATTAAGATAAAATGGTTTAAATTTAAATAAGTATTTAATTTATTATAAGAATCTATAATCATATTCAATATTTTAATATACAATAATATAGCATTGCTGAGAAAATAATAAACATATAAAAATTCTTTTTTTTTCAGATTTCATCTTGGTAATAAAACGCAACAAAATGGAGAATCTGGGTTTTACTGATTCAACAAACTCTGGTCGGAAATTGGGTCGGTCAGTCAGTATGAATCCGGCGGAAGTCGAAAATGTCCCACTATACAAGACTGCGTCATTATTGCGGTGGCGTCGTGGCCGTGATCCAGCCGAACTAATTGAAGAAGAATTCGCCTCAGATGATTTCGAATACATGGAATGCGGACCATCACCTCCGGCCGAAAGTCCTCCTAATATCTACGAAAGTTTTGAAGAATTCTCCACCAGTGAACTGACTGTGCAAATATGTCATGACACCATCAAAATGAACTTGCTTGAGCACATGAAAAGCTCTTCTGGTAGACATCACTTGCTGGAAGAAATAGAATTACGAAAAACAACGTTGGATAATTTGAAAGATTTATTGAACGGTGCTAGTAAATTTGAGATAAATATCTCGTTTCTTTGGGCTGCTTTTGTTAAAAGATGGGATTTACTGGATGGGTTTTTGAGCCTAGGCGCTCAGTTACACTATTATGAGCCTAATCAAGGATTGACTGCGTTGCATCTGGCAGCATTTAGCTGTTGTATTCCTGGCACTCAATTTTTGATATCTAGAGGAGCTGATGTTAATTTTTGTTGTAAATGTTATACGCCTATACACTGTTCAGCCTTTGGTGATTCTTCGGAAACTGCGATGATTTTATTGAACAATGGTGCCAAAGTTAATTCGTTGACGAGTAGCATACATAATTGCCATGAAAGTGTGCTGCATTGTGCTGTACGAGCGAATGCCGTGACTTGTGTTCGGCTTTTTACAGCTGAAGGTGCAGATGTTTGCCAAGTAGAACCTTCCGGAGCTTCCCCACTTCATCTTGCTGCTGACCTTGGGCAAAGTCAATGTCTCAAAGTTATGTTAGAATCCAGGTCCTTGGATATCAACAACAAAACTAAAGACAAAGAGCAAACTGCGTTGCATTTGGCAGCCGAAGGCGGTTATGGTGATTGTGTGGAATTGCTATTGGATAAAGGAGCTGATACAAAAGTAAAAAATCATCGAGGACAAACACCATTGCATTTGGCATCACGTGCACAAGCTGTGGATTGTGTGGAAACGCTTCTGCGCAAAGGCAGTTCTGACCCGAATGTTGGTGACGGCGATAAGCGTACGCCACTCCATGCTGCGGTGGGTAAAGCAGCCAGGTCAAACGATATAATTGAGATATTAATCAGTTGGAGTTCCGATGTAAATGCGAGGGATCAGTACGGGTACACGCCGCTTCACATTGCCGCATTGAATGAGCTGTCGCAGTGTGTCGAAATCTTGATCTTCCACGGAGCGGATGTGACCGCTAAATCTAAATTCGGCATGTCTGCATTGGGAATCATCACTAGGAAAACCCCCGCATCATTGGCAATGGTCACACAAAAACTCGATTGCGCAATAACTCTTCACCACCACCCCGAATCTTCAAATCGAGAAGTTGAATTACGTTTGGATTTCCGACATATACTACAGCATTGCCATCCTAGGGAAATCAGCTTTCTAAACACATTCGTTGATGAGGGACAAAAAGAAATACTGCTTCATCCGCTTAGTTCGGCTTTCCTGCATCTCAAATGGGAAAAGATAAGAAAATATTACATTGCCAGAATATTGTTTTCTTTTATATTCGTATTCTGTTTATCGTTGTATGTCCTAACAGCTCTGGCTCACAATTGCTATAACCACGGTAAACAGATGAATGGAACAGAGAAAGAATACGAGCTGTGCGAAAAAAAATCGATGATGGGAAATATGTTACGGAATAATCCATTCGCCATCGAAATGCAATGGTTTGTGCTAGTCGGTATTACAGGTTGTGAAATTGTCAGAAAACTTTACGGTCTGGCTGGCTACCCGAATTTACGGCAATACCTGTCGCAGCGTGAGAATATAATCGAGTGGTCCGTGATAGCGAGTGTGTTTGTGATATCCTTCATCTACACGGGCCGTACATATATGTGGCAGAATCACGTCGGTGCTTTCGCTGTCCTCTTTGGCTGGACGAATCTAATGTTGATGATCGGGCAACTTCCGGTGTTTGGTTCATACGTAGCGATGTATACGAAAGTTCAAGGTGAATTCGCTAAACTTTTATTAGCGTATTCTTGTCTGCTAATCGGTTTCACTATCAGCTTCTGCGTAATATTTCCCGATTCATCCACGTTTGCAAACCCATTCATTGGCCTTATAACCGTTTTGGTGATGATGACAGGCGAATTAAATCTTGATCTGCTTGTCGATGATGACCCAATCGATCCACCATTTCTGTTAGAAATCAGTGCTCAGGTTACATATATTTTGTTTCTATTGTTCGTCACGGTTGTCCTTATGAATTTATTAGTTGGTATTGCTGTTCACGATATCCAGGGTTTACAAAAAACGGCTGGTTTATCTAAACTAGTTCGTCAGACGAAATTAATTTCATATATGGAGCTTGCGCTGTTTAATGGATATCTACCGAAATATTTACTGAATTTATTGCATTGGACCGCTCTTGTGTCACCAAAAGCATACCGAGTCGTACTTAATGTTAAACCGTTAAATCCCAGAGAAAAACGGTTACCAAAAGATATTTTGAAAGCCGCATATGAAATTGCTAAGATACGCAAGAATTATGGACATACGATTTCATCGCATGGATCCAACGCTACTTCGTATGCGAATAAAAAATGGATGAATAACAATACGGCTGATGCCGCAGGTGATTTCCCGATAGATTACCCATCTAGTTTCAGTAATCTGCAGTTAAAAGTTGAGCAAAGTACCGAACAGGTGAAGAAACTAAGCACGGAAATGATGGAATTAAAAACGGCTCTTAGCAACAGTCAACGAGCAATTGAACAGCTTCTATCTGTGGTTGTCTCACAAACATCTGCTAAATCTTGATAGGGTTGGAAAAGTTAATCATGGAAAAACATATCATAAAATAAATACACATTTTCATTATTTATATAAATGTAATGTTTAAATATTTTTGTAACAATAAATACGTTTTAAATGAGCAGCTAGGAATAGGCAAGAAAATCATTTACGTTTCTGACCTACGATACACTTGTACATAGATGATTGAAATTACTGGGCTTCAGTTTTGATAAATGTGATATTTTATAACAGGTTGTGTTATGATATTTTATCCAGTTACCTATATTGTATAATTTCCATTGTAGGTGCTTGTAGACCTTATAGATTTTTGTATTGTTGTTATTTTTTATTCGTTGCCATTTAGAATGTTATCGTTATCTACCACATAGACAATTACAAGTATTTTTACTGATACCTAGTGTTTTAAAAATAGTTTTAATAAAAGTGCATAAATATCTATATTACCGAATTAACATATAGCAAATTGTGTTTACCTTAAAATAAGTATAGATGCATTAACATCTCAATGAAATCTCATTCGCTTGTGATACATTAGTTATTTTATAACTATACCTATACATAGTGGAAACCTAAAATTAAATAAAGACTGTATGCACTAAATAAATGTTTTATTATTCTCATATCTTCTGTATTTTAATTAAACCTTATTGATTGAAGGTAGCGTCAGAGTACTTTAGACTAGAATTTAATGGGATTGTTACATATATGTAACAAGTTTCTATATTAATCATAATGTCTTGAAAATAATTTTGATTTTAGCTTTTGTTCCCGTTATTATTTACTGGAATGGAAGGCAAGGTTGATGTGGAAGCCAATGTCGCTGGAGGTGGTACATCAGGACAATCTGGCGCCATTAGATGGGGTATTGCTCAAAGTTTAAGATGCTTTGTCGATGAAGAAATGATTGAGAAAATGCGATTAGGTAAACATATATGTTTTATCATTTTCTTTTATTTCAAGTCTTATTTTTAGTATAATTTATACTATTATGTAAATTAAATACTATGTACGCTATCCATACATATATAAAGTTACACTCTAGCACCAGCACCTAAACACTGCAACCCTCTTATTTTTTCGAACGCTGCAAGACTTATGTAGCAAAGGATTGCTTACTTTTACTACATCGGTTTAACCATGTTAGTCTTGTATGTACGTTCGAAAATAAATGAGAAGAGGGTTGCAGCCTTTAGGTGCTAGTAGTAGGGTGTAACTTTACATATGAACATCAGTGTAGAATGTTTTTAAAGTCTAACGCGGACATAGCAATAAGCATATCTTAAAAATTACGCAATAAAATCATTTTATATATCATAATTTTTAACAATTTTAACTTAAATTACCTTTTTAGCTGGTCTACTTACCCGAGATTACAGAACTAGAGAAAGACAGAAGCCAGGACAAGCTGGTGCTCGCAGAAAATACACTTGGAAGAAACGTTAATCATATTTTTTTTGATACCATGTATAAGTTATAAAAAATAAATTAGTTAACATTTTTAAATCTTTATTAAAAGTACAAAACAGACTAAACAACATTGTAAGCACTATTACATTTTTGATAACGGTTGTATACCTAAAATTTCCATGCCTTGTTTTAATATATTTCTGGACGTATTAAACAATAACAATCTCTGCGCTGCTAAGTGGACATCTTGGTCTTTTACTCGTAATTTATGTAATGCTTTGTTTATATGATTACTGAAAAAGAAATGGCCAATAAATAAAATTATACCTTTCGGTATTTTATGTTAATGATAAATTTACCATAATTGAAATAGATAAACAACTAATAAGCAAGCTTCCATTTCTTGGTGGGATCTCTTTAGAATCTCGTTAAACTGCGCTAAATGTATCACTAAAGTCATCACTTCGGGTTGCTGTAAAAAATCGGGATTGCATGTTTTTGCTGGTTCAATACCATTCACATTTTGTAAACTTATAAGTCTACAATGAGTATATTGTAAACGAACTCCCGTGTCTCCTTGCACCTATAATTTATATATTAAAACTAGTTTCCATTTAGTTAGCACTGTAAAAGTACCTGTAAAACTCTTTTCCAATCAAATTCGTAATCTTTTTGCCTTCTTTGCTTCAAATCATTCACAATAACACAAGAAATCCCAAGAATATCTGCAGTTTTATCATCATTTGCAGCGACTTTAGTTGCTACAAACATTCGAATTTACTTATAACCGAAAGTAACACAATTATATGTTCTTACTAGGTGATTTAATTTGGTTTTTTTGCATTAAGTCTTTGGCTTCATTTAAAATATCTTTTAAAAACACAGCAGTGCCCTTTCGCGTACTCATCCCACGAACTCGTCCAAACTTCACATGTTTTATCCTACCCGCCCATGGTAAATCCAATTTAAACAATACGTCATGCAGTGCATTGAAGTGGTCACTTTGTCCATTATCCACAACGTAAAGCATTTGATCGAATTTATATTTTTTATACCGATCCAACGCAGCCGCAATATCTCTAGTCAAATATAACATTGAGCCATCGCTTTTAATTAAAGAGACTTTTTTATCATTTATTATTGCTACTTTTTTCCCATCAGGCTCCAACTGGATTATCCTACTTTTCTCCAATTTTTCAATAACATGCTGAATATCTTTCGAGTTGTACATTGATTCGAAATTGTATTCATCAAAAGTGACACCTAAACGTTTATATAGAGAACTAAGTTCCTCGATTGTGTATTTATTGAAGATTTTCCAGTTATCTAAATCCTGTACGTCGCCTTTTTCGAGTTTCATGAAAGCTTCGCGCGCCATTTCACTTATTTTTGGATCAGTCTCCGCTAATTTATTCGCATTTACATACGCTTTATACAACACTTGTAACGGATCAGCTTTTATGTCAGATTCAGATAACTTAGCTAAGTCTACACCGACTTTTAACATTCCAAATTGAGTGCCCCAATCACCTAAATAGTTTAATCGAACCACATCGTAACCCAAGTATTTATTTATGTTCGAAATAAAATTCCCGATTATAGTCGAGCGCAAATGTCCGATGTGAAATGGTTTCGCGATATTTGGTGAGCTAAATTCCACTATTACTTTACGATTTTCTTGTAAAATATCTGGTACGTTTATGTTTTCTAAGACGTCTTTTACGAATACGTTTTTGTTTATATCGAATGAGATTTGTCTGTTCGCCCTATCATGGCCTAAATATACTTTTGATATTATGCTGTCGGTTTTCATTGCTAAAATATCATTCGAATTTGATATGCCTAATTGCTTTTGGAGTAAATCTAGCGATATGCTCATATTCGCTAAACTTCCATTTTCCGTTTGACCGACTTCGATTAAAGATTTTAATTTTTCAGGTGTTATTGCCGCATTTTTACGTAGAGATTGATAAACCTTTATTAAAATCAAAAAATCATTAAAAATACGATATTAATGATTAAATTCCGGCAATATCTTTAAATAATACACAGGAAATTGGCACATTTAAATTTAAAAAAATCATTATTAAAAATACGCTATTAATGATTAATTTCGGGCAATACCTTTAAATGCTACACAATAAATTGTACAAATTATTGTTCGATTTATTGTGTAGTCAAAAACAAGCTTAACATGTTTTGCGGGTGTCAGGATTCAAGGAGTAAAATATTTTTAGATAGGACGTGTATGTATATAAATGGTAAATTATTAAATATGATGATGTATATAGAAAAATTACACATAGACGATAGAAAATATTTTTATTTCATTATAAATGCATGCCATAAAAATATTTGCCATGTAAGTAATAATTAAAAATCAGTATTTCCACTTACTTTAGTGCTTATGTGCATTTTGAGTTTTGCTGACATGATAGCGATTTGAATACACAAAAAATTTCACTTATAAACGATTTAAAATACCCGAACGTGCCCTGTAATTTCTGAGGTTAGAGATCACATGACAGTTATGCTTAACAAGAATTTTGAATGATCGCGGTTTATATCAAGAACGTAATGTAATTTTGTTTTTCGGTATAAAATCGCAATAAAAATTTATTTGTGTGTGGCAACTTAATGCATTAATGGTTGAAGTTTGAGGATTTTAAAAGTGAAATCAATTAATGTGCACGCATTAATGTTGGATTTAAAAAATAAATTCCTAATCGGCTGTTCCGCCATTGATTCGGAATCAGATGGCGCTCTAACCGTGAACGGAGTTGGTAACTGTCATTCCGTGAATGTCGGTCGTAGTGTAAGGTGTGTGAGTAGTGCAGTTGTGGTATTGAAAGAAAAAAAAAATACATTGAAAGTGAAGTGCACGTAGTGTTTAAATCGGGGCAAAATGGCTGGGCAGACTATAAATGATAGATTATTAGCCGCCAGGCATAGTATAGCAGGTCAAGGATTAGCAAAATCAGTATGCAAAGCTACCACAGAAGAAATGATAGGGCCCAAAAAGAAGCACTTAGATTGTAAGTGAATTATTCAATAAACCATCGATTTTATGAACTAGATCAATGTTGTGTAAAGTTATATTCTGTATGTACTTTCCATTTCGAATTGCTTGAGGCGGAGACCGGTTTTTATTTTATTATCTTTACGCCTATCTTACATAGAGTTCAAAATACCTCCATGTTTTACCTTTACCTGGGAGACAGGTGGTTTAACGGGTCCTAAAATCAACAACCACCTTTTTTTTTGGGTATGCTTTTCAGTTTTTTCGACAGTCTTATATCAAATAACCGACAGTTTGTAAATCAATCATTGCATGTAAACCTTAGTTAACTAGTTTGAACCGAATCGAACGATTATTACAAAGATGAGTACAGGTACTGCACGAAGTGCAGTAATAATATATTATTTATTATTTCCGGTCGTTATTTATAGATTGTTTATGTTTACATAAAACTGCATTTATATTTTGTATTTTAAATGCTGGTTAAGTTTTTCGTAATTAAGTGTAAGATTTTGTTTTATAAACCCGAAATTAAGATAATTTTGAACTATTATTAGAATAATTACACTTTTATCTTGATTTTTTTTACTAAGTATACGTGATAATTTATATTATTTATAGGTGGTTTTTGTGGTTGCGTTATAAAATATTCCATTAAAAAACTGTCATATCCGCTATCTTGATTTTATAAACTTTTGTAGAAACGGAAACTATCAGATAGTGAGTTGGCAATGTACTTCATATGTGAAAAAAAAAAATGGCAAAAAACCGGATAACCTAAACGAAGGTTACAGAAATTGCAGATAAAAAAAAAAATTTATGCATAATTACGTTTTTGACCTTAACGGTAATAATGAGCAAATCGATGACAAAATTTTAGCAAATATGCTAATTTTGTCTGGTAGGTTTGTTTTGTCTGACGGAAATTTTCGGAATGAAATGCCAATTCAACAAATTATACAAAACCAGGATAAATTATTATCAGGATTGTAATCAATAGTTCTACAATTACAGTCGTCTTCAGAGAAGGTGTGAGAGAGAGAGAGAGTGCGTTTCTAAAATAGTTATAATAACAATGAAAGTTGTTAATATTTAGCATAATTTTGTTTAAAAATTTGTTACAAAAATGGCACTTGTTATTAGAAAATCACTATTGAAGTTGTTTTTCATCTATTATGTTACCATAGTTACGTAGATATATTTTAGTTAAATGAATATTTGTAGTCTGTAAAATAGTTTATAAATAAAATTGCAATTATTATGCCCTATAAATATGTTTGTTGTCAATATAGATAATTTCAATTTGTGAGCTTTTTTATTTGCGTAAATTGATAAACGTAAAATATAATAGGGGGAGTTGTTGAATTGCTGGGATAAAAGAATGTGTTAGAGCAGTGACCTGCAAAACGCATGATATGCGAATGGAATTTATAATTCACTAGTGATTGATATAAGTTTCAAAGCTCGTCAGGGTCTGCGATGAATATGAAATATCTATCTATAGTTTTACACCAAACCATTAAATCCATAAAATTTATGGCATACATTTATATTTATTATGAATCACCAAAATATATTTAAAATTTATTACTAGTTAAAATGAATTTTCTATGTAATAAATTTACAAAAGTCCAAATTACAATCATAGATAATTTTTAATAAAAAATTTGCAAAGTTGTGTACGTAATAAACGACATTACCATGCTATCGATTATAATTTGTTTGCTGGTCAGGTCCAGGTGCGTGTGTTATTATGTATGTAACTTATATACGTTACAATTTCCGTTTATTTTTTTTGCGAATATAAACACCTTCATTGTTTTCACGCACGTTACACAATACACCCACATTTACATGAGACGCATGCGTGGTCACTTGCCAGTGACCTATCCGAACCTAACTTAATCCACACATGCTCGCTCTTTCATTTGTTGTGTTTTATCTGGTTATTTTATCTCGGATGCGGTCGACGACATATATTTTCTGGTCTTCTGTGGTTTTACACACATACAAATCATATCTTTTCTGCTTCAGAAAGGATTTTGTTTCGTTTTTAACGCTTTGATGATTCTACACAATGCATTTTTAAAAACTACACTCCCAGACCAGAATATCAACAATTTCTTTAGGTATAAACCTATATAGAGTTTAGAAATTTATATACATGTTTCTATAATAGTTAGACATATACTGTCGCGGAATAAAATACGTTGAATTTATTAAGGAATAACATAAAAACGGGGTGTAATTATCTTATGGGGTCCTTTAGATTTTAAGAGTTTAAGCAAATATGAGCCGCGACCAATCACAGTCAGGGAAGCTATTGTCCACACTTTAGTCTACATATGTTAAAAAAATTGATTATTAATTATTGAATTGAGTTATACGATTTTGTAATATGGTTCGTTATACATTATGCTAATTAGTATAGAATTGAATTTTCGATACCGGTTTGCTTGTGCTGAACTTGTGTGTTTGTCAATTTGCAACAAAGCGAGAACCAGACTGAAGATGTTAATTAATTTGTCACCGAACCGTCAAGTTAATTAACACTTTACGAGCGATTTTGATGCAGGTAATATCACATGAGCTACATTCAAATTTATGTGTTATAATAGATAAGTTATAATTGGAATAAATTTCGTATATGCATATTGAAATTTGACTTTGCCATATGAGGTTTTGTCTATATAGGCAATGTGTCAATAGAAAATAATCTCGTACTTAGTTCTCACGCGTATTCAGTTGGTTAGCTTGTTATAAGCATGTATGACCTTTGTTGTTAACCTCGATTTTTTCGTTTGGCTAACCTTACTTATAAGTACCTAGTTGTGCTTTATTTTAATCATCAATTTTCGAATTCATTCACGAAATATTGTCAAGATTTCAATTAATCTAAAGGTTTCTCTTTTCTCTCATTTATATGTCTGTATGCTTGTATGTATGTCTATATGTTTTTATGTATGTATATATGTATTTTCTGATTGTTTTTAAAAATCTAAAGTATGTACATAAAATGTTTACCATATTTTGTAAAATCACTTAATTTGTAATAATATTATCTGATGAAGTTGTTTCATTGCATTTAATCAAGTTTTCATGGAATTTAAGCTGTAATTTCAATGGAATTATTGGTAATTATTCAATAAGTGAAATTTTTATTTTTATAAATTGTTTGTAAACCTGAGAATAATTTGTTTTTGTGTGAGAACGTTGACGTTGCGTTACTAAATGTCCTAATATACGTTTGTTTTTTTAAATTTCATTTATGTTTATTGTTAACTCATATACCAATTGTTTATACTATATAGTAAGTAGTACATGTATTTAGAAAATGACCTTAACTATTACCTGATAAGGTCTTTGACTGTGTGAAATACCTGTAGCATGTCGATAATATTGTTAATATCACCTTGACAATTCTACATACGAAAATATCTATTTTTAGTATTGCGTTTACCTATCTCTTACACTCTACATTATTTGATTTATATTTACAGCACAAAATGGTGTGATGCACCTTTTTAATGCCGCTGCTCGTAACGCACTGACCTTAAATAATTTCTTGAAACATTTCTCAAGTCTTGTGTTAAGCTTTAGCGAATCTTTCTTTAGAGTTCGGTAAAAATCATCTATGTTTGTTGAGATTCAATAAAAGCAATATAAATGTTTAAAAACATATACAAAATAACTATTTATTATTTATTGTTGACAACTCAATCGTAATTACAAAATAATACATATACACAATTAAATCTACAATTTACCTATATACCTACTTTCGTGTTTTTTCGTCGTAAGCATTTAGAATCGCATGACTACAATCACTTTTGTAGTCAATTATGATGTTTGTATGCTTTTCTTTTGAAGGACGAATTTATTTAATTTACGGTTATTAATTTAAAGATTATATAATATTTTTACTTTCTTATACGAAGTAATAAGTAAGTATTGTAATCATGAATAAAGTCGATCTCGAGATCTGACTGTTTTCGTAATGGCGCCTGGGTGCTTATGTGTATCTCTCTCTCTCTTTCTCTCTGTGAATGTGTTTTAAATATATATAATCGTATAAAATGTATATTTTAATATTCCTCTTATCAAACAAAATACGTATAAGAAAGTTCAGTGCAAGACACTGTGGATATATATGTGGTCGGTAATCTGGTAAATATTTTGTGAAAAATGTTTAGATAAGTATAGGTGTAAATAATTATAATTTTACGAAACGATAATATTTGTTTTGTTTTATCTCTGGCGGGAATGATACTTTGAAGTTGTTAATGATTTTTTTAAAATAGAATAACGCGTGACGGTGTTACGTGTTATTTAGACCTTGGTTTGAATCATCTATTTTATATGTTCAATGGTCTAAATATTATTATAATATTAAAAATAGGTATAGCTACTTATTTATAGATAACATCTAAATTGCATATGTAAGCTGCTGCAGTTTTTAATATGAAATAACAAACATTTTGCACGGAGGTGATATTGCTTTCTAGCAAACTTTTATGATTTAGTTTAAAAACTAGACATGTTTACAAAAAAAAGACAAAAACGTGTATATTTGTCTGAAAACTGGTGTCCCGCATAAATGAAATTCTAAAACAACTTCGCTTTGTTGTTTAGACACGAGGGCAGCTTTGTTTCATAAAAAGTTGTTTCGTAACATATGTCGCAATAACTCGCCTGTCCAGTTCCTCATCCTCTTCTCTTCCATCATAGGAAAGAGATTTCATTTCACTGCTTTTGACCAGTCTACACTACCAAAATTCACAATTTTCATTGTGTTGAGGTGTATTGACGTCATTGTAACAACTGAATCAGAACTAATGGATTTTCGAAATGTAAATGTGTCCCATTTCGAATGGCATCGATTTTCGACTTTCAACTGCTACAAAAAGCACGTGTTTCGTGGTATGCAGTGTGTCATAACAACATTGGAAGAACGTAAGGTTATGAAAGCATCAGCATTTGAAAAATCTGGCACCAACTGAGCAGCTAAGATCCGTCGTATGTTTACCAACAGCATCATACACATCGGATGCGACGATATGTTTGTGTTGGGTTCTATTTCCGTTACAGGTTACGGCAATGACCAAACAACGTTTTCCGTTCACTATTTTCAACCTCTACTTTTCAATGTTTACATGCCGTTTACATAGGATTTAGTAGCGATGTTATGAAATGCGCATATGCATCAAATCTAAAGATAGAATAGATCCATAGTCTAGTCAGTCGAATGTAATAATGTTGCATAGACGATAGAGCAAATGAAATTACAATTAGCTAGAATCCCGACGGGAACGTAATTACGTTTTAGTCTGCGGTTTAATTAGATTTAAATATTTATTGATTTAAATCAATTTCAATAGGAATCCTTTCTACATCGGTGCAGCAATTAAATTTCTTTCGTTTACGTCATTTTAAAATACGAGAAAATTAATTGGCGCATTCAATTATGAATTCTATATAAATTTCTAGATCGAGTATTTTCATGATCACACTTGTTATTTCATTTAATAAAAGTAAAAATTATGAAATAGTATTAACGACTATATACGTCATTTTTCAACAGGTTTAATTACAACATTTTACTTCATTTAATTTATCATGACTGTAACGTCATTGATTTAAGTCATTAAATTATTCGAAATTGCATAATATTTAGAGTAAACAGATTAAAATGTCTTATATGTGCAAATAACAAAATTATCTTTATGAAAAACTTATTAATCAATACAGTTAACGTCTCCGAAAAAAATTGCATTTTCAACAGGTTTAATTACAACATTTTACTTCATATTAATTTATCATGACTGTAACGTCATTGATTTTAGTCATTAAATTATTCGAAATTGCATAATATTTAGAGTAAACAAATTAAAATGTCTTATATGTGCAAATAACAAAATTATCTTTATGAAAAGCTTAACAATCAATACAGTTAGCATCTCCGAAAAAAAAAACCATTTTCACCAAAGAGGTCAGTGACCTAAATAGTCTAAGAACCGGTTTCGCCAACGAAGCCACACCAAAATTGTTGGCAACTAGGAATAAAGAAAAACGACCAGTTACACATACGCGAAACGTTGACAAAACGAGGATTTTAACCGTTTGCGCGACCAAAAGAAAGTGACATTGTATTTTATGAACGTGACGCCGTCGTATTTGGGTCACTGCTGGCCAGTTGTACATGGAGTTATATCATTTGCGTCAGATCATTCGAACGTAATAACAAAAAAAGTAAAAGTGATTATAGCTGACACAAATGTACAACGCGCTAGACAATTTTTTTTTTTAATGAATAGAAAAGTTTCGCTGATGAACACTATAATAGAATTCTTAGAGGAACTCTCACTTACGTGGGACCTACACGTAATTCATCATAAATGATGAAACTTTAAATTTTTATTGTAATATAACTTTGTAATATTACGAATAAACACGTTTATTAGTCAAATATCCACACACACATACAGATAAACACGTACACACTCACACAATTTTAATTTAAAAAATAATCAGACTTTTATTTGTTAAAATCTATAGAATATTAAACATTTAAAAAAAAATCTTTCGATGAGAAAAATGTGAGTATCGTATCGGTATTTCGATTGAACAAACGGACATTCCTGATGTTTACTCACACAGTTATTTTCTTGCAAGAGAAGTCCCCTTTGTTCCACTAGATTTTATGTTACCCTGCTGCTCTGTTTGCCCCAACAGATTCTTCGTGGTTAAGTCAGTGGTGTAACGTATGTACGTAGACCAGAAAAGGTAAAACACGTTGAAATTTATGTTGTTCCTTTGTACAAATTATACATAAATCAAGTGTTAAATTCTTGAATGCCACTTGGTTACGTTGAGTATATAACGAAATATCCAACAGATTACAACATCGGAAAAAAAAGCATTTCGCTTTGTGAATTTTAAACAGATATCGGCTAGTTGAGTACTTGGTATTTTCAAGTTTATATGTCAAAGTTCATGAATAATAAAATAATATTTATCCATTTATTGTATAACAGATACCTTGTTATCATATTTTTATTTTTAAAGTGATAACCCACTTGTTACTTGGCATATTTTATTTATTTTGCGATGCAAATAAACAATACACATAAGGGATGGTCATTTAGTCAGTATTTCATATTTTGATGATAATTAGAGTAGGAGCGAAATATTTTTTAATAAATCTAGATATGAGATTAATTAAAAATTCCAAACGACTTTAATCCTGAAAGGATTTGACTTTATTTGGAGCAGGGGTAATAATTGTAAATTTCTTCAAGATTGAGGTCAATCTCTCAGTGTTCTTCAACAAATACCACTTAACCGCAGACAAGTAGATAAATAGATTTTTTTCTGGCACAGGCGAACCAGAGTAGAGTATGTCTCTGCGTACTGTTTGAGTATCGTGTGATGGTACTATGGGTTTGAGTACATTAACCTTGGTGCTGGTTTAATACAAGCAACTTGACCTTTTTACATTTTAAATCATGTTTGATTTGTATATTATAAAACATCTTGTTGTTTTCCTATGTCTATTTTATCTCAGACATAGAACCTATTGATAGATCCTTGATTAGGTACGAATTAAATTGAAATATCCTCAGATGTTGCCAACACAATCGATTTTTAACACTTAAGGGTTGATTACATTTAATTAAGAGTGATGCGGCTTTTAAGAAACGTAAATCAATTACAGGGACACTGAATTTAATGCGTTTGTACATAGAGGGTTTATCTGTGATTTAAAAGTATCCAGTATGTAGTTGAATAGAATAGAAACATTTTTTACTTTCTTCTACGAAGTAATAAGTAAGTATTGTAATCATGAAAAAATACGATCTTGAGGTTTTAACAGAAATATACCTTTTGACCTTCCCTGAATCTACTCTTTCTATTTAGTGTGTGTGTGTGTGTGTTTTTGTGTGTGAGCGCTCTACAGCCTAAACGGGTGAAGGTAAAATGATGAAACTTTAAATTCAAGATTTGTATACTTTCTATTTTTGAAAATAATTTTCAGACCGGAAGTGCTTGTTTACTTCAGCCGTTTTTTGTACTATCTACAAAATATCCGAAACGTATACGTAAAAAAGATCATATATTGAATAATTATATTATTGAATTATTCAAAAAAATTGTATTTTCATATTCCTTCTATCTAAACATAATACGTATCAGCAAGTTCTGTGAAAGACATTGCAGTTATTCTTGTTGAATCATTAATTATCGCAGACATTAATCACCTTTCAAAAAAAAAAAACTTAATATGTTGGTTTATGATTGTGGAGAATCTCAAGTATTCAATTTTATTGCAATTGTGTCTTACATGCATATGCATGCATGAATATATTTATGAGTCACGATGGACACGCCTGATATTCTGTGACGCATTGCAAAATATTCTTGTCCCCGAGTCCGCGTCGAGTTATCGAGATTGCCTTCTGCTTGCCTGGGTTGTGTGAATTGAGTTACTTGAAGTTCCAAGCAGTTTTTATCTTTTACAATATAATGCTATGAAAGAACTTAAATCACTTTCCAACAATAACAATTCTCTTCAATGTCTGATGTACTTAAAGAACCAATTTTTAGATCCAAAATAATATATTTGGTGCCTGTTTCAATATTTTTCATTGTAGGTGCTTATGAGAATTTATTTTTGAATCCTAAGTGCAATGCGTTGTATACTTTATCATCATTTACACTCATGTGGGACTCGTTGATTTATCGCCCTAAATTTGATTCTAGTAAACAGATCTAAAAGAAACTATCGCAAGTGACTAACCACACTAACTGTGACAAACCAAGCATATATGCATTTCTTATCTTTTATATACATTTTTTCTCTTGCACTTTTAACTAAAATAACCACTTCACTTCTATAATGATGAGGTCGAAAACCTTACATCTCTGACCTCAAGTTAGTCATGATCTTAATGACACAACCAAGCATCATTAACAAACTTAATTAAATTGATTAAATTTCACGTTTTAAGAATTTTTGGAAAATTACTAATTTAGCAGCTATCATAATCTATAACTTACACCAAATACATACATTCGAAAGGTGCCGACTTTGATCGATACTACCCGAATATCTCCAATCTGTGCATGCTTGCCACGCATGCGCCTCTATTACTATACAATAATTATAATACTTATATAAATACATTACTCATTCTTCAAATAAAAACAATACATTTTACCTACTTATAAATTACCATTCATAAACGTGTTATTTATTATTTATAGTAAAACTTGTAATTTTCTTATACATGTAAATGCATGGGTGAATACTGATTTGGTTTGTATAACACATACATTGCTATAATAATCACGTTTAATAAACATTAGCTACAGAATTTATTTCTTTTGGATAATATTCACATATACAATCCTGACTACAAGTAACTTTCATATAATAATTATCATAAACACATACATTTGTTGCGTCATCGTGTGTATGTATACTACATGTCAATTTTAGATATACCTATAATTATTTTATTTACCCTACGTGTGATAATTTTAAATTTAATTTATTTATCAAAACAATAGTACTATTAATTACCAACTGAAGTATTGTTTAGATTTTCGTATGTTCTACTCATGGTGACATTTTATCTGTAGGTAATTTCGAATTTATAGTATTTAAAGTAGTTGGGAATAAAATAGGCATATCCGGTTTCGGTAAGATCGTCGACGCATATTACGATGCGATTAATTTTATATAGTGTACCGTGTATTTTAATGATTCCACATGGGTGACATTGGTTTCCTGTTTTGTATGTCACTGCGATATTTCTATTATCATTATTGTTCTTGTCATGTTACACGAGACAAGCATCAGCTTTTTCTGCCATTAATCAATAAATTACATTATTTGTTTTTTACTTGTTGATTGCTTCATTTTCCTGCGCGTTTGTTGCTTTTGTGTACTTCTGTTTTTATTTCCTCTGTTTAATATTGAGACTAACTGTTTTATTTCATTTGATGTTACTTTCAATTATTTTAATGTTTCTTATACTCGCACAGAAGATTTAATAAGATTGGCATCCTGGAAGTAGATTTTATGTTGCTCGTTTTAGATTTTATTGTCTTGTACAATGATTAATAGCGTTTCCACCTTTAATGGGAAAATGCTGTACATTTCATATTTGGACCTATTCTAGTTGCCAATCTTAGCCAGTTTTTGTTGCTTTACAAAGACAAAAGATCAATTTTTGTCACATCTAATATAATAACCGACTATATTTTACACTTAGAATTACAATTAACATAAAACTAAACGACATCATTTAGTTTCATTACATTATTTGGCACATTATTTTAGTTTCAAAGAAAATTATAAAAAGTTCGTTGACCAAATTTTATAGACAGTGATAGGAGACTTTTATTACAAATTACTTTCTTCGCAACAATTTTAGCAATGCACAATTTAACGGTGCCAATTTAAATTCATCAAAATAGATTCCAGAAGTGATTTGAACCAAATATTTTTAATTTGATTTGTCAACGAAGCGCAATAAGCTTGGAATTGGAACACCCTTAAAATATCTATTGATTTCTTAGCAAAAGTTGTAAATTTATGAGACTTTTCACCGATTTACCACAGCAATGTACACACATTAAAAGTTTTATAAAAATATTGAATTAATTGCAAAAGTTCAGAAGTTTTCGCCGTATGATCAAATTAAAACTTATTTATCTCCTTTCGCCAAATTTCTTTCAAAGTGCAATAAAAATAAATTGACGCTTTCTTAAAGGATTAATTTTAACTAACACATCAGATGCAGTTGAAGTGACAATAAATAAATGCTGCAAATGAATAGAATGGCAATACCAGTTAGCTATTAGAAATATAATAATTGTCATTCGTTATGAATACAAATTGGCTACTGAATTACAATAATTATTTCCCAGCGTACGGCTGTTGTAAGATTGTATAGATAACGATCACGTTTAGAGTAATTAAATTACTCAGTTATATATGTCAGTATATCGATTGAATTGGTAATACTTGTATTAAAAATATAAATAGTATGGTGCGAATGTAAAACTCATTATAGCGATGTTGCAATTATATATAACACGGGTCAACAAGCACACTATATAGAGCTTATCACTATCACCATAAAAGAACAAAGGGACCGCTAATACACCATGCAACAAACTCATTATTCCACCCTCATAAATTATAACTGTTAGTCAACTGTTGGTTTGAATACCTAAATTTCTTTATTTATAATTCTATTTGTCTATTTGAACCGACGAGTTTTTGCATAAAATTTGAATATTTCCTCAATTATTACTCACTCACATGCCGATATTTTTAGTAAAATATTTAGAATTCTGATTAGATTTAATTTCAATTATCTTGTAACTTCTAAGTTATAGCTTATTAAAAATTTGTTTTTTTATAAAATAGTCATTATGAATTAATTGCATTTCTGGTTTTGGAATTGTAATTATAAGATTACTATGTTTAATAATTTTAATAATTTAAATATAAATTTGCTCATAAATTATGTTTATAGTTTGTAAATGTATGTTGTATCAAATAAAAAAACTGATGTACTAAACGATGTTCTTTTACGTATTATTGATGGAATAGGCTGTGTAAACATGCAAAAAGCCCGCATCCGTTTGTAATTTGCCGAAGAGGCTTAAAAGGTACGACGGAAGATGAGACGGCTCTTATATAGAAAGCGCTCTTTAGCGGAAGTGCTGGTTTTCGAGCTCCATAACACAATATATTCACATACCCACACAGTTAGAAGCTCACACACATATATTCAGATACACGTGTATACTTAGTTAGAAACATACAAATTAACATTAACAATAATACAAATTCGTTAATTTATCGTACATACATATATACAATAAAAATATACGTAAGTAAATGGTAAAACGTGTGAATTTAAGTATTTCAATCATCAAAACGTAAGCAAATAATATAAATACAATAAATTGATATAAATAGCGTAAGGGTTGTCTTATATGTTTATATTACATGCGGATTACTCGTTGACCTTGAAAATAAATCTCAGTATACACGCTTTTGCGCTCAAGGTCAGGTTGCCATTCAGTTGAATTCTTAAAAAAATGTGGTTGACATTTTAATCCAAGTATACTACAATTGAATGATTTTAGATTTTAAGTACTATTGATGTATTAATATGTTTGCTATTTGTACGCAAAAAAAAACATTTCTATGCTTGCAAAACAAATAAAATATGTGAAAGAATAAAGAAAGTAAAAGTCTTCCGCGTGTAATATGCATATACTATCATCAGTGTTGCATGGTGTACTGCTTTAACGGTTCAACGATAATGCGAAGTTTGCAAGAGCCCTCTGGGTAAATGTTGTTACCTCTATGTAACATAGGTATACGAGATGCAGTGCAGCGCTTTCTACACACTAAATTATATGACACTCAATTAAAACTGCAATGTCTATACTATACATGCGGTTATTTATAATCGCGGTGATGCAATGTAAACCTTTAGTTTTGATGGTCGAACAACGCCTCGTATGTAAATCATATAATTTAGTTTTTTATATATTTTTGTTTGATGGGTATTGCCATGTAGTAACATCCATAAATTATGGACTGAAACTTTCTTTTTTATGGTGTATTAATCATATATTTGATATTTTACTTTCTTGTGTAATGATGTGGTACAAAAAAAATTTACATTTTCGAAATTTAATACTCCTAATCATTTTTTAATCAGAACATGCCATAATATCTGTAATTGAGATCTTAAAATTTGATAACTATAAGAATAATTAGGAAACTGATTGAATTGGGAATACGTTGAGAAAAGTAACTAAACACAGTACGGTATATAAGTTAGAAAAAGTGAAATAAATCTTTATTTAATAAATATTAGACTAGATGAAATAAGTAAATAATTTTAAAGCTAGTTGCGACAACCAATCTCGCTTCCGTGTTTTGAATATCAAAGCAAACCATCGTGAAAACAATCTTCTTTTTCTGTGATATCTTACATAAAATCAACTGTGCAAATTCTCCATGGCTAGAGAGATCATGTTCTTTTACGATGCGGAGAGATGGAAAAAAACAATGGTTATATTGTAAAGCCCGGAGATGTCGTGGGAAAAACGTAACTGAGGCCGTCGGACGGCGTGAACCGGTTGACGTCATTGGCGATCGAGTCACGCCTCCCCGGAGCAATTGCCAGTGCTTTTACAACTTGTATGACCTGGATTCATCACTATTTAATAATGCACTAGCACCCACCACACTACACCACCCACCTCAGACCATGCGTTCCTAACTACAACCAACCGCCTGGTCTGTTCTATATTATTAGATTGTGGCGCTGTTTGCAATTTTTTTTAATGAGTTCCGTAAATATCTTCACGAAACTGTTAGTGATTCGCAGAAATAATCATGCTATAATCATATAATTGAGAGTGCAGTTGCAACAATCATTACAAACACTTTCTACGGTTGCCTCTACAAAATGAAATCCATACAATCTTCAACAGCATCGGATAAGTTTCAAAATTTGAATGAACATTTTTGATTACTATATTAAAATAACCGCAATAGCTTACAACTTTCTTATACTTATTACAAATATATATATTATTTGTGTTATTGCAGAAACCGCAGATAGTGACTAGAGTAAACAAGCACTTCCGGTTTGAATATTCTTTTCAAAAATTTTCCTGTCAGGCATATACAAATCTTAACACACACACACACACATACAGATGGCATTTTAAAAAATAGTAAGAATCGATTCAGGGAAGGTCAAAACGTATATTTCCGTTAAAATCTCGCGATCGAATGTATGCATGAATACAATACTTATTTATTACGTCGTACAAGAAGGTAACGAATCAATTGTAATTGGTTACTAGTTCGAGTATGTTTCTCTTGTTGTTTATGTATAATGTGGCGTTAATGAAGCAATGAAATAAACATGTTGGTAGCATGAAACCGATTAGGTTTTGTAGGCGGTGACCAAAGCCAAAGCAACCGACTGATAAAACAGGAACACGAACCCCGGTCTATGTATTCCTCCTGATACAATATCATATTTCTGTTAGACGACTTATCACTCATATCGTTGAGCATATATTTATTTATTTTATAACACATAAATATCAATCGGCGCTATGCAATATTTTATTTATTTATTTAATATTTAATGTCGTATCATATGAGGAAACTAGAACTACGCATATGTATATAAATTCACATATAGGGACCAAACGAAAGCTTTGTTCGACTCAAAAATATATATGTGAAGGCTGGCAAGTTTCCAAGTAAAAAGACGCAATATTGATTTAAAATGATAGAAAAGGTTTGCCTTTAATAAATAATTGAATGAAATAAAAAAAAAAACGCATTTAATTTCAATGAATATTTTAGTTTCGACGATTTTCAATTCATGTTAAGTCGTAACTATCTAGTACTAGTAAATAGAACTGGTAAAACGCATATATTCATTTTTAATTTAATATTGAAATCATGTTCCAAAACAGCTAAACATTATTTAACCAACATTTTGGGTAGGTTATATCGTTAATAATAACAATTGGAAACGTGTTATTTAATTTATTTGACCCAAACTACATAAATGTCCTACTTTATTTTATCTATAGTTAGTCATATTTCCAGTGGGCGTTACATATCCAAATACAAAATATTTGCAATAAATTATTGTAACCATGATATATGATATAGGTACCTAATATATTACAGATTTTTTAATGTTTTCTATTCATGAAATACATTGAAAATCCTTATAAATAAAAATATTTAGTAAAATTGAGCTGATAAAGTAACGATATTCTTTATATTCTAAATCCATCATTTTCGTAATATAATCTGTTATATATTTTTTGTAAGCTAATATTATCATTAAAATGTCTGCTACATGATTTATATACAAAATATTTGATTAAATTTATAATATATGCATAACATACATAATATTTACAATTCTATACAATATTATTTCCCCATTTTTTAATACTGGAATATGTATTGATTACACATTTTTATTATCTGTTTTTCCAACAGAATAATAAAATGTAATTTACAGATGTCAGTTTTTGTCAGTGCAATTTTTTGTTTTCACAAACTCATATATTTTCTCATATGCAATGCATTTTTGTTATTATTTATGCTGGTTTTTAATTCTGTTATAAATTTGCGAAATAATCCTATATTTATCATGCAAAAATATCAAAACTACACAAATTCATAACATGAATGGTTTTTGGAGGAATTATTTTTATATGATCTGTATAGTTTATATGAACATTCAAAAATAAAATGATTTAATGGACTACTTTTTTTAAACTCGAAAAGGTTAGAAGTCATTCATTAGTGTTATATGTTAAAAATATAATTAAGATTAATATTAAATATTAAGTATTAAATAATGTTGAAATGAGACCACACGATTTCTTATAATGTTTATATATATTATTGATTTATTGAAAGATAATATATGACAAATGAAATATATTAATTATGATAATATATTGTTTTTCGCTTTCTTTTTTTTTATTTATGTTGGTCGGAAAGGGTTAATTCAAAACTTTTTGCTTAGAAACTTAAAGAATCGAATTAAATATATTTCTAATGGAATTTTTTTTTCCAGATTTAGTTCAATGCACAAACGAACCAAATGTTTCCATACCACAACTGGCCAATCTCCTGGTAGAAAGATCACAAAACGCAAATTGGATCGTAGTATATAAAGCACTTATCACGGTACATCATATGATGTGTTATGGGAACGAAGTACGTAACCACACTTCAATATAAATATGATAAAACAAAATGTTTTTATTTGTTTTCCATTCGTCATTCTATAAGTAAATTGTTATGGTTCTGAGAAAATTTTACAATATTCTGTAAAAATTTTTATCGAAACGTTTTATTTATATCATATTCTTAGTAATTATGAAATAAACAGTTTTATAAATTGCAAATTCCTGGTTTCTTATAAATTATAAAGTAACCAAAATTACCCGCGCTGCCAAAATCAAAGTGTGACACTATTGCGCATTATGAAGATAGTCGAGTGTAAAACAGATTAGATGTTTCATAAACACGAAACCAATTACTATGAACCTTAATTTAAAATTCATTAATTAACTCAAATTTCAATTAGCCTGTGCTAATTTACATAGTATTAAAAAATCGCAATTACCTTACTGCGAACGAGGCAAGGGTACGAGGATATAATTGAATAATTTTATTTTGCAGCGGTTTACACAGTTTCTAGCATCGAGTAACAGTACATTTCAACTTAGTAATTATCTAGACAAAAGTGGATTACAAGGTACGTTTAAAATTAAGCCCTAATTACCTAGTTATAGTTTAATATTTTTCGCCTACTCAAACTAAAAACCCTATAGTTACCCACAAATATATATTATATACATATTTTAATAAATAAATAAAATTAATTTATAATTGAATAACATGTTTATACTTGATGAAAATTGTATTCATTATTAAAATTAATATTTAAAAAAGCTACCATTAGTCATGTTTGTTTACGTCACTACTAGATGGTTAAGTAAAGTAATATATAAAACAATTATTAAACTAGACATTGGTACAATGATTCACAATTTATGGAAATATTTCAATGAAGTTTAATTAATGCATGCAGCGTCTTAATTAATATCTTTGCATATGATTAATGTGTTTACGATTCAATTTTGTTTTCTGCTTTTTTGACTTTATAATCGAACTAATAAACTAATATATATTAACTTTTTTTTTTTGTCATTTTGTGCTTAAAGGTGTAGCTGGTGCAAAAGCTGGTAAGTGTATTTTTATTTTCACTAACAGTAGTAACAGTTGTACTAATTTACTAAAACAGTTTAATTTAGAGGAAGTGATTTTAATTTTATATATTTTTTATTCTCTAATGTCTGGGAATTATTTTATCCGTTATATCATCGCATTAAAAGAAAATAATCTAAATGTAAATTAATAAAAAAAAAAACCAAATTTATATTTTAGTAATTTCGGTTTCAAACAAATTTATAAATAATTATGAGATGTATAATTCTCGACGGTTTGTAATTATTTGTAAAAATTAAATTTCTTACAATTTAAATTTGTAAGTGATGGATTATATAGTTAATTAATTTAGTAAATATATATTTTGGGTTGTTTGAAATTATAGACTTTGTTTTTAGGGTATGATATGTCGCCATTCGTACGACGCTATGCGCGGTATTTGAATGAAAAAGCGTTATCCTACAGAACAGTGGCCTTTGATTTCTGTAAAATCAAAAGAGGGTAAATAAACTATCTTTTTTTTGCATTATAAGTTACTGTTATGTTGTTTGTCTAACGGAAATATGTTTTATAGGAAAGAAGATGGAACACTACGAACAATGAATGCAGAAAAATTATTAAAAACTCTGCCAACATTACAAAATCAATTAGATGCGTTACTCGAGTTCGATTGTACGGCAAATAATTTGAATAATGGGGTGATAAACATGTGTTTTATGTTGTTATTTCGGGATTTAATTAGATTATTCGCATGCTACAATGATGGCGTCATTAATCTTTTAGGTAAATACAAAATAATATACAATGCACATTCTATTGATGATTAATTTGATGTTATTATTTCAGAAAAATATTTCGATATGAATAAAAAACAATGTCGAGATGCTTTGGATTTGTATAAGAGGTTCTTAATACGAATGGATAAAGTTGCCGAATTCCTCAAAGTTGCAGAAGTGAGTTATTTTGTTTTTATTTTGAAGTTTAGGGAACATTTATAATATAATTAAACATATTTGATTAAAAAATAACTTTAAATGAAAATGTATGTTTTTAAAAGAAAATATTGTATATTTTTAGAATGTCGGAATCGATAAAGGAGATATACCAGATCTAACCAAAGCTCCAAGCAGTTTACTGGACGCATTAGAGCAACATTTGTTGGCAATAGAGGGCAAAAAAAGCAATACAACGACTCCTACACAATCGGCAAAGTAGGTTTTAATAATAGGGATTAGCACATTATTTAAATGCACCAGTGATTATTATTTAATTTGTTATTTATATTTTTATTTTTTGTTTACCTTTTAAACATTACCATTTTCCTTTTGCACTTTTACTCTATTCTCCATACTTTCCGAACACCTTAACGTAGCAATCAAAAAAATATTAGATCAGGTGTTACGGCATTGTCTTCCACTAGTACTGCATTTGGAACAGCTGCTTCGAATGGACGTTTAGATGGAACAAACGGAATTGATGAATCCCTCAAGCAGCAAGTACTTGCTGAAGAAGAAGCTGCAATGAACCAATACAAGGTAACACATATAAAAAAACGTGCGTTTGGATCTATTATGAATTTGATTTTATTTTCAGTCAAAAGTGCACTCGCCAAACAGTCAAACAAATCCTTTCCTCAGTAGTTTATCAAATGCTGCACCCGCTCCAGCACCAGCAGTAGATTTATTTGGACCACCTATTCTCAAACACGAACCAGCCAACAAAGCTTCAGATGATTTGCTCCAATTGAGTAATCCTTTCGCGGATGTATTCGCCCAACCTGCTCCAGTTTCCAATGTGCCAATTCAACAAAATATTTGGTTAACGAATGGCAACGGTATTTATAACGTTTTTAATTATTATTATCCGATATTTATTTATACATTTATTTAGGGTTTGCGCCGCAACCGGCAGCACCACAGACCAATACCACATTTGTATCTGAAAGCAATTTCAGTTCTGTGTTTGGTACTACAGAAACATCTGGTAAGCTATTATTGTTAAATGTTCTTTGGTTTCATGGATATGCATGTTTGTCACTTAAATCACAATATTTCATATTACTAAAATTTATTTGAAACGTAAATATTTTAACAACTTTCTAGATAATACTTAGGAGATTATAAACTCAATACACATAGCGTACTTTACAATTATTTGGTCAAAAAGGTAAAGTTCATAAAGAGTTTATGATCATCTTAACAATTTTATGTAACTTGATTTGTTCTATTTTTTTAATATCGTTCATCATATATTTTCTATTTACATTTGTTAAATTAATTATGGTTTTATGTAAATGAGCCACTTTTTAGTTACCACTTAACTTAAGATAAAAGTCAAAATTACTGTTTGAAAGTAAAAAAACTTATAATGGATAATTAATATTGGGGGTGAATAGGAAACGCATGTGATTTAAAAAATGTGCTTGTTTCGAAAATGTATTAAAGACAAATTGTGTAGGTGCTTTTTGCAAAATGATAAATTTGGTAAAAATGTACGTAAATGTTTCATAATTAATTTAACAATGTTCTGTTATTTCTGTGCAAGCTGCGAACGACTTAAATGTCAGTGGATCTCCTGCTTTAAATCCCTTCCTTACGAATATCTCCACCAGTGAAGTTGCGTCCCCTTTCTTCCTAGAAGATGACCCCTCACCCGAACCCCCAATGCAACAACAAGCAATGTTTGATTTATTTGCCAGTGACATAAACAACGAATCATGCAAACTCGATAGCGTTTTACCATTGACACAAACAACACCGACCTTTTATCCGCAACAAAATCAAAAAATCTACACACCTACTGGCATACCTATAGAAAACCAAAATTATAATAACCAAGATGATGAAATGATGTTCAATATGATTGATGATACCAATACAAAATTTGACATAGAAAATATTATGACACCGTGTGATTCTGACTTTACAAAAAAAACTGTCATGGCTGCGTTTGATTCGAATCTAACAAATGATACTATCACGTCGCCCCGTGATTTAACATCATCGTTAATGGCCGCTCATGACTTATCAGCTACAACTATGACGGCGCCGCATGTCCATACTGTAGCAACGGAAACTGTCATGGCGCCATCAAATCTAATGACTGAAGTTGAAATGGGCGCGCGTAAAATTGTTCCCCCGCCACGTCCTCCTCCTCCTGTTGTGAAACAGGCTCAGCCACCTGCTAAAACTGCACTACTGGATGATTTGAGTACGCAATCATTTTTGATGGCACTCGGTTCACCTGAATGTGATCACACGATGGGCGGTTCTCTACTAGGAGACCAACCATCGGTGCTGGAGGCCGCGCTCCAACCGCAGACTTGCTTACAAGATAATATGCCGTTTGCAGGTGACTGCAGTTACAGTCAATGTTTTTATAACTTTGTGTATATTTTCTTGTGATGTGATTCGATTTGGTAGACGCTTAATGCACGCTGGTATTTTTCATTAATCGTTGTTATGCTTGCATTCATCACTTTTCTGAGGATATGATTGTTTGTAGACTGCATTTTTCATCAAGACTAATAATTACATTTTTATAATCATATTCTTGTTATTAAAGCGTATTTATGAGAAAATCCTCTAATAGAGTATAATAGAATATGTTTATAAAACAGTCTAGTATACTAGAAAGAACATAATAATAATAATGAATTCATAGTAACGCTATAGATGTTATGTTTATTTTTATCTGTTTGGGAGTATATAATTCTGACCGCCAGGCATTAGCGAAATATTTTTTTTACGTACAGCAAAACAACCAAATTAGATTATAAATACAAATTATATTATGCCACGCAACGTGCGGTTCTGGTGTAATTAACTTGAATAAAATAATTTGATAAAGGTGCAAGCCTTAGGGAACATTACTAGTCTAGAAAATTGAAGTTATAAATTCACATTTATAACTAAAACTACTTAATATGTAGAACTAGTAATTTTTATATTTATTTAGTTTTATCTTTTAAACATTTAAAATCAAAATGTCTACTGCAAATATCCATTTTATTAAAAATAGAACACAAATGCTTATTTTTGATTATTCGCAACCAAATTTCCGTTGCTTTTGCATAATATGTTAGGTGCGTGGTAGAATATCATTTCCCAATAATAACCAATATATTTACTTGAAGGATTTGATGGTTTGGGCGGTGTACTGCAACCGGCATCATCACAAGGTTCTGCCATTTCAAACAATTCGAAATCTACGCAAGCACAGAGCAGTGCCTTATTGACTGGGGACTTAGAATCGAGCCTGGCATCGTTAGCAGAAAATTTATCAATTAACAGTCGACCAGTGGCAGTCAAGTAATTTAACTTTAATTGGCCGTAGGAAATTTTTTATTTACTTTCGTATTTTATTTACAAGGGGTGTACAGTGGAATTCACCAAAGAATGGTGCTAAACCTGGTGCAAGCTGGACCCCGCAACCTATGGCTGCTACGACAGGAGCCGGTTATCGTCCAATGGTAAATTATTTTAAATGCATAATTAGGCTTTTAAGTAATGTTTTATATTTATGGTCTAGGGTCAGGGAATGCCCAACTTATCTCAACAACCTATGTTTCCGTCAATACAGCCAATGGTGAGTGATATTTTTTAGAGCATTCGAAACTGTATTTTACTATAAATTCGATGTTTTTGTTTATAAGTTAAATGTTTGCAAATGGATAGGCTATTTTGTTATATTTGTTTAGGGTATTCGACCCATGTCTACCGGTACAGGTATTTTGACTCCAATGACGGGAATGGGGCCCTCACCAGCTACAAATCCTCCAATGGCACAGCAACAATCTTTACTGTTCCACTGAGCTACAAGGTGTGTAAAGCTCCTTAGTTTTATTTCTATTTCTCAATAATTATAAATAATTAATATTCATAATGAAGTTCATCACGATGATAAAAGGTGATGATTATATTTGTGCAGTTATGTCCCACCACACACACACACACACGTACACAAAGTCAGTGTTTATTTAATTTGTGGTTTACTGCACATAAATGAATTATTACAATGTACAGATTTTAAAGAAAGCCACAGTTATACACCATTTATATTTACTGTTTTTATTAGCTGTTATTCATTTGTTAGAATTATCAGTTTGTTTAATGGTTAAAACTAATACAATTATTCACTAAACTAATTGGTAATTGAGTAAATATTATTTCTATAAAAGAAAAAAAAATACAAGAACGCATACGCGCGGAACATGTTTGTTTCAAATAGTAAAATTTATTTAATATAACATAATATAAAAATAAGTTTAGTCGACATTATTTCTAGTAACCATTACTCAAATGAGATAAAGATTGAAGTTATATCAAATAATAGTGTATTATGATTTTGAATTAGATATTGCCGTGAATTCAACGTCTTATTGTGGGATTCTGTCTCTTGGTGTCTTAAACTCGACCATAAAAAAAAGTTTCAATGTGTAGTTAAACTACAATATGTGCTGTGTCTGTTATTAAATGAAATCATTCCATGCATATCACAAAAAAAAGCATTATTATGTTAGTTGCATGAATGGTGTTTTAGTTATTATTATTATTCAAGTCGTTAGAATTGTCCATCTTTGCGTTAGTCTTAAACCCGTCCCATACTTCAAGAGAACTACATTTTTGTTTTGTGATATAAAAATTAGGTCATAATCATGAAAAGTAGAATTATTTTAATTTTTTAGAAAATCATGCTTTTTGTAATATTTTTATTCGTATTTTAAAATTATGTTATTATATACGAACACAAATTTAAAATGGAAAACTGAACGGCGTGCTTTTGGATCTAGTGTATAATTTATGTAATTATTGTGTTGCTTTTTTTTTATCATATTCGCATCAGAATATAGGACAAATGTTCTAGTAATATTGTGGATAAATTGAAATATAAGTCAATTAAATTAGAAACATTCAAAATAAACAAAAAATCTCTTTTCGTGATTTGAGCTAATACATTATTTATTGTATTCATTTTAGAATAGTTTTACATTGTGCCTTCAATTTTAACTAATTTTAATCTTTCATTTTAGAATTCCATAGGCACAGTTTTTTTATTTAACTATGTTTACAAAAATTGCAGTTCTCTTAATCTAAACTTTTCTCCTGAGAGACAATAAGTAATCACCCAAAAGCCTTGTAGTCAGAAAAAAAACAACCATAGTTCTAAATATATTTCCTATACTCTATCTATACTTTGTATTTCTTACTCTTTTTAGTGAAATCGCATGGTATTTATTGTACATATATATAATATAGTTACGGTGAATATATTCATGAAATTACTATAAGTCATATTACTTAAAAATACATTGAGTACGCAAAACATGTTTGCCATGACAGCACAATAAAAATTCACGTTTGAACCTTGTATATCGTTGGTGCAATAATTTTGTTGTTTTCATTCGAAATGGTCTTTCTAGGAACGATTTTCTTCTTTGATATTTTTCCACGTACTATTTTTAATAATATTTTAAAATAATTATTAGTTATGTGTTTGTATATATTAAAATGTTGGACAATAAATGTGAATATAGATTTGTCTTACGCATTTCGTTTCCTTAGATCATTCACAATCCTAAATAATTATACAATAAAACGCATTTAATTTATATAATATAAAATGTATTTCATATATTTTAATTTACAAATTTGTTGATATAGAATATATTTTAAGTGAAAATGTATGTGTGATTCAATGCCAGTTGTTACAATAGGGGTAGAATTTATATTTGGATAAACCAAGATAAGAAAGTCCCGAAATTGGTACATTCATAAATATTGTGTGCATGCAAAAGATATCGTGCGATAAGTACAAACGGCTCCATAAAACAGCAGTTGTACATGTGCGGGTGTACAATTTGGTGGCAGTGTAGCAGTAATAACTGTTTGTGTATTTCTCCGTATTCGCAATTGAATGTAATGTTTTCCCACCCTACATATAACTCGTGCTTAGGGACACCCCTTCTCTAAGGTTAGGGGTTCCAAAGCGACGCGAGCGACATCGACGCCTAACGTCCACACTACACTCTCGCGTCCAGACGACACACTAATCGATAAAACAGTCTGACACACTAGACTAGACTTACACATATACATTTAATATATTATAAACACACTAGCCTGAGCTTCAAACGAAAATTTATATGATTATTATTATTGTTCGTAATTTGGCACCGTACGAAAAAAAGCGCCGTTTTGGCGTATTTTACGAACAGAAACGATGTGCACCGGTTTTTTGAATGTGTTTTGATTTTTATTTTATTTATTTTTTCTGTGATAAATTTCTGTGTAAATAAATTGATAGTGATGTGTTTTATTTAAAACCTAATATACAATTAATTTTTATTATTAGAGGTTATTTATGAATGTTGTAGTAGTAATTTCCTAACCTCATTGCTACTATAAAAATTAAGTGTTTATTGATCACATGCAGTACGTTGCATTAACACCAATTAATCTAACTTGCAATACATTTTAGTTGTATATTAAATTATTGAACTCATATTATTATTAAATGTACTGAATGATGTGCGATAATAGTAATTTAATATTTAAGTTGTTTATTGGTGTTTTGAGTTTTTTTATTTGTATTTTTTCGAAATTTTGATAGTGTTACGATTGGACTGAGTGCAATCACGTTTAAAATCATTGAACACCACGGGACGATTGTTGTGTATGATCCAGATCAGTTTGGGATCAGCTGACCAGCGTTAGCCGATTATATTACCGCAAAACGTGTAATATAAAGGTAAGTTTTATTTGGATTTTAACATGTAAACACTTATTAGTAAATATATTCAAGAAATTTTTTAACATTTTATACATATATTCATTTACATTTTGTGTATATTCCTATCAAATGAGGTGGGAGAAAGTTATTATGTTTAAATGATTTTGTGGAGTTTGCATATATTTTAGTTTTTTGGTTATTTGATAATTTTTATGAAACTTAATTTATTCGATATTTATAATAATATATATGTTTGTACTGGTATAAATATGTGAATTAATAAAGTTGCAATCGTTGGTAAAAACGACAAAAAATATTAAACCACAAGTTGTGCCAAGTGTGTCGTTTGGAAAATGTTTAAATTGAAATAAAAACGGGTCACATCTTTCCATGAATTATATATATATTCTTTGAGTATAAAATTGTTTTGGTAGTGCAGCGATTGGCAATAGCTTTAGAGTGATATGGTGACTTGTGCATTTTCTGGTGGCAGCGGTGACCGTACTACAGTTATACTAATAGCAGAGCATTACGCGGCCGGCGAACGGTCTTGCCAAGAGATAAAAGGGATTTGGCTCCAGAAGTGCTCAGCTCTTTCCCAGTCACCACTACCAACCAATTTCTTCCTCGACCCACTATCCTATCCTGCCAATTGCACACGACGCACGATATATATATATTTATCGTATAGCGACGTTCTGATTTTTAAAATACACAATTTCCATTGATAACACACTAAATATATTTTCCCTACTATCTTATATACATACATTGTATAAAAAAAAAATTATATCAAACCAAATATCGAAATTATTTTTAATCAGAACAAACAATTTAGACCGCTTGTCACCGAATAAACAAATATAAAAATCAATAAAGATTAAAGAGACCGTTATCATTTTTACCTAGCAAATAAAAACATTTTTAATACCAATAAAAATCATTCGATATCAAATCTATATACCATATGCGCTACAATAATTTTGCCTAATCAACTACATATACGTATTTTTCTATAAAATTGTACTTTTTGGGTTGTAAATCATTCCAAAAGCCATAATCGTTCCTTAAAAACAGTCGAGAATTGCGACAATTTGCCATTATGTGTAGTAACAGATGCAATCCTGGTTTATTTCGATGTTTGAAATCAAACAAACACCAATATAGTGTATATACAGATTTGAACGAATTTCTAGATAGAGGTTGTGTAAAACGAATGACGTGTTCATGTTGATGCACAGATGCGCAAATTGAAACTGGATTTTTGTTTTCGTATTTCTCGTAATGTCGATGCTGGTAAACAAGATAACATATAGCAAGAATAGCATCGTCGGTCACATCACATCACATATGTAACAACAACACACAACACACATTTCTACTGGGTGTGATAACACATACCACTTAAAAGTGATAATGGATGGATGAAATGCGGTTTTTTAAAGAGTGTTTTGTTTGTTACCACGACTGCATTAGCCAGCCAGCATGGCGGATTCTTTGACCTTCGGCGTATCGATATGAGATGAGAATTTATTTATTTTATATATTATAAAATAAACATGAAAACGTTGCACAAATAACAGACATCTTGTAACAATTTCAATAAACTATAATTAAATACAAATAAGGGCATTTTAAATTGCGAATTGCATACATATAGACAGACAATATGTTTGTTTTGATGCAAAATTACTGAATATAATGTAAAACTACTTTCTTTAATATTACACTGTAAACACAGGTCACGTAAACGTACATAGAAAAACCATCACTTTATCGACTGAGTCATATGCTAAGAATGTAAATTATACCTATTGTTACACAAGCGAAAGGCATAAACGCACTGATAATGCTTCTCAAAATTCATATCAAATATACATTTCGTTTTAACTAACAACCAACGAAAAACTCTACACTCTAATTTATCCCTTATCCACTTTCGATATAATAATGAAAATCTCGAAATTTTGACAAAAACTCACCTTTTGGCCTTCCCTGAGTCCGACAATTTTCGGCAAGATTATCAGACTTGAGTCAGGGAAGGTCTAAAGGTATATTTCGTATAAAAAAATTAAACGTGAATAAAATACTGTCGTTATTGAAGGGCTAATCATATATAGACCTTGGATTCTATAATTGACACATTAAGAAAATTAGAATTTATATCGTCGTGTCTTTAGCGTTCGACAGTTATTATCGCAATAAATTTATTGATACATATTAAAATAAAATTATTATATATATCCTTATTCACAATTTTTAATTTGAAAATGTCAACTATAATTAGGTTATCATAGATTTGCAAAATTGAACTTATGAAATTGTGTATTATTATCGTCTTATCGAAATGACCACCAGATTAGTTATTTTTATTTGCCAAAGATACAAAGTTTAAGACAATTTCCAACTTTTATTTATCATTTTAGTTGAAGTATTTCTGCAATATAGTGACTTTTATTTTGTTTTGTGATGCTAGTTAACTTTTACTAATCAAATTTATACAAAATTGAGGTTTGTGGAATTTTTCTTTTATTTACTCAAAATAGTAGGAATTTTTTTTTATAATAACGAGAAATATAGATTTAATGGCGTAATTCATATATTTTTCATTCGTCAACTTTGTAGAGAACTAGTCGATTTAATTTACCGCTAAACACTTATCAGATAAAACGTAGTTATTGTTGAGATAATTTTTTTTATTACGCACAATCCAGTTTAAATATTTATATCACACGGGAACATCATTTCATTTACTTAATTAAAAAGATACCATCGTTAAATTCACAGAACTCATTTGATTAGAGTTCCAAGTTGACATTTAGCTAAACTAATAAATGTTCAGTGCCACAGAAACATTAATTTTGGAAACATTTGAGATAGGTGCCCACTTTATTTTGTCAGTTTTTCTAATAATTATACGAAATTATCAGATTTAATATTACAAGAATAAAATATTCCAACAAAAATCATTATAAGTATGGAAAGTTATAAATAAAATTTACGACATTTATTGTATATAATAACACTATAAATCTATAAAAGATTCTTTCATTTCTAAATTTAAATTCCCCACCGTCCTTGACCACAGCGGAATAGAATACCTGTATTTTTGCCGGTCAATTATTCCCATTACGACACAGGCAATATTAAAATGACATTGTGTGTTTATGTATGGTCAAGTTTGTTAATGTAGTGCCCGTTCGACCATCAGAAATATATTACGGAGCGTTTTTAGTTATTTTTCCATTTCGATTGTGAACGTGCGCGAATATATTGTTTTGTTGTTTTTTTTTTTCTTGTGGTGAGTGTTGCCTTTATTGTGAGCTATTCAATTAACGAGAATTATTGGTGACTTTTTTCATTATTGTTGGTGATTACTGAAGATTTATGAAGGACTATTAGGATCCACATGCATCATGGGGTTTTTGAAACTGCTGAAACGAATTGGTATGTTATTTTTATTTGTTATTTTCTGTACTTAGTATAAAAACATTTTGAATCATTTTCGAGCCACGAACTATATGTATGATCATAAATAGCATTTTACTACTTTAGTTAATTTAACTGAACTCAAGTGAATATTATAATCATATGAAGACATTTGTCTTCATTTGCAGTGATTATCTTTACCTTGGTTGAGCTTATTATGAGATTAGTTAAGTGCGTTTGTGCGTTGTTAACACGCTTATGGACGTATCCGGTTACAATAATAATCGTGAGAAATAGTTAATAAAATATTTACTCATTGTTTGTACACTACAAACTTAAACTTTGACTTTTAAATACGCAAAGTACAATTTATTTTTGCCAACATATATGAGGATTACAATTTTTATTTGTTTCAAAATTTATTGATCTATTTATAAATGATTGTTTTAATTGAAATATTTCAACTTGATTGCATTCGAAAATTAATTTTTAACTGGATTCCAAATAAAACCGCGAAAGAAATTAATTTGTACCAAACCGCAAAACAGAGTTCAATGAAATTGATAATAAAATTAAAACTTGTTGAGTTTAGTTTAGTGTGTATATAAAAAAAATTGAGTAAAAACCCATGCACTCAACACATCTAGAGATGTTTTTCGAAAATAAAATACAATTGTCAAGATTTATGCGCTCGAATCATATCTCTAGCAATTTAGTATTCTTGTATAGAATTTTGAGAAACGACATCAAATCAAACATTCATATTCATACAATACGCGGACCGTCTTTTCCTTGGTCTTTTGTGCAACCAACGATACCAAACAATACGTATGATGCACGTACTGCATGTCTGTGTCTAGTCTAGTGCACTCAAAAACAGCCAAAGTACGCCATCTTCTAGCTGTGCTGTGAGTACGAAGTACCCAGCCAGCAAAGAGATGATGACAAAGACAACGAACTCACTCACATTATATGACAGTCATGTTAACAATGATAATCAACGGATTGTTGGTGTACTGCTGTCACTCATTTCTTAGACAGCCGCAAAAGATAAATTATTATGCGTTGCACACACAATTTAAATGTTTGACTTGAGAATACCATTTTACTCAGATGTTGCATATCTTTAAAAAAACAGAAAATAATTTTACACATAATTATTAAAAAGCTAAATAATACAAATTTTTGAGCAAAAGTTATGCGAAATATTAATATTTTTTATTTATACTGTAATTTTTTTTACTGAAAGTGCAACCGTTTCGAAGATATTGTAGAAACTGCAAAAACTGACTAAAGTAAACAAGCACTTCCAGAAGAATATTTTTTTTCGAAAATCGGAAATTATTTTGCATATACAAGTTTAAAGTTTCATAATATTACTTTCAACCGTTTAGGCTATAAACCGCGCGCTCTCTCTCTCTCTCTCTCTCTCTCTCACACACACACACACACACAACTCAGGGGACATGAACGATTGGCAAATCGTCTTTAGTTATATATTACTATTCTATATCTATATTTTAAATCATTTAAGTAATGCATCATATATAAACAAATGAAACTAAAACACAGCAGCCATTGAAATCAGCGTTACGTATGTTCCGTTTTCAGTCGTTCGTTGTCCCAATTGTTTCCAGTTTGTCGCGTTCCATTATTCTGTTGTGTGACGACTATACGTATATTTCGCTCTTTGTTCTCTCTTCCGCCCTGACTTCGGCAATGTTGTTGACTTGCAATTGAATTTGCACTGGCTTCGAAATTCAACATGTTATGTTGATGTGGTTTATATACCAACACAGATACAAACTATTATCGATATACTAAAATCTTCCATAGTTGAATCAGTGGCGTAACTATACAGATTTCCTCTTAAAAAAGGCACTATGTAATAAAAATTACAATCAAGAATTTATTATAATAGCTGTTCTTTGCCGATGATACCCGAACGTTCATATTCTATGCATGTCTCTAACGCATGCGTATTGTAGTTCAGGGAACGATTTATAATATATTTCGTTGTGCTGGAATGCGGTAAAATGTAAAATAGATTACGTCAATTTAATAGTAAATATACAAAACACATTGGTCTAATCAATATTAAAATAAGCGCATCGAAATTGCATACCTAATGAACGTTTATAATTATATTGAAATTCGATACTGTAAATAAATCATATATTTAGACTATTACAAACATCGAATGCAAATTGTTTTGTAGCTTTCCGACTTTATTTACACTAAGCGTGTTATTTAATGTAAACTATGTATAATTGTACATTGCGCTAATTACTATAATTAAAATTGGTAATACACTTGGCAATAAACAATTTTATAGTCACTTATATAGATATTTTAAAATAAAATAAGGTTACATTTCTTTATACGATTTTATTTAATAATTACATGTTTTAACATATATAGCATCTATTGCGTAGAAAATTATCACTTTAATAATATAATAACCTCAGCTTGACCAGTAATTGTTTTTAATATCACTGCAAAAAAAAAAAACATCTGATTCTTTTCGTTTATTATTTAAAAAATGCCTAATTAATATATTTGAATGGGCAAATTACCGAAATGTGCATATATCAGTAACTATTCAATCACAAATAACCACTGTATTAACCATTGATACCAGATGGTTATAATAACCACGTTGTGGTTACACCTTGTGGTAATCTGGGTAATGATGATATATAGCAGCCAGTATTAGTTGATCAGAGAGCTATAGAGATATTGCTCAATAGTATAGTGCAGCACATACATATATGTATACAGATTGTAGTTGCAATGGCTCAGCTTGCGTTTGACGGATTACCCTTATATCTCCGCACGTTCATTAGACTAGCCCTTCAATTACAAAGCAGAGACACCCGCACATGCGTATTCCCCATAGCAGAAGCACGTCGAAAAATATCACTGTTGTTTCTATGACAACATAATTTCTTTTTACTTGGATGAACCACAACGAAGATGGACAAGTGCGTTGATACATTTCTTATAAAAAAAAAATAAAAATAATAAAAAAACTTGAAAATAATTCACACTAGGAGAATAAATATTCGCAATGACTTGTACTGAACTTTCTCATACGTATTTTGTTTAGATAAGTGGGATATGCAAATACAAATTTTGAATAGCTTATGAAAATATAATTTTAAAAATAAACTACAAACTTACATACAATATGTATATAAAAATAAAATAAAAATATTAACTAACTTTGGAAACACTTTTCCTCTAAATATAGTTCGAACAATACAGTTTAAAGCTTAAATTTAAAGTTTCGTAATTTTACGTACAATCGTTTTGGCTATAGAGCGCTCTCTTACCTTTTTCTTTTCTATCTCTCTCTCTCTCTCTTACACACACACACACACACACACACACACAAACAAACACACACACACTCATAGAGAAATACAGAAAGACGTCATTCCAAAATAGTCTCATTCGATTCAGGGAAGGTCAAAAGAGATATTTCTGTTAAAATTTTAATATCGAGTATTGAGAGATTCATTTCGATGTTTGAAATTGTAATTGGTGAATCAGAAAAGAAGATAAAATCAGCTTAATAGTTATTTCATACTTTCTATATATCCTGTCTACATAATAATACACATTTCCTGGCATTTTAATTAAAAATGAATCGGATATGACATAAACTGACGGCATGACTGCATAATATAAAAAAAAATGATACAAAAACAAGTTGAAGAAACCGATTGTTTTAGACAGTAAATGAGTTGAAACTGTGACGTCACACACATATTAATTGACCCGCATTCGTATTAGTTAACATCTTTGAACCCGCTATAGTCGTCTTACGAAATATGCTTCAACAAAGTATTCTAAATATATGTATGTCTCTTACAAGATGTCTAACATATGTATTTTATAAACAAGACTGAATTGGTGCTGGAGAATGGCTTCCTATATACAAAACGTATATGTAGAATAAAATGGATTTCAGTTAAATTTAAAACATACAAGATTTGATTTATTTAATTATATACATTTTTAAAGAAAACATTTTTTTAAATTTCTATATCTTCTATATATCTAATTGTAAGTATAAAATCTGTTTTCTTTCTTATCATGGTATAAATATTCAATGTAGAGTTTATATATATTTAAAAGTAAATATATGTTGGTTGTATATAAAATAAAAATTATGTAAGAAACATAAGGAATCAATAAGTACAATTCAAAATTGGTTACGACGAATCGATTTGAAACACTTTCATATCCGAAGCCTAAAGATAATCAACTTCATGGATTGTGAATATGATTTTTTTTTTCAAAAACTACTAAGAATAACTTATTTTCAATCAATACATGTAACAACAAATGTAATGGAAAAGGAATGAAACAATTATTGAAAACATGCCTCGAATAAGTGCCGGCGTGAACAAAGCGAAGGAAACGAACAAAAAATCGTGTGCGGGCGTAGATCTAATAATCGGAGAAACTGTTTTGTATAATTTGCAAACTTTCGCTCGTGTGCGCGTGATGATGAATAATACAGTGGTTGGTACTCGGTAATTAGAACAGACGTACAACACAAGTACTCAAACTACCTGATGTATACTTGGCACACGTGTTTTTAATAACATCGAACATCCGTGTTTGCTGATGCACTTTGCACAACATTAGCTATCATTATATTTGCCATTTCGTTCAAGTTATATTGGAATTTATACCATTTGCACTGAGAATAACATATTTTTGCATATTTACATTTACACAAGCCGTACACATTTCGTAATTCTAAACTAAATTAACCTGATGAAAATATTTAATCAGAAGAAACTAAAACCGTGCCCTATTATTAATATTTTATTAATAGATATTAAATACCAAATCATTTGAGTCTATTTTGTTTTTCTGTTAAATAATTGATACGATATATGTAATAATATTTCTTTTATCTATGTAACTATGACAATATAAATAAATTTTCAATTTTGTTGTAATAAAAAATAAAATTCTAGCGAAAGTTTTACGAAATATTGGTATATATATATATATATATATATATATATATATATATATATATATATATATATATATATATATATATTTGCAACTATTTTACTATAAGTGTAGCCGTTTCGATGAAATTGCATCACAAAATAAAAAACGACTAAAGTAAACAGGCACTTATACGTCCCAATTATTTTATTTTTTTCAATAATACCAGAATATTTTACTTATTCTAAATGAATGAAATCTAGCTTAAATTTACCTAATATAAGATAACTTAATCTAATTATAAGAGAACGTAGCATCGTTAATTCTAAAGTAATCTAAATAATTCAAAAGCAATCATTCTAAATATGTCGAATATCGTACGACGTTTACTTGATCAGTAACTTCGTGAATAAATTTTGGTTTTTAACTTCTCGCCCATGGTTTACCATCATTATTTAAGCAGCCAATAAAAATGGGCAAACTTGAAACAAAAAGCCAAGTGTAAGAGGTTATAATCGATAATATAATAATAATTCTCCAAGGGATAGATAGAAGTGTGTTCGTGCCTGGCGTTAAAACAATGAAAGACAGTAACAGTAAAGTTTCGTAACGTAACGATCTAATTAATTCCATGGTTGGCGAGACGGAAAGAGACATCATTGGCTTCGAGACTCGATTAAAACGTTAAATTAACGAGGAAAGTGCAAAAACGGCTGCTATAGCACTCGTGCACTAGCTATTCCTATCGGGTACTCCTAGACTAGACCTAGCATAACGTGGTCTAGCTTTTTTACCATCACTACTCGTCGAATCTATCCTTACGGCTTGCTGCACCAAGATAAGATGATGCTTTATAATACACTATGCGCGCATGTGATTTTGCGCTCATTATTTCCTGACCTATGATCTCTGTCTCCTTCTTAAGCCATCTTGTAAATGAGTTTATCTAGTTTTGTCTCTTTGCCATACATATTTGTTTTTAATATCTATGGAATTCTACAAATTATAAAATACTAAATATAAGTAACGTGAGAATATTTATTGTAAAACATTTATAAATGTATTTTCTATAAAATATAATAATATACTTGAGGAAACATTTCTAATATATACTTAAAAGATATAAAAAACTATAAAGTGACTTAGTCGACCTTGACCGAACCTTGCCGAATAATTACAATTTGTTTTTGTTACACGCGCATGCGTTGTACATCTAATTAGAGCATTTAAACTAGTAAATAAATGTTTTAACCGTATTTCAATATGAAAGAATATATAGTAAATGTTGTGAAGTTGATTTAATGATCTGTAAATAATAAAATATGATATTTAATCTTTCACAATTTGTTTATAACTTACATCTAATTAGGAATTATTATAATTCCTGGATGTAGTTCATTTCTTATAGCTACTTTCTTAGAAAACAATAAATCACGCCATAAACACAATATATATTATCACATGCAAAAATCATAAACAAATCATTATAATGATTTGTTTTGTAATTAATCTCAATGATTCTTTTTTATAAACAGGAATTTTTCTTATGTTGTTACCGATAACCAATTCTTGGTACATATATCATGTGTCGATTAAATTTGTAAATCATTTAAAACATAATTAATGATATTAAGTTATCATTAACTTTCTCTTCGGCAATAAATATATGTACGTAATCAACACGTATGAAAATAAAATGGTATTTATTCGGTTCTACTACTTTTCCAGCCTTAAAAACGGAAATGAGTAATTAAAAATTGACGGTTTACTGTTATTAAGTTCCTACTGATAAGATGCGAAAATTGTTGGTTGAGAAATATAAACAATTCGTATCATAAGTCGATAATTTGTATTTTTAAAAATGGAAAATTCTTAAATTAATACCGTTTCAAGTGTAATTTTATTTGATCAATTAATGGTGTATGTTTCCAAGAATAATGAGCACATGCCAAAATAATGTACTTAAGTTATAAATCTAAGTACAATTTTCAATAAAATGTAAATATGAGTAACCTATGTTTAACTAGTCTATGATTATTATTATAAAACGCTTGCCTCTATAATTACCACACCTGGTTTTGATTATTTTCCTTCCGAAATAAAATTTCACAAAAAGGTTTTTCAATAATCGTTTGTCAAAATAGAAATTATGTAAACATCATGTAGCAATAACTATTACACAAAATATAAATCAAATCTGGACAAGATATTCAAATGTTATTTGCATAATTATATTTACAGATTATAGTAAATTATAAATAATGTTATTGTGGTATCATAAACTTATAATAATATATTCCATCATATATTTGAAATATTAATGGATGATTTTCTAGAATATGGAAACTATAGAAAGGCGCATGCGCACGTAGCATATATAGAATGTACATATTCGGTGAAGGTCGATTATTTTCGCCACTTTTATTGTTGACTATCAAAGTATAATTGTTTTCGCAAAAATGTTGAATTATTTTAAATGAAATATAATTAGAAAAACTCACGAATGCAGTCTTTTATGGTTTTCGCGTTTACGTTCTTAAAATACCAATTTTAATGAAGTTATCGGAAACCAGTTAATTACCGGCCAGATTCTTCGTACGAGTCAATAAAAACACAATAAATTTATTTTCGCACATGTCGCCGACTGGCTTATTATTACTAGTAAGCTGTGTGCATTATACTTGGTATACCTATGCGAAACCTGGCCTTCACCTTTATAATTTATGTGCGAGGCGATCGCGGCGGGTGGACTGCAGAAAGAAAGGTGTCATTACCCACACATATCGCTACATTCACGCATGTTGTTGCACTCACAGTTGCACGCCATATATACAAACGTATATCTGCACCACGGTTTCTTCTTTTATACCACCGCTAACAATAATGAATACAGCTACGGACGCTGTGACTATATAAGAATTTTCGTTTGCAGTTTTATATTTTAATTATTTTGTTCGGGCAGATGATTAACCTTTTGACATTGCAATTACTCGCTATTATATTATTTATATTTATATACGGTAAACGAAGATATTAAGATGTTTAATATTACACACACACACACACACACACACACACACACATTGTTAATATGTATTCTTTAAGTTTTTTAATGTAATAAAAATATATTTTAAATTGAAATAATAATACTAGAATTGTTAATAATATATTGAAAAAGTGTTTTATTTTTATTTGTTTAAAATTCGTATACACTTGATGGAAGAAATAGATATTTTGTTATTCACATTTAATTTGAAAGGCTGTGTAATATTTGATGTAGTGTAAATACTTGAAGTTTACACTTACTTCGTCTAAAGCCATCCACGTAGTCTGTTTATTTAAATTTATAGGATGAAATATAATTTTATTTACACAAACTCAAACATCGTCTGATCAATACATTCAATTGGATTAAAGAAAGCAAACGTTCTTATTCAAAGTAAGTAAATACTAGATCGAATGAGTACGTCTAAATACGCTACACTCTTTTGAAAAGACGTGTACCTACCTACATAAATACAGTCCAAACAACATGCTATTCCATATACCAGATAACTTTGTCGAAGCAAATTTCAGTTCTACTGTTCAAACGATTCGATCTGTATGATTTACAAACATACATAAAACACATAGATGTATGTCTATACACAGAGAGTTACCGCAAACTGGAGAACTTCACAGAATCAGTAGCTATATATTCCAAATGGCGCGCGGTAGCATAAGTAGTAAATGGGGGACATATCCCGCCAGAGAGAAAGTTCCCCTGGCGCCAGTCATTAGCGACTGGCGCCAGTGTGACCTTGACATTCCATTGGGAAATGACCTCGACATTCCATTGAAAAAATATGATGAAAATTTCTAGAATTCTGACGTCATAAATTTGGAAATTTTTCCAACATTCTTATATGTATGACTGTAAATAGAAAGTCCCTATGTTAGATGTATGCCCTAATGTTATCCTTGTATATATCAAACAGGATAAGAGAAAGATAAGAGAAGGGAATACATCTAATATAGGAGTACATGCATTCCCTAAAAGGTAAGAGAAAGTGATTGAAATTCTAAACATTCATTCGAAATATTAATTACCTAACTCAAGTGTATTTTTATGTTTGTATATTGTGTTCAAATATCTTATACGAATGAATGTAACCCTATTGGATTATGAATATTTCCCTGTGTACTTATTAAACTGATTTCGTATGTCTTAACATAATAGAATCTACCATATGATTTTGCATTTTAAAATGTATGTAAATACGACAATTTTATACTGGTTTTTATATTCGTGTGTAAACGTCTTATTTTATATTGGTATTTATATTTGTGTGTAAACGTCTCAAAAGTTCCTACAGATTATAATCGAAAATGGGTAGTTCATTACCTGTATATACGTTGTACATATAAGACTGTGTATTGAATGTGTAACTTTTGCGCGTGAATTTTAATGTTTTATTCTTAGTTATATTTACCTTGAAACTTTCATTTTTTGGCAAATAATCCCTCCTGTGAACTTTCTAATTTCAGTACGTATTATATAAAAGAAATTTTATTGAATCGATACTCATTAGTTATATTTTCGTATCAGAGAAAAGTGGATACTAGAAATAAGTAAGTTAATCTCTATTTCAATATTATTTCGATATCATCATTATCATTAGCTATGATACAATGTTTATAGTATTCGTTTAAGTTAAGCTAAGCTAAGAATTTTTCTATGTTTATGTGTTTAGAAATGAATCAAATTAACTCCGCTGGAAACATTGAAGATTTTAAACCGATTAAGAAAATACCAGAATTAATCATAGGCCAAAAATATGAAATATATAATGTTAAAGCTGTCTCCACAAAATTTGGTAGAAAAATCGTCGTTGAATTAGAAGACTCTGTTGTATTTCTACCATTACGTTACGCAAAATTATCTGATGAACATGTGCAAGAAATGAATAACATTATTAAAAGTCAGAAGACGGCAATAGTTCACACAGGAACCAAAACCTGTGGCAGTGCGAAGGATGCATTACTAATTGATTTTGTAACAATATGAAATGAAATAAAGCATTTGTACTTATCAAACTGATTTCGTATGTTCTATTATTATTATTATTATATCCTAATAGAATCTATTACATGATTTTACTATTAAAAAAAATGTATGTAAACTCGGCTGGAATTCCATAAGTAAAGATTCAAAATTATTTCCAACAATAATTACTATTATTATCAAATTTGGAAAAAAAATCATCGTGGAATTGAAAGACTCTGTTGTATTTTTACCGTTACGTTCCGCAAAATTATCCGATGAAGAGGTGCAAGAAATGAATAACTATATTAAAATGCAGAAGTTGGCATTGTATATACAGGAGACAATCCTTGTGGCAGTGCTCAATATGCTTTACTAATAGACTTTGTAACATTATGAAATGAAATCAAACAATTTGTACTTACACCAATTGATTTCGTGTGGTTTATTATTATTTTAAAACAACGTATGTTATATCTGTTAACGATATTGAAAATAAAATATCTGAATTTTACTAGAGTCCCCTCCAACTACGATTAGTCAGATATCTAATTGTTAGTAATAGCTATATTTAATCTGACAATAGTGACTCCCAAACTTTTAATATACATTTACACTATAGGGCATTGTTTTTAAAGACATGTTATCTGTTGAAACCTATGATGTATAACTGTAAACAATAATTATGATATAGAAATTGTTTGAAATAAAGCTGGATGATTAGGATTATGGAGAACAGTGACTCCCAAACTTTTACCTTACATTTGCGATATGAGGTACTGATTTAAAAGACGTGCCATATTTATGAGACCGCTGGTGTATAACCTTTCTATCTTTGTTAACTCTAATGACTAACAAAGAAAATTATTTGAGAAAAAAGATGAATTTCTTGAACTTGTCCTGTCATTCATAATTTTGCAAACATGTTTTAATAGTGAAAGTACTAAAGGGTCGATGATAATGATGCAGTGAATATCGCGGAAAGTGAAAAGTATTCTACTTTATTCAAAATTTGTTGCGAGATGGTGAAATCTTTGAATTAAGAAAAAGAAGAAAAACTGGAAACTGTGCATCAAACCGCAGACCCGCGTAATTCTACGGATTCAACTAATCTTCCGCTTCAGGTAATAACGGATATATCTAATAATATTAATAACATTAATAATAATATATTCAATACTAAGCATTATGATAACCCGTACGGCTGTATGGATTGTTACAGATAAATGAAGCAAAACTAATTCATAATTATTCGAGTGACTATATGATTGCCAGTACTACAGCGTAGGTACTTCCAAATGTTCAAACATGTGTAAGACTGAAATAATAATTATTATTTTGATATATCATGTATGTGTAAATATTTCTATCAATAAACAATAATATAAATTACTATATTGTCTTTTCATTTATTATTATTATTAAAAATGCGAAAAAAAGAAAAAGTGTTTGGAAGATAAAGAATGTACTATATACAAAGCTTTCGTTTGAATGATTTGTATACTGAGATAGTGACAAAATGAGCTTCGAGATATAAGATACATATAATTACAAGTTGTTCCTTTGAGAACTAAATTGAATCATAATCCAAAGTGACCATGATCAAGTGATCAAGATTTAGAAAATCATGATCAGAAACCGAAGGAACACGCCTGTTGTTTCAAATCATTAAACGCGGTTTTCTCAATCCCATGTATTTCCAAAAGAAAGGAGCGGCAATAATTGATATTTTAAACTCTGCGGTAGTATTAATAGCAACAGGAGAAATTATCCCAATATATAAGTAATTAACTTTGAGTTTTCAATACTTATTATTACTAATAAGAACTGTAAATTATTAGCAACAAATTTCGTTTTTGACAAACCAAATTCTAATATAAATTTACTCCATCCTGAAAATATGATATTTTTAAAGCCATACGTATTCTTTAAACTTTTTGCTATGAGGATTATTCTACTCTAATTTGAAACAATCTATACTTCATGATATTCGAATATGTGCAAGGCTGAAATAATTATTCTGATATATCAAATGTGTAAACAATATTAAAAATTATTATATTGTATTATCATTTATTATTATTATTAGCTTTTGTTATGATTTAATAACGTTGTACAGTAACATTTCTAATTTTCTATTGCAATTCATTTAAATAGTATCAATAAACAATATTTTCATCATCACTAAATTGCATTTATATTTATTATTATGATTATCGACACTCGGTTATGTTTTCGAGAGAATAAGACATGTTTACTTATTATAATTTTATTTCAAATAAAAACCACTACAAACTAAATATTAAAATAGGAGAATTAATATAAATTATTTATATTTCTGTCACCCTAATGGCGCGGTGACATTCTCTCTCGAGAGCCATCCATTGTTTTTTTTGTCGCGGGGTCATTTTCGGCGGCGGCGTTAGAATCACAGGTGAATTAGGAGGGAAATAACATCACCCGTCCGCTACTGCATGTCGGATATTTCGCCCAATACCCGTCATCTTTAGAGGTCGTCTGGAATTAAACCTTATAGATATAAATACACTGGATTGCATTTTTTTAAATTTATGTGGCGCCATAACAATCACTCTTGTTATAATTACTGCAGAAAATTGTGTTAAAAATCTTAATAAGTACTCTATTGCCCCGCTTAAATACGAGTTCTCATTGTTGAGATACAGGTGTTCTCGAATAACATTCTTGACGTTAAAGTGGTACACAGCACTGCGTACTGTTAATGCTTATTACACTCTCACGATAGTTAAAAAAAAATTTCGCCAATCATCAGTTTTAAAATTTTTATTTATTTAATATTCTGTAAAATATGAAATCTAGAATGTACACGGGTGTTCATATATAAAGTCACACAAGCCGTTTACGCCTCGGCGCCGCAACCAACATCACATCTTTTTCGATAGCTACCAAACCTACGTACTTATTCTAACAGTCAGGCGCGTTATCGGTTTTAGTGAGTCATAGATTTTTGACAAGTATAAATGAGAGAGGGATGTATAAAACAAATATGTTTAACTTCCGAAATTAAAAATTGAAAAATTATCGATATTATTTAAGCTTCAAATATATATTATATTTACATAATGCTAAACTTAGCTTAAAGGGGGCGGGTCCTATAGATCGCGAAAAAAACAGAAATTTTTAGGAATTTTTTTTTTGAATAATTGAATAAAGCTACAAATTTCATATTTTATTATTATTAGAATATGTTCATCCTTTTGGTTTAGGGGCTATATCCCGAGTTCTATGACGAAGTTTTAAATAAAACTCGGGATATATATTCTTTAATAGTATTAGAATCAATACGGCTAATAAAAAACAATCTTTTTTTTATGTCTATATGACTCGCCCCCCTTAATAAAGCAGCATTTTCTTTATTACCATTGCTGTGAAAATAATATCAAAATATAGTGATCTAAATTGTGCAAAATTAACAATACAAATATATTTTTTACGATTTTTTTCCATACATGATAAATAAATGCTGCCGAGGAATAAAGTGTGGAGTTAATATTTAGACATATAAACATATTGAAAAATGATTATTTGCAGCGATTCGCTTTTAAATGAAAACGAAGACATATCTTAATGAAATTTTGCACATATCTTTTATATGTATTTAACTAGACATTTTTTTTTTTAATTTTATAGATTTTTTATAGTTTGAAGTATAAAAAAATTATGATTTTTCAAAACTTTTTTTAGATGCTCGTCATTTTCTTAAAAAATTTTTTTTACAAAGATCCTAGTTCACGGGCAAGATAGAAGTATTCTCTTTAAAATTACTTTTTTTTCTGAACATTTAAACTGAAGTTATGGTGTCTACCGAAAATCGGGCAAATTTTGCAGCCTCCATTTAAACGTCCTCTGTAGCATTGAAAATTTAATATTATGCAAATTTATTTTTTATTTACTTGAATGATGGCAAAATCATTTATTAAATATTTTTAATTTCTATTAAGATAAATTAAATTAGAAAAAAATTATGCAACTTGTTATTTTTTCGCTCAAAAAAGTGAAAGTACCCCTTAATTCCTTTGAAAAAACAACCTTGACGCGCCTTGCTATATATGCCCCCTATTTTTTTTTTTAAATTACCATATATATATATATATATATATATATATATATATATATTTATATATATATATATATATTAAAAATTAAAAATGAGTAGTTAAGTAAACACGCACCCATAGATTATGCAATAATGCAATAATGCAATAATGCAATAATGCAATAATGCAATAATGCAATCATGCAATCATGCATTCAGGCAATCATGCAATCATGCAATCACGCACACACGCACACACGCCCACACGCACACACGCACACACGCACACACGCACACACGCACACACGCACACACGCACACACGCACACACGCACACACGCACACACGCATACACGCTGACACGCTGACACATACACACATATATTTATCTAACTAATAACATAATCAAATAAGATAATAAATTAATAATAATAAGAAACAATAATAATAGTTAACAATGGCTTGTAAAAATAATCTAACTTATTCTATTCTCTGTCTCTTATTATTATTAATTTATTATCTTATTTGATTATGTTATTAGTTAGATAAATATATGTGTGTATGTGTCAGCGTGTCAGCGTGTATGCGTGTGTGCGTGTGTGCGTGTGTGCGTGTGTGCGTGTGTGCGTGTGTGCGTGTGTGCGTGTGTGCGTGTGTGCGTGTGTGCGTGTGGGCGTGTGTGCGTGTGTGCGTGATTGCATGATTGCATGATTGCCTGAATGCATGATTGCATGATTGCATTATTGCATTATTGCATTATTGCATTATTGCATTATTGCATTATTGCATAATCTATGGGTGCGTGTTTACTTAACTACTCATTTTTAATTTTTAATATATATATATATATATATAAATATATATATATATATATATATATATATATATATATATATATATGGTAATTTAAAAAAAAAATAGGGGGCATATATAGCAAGGCGCGTCAAGGTTGTTTTTTCAAAGGAATTAAGGGGTACTTTCACTTTTTTGAGCGAAAAAATAACAAGTTGCATAATTTTTTTCTAATTTAATTTATCTTAATAGAAATTAAAAATATTTAATAAATGATTTTGCCATCATTCAAGTAAATAAAAAATAAATTTGCATAATATTAAATTTTCAATGCTACAGAGGACGTTTAAATGGAGGCTGCAAAATTTGCCCGATTTTCGGTAGACACCATAACTTCAGTTTAAATGTTCAGAAAAAAAAGTAATTTTAAAGAGAATACTTCTATCTTGCCCGTGAACTAGGATCTTTGTAAAAAAAATTTTTTAAGAAAATGACGAGCATCTAAAAAAAGTTTTGAAAAATCATAATTTTTTTATACTTCAAACTATAAAAAATCTATAAAATTAAAAAAAAAAATGTCTAGTTAAATACATATAAAAGATATGTGCAAAATTTCATTAAGATATGTCTTCGTTTTCATTTAAAAGCGAATCGCTGCAAATAATCATTTTTCAATATGTTTATATGTCTAAATATTAACTCCACACTTTATTCCTCGGCAGCATTTATTTATCATGTATGGAAAAAAATCGTAAAAAATATATTTGTATTGTTAATTTTGCACAATTTAGATCACTATATTTTGATATTATTTTCACAGCAATGGTAATAAAGAAAATGCTGCTTTATTAAGGGGGGCGAGTCATATAGACATAAAAAAAAGATTGTTTTTTATTAGCCGTATTGATTCTAATACTATTAAAGAATATATATCCCGAGTTTTATTTAAAACTTCGTCATAGAACTCGGGATATAGCCCCTAAACCAAAAGGATGAACATATTCTAATAATAATAAAATATGAAATTTGTAGCTTTATTCAATTATTCAAAAAAAAAATTCCTAAAAATTTCTGTTTTTTTCGCGATCTATAGGACCCGCCCCCTTTAAGCTAAGTTTAGCATTATGTAAATATAATATATATTTGAAGCTTAAATAATATCGATAATTTTTCAATTTTTAATTTCGGAAGTTAAACATATTTGTTTTATACATCCCTCTCTCATTTATACTTGTCAAAAATCTATGACTCACTAAAACCGATAACGCGCCTGACTGTTAGAATAAGTACGTAGGTTTGGTAGCTATCGAAAAAGATGTGATGTTGGTTGCGGCGCCGAGGCGTAAACGGCTTGTGTGACTTTATATATGAACACCCGTGTACATTCTAGATTTCATATTTTACAGAATATTAAATAAATAAAAATTTTAAAACTGATGATTGGCGAAATTTTTTTTTAACTATCGTGAGAGTGTAATAAGCATTAACAGTACGCAGTGCTGTGTACCACTTTAACGTCAAGAATGTTATTCGAGAACACCTGTATCTCAACAATGAGAACTCGTATTTAAGCGGGGCAATAGAGTACTTATTAAGATTTTTAACACAATTTTCTGCAGTAATTATAACAAGAGTGATTGTTATGGCGCCACATAAATTTAAAAAAATGCAATCCAGTGTATTTATATCTATAAGGTTTAATTCCAGACGACCTCTAAAGATGACGGGTATTGGGCGAAATATCCGACATGCAGTAGCGGACGGGTGATGTTATTTCCCTCCTAATTCACCTGTGATTCTAACGCCGCCGCCGAAAATGACCCCGCGACAAAAAAAACAATGGATGGCTCTCGAGAGAGAATGTCACCGCGCCATTAGGGTGACAGAAATATAAATAATTTATATTAATTCTCCTATTTTAATATTTAGTTTGTAGTGGTTTTTATTTGAAATAAAATTATAATAAGTAAACATGTCTTATTCTCTCGAAAACATAACCGAGTGTCGATAATCATAATAATAAATATAAATGCAATTTAGTGATGATGAAAATATTGTTTATTGATACTATTTAAATGAATTGCAATAGAAAATTAGAAATGTTACTGTACAACGTTATTAAATCATAACAAAAGCTAATAATAATAATAAATGATAATACAATATAATAATTTTTAATATTGTTTACACATTTGATATATCAGAATAATTATTTCAGCCTTGCACATATTCGAATATCATGAAGTATAGATTGTTTCAAATTAGAGTAGAATAATCCTCATAGCAAAAAGTTTAAAGAATACGTATGGCTTTAAAAATATCATATTTTCAGGATGGAGTAAATTTATATTAGAATTTGGTTTGTCAAAAACGAAATTTGTTGCTAATAATTTACAGTTCTTATTAGTAATAATAAGTATTGAAAACTCAAAGTTAATTACTTATATATTGGGATAATTTCTCCTGTTGCTATTAATACTACCGCAGAGTTTAAAATATCAATTATTGCCGCTCCTTTCTTTTGGAAATACATGGGATTGAGAAAACCGCGTTTAATGATTTGAAACAACAGGCGTGTTCCTTCGGTTTCTGATCATGATTTTCTAAATCTTGATCACTTGATCATGGTCACTTTGGATTATGATTCAATTTAGTTCTCAAAGGAACAACTTGTAATTATATGTATCTTATATCTCGAAGCTCATTTTGTCACTATCTCAGTATACAAATCATTCAAACGAAAGCTTTGTATATAGTACATTCTTTATCTTCCAAACACTTTTTCTTTTTTTCGCATTTTTAATAATAATAATAAATGAAAAGACAATATAGTAATTTATATTATTGTTTATTGATAGAAATATTTACACATACATGATATATCAAAATAATAATTATTATTTCAGTCTTACACATGTTTGAACATTTGGAAGTACCTACGCTGTAGTACTGGCAATCATATAGTCACTCGAATAATTATGAATTAGTTTTGCTTCATTTATCTGTAACAATCCATACAGCCGTACGGGTTATCATAATGCTTAGTATTGAATATATTATTATTAATGTTATTAATATTATTAGATATATCCGTTATTACCTGAAGCGGAAGATTAGTTGAATCCGTAGAATTACGCGGGTCTGCGGTTTGATGCACAGTTTCCAGTTTTTCTTCTTTTTCTTAATTCAAAGATTTCACCATCTCGCAACAAATTTTGAATAAAGTAGAATACTTTTCACTTTCCGCGATATTCACTGCATCATTATCATCGACCCTTTAGTACTTTCACTATTAAAACATGTTTGCAAAATTATGAATGACAGGACAAGTTCAAGAAATTCATCTTTTTTCTCAAATAATTTTCTTTGTTAGTCATTAGAGTTAACAAAGATAGAAAGGTTATACACCAGCGGTCTCATAAATATGGCACGTCTTTTAAATCAGTACCTCATATCGCAAATGTAAGGTAAAAGTTTGGGAGTCACTGTTCTCCATAATCCTAATCATCCAGCTTTATTTCAAACAATTTCTATATCATAATTATTGTTTACAGTTATACATCATAGGTTTCAACAGATAACATGTCTTTAAAAACAATGCCCTATAGTGTAAATGTATATTAAAAGTTTGGGAGTCACTATTGTCAGATTAAATATAGCTATTACTAACAATTAGATATCTGACTAATCGTAGTTGGAGGGGACTCTAGTAAAATTCAGATATTTTATTTTCAATATCGTTAACAGATATAACATACGTTGTTTTAAAATAATAATAAACCACACGAAATCAATTGGTGTAAGTACAAATTGTTTGATTTCATTTCATAATGTTACAAAGTCTATTAGTAAAGCATATTGAGCACTGCCACAAGGATTGTCTCCTGTATATACAATGCCAACTTCTGCATTTTAATATAGTTATTCATTTCTTGCACCTCTTCATCGGATAATTTTGCGGAACGTAACGGTAAAAATACAACAGAGTCTTTCAATTCCACGATGATTTTTTTTCCAAATTTGATAATAATAGTAATTATTGTTGGAAATAATTTTGAATCTTTACTTATGGAATTCCAGCCGAGTTTACATACATTTTTTTTAATAGTAAAATCATGTAATAGATTCTATTAGGATATAATAATAATAATAATAGAACATACGAAATCAGTTTGATAAGTACAAATGCTTTATTTCATTTCATATTGTTACAAAATCAATTAGTAATGCATCCTTCGCACTGCCACAGGTTTTGGTTCCTGTGTGAACTATTGCCGTCTTCTGACTTTTAATAATGTTATTCATTTCTTGCACATGTTCATCAGATAATTTTGCGTAACGTAATGGTAGAAATACAACAGAGTCTTCTAATTCAACGACGATTTTTCTACCAAATTTTGTGGAGACAGCTTTAACATTATATATTTCATATTTTTGGCCTATGATTAATTCTGGTATTTTCTTAATCGGTTTAAAATCTTCAATGTTTCCAGCGGAGTTAATTTGATTCATTTCTAAACACATAAACATAGAAAAATTCTTAGCTTAGCTTAACTTAAACGAATACTATAAACATTGTATCATAGCTAATGATAATGATGATATCGAAATAATATTGAAATAGAGATTAACTTACTTATTTCTAGTATCCACTTTTCTCTGATACGAAAATATAACTAATGAGTATCGATTCAATAAAATTTCTTTTATATAATACGTACTGAAATTAGAAAGTTCACAGGAGGGATTATTTGCCAAAAAATGAAAGTTTCAAGGTAAATATAACTAAGAATAAAACATTAAAATTCACGCGCAAAAGTTACACATTCAATACACAGTCTTATATGTACAACGTATATACAGGTAATGAACTACCCATTTTCGATTATAATCTGTAGGAACTTTTGAGACGTTTACACACAAATATAAATACCAATATAAAATAAGACGTTTACACACGAATATAAAAACCAGTATAAAATTGTCGTATTTACATACATTTTAAAATGCAAAATCATATGGTAGATTCTATTATGTTAAGACATACGAAATCAGTTTAATAAGTACACAGGGAAATATTCATAATCCAATAGGGTTACATTCATTCGTATAAGATATTTGAACACAATATACAAACATAAAAATACACTTGAGTTAGGTAATTAATATTTCGAATGAATGTTTAGAATTTCAATCACTTTCTCTTACCTTTTAGGGAATGCATGTACTCCTATATTAGATGTATTCCCTTCTCTTATCTTTCTCTTATCCTGTTTGATATATACAAGGATAACATTAGGGCATACATCTAACATAGGGACTTTCTATTTACAGTCATACATATAAGAATGTTGGAAAAATTTCCAAATTTATGACGTCAGAATTCTAGAAATTTTCATCATATTTTTTCAATGGAATGTCGAGGTCATTTCCCAATGGAATGTCAAGGTCACACTGGCGCCAGTCGCTAATGACTGGCGCCAGGGGAACTTTCTCTCTGGCGGGATATGTCCCCCATTTACTACTAGCATATGCAAAGAAGAGATGTTACGCACATACATACATACATACATACATCGAAAATGAGTAGTGTCATTACTAGATTCCAAGTAAAACTAAATATCGAACATTTTACACCAACGCATTCACAATAAATAATGATATTCAAATTTTTCTCTAAATATTCCTACCCGTTTTTAATTAAATTTGCCACACATTCTAAATCCAAATACAACAGTTTAAATCCGATCTGATATATGTATACTTTCAAAGTTACATGATTGTAACGCAAAATCGATTTTAAAATGCTAATGAATATATTAAGTAAACAAATCTACCGGTGAATATGTCTAGCTAATATTAATTATATTAACAAATAATTATATTTGCAGTCATCGAATATACTGAACAAACAAGAACCCTAAATGATCGCGCAAGTAGCTATTGTTTGACGAAATATACGTATAGTGCTTGTCTCGCAGAGAATATACCAAACAACATTAACTGGTTCTATTGTTTTGTCGCGTGTTTATTATTAAATACTTCACTTGAGACGTCTAAGTTTTCGAACACTAGAACCGTGCCATGCAAAAGACATCCGTATTTACCAAGCATAGATAAATAGCATAGCAACCCCCATGGTATCGCGGCTAAATAAGTTGCAATTGAAATTAGATACAGTCTATACAATTAGAAACAATGGAGAATAGGCATTTGCTAAATATTAAGTAGCCGTAACGCAGATAAACAATGAATAAATGTATAACAATTATTTTTTATTGAGTATATATTTTTTATTTCTTATACGAAGTAATACGTTAGTATTATAATCATCAAACAATTAGATCTCGAAATATAACTTTTGACCTTCCCTGAATCGAGTCTTACTATTTTTGGAATGACATCTCTATTTGTGTGTGTGTATTTCTGTTTGCATATGTGTTTGTATGACTGGGTGTTTCTGTGTATGTGTGTGTGTGTGTGTGTGTGTTGTGTGCGCGTGTGTGTGCATGCGCACATGTTTGTGTGTGAGCATTATACCGCCAAAATAGGTATATATTATAATAAATAATTATATTTTCTTAATTTATTTAATATTTATATTTTAATGTCTCCTATCTAATCAAAATACGTATAAGAAAGTTCAGTGTAGGACACTGCGAATATTTATAATATATATTAATACAGTTTAACCTTGGGAATTTTACTACTCTTAGATTATAAATAATAAAACAGTTTTTATTATAAAAAGTAGAAATATACAATTTATGGAATATGAGGAATTGTGGAGACGATGAATATTTTAGATTTACTAGAAACATACTAGTGTATTAAAATAATAAATAAATAATAAAATAAACACATGTGCGATTTCCAGAAGAGCCGTTAGTTATCATTTATTTTCTTTTCTCTAAACATAAACAGTTTTGAAATTTACATATATCTGAGGTGCAAGTTGGTTCATAAGAATATAATCAAATTTAAACAAATTTTACAAATATAATTTTTTTTTAAATTATCCAAGTAGTATGTAATGTAATCGATTTTTGGAATCGCGATTTATTATAATCAGGTTCAAGAACCGACAGACGCACAGTGCCGGTGCTCGGTGGCGCTGGTTATGCGGCGAAAACCAGTATTATACACACATTGTGTACCGGCGTTCACAGTGTCACGCTGTCTACCATTCGTGTAGCACTGGTTGTCTAGTAAAGTAGCGCGTGATTCTAGTTTTTTCCGCATGGGTTTTCGCATATTTGCATCAATTTTAAAACTCTACTTTTCGGTGTGCTCGCGTGTGCTCCTATTTGTGTTTACACCAACCGGTAGTGATTTAAACAGTGAATTGCATACGTTGTGAATAAAACATTTGTTTTTTGGTTTTACCCGGTGAGATGCTGTCACTTTAAGAACGCTGTTTTCACGGGGATCAACTATGAGGAGAATTAGTGGTAAGTGTATTATTTAAAATTTTCCTATATTTACTATCAGTGCCTATCGGTATTTTAAACTTGTAAATTATTAAATTCCCATAAAAGTTAATGTAGTATTTATTTTAGTAATAATTTTTATAGTATTTATAAAAAATGTCTTGTTAAACGTGAATATAATTTTTCTATTAAAAAGTTAAGTATGGTTCAGAAATGAATAAGAAAGCAAACTATAAAATGTGCTTTCAACAAATATTAGTTGGTATTTATGTGAATTAGGTACACTGAGAATAATTTCCCTATATAATACTATACTATTAGCAGTTTATAGTAAACTATTCTCTAAATTGATCTTTGAAATATTGAGTTGTTGACATTTCAAAGATGTCCAATTATGAATTCTCCACATTGCATGAATGCATGTTTGACCCTTGTTAAGATTCTAGTACGAGATTAATAATTTTAATATCTTCAGTTCGGGGTTTTGACAACAAATGTTTTTTACATGAATAATACATAGCCGCACACTAAAAGATGGGCTAGAATTCTAATACCTTTTATGTTAGGCCCTCGGTTAGACCAAAAAGCGGATAATAGTTTTGAATAAGAAAGGGCTTAGATTAAATCAGGGATGGACTGACATATTTTTTTAGGGCCTAACCCTTCTACTTTTATTACATATGTACTCTCTGTTGAGCTTCTAAATAGATTTTAATAAACTTAAACACATTTCTAAAATGTTTAAATGTGAAAGGTGAATTTTCTCATCAATTTAAACTAATGGAACGAAAATCCATATCGTTTAAAACTTAAACACTTATCTGATCCATCAATATTGAAGGTGTGAGCGTATATTAAAATCAATAATATTTCATTAATTTTTAAGGTGTAAAAAATGCCATAATTTGTTTCATAAAAAAAAAATACTTCGCTGTTAATTTAGGTAATTTTGATTACACATTTATTTATTTTTCTAATCTTAAAATTGTGTTTGTTTTGTGATATTTATGGTTTTCTGTGTTCTTGAATCGACCTTGCTCAAAATTGGCCTACGCAATACGACCTTCTTTGTTCATGTTTTTTTTCATATAAATATAATCTTTTAAAATCATGATCGTAATTGTATGGTTTGTTGTGTGCGCAGTAATAAATTATTATTATAATAATTAGTTTTTATTTCGATGTTCTAAACCGTGAAAAAGATGATTAGTGGGTTTAAAATTTCATACGTTTTTATAATTGTTACTAAATAATTGACGATCTATTTGTGTCACGCTATTTATTTAGAGTTCATTGGCAGAAACCTTAACTCTGCACAGGGTTTTGGATTACTTCTAGAATTTACCGTTCGCCATTTATACTTGTGTGGTTAAATCTGGTAAAAGACTCATTTAGAATCATTTTAAATGATACTTTAGTATATTTTCGATGATTTCGGAAGCTTTGCTGCTTACTTTGTTTGCGTGGCTCTGTCTTTCTCTCTCTCCTTGTGTGTTTGTGTACATATGTATAAGAAAGTACAGTGCGAATATTTTATTTAAACCAAACGAAAACCTTGAAACAAACCAACACAGAACTACACCGTAAAAAGACACCCAATAAAAATCGACAACTTCGTAAAAATAAAACCAACACTGCATACTTGAGTGTAGCAGACGATTTGATACGCTGCAAAACAATAAAATCTCGACCATTAACCCTGTACCAGGCGAGCGATAGAGGTGCCATCCAACGCCAGCTACAAAACACAGCACAACAGGACAGCGGTAATTATATGCACACATGGGTAACCCGGGTTGAGGAGTGGAGGAGATGCAAATGGCCGGATGGGCACGTGTTTGTTGCTAAATTCACACACAATTCTGGAGCGCGAGCAGGTGGGTGATTCCCCCTGGGTGCAATGGACATACGCGCGATTGCGACATATGAATTCAACTCTCCCCATATTCCCCAATGATTTGCCATTGCCTTCCGAAGACGTACGTCGCAACTTATTCTAGTATTTTTATACAAAATGTACCTAATAGCTTCACATTTATTGTCTACTGAATTTTGAATGGTAGAGGGTGTAAATGGTTCAATATTTCCAAATTTATTAATATACAGGAATATACGGAACTATATTTTTTATTTCACAAATCTAACCTAACTTAGTTGGTTGTTTGATGAAAAATCTTCTTTCATATTATGTATAAGAGCATTTTTATGTTACACGTAACAAAACGTAGGAATTATAAAAGTAAAAGTTGACGTAATCAGTAGAACAATACCATTTTGATATTATGAGAATAATGAATTTAAAAACAAGTTTTCTAGAAAACCAATAAATAACACGAGTTCTAAGAATAACGATGAAAACATTATACAAATGCGACAAAATAGCCTATGCAAATTTCTAACAATTTTATAATATATTATAAATAATCACCGATAATAATATTTAATTTGCAAGTTTAATTAAGATAAGACGCCGTTGCTGCAGGTGTTAAAAAACTAGGTGAGATTTAAATACATAGTGATAAGTGTTACACTGTAAATTAAACGCCCTCAAGGGACAATATTCAATAACTACAAGTGGATACGCCACGGAAAATAAATATTATTTTAATTATTTCTGTAGATATTTTAATGTGTATGTCATTTTATTTAATTGGTACTTTGTTAATTATATAGTTCAGGAAATATTTGGTGTACATATAAATATAACCTTGTTTTCGAAACCAACATTTATTTTATTTTTTGTACATTTTCTTTTAAGATATGAGTTTTACACTTTCTTATACGATTCTTCCTTTCCTTCTTATAAGTAAGTAAAAAAATACATTTATTTATTTCATTAAGTAGATGTTTTATTAAATATTTATTGAAAAAATTGCCCCATTTCTATATATTTGAATTGGTACATTTATTTAATGATAATATTTCAACAATGTAATGAAAAAATTGGTGTTATCTGGTTGGAGCACATATAAATTGAAACCCCCCCGAGTACATTTAGATTGGCGCACGCGCTTTTGACGTGTTATGGTACAATGCACTGTTCACATGCAAACATTAAACATATATACAATACACAAATGCATGTGTGTGACCTCTTGTGTTCTCATTTGGTTGTATGTAAACAGAATTCATTGTGCCGACTCATACTTAAGATTTATAATTTTTAAATACTATAACACTCATTGCATAAGAATGTTTTAATTGATTTATCAACTTATTTACACAGCCGCATTCAACAATTAAAATATTTCAATTTATTCGCAAAACGAACAAAAATCCTAATACAGATTTCTAAACATATTTAATATTTTTATTAATTTTTGTCACCGGTTGGCCTAGTTTTATTTAATGCATTTATACCTAATACAAATAAAAAACCGATAATCCTGACCACCCAAATTTGGTCTGAATACCAATAACATTATGTTAATTTATGCACGATTAACAATCGCGATTATAATAATTTTTCAATAATAATTAATTATGCGATTTATTGAATTTTATAGTGGGTGTCGACATTGTCATGGCGCCAACCTAAAAAAAAAAAACGCGAAACTATTAAACAAAAAATCAAATCTAATAGAAAGCGACAATTTTGCAAGAGTCAATGTTGTTCATAAATAAAGATTTTTTTTCTTATAAAGTAAAATTGCGAAATTCACCTTTCTACATTATTAAACACCAGTTTAGATTTTTCTGAATTAATATCAATTTTAAAAATAATTTAATACAAATAAATATTACGGTTTTTTTCTTCTAAATATATAAAATATGTTTTTTGAACTATAGAGTCAATAAGTAGGTGTTAATTTACATATGTCAATAAATTTTAACAAATCGATCGAAAATAACTATGATTTAACTGAAACCTGTCTAAAAATGTAACATCATAAATTCTAATCATCCAGATTAAGGAAATGTTCGATCGAATTTATTTAATAGTTTTTATTTAAAATTTGAATGCCAATCGAAAATCTATCCTCCAATGTTTTCTAAATGCCAATAAAAACACGCGGAAAAAATTCCGCGGTTAATAATTCAGCTGCGCACTGACGTCATTTATAAAACGGCCTTGACACGGCAAATAAAAAATCATAGTAGATATATTTGCAAAATACACATACAAAAATTCAAATCTATACATATACAAATATAAACGTTAGGTAAATAAGTGACTACATTTCGTTAAAATGGCTGACAAGGACGTTTCGTATTGTATTACTAATAATTGAACTTCGTTGAGCATTTAATATAATTGTTGATGTTTCACAAACGAAATCGACTTTTCGAAATGTATTATTCGAATGACTTTGACGTTGTTGAACTGTGCCTTAGTAGCCTTGTGAGCTAATGACGGAAACGTGACGTCACACGCTTTATATTTACAGTACTCGCTTATAAATACTATGAGTTTTCAAATAAATCTTATTAACTCCATCATTTATTTGTTTTAACTGTCTCATATGCAAATATTCGTTAAGTTATGCAACGAAAAGCCGTTAGTGCAATTTCTATCATTTAAACGACAAGTGTCCCCAAACTGACGGACGTTTATGTCACTGGGTACCTGTTCAATTGGATTAGAAAGTTGTCAAAACCATTCGGTTTAGTCCAACTAAAAAAAATAATAAAATACAAACCTATGACTGTCATTTAAATATATACTATAATGTTTGACAGCTGACATACCCAGATAAACATAACAGTTCTATTCCTATAAATCATATTTTTGTATATATATATGTATATATAAAGGTTATACATATAATAATTTATTACGTTACCGTCTATAAAATGTAACGATTTCTAATTAAATATATATACTTATAAACCCATTTTAAAATTGATTTTATTTAAAAAAATTGCACTCTAATTCGAAATGTGGTTCATTTATGACCTTCTCGTTTTTAATTTGTTGTTTATTACAAGGTCACAAAAGTTCATAGGTACACTGTCGAACATTGCTATTATTTATTTATTTTTGGATGATACCTATTTCGGATCATACAAAAGTAAAAAATAATTATCTTTTTACTTACTTATACGCAGTATAAGTAAGTATTGTTTCATAATGTGTTTTTGGTGTGAATGTTTGACACAGATAAATAGGAGCGATTATTTTCTGTTTGTGTAAATTTTGGGTTGGTTGTTTTCTGGTAATTGTTTTTCTTTTATTTTTAACCAGTGATTAATATTTATAAATAGTTTGACAAATTATAGAATTCAACGTTAAAATATTGACAAAATAGTGAATAAATTAAAAAAAATATGCTGCATATATTTCATGAGCTTCAATAACCATTTTCGAATTTGCACTTTTATATTTATGTACTGTAGAGTGAACTATTTTTATGTGAATTGTTTATATTATAATACAAAAACAAATTTAAATAAATATATAAATTTTCATCGAATAACACATGCTTTTTCAGTTTTTCTGAAGCCATTATGGTCCATTAAAGTATCTATTACACCAGTTCGAATATCATATGTTTATTTACATTTTATTCACGTTGCATCTTGCCTTTTATATCTATTTTTATAGGTGAGGAATATATTATTGTTAAATAAATGTAGCGTCCTAATTTTATAAATATTTATGCTGCCATCTAGCGCTTGCGCAGTTCATATTTTTCGCAAAACCAATAAACCTTTTATTACTACTCAATAAAATTTTATAACTACATGTAAAATCTTCTTTTAAATTAAAGTATATTACACGTAATTTTCACGCAATTTAATATCGTATTGAGGTGGTACAATATTTTCTATCGTAAGACACAAATGTGTATTTACAAAGTAAAACAAAATATAATATTTTAAAAGTGTCTGGAAGTTTCTTTAGTTAAAGCTAAAATAAACAGTTTTTTTTTGCCAAACATAAAGTTTGTCTCGCTAAGTTTTCATTTTGTTTTTCACTCTTCATTACCTTAATATCGTTTCATCTTTTTATTTCTTCTAACGAGAAAAACATTTACATATTTATGCCATTGTTGTCTTATCTGGTTTTGCTTACATATTCGAATATTAAGTTTAACAGTTTTTTATTCATTAAACTCTTCTGGAATTATTAAATAACGAAAATTGTTTACATTTTTGAAAAAAACTTTTTAATTTTTATTCCAATTTTCGCAATTAAGTTCGTATTGTGCCATATACAGATCTGCGCTACAAAATATACGATTGTGTTACAGTGTTCAAAATACACTATAAAATATATCCGCACTCAAAACTTCATTAAGATTAAAACGATATAAACTATTCTAAACTGATCAAATATAATTCAGAGTTCGTTAAACTTGAAAATAGTCAATGTCAAGTTTTTGTTATTCTATATATTTATATCTAGATTTTTTTCTATTCTTAGTAATAGGTTTCGATATAGATTAAGTGATATTAAGTTTGATTTTAATACAATAGTATTTTGCTTATGTATATATCGATTAATGTATATTCAAATTTGGAGCTGAATATATTTAAATATTTAAATTCTAAAAAAAAAAAACGATTCTTAATAATTAAAAAAAAAAAAACTGTGACTTATTTAATATTTTAAGTATATAAAAAATAGGAAGTGATATTTGTTCCACTTAACCGAATATTAATATAAGTGTCGTTAATGACTTTTATAGTAAAGAATTTTAATTGGAGTAACTATATAAGAGAAATCAATCAAATTCTTTATAAAGTGTTGATTATTTTAATTTGATTATTTGAAATTACAGAATTATAGATCTCTTAAGTTGAATAAAATGCGTGATAATCTGCAAGGTAGGAGTTTAATTTGTGTTTGGTGGATTTTAAATTAATATTTAGATTGCTAATATTTTGAAATGCGAATTTAATTTAGGAGACATTATTTTTTATGACAGACGCTCATCAAAATTTGATTAAAATTTATAATTATAATAAATTATATGCTTAATTAGATGCGTGAAATTAGTTTTGCGAAGCGTTTTAATTACAACGGTAAACATGTTTTATAGTTAATTTTCTTTAATAAATCCGGATAAATACGTTAAATGCGGTGAAAATTAAAAAATATATATAATCTTTGTTAAATTGCCTAAAGATTTAAAAAATTTTAATGACCATAACAGAAAACTAAATACGAAAAATATCCAGTTTAGATTAGATATTCTTAAACAATTTATAAAAAATAAGGTCGTATTTAAGTAGACAAGTCGATGCAAAAAATGATATTAAATACAATTTTTTATTTATTGAAAAGTGAAAAGTAGCGCCTATAACTACTTAAATTACTTTCAAACTATAATTATTTATATTAAATGCTTAGTTGCTGTTAATCTGGGACTTAAAGTAAAAAAAAAACTTAAATTTTGTAATGAGATTTCGAATAAATAAAACACAAATAAAATAAATTTTAAACCCAAATTATTATCGTTAGAAAAATCTTATCTTAATTAGGGAAAAAAAATCAAACGTTACTTTTCAGAAGCTTGTGAAGAAATGACCGTTATATAGTCTAGATTCCGTCGAATCACAGATTATTAACGCGTTGATAACTCCAGCCATTAATTAATACACTATGTAATTATAGGCTCGTATCCTTGATACATGAATCAATGATGCGTACACAATAATAATAAAGCGAATTTTCGAACGGAAAATTAAGTTTTTATCTTTACAAGTGGTTTTAATACACAGATGTAAAAACATGTAATCAGAAAACTGGTTATACTGTATATATAATGGTTAAGCGCTTTTTGGTGAGTGCTTAACAATACAAACAATGAGCACAGCCTACTTATGCGATTTTTATTGCAACCAGAGGCGTTCGTCTATTTTTTTAACTATAAGCTCATTTTATTAAACATATACAAAAATTAATATCAGGACACTTCTGTATGTATGTATTTTAATAAAAACAGATACAGCTCATGTAACTGTACATATATACATATACGAAAACTTACACAGCACATTTAATGCGACGTATCGTATTTCGGATATGCAGCTTACAGTTACTTTCTTATGCATTATTTTTCCTATATGTTGTTTGTGCATCGAAAAACGCCTGGTGCTGCGTTTATTGTGTTTCGTTGCACCCAAGACAGCGATGATCTATAAAAATGTCGACTACTCTGTTATTTTATTGTTGTGCCTTACAGACTTATGGGAGATATTATTTATATTGCTATAGGAATGGAATGTATTGATTTATTATCATGGCTTCTTTTACACATTGAATAAATGAAATGATTTACTGTAAAACATTCCTTCATTTATGTGTTTGATGTGTTTCTCGAAATTATTTATAAAAAAGCGTTACAGTATTATTAAATATCAATTTTAAATATTCACACACTCAACAATTATGAATTAATTTATTAATAATTATTGCCCTAAAAACTTGTATTGTAATATCGTCTATAAAAATTATTAGACAAATAAAAAAATAGTGGAAACAAATTGCGTTTATATTCTAATGGTAGTGAGTAATTACAATCATTTTCACACGTTATGCATATTTTAATGTCATAATACGAATAATTATTAATTTCTCTGCGTAATGTCAAGGGTAAATTATTTTAGTTTTTATTTAATAAATAATTAATTTACTAGTGCAAAATCTATTACATATATACGAGTCTCTTTAAAATAAAAACTAACGAAATATAAACGATTTAAAAAATAATCTTTTAAATGTTACATCAATAAAAAGCATTTTTATTGTTGAATTGTGTAGATTAAAACAATTTCATGAAATAGTTAAAGTATAAAAAATATTATATAATATACAATAGAAGGCAATGACGTATCTGTCTCAGTATATATTTTTAATTGAGTATAAATTTAATTTAATTACATAAATATTACTGTGAATCGCCTTTATAAAAAGTAAAAAGTTTATAAATTATTTAAAAAAATTATACAAATTACAGCTTGCAGAAGCCAATTTATTTTTGAGTCGAATTTAAATGTTTTTTTCTTTCAAATCCGTTACCGAAGTGTACTATTATTTCTTTACCAAGTAGTAAGTACTATTTAAATTTACACAAACTAGTTGTTAAACTTAGACATCAAATAGCTAATTTGACATAAGATTATTTAATTACCACTCATCTTTCAACCTACAAAGACTCACTTTCTCCAAATAATAAAAACACAAATCAAATTTATACCGTGCACGGTAGATTTCAATTTTATTTCACGACGTGACAGTTATTAATTAATTTATGTAATCGTTTTCGGCCAAAAAAATTGAATTTTATTTCGTACACGTAACCGTATATAATTAAAATACAAAATAAAAACACGTGCTATGATGTTATTACGTTTAAATGTCGTATAGACCTTTTCTAATCAACGCCGTGAATCTATTTTCAAATTAACGATAATATTAAATAAAACATTACATGCAATTTAGCAAGTTTAATGCAAACGAAAGCTCGTCGTGTTTCATAATATTTCAAACGTAACACAGAAAAAAGGGCCTTGATTAAAAAGCAATAATTAATTACACAGTTACAACTTAACGTAGTGATAAACCTAACAATACAATAAGATCGCCCACAAGGAAAACAATTAAATGTAAATGGTTTTTTTTTTTCAATTTAATTCAACATCAATAACATTACCACAATCATGGTTGGCCACGTGCTAGCATATACAGGGCATTTATAAATACAAAGATGGGCGACCAGGTATTTAAATTGTCTGCTGTTGTTTTGTGTGTGTATGGTAATCGTTCCGTTTTGTATTTACATACAATTTCCTATTTATATAGGTAACAACTTCGATGTATGTTGAAATTCGTCACTACTAGTACACGTGTGTGTGTTTTTGCATTGCTAAACATTTATTTAACAATTGCGTGTAATGTTTATTAATGAATGCCAGACCAAAAGCCAAAAATATTCATTTTGTCGTAATTCACTTTGCCAATTTTATTGTGTTAATGGTTAATTTTTTAATTCAGTTTGAAATTTTAATGTTTGCTATAGAAAATTGTTTGATCGAATTGAAAACCTCATTTATGACTTAATACGACTAATTTATCCGATGCAAATGGCGTGTGAATCACCTCCGGAATAAATGAATTTATTGGAACAAAATCGATTCCATACAAAATTACTACCAAAATTCTATCATTTACAATATAGATTATAATTTTTTATTATATGTAAAAATTCAATTTATTATTATTTTTATCAATAAATCTACAACTAAGTTGACGATTTTAATATTATATATTTTTTAAATGAATTATGTATCTTAATCTCAAATGCGGATTAAGATTATAATAATGCTTGCGCACATATTAAACGTCTAATTCTTTAATGGCAATCAAATATAGCAATTGTTACGGTTTTCTCGAGATTAATTAACAATTACGCTATTAATTTCCCCTTAGAAGCCACAAATTCTCGTGATTTAAATGAGTTTTCGTTTAAATGAAACCTGAATCAAAAGCCGTAACCTATATATAATCGGTCCAAAAATACCGTACACTTCAAAATAGACACACCACAACATGTTTTGTGGGTTTCGGATTGATTTATTTCTGATACTCCGTCTATAAATTCATTCATTATCGTGTCCATATCTACGGATAACCGACCATATACATTGGATAATGACACAGTAATCGTGTCCGGTGTGAGCTAGATAATGATCAGCGTCGTGATAATCATTTTTTTGTGTTCCTTTTTCGATATTGGGATGCTTAATCGATACACAAGAAAAAATCTGTGTATGTCTCCTATCTACAATTTATTACAGCATTTAAATCGTGTTTGAATAGGTTATAGTGCCAGTATTTTATCGGTTATGATTTGTGCGACAAGAAATTTTATTGTAATTTTTTAATTAATGGGTCCGTCTTTGACCGATGGGAAATTACGATTCTCTATTTGAGACTATTATTTTTATATCTAATTTTCATCGGAACATAAATAAAATGTCACCCTTTGACAAAAAATGTAACCATATTTCAAATACACCCTTTCACATATACGTTAGGTGATATTTCATAGGGAAATATAAAAGGGTGTTAAATGAGCCGACGAATAAGTATTTATTAATTTATTTTCTGGTTTTGTTCCCATAGGTGCGTATTGCGAACGAATGGCCATATTTTATTATTAATTAAATCTATAGATATTAATGATAGTTTTGTTTTAAAAGCGGCTTATAATTTTGTGAATACGTGTATAAGTCTCTTGGGAATTTGTAAAATATTAAGAAACGAGAAAAAGAAAACATTCTTCGATATTAAAACACAGTTTTTGTCCAAGTCCATTAGCATTAAATTTGTATTATTATAGTTGATTAATACCCTATAATCAAAATTCTTCGCAAGATTAAAATTTTGGCGAATCTCACGTTGCAACGGGACAACGATACGAGAACCAGTTTCTCAAAATATTCATAAACGTTCTGTATTATTTATGTTCATAACTTAAAAAATAAATTAACGATTTTTAATTTAATTCAAAATTTTATTGAATTATAACTTAATAGAAAATTGCATAAATATGCAGTAAAATAAATTTGAATGACACTAAAAATATATTTTTATTAGACTGAATTTATTAAATTTGTTTGTTTTGTAGACTAAAATGACTATAATTAAATAAAAATCTATACGTTTCTTAGTTTAAAGTGTAATTTAATGTAAGTTTACAACAATTTTTTATGGTGTAAGATGTACAAGAACATTTATAACTGGAGACGGCGAATGTTTGAAATGTTTTCGACATTGACGAAATGGAGAACGCAGAAATATTGTGTAGGTAAAGTTTAAGAAGTACTTTTGTACGAAACCGGAAACTGTTTTACGGTTTCAGTACTAAAGCGGAAATGTCTACATCATATATCCTCCACACATACATATATACTAAGTTGAAGAAGGAATAGACGAGCTATAGGCTACTACTGTTACGCATATGGAATAACAATAAGACCTATCCCTTTGCACCTCGGCATCCAACCTCTTTTACCTTTTACTCTTTTTATACATCATATAGTCGCTTCTATGTAGGTAAAATGTAAAATAAGAACCTCACTGACAATTTAAACATGCTTGCTTGATCTCTACAGGCTCTTTATAGTTTTGGTAGCTATCCAGTGACGTAGAAAATTTTATTATTTAACTATACTTATATTATAAAAAGATTGATTAATTTATTTTATATATATATTTTTTCTAACAATATATATTTTTGAAATAAGTTACAAAGTAAAATAAAAAAGTTTGAAGGAAAAATGATGCATCCATTCGCATACAGCGTGGCGGCCATACTGTTTTTTGGTTAGTATCCGAAGTGACCGGAAAGGATAAGCCACTGATGGAATAAATGAATATCTCGTGGAGGGTTTTTTACAACCCTCCGATAAACTAGAAAAACAAACGTTGTCCGACACACTTCCATCTCTGTTCAAACCCACACGCCGACATTGTCATATTTATCTCTTTCTATATCCCATTTATTCGCAATGCAATTTGCCACCCCTCTGAACCGTACCTCTTCCGAATGACATCAGTTTCCGAATAATTTTGTTATAAATGGAAATTTTTGCTGCGGTATACTTTGATACACAATGCGGTATTGTATAAAATAAATAGTTCTAAATAACGAAACTAACCGAGCTCTAACGGCGATAACCGACTGTGTTCACGCTGAGTATGTTTTTAGCGCATGCGTTAATTGCATCCTTTAATCGTTGCATAAAATAAATAATATCTCATTTTATTTATTGTGTCAAGGCGTTTTAATACAACAAATTATATAAACATTAATATTTCATATATCTGTTTGTTTTTAATTGATTACCGTCACTAGTAATTAATTTCCAACAATTAATCACCCGCATTTGCTCAAATGAGATGCAAATCTATACATATAAGGTAAACGAACTCGATAGAACTATAGAGCAAGTCGAAAAAGATCGGAACGGAAAAAAACAGTGTGTTCTGTGTAAAATTGTGACTCATGATAATCGCAATGAAAACATGTGTTTGCAAATGCAAATTTAATTATAGAGCGTTAATTAAATACACACGTTAATTCAATCTAATTACGAATTATTTTCCAGATTAGATTGTCAGATAGTTGTTATTTATTTCATCGCTTAATTCGTTTTGAAAGGTTTTACCTTAAATGCACAATTATTTTCTATTTAGTAAAAAAATGATCGTAAATGCTTTCATTTTAAGCAATCAGTATTGACACATGTTTGAAATTTATTTGTTGTACAATAAAATATTCCTAGTAGCGTGTACATAAAAAATAAATTCAAAATACTTAATATTCTTTATTATATATATATACTGTATGTTTGTAAAGTTGTGGAATGAACAAAATAGAAATTTATTGAGTGAAGTCTAAATGAGGAAGTAATTGTTATCAAAGTTCTCACACATGAACCACATTTAGTTATTGCATATCGTTGTTACTTTTGACGTAAGGTAAAACAGCAATTGCCGATAATTTACCCATAATGCCGCTGCTTGCAACGCAATACGATTCCATGTACTGTGGGCGATTTTATGTTAATAGTAAACTCATACAATTTGACTATAGTGAACACTTTCTCTGTACTTATTTGTCGGTTGACTGCTATTCATGATGCTGGATGACACTAAATATATTCTTAATCCGATCCTAATATTCCACAGAAATTACGGATTAAATCTGATCAGTCTCGGTATTTTAATCCCACTACTATCATAGTTGTTTACTATAGTATTCCTCAACAAAATATTTTTTATTATGTTTCTTTCGGAATTAAAATAAAATTTTAACATCCAAAATTTAAACTTATTCACATGTTTAAAATTAAACATCGAATACGGAATTGGTGTTAAATAAACGATTTACTATGCGAAATTTAATTTTAAGATAAACACGCATACTCTTAAAGAAAATAAACCTATACTAAAGTAATACAAATTTTCCTTCCTCTTTTAATAAATTTACAACTACATAAGATTATCTGGTTTATCAAGTTTTGTCTTGGCTTAAAATTAAACGCTTAGCTATGAATAAGGTAGTAAGAATCAAAAATAATAAAAATTGTGGGGTAAATGAAACGCGGTTGATTAAAATGAATAGTTATGAGGAAGTTGCATCGGTAACCTTGAACATCAAAGTGGAGAACCTGTTTTCGTATACACCGCAATCTAATAAAAACGCATCTGTGTTATTAAAAACCAGGAACTGTATCGTTGCATCCTGCGTGCCATGGCCTGGCATAGCATGGCATGGCTTCTGATGATTGAATGCAATTCTTTCCCAGCACTTGTGACGACGACCGGTTTAGGGTGGACGTCCTCCAATGTGCAACGTTGACCCTATCGCTGACCTTAATCGATTTAACACGCGCCTTCCTTCATAAATAATTTAAACATAAACAAAGCCAACCACAGCAACCAATACCTTTATAATAAACCTACCTCTTCAGGTCTCGCAGCTATGTCGTTTTACAGGGAATATGTCACCGACGCATAACCAGTCGTACACAACCATAACGATCATACTTGTTGCAACTTCACGTACTTGGTTATAACCACATAATGAATACGTACTTGTATGTCTATTGAAGGCATTATTTATATTACTTTTCAAATGAACAAAAATAAAATTCTTTTTAATGTTAGTTATCTATTTGACACGGAAAACTAATTCATTACGAGATACAAAAAAATACACTATATAAAAAAGAAAATCAGAATACACAATATTTCCCTCAATTTAATAAGCATTAATTAACTTCAACAAATAATTTTAAATTACGAGTTAATTTGCACTAAAATTCAAAAATATTCGTAAATTTTACATTAATTTAATTTAAGTGTAAATAAATTGACTGCGCTTCAAAAACGATTAAATTATCCAGAATTTTCCGTTGTTGTAGTCTATAATTAATTTTGTGTAAATAAATTAATTAAGTCCTGTTAATTAACACCAAATGAAATTAAAATAATAAACAAACAAAAAATGCTCCAACTGTAATAAATTCCTATTAGTGATTTTTTGTCGCTATTTTTCCAACACTACTGTCTATTGCATACGTAGTTTGGTCGTTGTAGGGGGGTTGGGCTTATGTGTATAAATTATTGTAATTGCATATGCCCGTTATGTTACAACCATTGCGTTGTATCACTGACGGCGAGGGGTATTGAAAAAGGGTAGTTGCATGCGATGTGTTAGGAGTACATGGGGGTGGCTTGCTGCCTGGTGTCTATTTGCTGAAATACGCAGCACGGACGCAGTCCTTTCCAATTAGTAACGGCAGTCAATGTACAACACACAACAAAATTTTTGTTATACTTCGCATGCGGGATTATCAACTAAACATCACATATTGCATCAAAAGTCAATTATTCGATAAAAATTAGATACGGAAATAAATTTTGAGTCGCTTTAGGCGGATCGATAATTTTTTATACTGTACTTGATTAAGTTATCTAATAAAAGGTGTGACAATTCGTCGAATATTTAGGGGAGACAGATATTATATATGCGTACGTTGAATTATTAATTTAATTCAATTTGTTTAATTTTATGGTGGTGCGTTATTAAATTCTGAAAAAAAATAGTATAATTGTACAAATTTATAAATATATACTCGTACGATTTTTGTTAATTGAACATAGTTGATTAAAAAAAATGAATAAAACATTATTTCAAAGTGCTCTAGGGAATATATTGGATAAAAAGCTGGAACTCGTATTGTTAACTAACTATTAGAAGAGTATAAATTAAAAACGAACTTGAAACGGTTCGCCAATTGAAAAATAACAAAAGTACCAAATTGAAACTTTTAATTATTCGGTCCACACCCTTGAAAATTAATTAAGAGAAACAACGAGGCGCATCGTTTTTTCCTCTTTCACTGTCTGTAGCAAATTAACAAACGCTAAATTACTGGCTCTAAAGATAAAAAACTTCGTTTTTGTTTTGGTTTTAATTCTTTTATGACGTGCCGGACAAATGTGGTAAAAAGCAAAAAATAAATCTACCAAAAAAAAAAAAACGAATTGAGACTGAGAATGAAAAAGCTTCACGGAAAGAAAGAGATAAAGTTCGTCTGGTACAGACATAATCTTGAAAAAGTTACCAAGATTTTTCTGCACGGAATCAACTATTAATCTTTTGATCGTTGGCAAATCATCATTTGTGAAACCGGAAGTTTCACTTTAACAACTGTTTTCTTACACTTTTTCATAATAAAACGCGAAACAAACACTCAACATATTATTAGTTTAAAACCATAAAAACACCTATACTTAGGAAATAGCATAAAGAGTACCGCACAAAGCATTATAATGAAAGAATGATTTAGTAGGCATATTCAACCACATATCTCACCCATAAAACTTGCACCTGCTCCAACCAATTTCAGATTTCCGCGCCCCCTACCGAAACAGCTAATTTTTCACAGGGTTTCTACCCAAAAAAAAAAATACAAACCCCAGCAGCCAAGAACCAACAGATAATAAATCATCAAGAGTGGTGGCTACCAAACACAACTTACGGAGTTTTAAAACTCATTTTTATTCTACGTTATTTTAAAAGAATCAAACATTTATAAGAGTTATATATTTTTTAAATGAAATATTAGTGTATTATTTATTTTATTAAATCAACTTATAACATATAAATGACTCTATTATTTACACATGTGCACCAACGCATGCGCGCGGATCAAACACAGATTAAATCTATTCGGTTAGTTTCGGTAGAGTTCGATTATTTTTTAGAGGTGTTTTTCGATAAAAAGACCAAGTATAAATCGTTTTATGCAAATTGTAGGAAATATATAAGTATTTTTTAAATTATTATTAATGGGAGAAATATGGGGAAGTGTTTATTGTGTGAAATATTTTATTAATTTGAAAACAATTGAAACACATTTATCCCACAGCAGCTGTCCATGTTAACATGCAATTCATAAGTCAAACAAATGCTGCAAACATAATATCGTAATTTATGGTAGAAATAATAATAAAAAGTCATGTGTCATGTGTTTGTATTTCATAAACGGAAACTGTCTGTTTGCGCATGTGTGAAAACTAAAAATCAGTATGCACAACATTACATTAATTATTTCCTTTGAATTATTAAACGCAACATTGTTCCGCAACACATAACAGGAAACTACAACAAAAAAAAATAAAAACATAATTTTATTGTGCTATGTTGTCGTGTGTTCGAACATTATGTTCAACAAAGCTTGTACATGAAACCCCTGATTTTAAAATAAAAATTTATAGAAAAACTAAAATTAAAAAGCAAGGTGTGTTTAAAGTGATTACTAAAAAAAAATAATAGTTTGACGATTATATATAAAGAGATATAAAAATTTAATATATAAAATTGGCATACCACTTTCGAACACTGCGAAATGCGACAGCTGATTTGAATAAAAAAATAGACAATCATTGGGGTATCTCGGAATCCCTAAAAACGCTAGCGGCGGTAATACTGTATAACGAGCGACTTTTGGTCCGAAGTTAATCTCTTCTAAAGACCAGGCGGCCTAATAACAGCTGTATGCACGGGCTTCTGCAGCCTGCTGTAACACATCTGCCCTTCAAGGGCTCGTGCCATCAGGGCTTCTGAACAGCAGAAGGGCCGATAAAAAATAGTTGGGTAATTGTGATAGATGGTGTATCAATAGAACATGTCCATATTCATTATTGACGAGTTTTGGAAATTTATAAATCGATCAGTTCCGTAATTGTTCCCGATAAAGGTTTCGAAAGGAAGTCTATCTTATTTATAAATACAAAGGCCACATTATAACATGATGATGATTCTTAGACTTTAAGCTATTATATATTACGAAAAAATTACTTATTGGTAAACTAGGTTGTAGAAATATTGAAAATAAAAAAAATAATAGATTCTAACACCAATTTAATTTTTGGGAATACATTTTGCTATATAGACTCTATTTGGTACAGCGTTGATATTTCGCTATAGGGCAACAGTTTTGGCAGTTTGTATTATGGTTTTGGCATCTGGTGTTTATTGTTGTAGTGCAGCTCTCAAACAATAATTCGCACAACTGTAGATATCGTTTCATTCCCATCAACGGAAATTTTTGTTGAGCATCACTGTTCCATGTATCCGGTCTCATATGTGTTAACTTTATCCGAGTACCCTCTAACGAAAATCCACACAAACAAACCCCCTAGCACTCTTCGCAAAATAGCAATCCACATATACGTATATATACAAGCAATCAAACACAGCTGTCCATCTATCATTGGTTGTTCAACAACATTACGCATTTCAGCTATTACGCACATCTATTATTACTACAAATTCACATCAGCCCCGGACCATTAAATTCCAAGTTATCGGTCAATTTCATTGGAATTATTTGGTGTATTAGACATCAGTCATGTTTTTGCAAATGTTAATGTAAAAATCATGAGTTACCACTTTAAATGGTAAACTCAGTTTTATTACCGGTAATTGTGTTTTTATTACCTATACTAATTACAACGATTTTCTAATGTTACAGTGTTGCAATTTTGAGAGTTAAAGTGACGAGTTATTTGTTTTTAAATATAATGATTGTGTTAAAACGCTGTCAAAATCAATTTATCAAAATGTTTAAATTTTATAATTGCATATCCAAATCTGCCAGAGAATTAATTTAAAAAATAATTATTGTAAAAGTATGTCAGAAAAAAATGGCAATTTTTTTTATCTCGTGAATTGACGACCACGCTCGACCATGGTTACCTAATAGCACACCATTTCAAAAAAACTAATTCGAAACAACCATATGGTTTCTCTGAACTTACTTTCTTCATAAATGCAAAATACATTTTTTGTTTTTAAAAACGAGAGTGTCTCATTAGCAACAACGTAACAATCGATCAACGATGCAAATTTATTGATTTATTTTGTATTTGTTGTCGGTTGATAATTAATCAAAGTACGATTGGCCTCGTATTTAATTCCATTTGATTACAACCAATATCCCTCTCGCATCATGCAATATTATAATCTGTTTATGAAAATTAATAATTACTCGATTATTTTAATGTTTTATTAAATATTTTATTCAATTAATTATACATTGTAAATAGATTATTTTTATTTATTTATTTATTGTGCGTGGACAGTTTGAATGAGTGCAAATAATTAATGGTACACACACATTTATAAAAATGATGAAATCATTATTTCGTTCTCAAAATATTATGACTGGTTGGAACTATCTAGGAGTTACCACCCATAGTTTCGAAAACGAACGAACAATCGTTTTTAATTAAAATATAGACAATATTTTCAATTGTAAATGACCGAGTCGCTTTTATTCGTATTGGTACATTAATTAAGCGTGCTCACGGGCATGGTTCAAACGGCGATTAACAGTTTAATCGTGATTAGCTAAACAAAAATTAAACAACAAAGACTCAATAGAAATCTAGGACGAACGCTAATTCATCGATAAGGTATTACGTTAGCCATTGCAAAATTGCACCTCACAAGCAGACCTACAGGGTTGATATTACAAAATGCAATTGCAAATTTATTTGAATAATTGTTTAAATATATAAAACATGTGACATAATAACAACCTAAATTCGTTAAAAACATGTCAACATATTTTGAAATCCCCCAACAAAGTTAATTTTCCGCGCCATCTGGTTCGCAGACTCGTTCGCAATCGTGTGACAGTGTAAACATGCACTTATAATATGATGCTTGGACTCAACGACTACGAAAACTTTTGCATATTGTTGCTGTGTTGTGCAATGCGTTAGACATTCATGTTTAATTCCACGGTCACCAAAATATACATATATGCAAATGTTGTTTCGTGTTCAATGTTCTATGTATGCATCGTTCCAATAGCAGCAAGGCACATTACGTATAGGTACAAATACTGGATACACATATGTATGTACGTGTGTATGTAGACATACTTAAGGGATTTCATCGCGTCGCTCTTGTAATTTAAAGGGTGTGGTATTGTCAATGTATAATTAAAATGTTCATATTTAATTTAAAAACAAAATTTTGTACATCTTTGGGTTTTCGGATTTAAAATTACGCCACATCTCCTTCCGCTATCCGTAATCCATCTGGGTCCCTTGGCCACAAATTGATTAAAGTATTATTTATGATATATATACGTTTAAAGTAAAATAGGAAATCGGATATTTTAATAATTAATTGATTTTTAACGAGAGATATAATGTAAATGATAAACCAATTAAATATTTAAAAACGCATAGCAAACTGATGTAAAATTTAACATAAATCATTATTAATGAGTTGTCAGCACATTATGATTATTATGGGCAAAGAAAATTCTATCGAAAATCAATTAAACTCTTCGCCTAATAAACAGCTTCAATCAAACACACATATTTCACTGTATAACCGGTTTTACACATAAACCTAGTTTTAAATTTTGTTTATATAAAAAAACGTTATATTACTAATTAAATAATTAGTATTCCTACGGCGTAAATCTATAGACGCCAGTTCATTAGACTCGTGATATTATCGATATACGAAAATATCTATTGACCTTTCCCGGATCGAGTAAATTAGAGCACTCTGGTGGGCGAATGCTGCATATATGAACTGAAATAATCAGACCAGGTTCAATAGTTTTTGTCACTCCTTGTTGAGAAATATTTAGTTACTTCATCGTTGCTTTTAATAATAATAATAATCGTAATTTTCGTTAATAATAGTGTTGACAACAGTTATATGGTGACAATAGCCCATTGTTTCTGAATCTGATTTAATTAAATGTAATATAAACAAATTTGTAGATGATATGAGAATGACAGGACAGTCTTTTAAAATTGTACTCAATTACCAATTTTAGGGCCATTTTTATAAAAACACACAATTAAATTTATACATTACGACGCATGCGCTCGATGCTTGCAGCGAATGTATACATTCGGGTAACATCGGCTGTTTTCGCTTAATTTTTATTTGAATTAACAACCTCGCTTCACAAACTCCTACAATAAATCAAATCTCCTTTCTTTTCACTACACTCGATTAACAATCTTTCAAACTAATTACACAATTACTGCAACATTTCCGCATAGTATTAGATCAATATTTGTGTTGAACCACACCCACACTAAATCGTAATAAATTACATGAACTTATAAAAGTTAACAACTTACACTTGTCCTCAATTTAAAGCACAAAATCGGCAAGGTCTTTCAACAGTACCAACTGTCTTTATTATTATTAAATATTTATCAACCAGATGTAGTTACCAAGATCTATATAGCTGATAAACGAAACAAGACACGATATTTAGATTTAATTGGTTAGAAAAGATTTTGTTGCTCTTAACACACACACGAACTATTTATGTATGTACATAAATATGTACACAAGATTGCGAATTATTGTACTGTTTAAATAATAAATAAAAATAGTACTCTTCATATTTATTCACAAAAAAAGGTACATTTGTATATTTAAAGTAAATAAATGAAAACATTTCAATCTTATATATTTGAAATGAAACCAGTTTCGGTTATCCGAAAATATAAATTAAGAGCGAAAAAGTCAAGTAGCCGATGCAATTAACATAACAACATGCATAATGTACAGAAAGTTCCAGTTGTAGATACAACTGCATAAAGTTAAAATAAAAGATAATATACAGGTTTTATTCGGGGTAATTATTTTCGTAAATTATGTATTTGGCGAAGCAAGTTACTAATTTAAATATGCTCAGTGTAAAATCGCATGTAGTCATTATATTTGGACAATCTTTACCTTTAATTGAGTGAATAAATATTTTATTCGATTCTAGAACCGGTTTTTATTCAAAATATTGTGAATTAAATGTGCGCATTATTTTAGATGACATTTGAATATTCTGCGAATGAATCATCTCGATTACAGGAAATGAATTTTAAGTTAAGTTTCTAAATATGTTTTTCGTCTTTCTCAAAACTAATAATTTTATGCTCAATGGCTTAACGAATACAATTTTAATTTTTTTTTAATTTATCATCGTTGAGAAATAAAACATTTTAAATCATGTTACTGAGTCTGTATTAAAAACACGATTATGAAAGTAAAAACGATCATAGAGATATAAAATACGATTTTATGACAATTAGATTCAAAAATCTTATCAAAATTTATTTCTACCGAAGTGCAATAAAGCATTATCCGCAGCTGCACCCACAATCAGACATTCTATATCTCGAATTTGCAAACATAAAAATTAGTAGCTTAAATTGCAATCAATGCCAACTGGGATTTGTAACAGATAAAATAAATGTTTTCACTTTTTGTTCCATTTTATAGTTTTAAAATTGATGATTTCACTCATCCAACAGACTTTTATTATATTTTTTGACATTTATAACTAAATATTGTTAAAATCAAAAACCGGTAGATGTTTCAGTAGTTCACATTGCTCATTTCGTAGCATATATTAAATTAATTTCGTGCACACAAGTTGATATATAACTTTCAAAATGTTTAAGTTATCTCGACAATCCGTTGATTAATTGCACCAATATATCAACCGAAATGCAACCTTGGTTTTGCAAAAATCAAAATGCGTTTGTATAAAAATACATCATCCAATAATTATGACGTCAGGGCAGTTTTGCATTTTAAATATCAAGGTTTTTTCAGCTATCATCAGTTGATGAATACATAAATTTGGTCACTGCTATATTTAAATTTAAATTAAAAAAAAAAAAACCGTATAACAGTGCAATGGCATAATCGGTTTATTGGTTTATATTACAACATCAAAGGTTAATGATATGATCATGCTTTTAATTCGAAAAAAATTCCAAATTATTTGCACTAACTTACAAGGCTTGTTTGTTTTTTTAATTTAATTATTTATTTTGTTTTTTTTTTATATTACAATAATTAAAACTATTTCCGTACAAAGCAATATAAGTAGGTTGATTATTAATAAAGCTTAGCATATTAAATAGATCGCTAAAATATATATTGCGCGCATATTATTATTAAATATATAAATGTTAATTTTAATATGAGTAGTGTAAAATAGTGTTTAGAAAAATACGTAGGTTTCTAAATATTGTTTAGTTAAATAAAACATAATTCGACACATTTTTAAAAGTGTATATTTACCTTGTCCCACCTTTATGCCAGTAACCGGAAATATGAATCATAAATAGAAAATCGTAGATGATATTTAGTATCCGTCGTAATAATTGTAAAATTATATAGCCAACTGCGATTTCTTCGACTATAATTGTATCATCGTTTAAGCAAGGTTCATTATAAATATATGTTTTAGTTTAATAACTTTATTAGACGCATGTTAAGAGCTTAAAGTAAATACAATATTCATGTACATATGTACGTATATATGTACAGTGACCAGCTGGTTTCTAGGCCATCGATATGCAATCAAACATATATGCAGTTCAAACAATATAAGGACAATGAGGTTAGTAAGTCATAACTGAGGTTTGCATAAGCCAATACTATAAGTTCACGATCGTATTTAACTTAAACACTATTCAATAACTAATACATCTGTTTGATTAATAATATAATAAATTAGTTATTTAAAAAAAAAATTGGATTCGCTCTAATTTACTACATATGTATACTTAATTCCACTAGTAGAATGGTTAAGTTAGTCCTGTATTACGTAATGTTCTCAATTAATATATATTTAAATTTTCGTATTTCGTGTTTTATTTTTTACTTGTCAATAATTACAGTTTTAATGAATGTATTCCTTAAATATTTTAGATATGTTTAAATATTCGAAATTTGAGAGAATTTTATCAGATACCGTCGAGATTCGGACCCAGAACTTTCAGATCTGGAGGTTTTAGTTTCGAATCCAAGCGACATTCAAATTTTCTTTTCAAATTTCGAACATATAAATAGTATCATATACCTATTTAGATTATTTAACAGTTTGTTAAATTATAAAAAAAACTATTACTCAAATAGTGCAATGTTGCACTATTTTCTACCGTATCCATAGTCAAGCGTTTAATTTTAGACCAAGACTAAACATGATAAAAAAAGATAATTTTCTGTAGTTGTACATGAATTAAAAGAGGATGGAAATTTAGTATTACTTTAGTATAGGTTTATTTTCTCTATGAATACGCGCGTTTGAGTTTTAACACGTAGAGTGTGCTGTATATTTTTTGTAGATAAGATATTTAGTACCTATAGCGTGTCTTGGAACGAATTATAAGAATCAAACGCCAAATCCAATTAAATAATTATACAGTTGAAACAGATAACAAAAGCGTAATGATTGTAAAAATGTGTAACCAGGTCGAGCTGATTATTCGCAAAGTCATTAACAAATCCAAACAATATTAAAATGGACAGAGAAAGAATTTGGCCTGATTCTTTTTTTGTCTATCCTGTTTTTTTCTTATATCCTTGTTAAACTAAGTAGATCTTAATAATAATGAAACTATAATACAAATGATTATGAGTTTCCAGTGGTGATGTGATAATTCTGAGTTCCGTTCTCACATCACATGACGGTGAATAATGGCCGACCTTGTAAGGTAAAACGGTGATAACTTTCTTTAGTCTTTTATTTATTTCTGTCTACACATGTTCACAGCATTAATAAAGGCGCTACAGCGAAAGCAGGAAATCGCCACGTTTTACTCTTAAAAGGTTCATAATTAATGTCTCTTTTCGGATACTATTCTGCACACCAATACCTACTACACTCATTTATGTTAAAATGACATTTCTATTATACTTTATGTTCGATATGAAAAATAAACTCAATTTGAATTTTTTTTATGCTAAGCTTTAATTATTATAAAATATATGCAATATATGTACCTACTACGCCCAACATTTAAAAGCGTACATAAACATTAATATTCAATATTAATATTTACAAAGAGAAAATCAGTCGTAGTTTATGTAAAATATGAATCGCCATCTTTGATGACGATGACGATGTTGTCGCCAAATGAACGTATCGAATTTCACACGAGTTGCCTTATGCCGTATAGTAATAACTTCCTACATAATTGCATTTAATTATTCATGGTAAAGTAACATGATTGCTGAAGGGTCCAAATTACCAAAGAGTTATATGCAGCCAGAGAGGAGATATTTACGACCTTGGCAATATGCTAGTGGCAAACTGATCTATTGCACAATATTCTAATCATAACGACGATATTTTCAAGAAAGATAGAAATTTTACCATTTTTTGTAAAAATCCTATCGCACGTCAGGCGTTCAAATAATCCGTTATATTACATTCGGATAACGCAAACTGTTATTACGAGTGTCGTTTCGATTAGAACACACTTTGATAACAAATCGGGTTCATTGTTCTTATTTTATGGATTATTTTGCAAACATATTGATTATATATTTTTTTATGTTTAAACATAAATTTTGTTATAAAATAACTAACTATTTTGAGAAATCTTAAACATTCTTATATATACATATATAGGTTACTATGGATGACGTGGCTCAAGTGGTAGAGCAACAACGTATTTCTGTAAGTTCTGGGTTCGAATTTCGGTGACAATCGATAAATGTTTTTCAAATATTTCGAATATTTAAATATATATATATATATTTTAACTATCTCATCTTAAGAGTATGTTGAATGAAGGATTGAGGAAGGAGATTTACATGAACTAGATGTATGGTGTGAGAATGCTTGGTTGTTTTCGGAATAAATGGATAAATAAGTTTGAGAGTTGCGCGAAAAAAAATTATGAAAAAGCGGAATTAATCTGAATGAGACAGATGCAGTTTCTTTGTATGGTGAACGATTGTCAGGATGCGCTTGGAAGTAAATGGTGTTTTGCCACCCTATTTGATGGGAAAAAGCATACAGTTTTAGTACTAAAAATTATTCCTAAAATTGTCAACTGCAGCATAACAGTCATTTCTACAAAGAAAATATGACTGTTTTTACACGTGCGGTAATGAGCATGACGCTTATTTTTTCAACTGAAACTAATGTTTAAAAACACATTCAGCTACCTGTGTTTCTCGGAACGGGCACTAACTAATAACGTCACGTGAACATACAACGAACGCTTTTCTTCCTTTCATGTTTTTTTACGTCAAGAATTTGATTACACCTCTTGTTATCGCTTACAATTGTTGTAGAATGGTATTGTATTTGACACGTAACAAGATAACAAGAACAACTGTTTGTTTGCCTTATATATTATTTTCTTTCATTTTACTTCGAATTTAATACTGGGTTTAGAAACTGATATATGTTATAGAAATTATTTTTAGTTACTGTGGCCTAATTTTAGATATCTTGTTTCAATATTGATAACTGATAAGAATATAGATCGTTTTATTTGTTGTATACAATTTAAATAATATATCCAAAGAGCTCATTGATAATTGGATTCTTTACTAATATATCTCGTATAAGTCACATAGAGAAAGTTCGTATTGTTAGCTACACAATTTCTTCTCGTTAAAATAACTTTGCTTATAAAATAATAACAAAAAAACACGTCATAGATTTCAAAGTCATCATTTTAACAATTTGGTCTTCTTAGGAGATAATAAATAATAACCGTGATCGGTATAATAGATCAAGTCACCCATGCCCGAAAGCATGTGTTTCAAGGCCATACATTTTAATTGACCTTCAAACAACCTCTATTGGAAACTTGTGCGTTACGGTTTTATGTAGCTCAAATTTCTTGATGATGTAACACAAATCTTGACTAGACAATTTTATAAATGATGTTGTTTAATATTAATATCAAAGAGGGCTTTGATTGTTGGCTTTGGGTCACCTAATAATTCAATAGACACATTTGCATATGACACAGATCTAGAAAATTAAATTTACATTTTTTTAATTGCAAAATTTTCAAATAGGTGTCAAAATACGTAATTTTGGACAAATATAATTAAAATGTGGTTTTTTATTATTTTGTTCTAAATAAAAAGTCTAAAATTAACATATTGGAAACTTACGATAAAATCAGTTTTCAAACTCGTACACTATCAAAACAGTGTAAAATATTTAAAATAAAATTACGATCCTAATCTAAATAGGTATGTTGTAAATAATAATGCAAATATGTTTTTTTTATAATGTAACAGTAAATATGTAAATGATTGGAAAAGTATTATAGTATAATTTTTAATAAAAGTAATAAATGATACTTCTCCTTGATTAAGAACTCGTATATAAGGAGTGAATGGAAGAGATGAAAAAATGAATATTCACGGATGAATAATCAGAAACTGATCCGAGTTGGCGGTGCATACCATTTTCTAAAACGGTTTCTTTCTTCTGTCTCCCGTCTTCTCCGTCTCAAACAACAGATCAAAACAACACGAATGAGAATTATAATGGAAAGATAGGATCAGTTGATAATATTAATTAATAATTATTCCGGACATGATTGCTTTCGATCAATCACTACCAACAATCTTTTTCAAAACGAATATGTATGAATGTATTGGAACCAACGGTAAATCTAGCAACCATAATCTTCAAATCATCATAATAATGATAGTAAAAATAAATTAAAGAAACACAAAAAAAAATCGATGTAATTGTAAAGACGTGACTCAATCATTTATTGTTGTTTTATTTGTTAATTATAGTATATCGATGAAATGCGTAGGTTTTATTGGTAATTTCATATTTAATTTATAGCCATTTCTCTGACTGACATTGGCAAAACTCGTAGAAAAGCAAAATACAAGTGATTTAAATGTTTTTCAACATCATAAATGTATAGTCTATTCCTGATCGCATAGTCATAGCATACATGATTTCGTTCCTTTAGAACTTATACCTATACCTATGTGATTATGAATAGACCATATGCATTCTTATTAAGACACATTAGAAAAAAGTAGTTTTAAGTCATAAGGCCACAAATTTTTCATATATTACACAACTCCAAGGTACATATTGTGTCCTTGAGGCGTCATGCTTACAAAATCGACTTAAATATGGAAATTTTGACGTATATTACGGTAAAACCAAACATCTGGTGCATGTTCATTTTCTGGTAATTTCACTGCATATGCAAGTAATATGATCAATAACTCTATTATTAAATGTTATCTCGGTACATACGTATACGTCAAACAATTTTATGAGTACACGTATTTGTACATGCATACGTTGGAGAAACCGTCACTGATAAAAAAGCTATTTTTATTCTCTGGTCCCATGTAATATGTTACATGAGAGCACAAGCATACGTACTTCAAAACGGCCGTAATGCGTGCGTGTGCATATATGCGATGCGATGAACGCACGTGGAATTTTATGCAAGGCCAGACCTATGGCCTAGTATGTACGTTTAAATGATACATTACCTACCAGACGACAACTTAGTCTTCTTGGTTACGCTTTTTTTTTGTGTGCGTGCATCTAATACACTTCACTTAAAATTATAACTATTTCGTGCTTTACTTTTATAACATTTTAAATGCTTTTCTAGAAATTGGATTATTATTTAATTCTACGTTAATGGGAAAAGTATTCCTGATTTTTTTATTTGTTAATTTAGAAATATGAGCATATCGCGTAAATTTTGCAAAAAATAAATGAATCCCTATATTTTATCTCAAAAGTTTTAATATGATTTTTTATTTGTTTCAGGTGAGTCTTCGATATTCATATTCGAATTCTATTTGTAAGTTATTTATTAAAATAACAATTTAACATATTTGCATTATCGAGAATTTAATGTATTGTTTAAAAATCGGTTGTGATAATATTTTGATATTATATACATAAATCTAGTTCGCCCGGAAAATAATTTGAGAAATAAACAACTCTGTTTATTGTAGTAGGTTAATGCTTATAGTACACGTGTTTGTTGACGTCACAAGTCATGTGTTATAAGACATTGAGTACGAGGCACAAAAGCAGTAAAGGTTGTTTGGTGTACTCTGGGTATGAGGGGGTTAATCGTAGGATAGGTTTTAATTAAAGTAAGGGTAGCCCGCGTGATCCACCGTTATTTCGGTAAATTACACTATATCCCCTCTTACCTACGCCCTCCTAAACACATATACCTACTCGTCAGGACTCGCTGGATAACTGCTGCCATTTTATTACGCACGAACATAAACCTCCTCCTATATATATATACATAGACTACCCTGGGTATTACCGGCAAATGCGTTGGTTCTTCCACCTTTCTGCCTGTATTAGACGTGTAATACGCGTGTCTTAAGAAATGAAGAAGATATTTCTGCAAATTGGCACATTGGACTGTGCCGTTTACGCCAGCGAAAAACGAGCTTTTTTTCGTGACGTACTACACCTGGTGACGGGTTGTTTTTTTTTATGCTTTAACGTAATGAACTCAAGTAGCAACAAAAAATTGTATTTTCTACAACATTTTTTACACGTGTCACTTTCAAGATTTTAAATCGGTTGTTTGGTAAAATAATTTATTTTGTAAGACGGATATATATGTATGTAGGATACTGGAAAATCGTGCAGATTTTTAAACACTTGAGTAAATGCCCCTTGTGAATGCGGCAATAAATCGTTGCATGTCGACAGAAATACCATTAGTAAAACATTAAGAAGTAAAAAGTAACAATTATTATTTACTTGAAACGTGGTTATTTTAAACATACTAATACGAACACGAGATATATAATTATGATAAGCTAATTATTGTCGATTGCCATTAATCAACTATCGAAGAAAGGCAGTAAGCGTGAAACTTGTTCAACAACAAAAAATAAAAAAAACTTTACTGCTTATTGTAAAATAATAAAAACGATGGAAAAAACAAAACGACAATATTTTTAATCGGTGTGGGAAAATGGACAAATGTAGATCACGGCACAGAATGTTTTTAAAACGGAAGGAGTTGTTGCGAGAGATCGCAAAATCGATCGACGAATACCTCTATCAGTTTGCACGAGGAATCAAATTGACCGGAACATGAACAAGGTCTATTTACACACAAATCAAATTTGCCTCCGGGCGTTTTACTCAAATGCAGCCACGGAAAAAACAAAGCGAATGAAAAGCCATGGGAAAGAACAAAAGCAAATCAGTGATAATGAAGAAAGGAAATTGGATTGTTTTTTTTATTTAACGAAATTTGCACTTAAATGTACTTTCTATTTATGTTTTTCTGTTTATTTTTTTAAGATTTCGAATAATATTCTTAATTACACAGCCAAATTAAAAATTTGGTTTAAAGATACAAAATAATAATAATAAATAAACACAAATTAAATTTCTAAAAAAATTATTTATATTTCATGGCAAAAAAAATAATTTGGTAAGAAAATTCTCACTTTCAATTTATGCAAGTAAAACGATATTTCATATGGAATAAAAAACATATTTTTAGTCATTCAATTTGACATGAAAACATATGTACATTAATTCGCAATGTGACCATATACTGACAACAAAAAGTCACTAAAAATGAAAAAAAAACTCGACGGCCGCAAAATTCGTGTGTAGATTTTTTGTAATTTCTCCGGGGAATCGCTTTGAAATTTGTTTTTCGTTCACTTTTTCGATGTTTGATGATGGTCGTACTCAACACACACACACACACACACACATATGTGCACGACTATGTGTGTTGATTTGGAGCTTTCGGATTGGTTTTTCAAAGTCCCTAAGCTCTGTTTATGTTCCGCATCGAAAATGACAGCCAACCGCCGCCGCTGCCGCCGCGTGCGCGGTTCACGAGCTGGTGGCATTGTGGCGATGATGGCGGTTACTCTCGCTCAATGCAACCAACTGTGAATATTTCAAATTACTATCTGTCTGTGACTCTATTTATACGATGTCTGCGTAGAAAAGTTTTGTAACGCTGTATGAATTCCTAACAATCGGAAGTTTTTCAGTCGATGGAAGGAAAGAGATTTTGATGAAATATACAATTTCGAATCGAAACGAATCGTAAAAAAAAGAGTAGGTACTGTTGTCCTCGTGAGTGTTTTAAAATCCAGGTGAAACAAGTCCCGAAGCAGGTAAGCAGGTGTAATGAGCACACAACACATCTTGCTTCGCACTGCAGTGAGCGATTCATAATAGGTATGTGCAAGTTCCGCGATTACATCACAAAAAATAAACAGTTAATTAAAATAAGCGTGCTGTGCATTGGCTCGGCCTGCCGAGTGCATCGCAAACATTGATCACGTCCAGCAGTGTGATGTTGTTGTTGTTCCGCATTTTTATTATTTTGTCTTTTGTTTCTCCCCGTAAGCGTTTCTATGTATGTGAAACTGCTGAGCAAATAAATTATAACGTGCCTAATTGAATTCAAGTGGTCAAGGAGGCAGCTGCACCGACGTACTTTTAAATATGAGAGCCCATTTCCGGGTTTTTAAATTTAGAGATCGGTCGACATAGATATCTTTGTAATTTTCGTATCGGCCGATATTTTTAATAAATCTACAGCTTTTAAGCACCTCTCAGACTAGAAACATAACTGTTGATTCTTAATTTGCATTTTAACAAAACTTCAAACAGTCCAACTTGCGATCACTCGCTTATCAATTTGTACCGCGATTAAATAGCAAAAAACATCGACAATCTAACAACGCAAGTAATCGAGGTTTCCTGCTCATTTGTAATTCTATAATTTTTGAAACCCAATTTAAATAACTTTTTCTTATATATTATTTTACTGAATTAAAAAAAAAAGATCTTGAAGAAGATGACAGAATAAATTGTATTTAATTTCATTTACAAAATATAAGTAAAATTTTATTTCATACAAAATATACAAAAACCAGACATTTAAGTTTAAGAATGGGACAAATCTGCAAATTTATTCCCGCTTGCAATAAACTCCTTTCAATTTTGTAGAAACACGATAACCGTATTCTGTACTCGTGTAGATTTATTGAATAATATCTAAATTTAAATTGGATGTATGTCATCGCAATTTGTAAATCCTGGCAGTTACAATTAATAAATTAAAATATGATATCATACACTTTTGCAAACAAACAACAATTTTTTGTGCGCGTGCATTTTATTGCTCGATGACGTGGTACACAACACGTCAGCTTCCTTGAATATGAGATAATTTACTTGCTATTAAAATATAAGTAATTTATTAGATTTAATAATTATCGTTAGTTTAACAATATTGATTGATTGATTTATTTTCACTTCATTAGTCGATCAAATAGAATTAGGTTTTAATTTTGATTGTGGAATAGACTATAGAGTGCTTTGTTGGGAAATTGTTCAAAATGTCCAACATTTTATCTTTGGTAATAAAACGTCTGAAATTTGTCTTTGTCTGAGCTGGTTATCCGCACCCCTGCGGTATGGAAAAATAAAATAATGTACAAACTTAATTTTAATTCCGTGTTTCGTAAAGGGGCGCTGCTCCCCCGCCTCGCAGTATAAAATTTAAATAAATTAACATTTAAATGGTTTCGTATGATATGATATGGCCGCTCTGCCAGTGCTGGATCTTTTTAAGTAAATGTTATCATAGATATGTTTGCATGAGGTTCGCTTAATTTCATACCTTTCTTCCCAGCTGCAGGCCGCATAACAACTATGAATGTTTCTTCATTATAATAATTGAATGACCCATCATTTTTAAATGCACTTTTGTATGTATGTACCTTACATGGATCATACAAGCTGAAGGCATTTTTAAATTGTCAGTTCAACGTTTTATATTTTTCGTATTTTATACGAAATATGTGCACAAAAATATTGCATTATACTGATTTATGTAAATTTGCTCGACGAACGTATCATCATACAAAATTGCGTTGTTTTACATTCTTTTATAAATCAGATTTGTGAATTTTTGAGCATGTTACCATTTAGCATGTCTACAGTCATGGTCGAAATGCGTTAATAATTCGTGACCAATTGTGGTTCAAAATAAAGAAAACACAATAACTAGCTTTCAGTTGCGGAACTAATTTATTAATTAACCACCATAATACATGAAACAAACGAAAACAACCATTTTTGGAGTTTACGTATGTGAATTAAATTAAAATAACGCTATTTCCCATTTGCAAAGTTTTTATAATTTTTTTTTAGTACCGGAAACGTAATTAAATGTATATATAGGTTTGAGCACAAGAAAAACTGTTATGTTTCTCTTTATTGTTAAAGAAAACTGATACCAAGTCGTATAACTTTGAAAAAAAACAGTATTCTGTAATTTATAGATAATTAAATCAAAAACCAAAAAATCTAAATGTACTTAAAATCTAAGTATATACTAGATTTATTTAAATTAATAAACGTTTTTAATTAATTTAAATTATTTATACACTTTATATGAGTTGTAAAACTGATTTATTATTTCAGCTAAATTTTCAAATTTATAAAATCGTACATTAGTAATATATCATGATTATTATAAATGTTTTTTTTTACTCAGTTAAATCAACAGGCGGTTTCACAGCCAAACCTAATCTTATAAAATATAGCCAACATTTTTTAAAAATTAATTATTTTCTTCGCAGCTTGATTCATACCTTTTTTGTCAACATCCTTTACAGTCAAACATTTTGATAACATAATTAAAAGTGGAATAAAAACATCTAAATTTATTACTTTAATTTAAATGTTGCTATTCAAATTTATATGGGCAATTTTCTACGCTAATTAATTTTAAAACAATTTTTTTTTCCTGTACACAAAAAACTATATTACTTCAAATTAAAGTATTTAATTTTTATCGCGACTGTAAAATTTCTAAAAAATTTTGATGTCAACTATAAGTAATAATTTAAAATACTTGCAAATATAAAAGTAATTTATAAAATGATTGAATTACTCGTCGGACCTTGAAGTGTTTTTTCATGAATTTATTTTAATAAACCAGGTTCGGGTTAAGTAGAAATTATATATACATATATCTACATTTAAGTCTAAAGATGATCTGATGTTATATGGCTTTTGGTTTCACCTTGTTAATTATTCTCAGTAATTACTAATAGCGTTATCGCTGTAGTGTGGCTCATTAAATATTTAATTTGGAACGTCTTCACGGTACCTGGAGGTCACGGTACGCACAGTACCGCATTAAGTATTTATTTTTATAGCAATCAATTTAAAGAAACATATTTTTCTTTCCATCCATCAAATAATCATGCAAAATATACATTCTTTGAGTATATTTCAGTCAGGTTCATATGAGGAAGTAATTTATGTTCTATCAGAAGTAGAAAAAAAAATTACTTTGACATACATATGTTGTTGCAGGATTTATTTGACGTGTTAACTCATAAATAAACTTGGCCGCTGTTGTACCATATGTCACACACATTTGTACAAGCTATTATTTTATTAACGATGAATTGTTTTAATCGTGTGTTTAGAGGTTTTACAACGATTTAAAGTATATCATAACGAATCAAATAATATAATTGTATGTGTATATTCAGTATATTTAAGCTGTAGAGCGCTTTCTCTCACACAGACATACGTTATATCAAAAATAGCTCGATTCAGGGAAGGTCAAAAGGTATATTTTCGTTAAAATCTCGAGATTGTATGTTTTCATGATTAGGTACTTCCTTATTACTTCGTATAAGAATGTAAAAATGGTTTCGTTTTGGTGTTGTACGGTCCTGCGGTCGTCCAAGTGCCGGTTAGCGGTTCGCACGACCTTGGTCGGCCGGTGCCTGGTGCTTTGATACCGGAAAGTGAATTTCGCATAGTATTGTGTCCCGCTATATACGTGAGTACATGCGCAACGCAATGCATGACGGATCTGTTGTATTGTGCACAAAAAACCATGCAAACCACGGCCTGGTATATAATAGAATAGAGCAGCAAATGAATTGCATTCTCCACTTGCTGCCGCGGTCCAATCCCCTTTCACCACCGTTGGCAAGGACTCTTGTCCGTTTTATTAGAATTTATAAGACGCGTTCATCGTAAATTATACTCAAAACATCCGCACGTATTTAACTGGCTTCGTTGTGTCTTTTACTGACTGACTACAATGCGAATAAATTAAATGCTACATGGGATGGGATGCTGCGGTTAATAATAAACACCAGCAGTTGTTAAACCTTTTCTGTTTCTAAATATTGTTATAAAATATCTTACACCTCAAAATATATAAAATAAAATCAAATTTCATTATTTATTTAAATAAAGGCTATCATGTTGGGATGTAATTATTTAAATCCAATGTTACAGTGACACCATTTCGAGTATACATTTGTAAAAAAAATAATTTGAACTAACCCACTTTGCAAAAATCACACCAAGCTGTGACAGGATCAAAACAAAAGCTAAACAAATAAAAAACGAACAGCAAAGAGTCGGTCGTAACTTTTAGCAAAATTAACTCGCATGCTGATTTTATTGCAACTAATAAAATTTAAAACACAAACAGAAATTCATTACCTCAGACTTAAATTTGTAATATAAATTATATATTGGAAACATATATAAACTTTACAACCCTGAAATCTGTCTAAAGTTAATTACTGTAATTATTTTGACACGGCTTTGATTTTACACTGATTTGAACAGTGGATTTCAATCTATTAATTTTTACTTTCTCATTTTAAAAATAAAGTTCAAACGAATCGTTACAATTTTTTATTCCTGTACATTTTATTGTAAATTTTAATCATTTCATTTATTGTTTATTTCATATATTTACAATTTTTTATGTAAATATATACAATATTAAAAGAAAATAAATAACAAATAAGGATATTTAAAAATAATTGGTGCAAGTGTTTCGGTAGATCAAACAAATTTAGATAAGATTTCATTTAATAAACATAAATATTTTTATTTAGAGAATTCTCAATGTCAATACAAACATGATAAATAAATATAATTCCAAATAATTAATATTTTATAAAAATGAATAAATTATAGACATTTATAGAAATTTATTATTCTATACGTTGGTTGCTCAATAAAAGATGCTGCATATAAATAGAAACTGTAGCTGATGGGAAATACGTTCATATTTAGAATAAAAACGCCAATATAATAATAATAACAGTTAAAACCTTCTCTCATCTTGACCATGCCAAGTTCGTGGCCAATTAAATTGCTTTGTCTACTTTGAATCAGTATTAAAATGTTTATTAACGGTAGTTTTGATGCCAATTGCCACACAATCAACATTCACAAAGGCCAAACACAGCGGCAGCCGATGTATACAACAATTACATTAGTTAGCAGGTCCTCTTTGTTTGTTAGTTAAACTGTAATTAATATATCTATATTAGCATTGCGTGTATGTATGTACCTATATGTGCGAGAGTGCACATGCCTAGCTATTCATCAATCATTTAATTAGAAATATCTACATTGTTGCTTTAATGCGTAAATAATAATAATCACTGTATGAACAAATATGGATTTGTTATTATATGAAATAAATATCAATATTGGTAAAACATTTTAAGAAAGTAACATCATTTTTAAATAATCATATCATGGTAAGAAAACCACATCGGCCACAAATAAGACATTGAAAATAAATTGTGGTCTAGAACAACGATGAAATGAGATATCTACGAAACTATTTTAATCACAACGGGTTGCTTGAAACACTTTCACGTTTATAAATCTGTATTATATCCGTACAAACACACACACACACACACACACAGACCACCAGAAAATAATAATCGTAATAACAACTTGGTAAGTAATACGATGTCCGACAATTGTAATCTGATCTTCGGTTGAGCGATCGGATCCGATTCCGGGTCACGAGGATCTACCGGATGTGGACTTTGCTATTAAACAAATCCATTGTTAGACCTGGGGTTCCGTTAGATTATTTTCGTAATTATTAGATCGGATACTATTTCATTGTTTTCAATATTTTTTATATAATGACTATGTTTGTAGTTGGTATATTGCATGAAATATGAAACGAATTTCTTATGGGTTAAAATTTAAATAATTATTATAATTTGCGTTTTATTAGATGTAAGTTAGCAGGCTCCATTTACATCCATTTAAATTGCAAATATTAGTAGCTGTATATTGTCGAATTGCAGATGAGCGTTTGCGAAGGCCACTTGAATGGATGGTATTATCCATCGTATTGTTTCATTGAATTGTATGTATACGGATCCGCGAAATTTAAATATAGGCGTGTGACGTCAGCTTAACATTGACCTGTTGCGTTATAAAGTGAAGGGTTCATCATCGACAACTACAGCTGCGAATTATACTTTAATCCATCTTGTATTTTTTGTATTAAACTATTGCTCAAATAAGTGTTTCAATTATTTATCGATCAAGAAATTTGCAATACAATACTTTGTATGTACGTATGTAAATTTAATAAAATATAAATTCTAGTTAATTAAAAGTAAAAGTACACAGGTTAATTGTTGAATTTCGCTTCGTGTGTGTTTTAAATAATACTTATAATCAATAAGTAAACTATTAACGAATAAATATTGCGTGATGGTTCAGCATGGTATTTCATTACCAATTGCACTCCCGGCGAAATTAAATTACAAAGTTCATTCGATTTAAATACCTACTTTGATTAAGACATAAAATATAATTTTGCATATCGCGAACTTGCATAATTATTATTTCATAAAGTAATTACCTGCGCAAGTGTAAAATCAGTAATTTTAGTATGTATTTCAGTATGTATTTATTGTTTTGTATTGCAAGATAAATATCTAGCAGGCATCCATATAACGCAATAGTTACATACTCATTTTTTTATCAGCAATTTTTCATTCGCCTCTCAATTCAGCGAGATTCAAGGCCTTAAATTTATTTTTCAAAATTTTTATAATAAAAATACAATTTAGAAAATACAGTATAGGCAATTTGCTTCAAAAAAAAAACCTCTAAATTGAGTTAGATGTTAGATAAAACATAATAATTTTATCGCGCAACTTTTAATATATCTTTTTTTTTGCCAATGGAAATGAAATTCAGCATTGGCTACTTTGCATAATCAGATAAAGTGAGTGACTTTTCAATAATAAATAACATATGGATATTATTGGCATTAAAAATTCGATTTCTATACTGAACTGATCTGTGATCTGACCGAACCATATGCACATCAACGGTCACTGAACGACCTACATTGCCCTGTTGCTAACACAGATACAACACGCTACACTTACCGACAATTCGCTTATTGCATCTGCTACAAAAACTTAACTGCATCCCTAAATTACGAGGAAAACAAACGGCAAAATCAACTACCCATAGAAATGAAACGATAAATTTATCATTTCAACCAAGAAAAGCAAAAATACAGCGAAAAATACAAGAGAATGTATAATTGATTATTAGGAAAATGTAAAGTTTGCAAATATCCACATCTAGTGACCTATATAGAATTCTAGCATGTAAATCACGCTGGTTGTCAACTTGTGTATGATGGTGAACCATAGTTGTATATTCCAACGTGATCTATGACCGGCTGGTTATGGTAATTGGCTGCTTGTAACCGGGTAATGGTGTACACTCACTCGCACATATGTATTTCTACCTTCGCGACGGTACATTCCTAACGTGGCTGGAATATTTAGAATAATGGTACAGGGTAATTAAAAATTCTTGAGGAATTTTATAATTAAATGGTTAAATTGTTGTCATTTCCGTACGTGAATATTTCTACCATGTTTCTTAAGACTATTTTCGACGTCCCGTTGCGCCACTTAACGAAACTGTTTTCAAAATGCTAAAAATAATAAAATTTAAAGGATTTTATTATAAAATTTATTTCCTCAAAGAAGTCTGGATTAAATAGCGAAATGGAGCATTTTCTTACAGTTTATATCTTAACTTTAATACTTTATTATATAACTTATACTTTTTATCTGGCAATTTTAACAAAAAAAATAATTCTCAATGCAATATTGAATAAGATATACGTTTATATTTAATAAATTTTCTCTATTTGTGAACATCTTGAAAGACCGAGTCGTCTTGGTCGATAGATCTACTTTGGCGTTTGCTAAAAATGTAGGAATGTTCCCTTTGGCAATCAGGTGAAATCCTTCATGGAACTAGCTCGTTTAGAAGCGCACGTTATCGTTCTCTTTGTGGAAAAAAGGAAAAGAATTTCAACGAGCAGCGCTGCGTCATCGCGGCTGCCGGCTTAAGGGAAGAAGAAAACGGTAACGAGGGATAAACATCTACCACCCAGCCTAGACCAGACACAAATGTACTGGAAACGAACACATAAAATACACCCAACAACTTAAGTACCACTGGTTCTCGCACAGCGAAATGTATGTTTCGTTTTATCTTCTTTCCAGAGGAATTACTCGCTTACGTGACCACTTGGTGCTCGAGAGAAACCAAAGATTAAAGTCTGCAACCGTTCGGTGGTCAAATATTTTGACTTTCCAAAACAGAACAGAACGTTCAGATTCCTTTGAATTAATTATTTTACTGGTTGTTACTGTTATCACTCGGTGAACCATTTTAATAACGCAAATAATTGAAACAGTCGGTGTAATTTCACAAAATATATTTATTCAGGACTACTAATTTTGACCTGAAGATGGCTTAACATTTTATGAAACCACACCGAGCGTTTTTTACATTATTACTTTGAATCATTGAATCAAATGAAACGTCCAGTCGTTAAATATGTTTTTGGTTGTCAAATATCTTCGTCGGTTAAGGGTTAATATAGAAGTCGCGTGTGGTACATTAGTGAACCAAAGCAAAAAAAATGCTATAGAGCACTACCTAATGACGGCGCCATACGGCTAGCGTTTCAGCATTTGATATTAATTACAATAACATTATAATAAATCTGGCGCAAACAAGTTGCAATTGAAATGTAATATCCTACATACTTGTAAATGTTGTACAGTTGCTCGCGGTAAATCAGGGTGATATGTGTTGGACGAGCGAAAGCTACTGTTTTAAATTAATGACGATATGAGATCATTTCGTACAAAAATACATTATAATTTATTGCAAGTAAAATCGAGCTATAGTGTAACTTGTAAACGCTGCAGAATATATACATGTTCACACCTACAATCATTTTCATTTGACATGGGAATATGTGCTTCTTTTTGTATCGAACCTGTTATTGAATCTGACTGCAAATGCGCCGTTAACCATTCACACTCCAATGTGACGAACTTTTCATAATACTTGCTTCATTTTATTTTATTTAAGATTCATAAAAAAACACTTTCGAAACTGTTATATTTCAATAAATAACCATATAGGTAAAAATTAGTTAAAGATGTTTTTTCGCCAAAAAATGTCTTACATATTTAATTTTATTATAATTGTTTCGAATTTAATTTTAAAAATATATGAAACAATATCATTTTTTTAAATGTTTTTTATTTATTAATAATATCACGTTTCCGGTTGTCGATGTGACTTATAAAATAACATACTAGCACACCCGGAGGTACTATGTTTGAGTTAGTGTCAGAAAACTAGTAAATATGCAATATTTTAAGTTTTTTATGTGTGTAATTTAACTCGAAATATATTTGTATATTTTACAGGTTTTTTATAGCTCCATATATAAGTTTATTTTATACGTATTTAATAAAATAAAAAACTTTCTGAATTAGTTCCTAAATATAGATTAATTGAAGAGAACATGTGAGTCGTATCTCCCGACCGGAAATAAGGGTGCTTGAGGTATTAAAATAGAATCAATCATTTATAAAAATAATTTATAAGTGTTTCCATTACTAGCTTAAATGTTATATTTATTTTGTGTATTTGTTTCTTCGTCAGAGTTGTCGATTGTGTGCGCATCATTTTATAACGAATTTGTTTCAACTTGTGTACGACTAAAGTGAATTATTTTATATTTGTGTTTCAAACTATAATTTTTAGAACTATTTGTGTGTGTTTGGGGCAGTACTACAAAGTTATGTTCAGGTTTATATTTGAACTGTTGCAAGGTGAATTTGAGTGAATTATAACCAGTATTTATTTGTGTATTTTCGAAATATTTGTATAAATTTAATCATGTTGGTATTTAAATTATCTTAAGTGTATAAATACCGTTTACTGTGTAAGAAGATGGGGGTTGACATCCTTTACGATGCTAAGTAAATATAAATTTATAAGTAATAAATTCGAACGTGATATTAAAGAAATTGTTTAAATATTTATTAGGAATAATGCGATAGTAATAAACATCTCTATCCTAATGATAAATTCAGAAACGTTATGTGTTTGCAAATTAACATATATCAAGCACGATGCTATTTCATATTTCTATTACTACATTGCGAATACAATTTACATTACTCATTTATTTATGGCTATTTTTTTTTCTCTTCAAGTTTCGCTAATATTAATAATACACGCAGGTAGCTAGTAACATATGTCTTGGCTTGAACTATGTAGGTGTTTATTGATAATAACCAATAAAATTTTAGCTATAAATATAAATTCTTACTTGTAAGTGCATCAAATTATTAAATTTACTGATTTATTATTTCAATAAATTTTAAATTCATTATTAAGTAATATAAATATAATTTTGTATTTATTTACCCCATAAAATACACAGCTTAAACCATATTTTATCTGTTTAAAGATATTTCTCAATTAAATTCGAGCGAATAAATTAATTGTAGTATGTCATTTTAAATCGATGTTTTATATTTGATCTAATTGTAAGATGACATCAGCTATTTGAATATATAACTGTGAAATCGTTGAATCAAAATACCGAAATATAATAATAGTTGTAATTAAATATGAAAAAAATTCATTGTCTTTTAAATTATTCATAAGCACCTTCAAAACATCACTCCAGGGTAGGAGTGGACTAATTTACAATCGCCCACTATGTTAAATTAATTATCCTCACATCATGTGAGCCCCAACATTTTACTAATTATAATTTTCACTTAGCAAAAATTGTACGTACACAGATGCAAATTTATAACACGACAGAACAACAGTGACCGTAGGGCATCATTTGAAATTATAAATTTGAGTCAAAGTTTTTAGCCGGCTTCTCTAACCTCTAGACAATAAACTACAGCCACAAAAAAAAATGAATAAGAATTTACGAAATGCCAGAGGCGCTTTAGTTAAACATTAGTTAGCGTTTTGAGTTAGTTTGCTTGTCAGTGGTGTTAAAAAAATTAATAACGAGAAAAAAAATACTTATATGTATATTTCAAATAAATACTATATTGGTTAAAAAAAATCAAATGTATTTTTAATATGTGTATTATTTTTATTAAAAATTATTGTACATATATACATATCTTAACAAAATTTCGCCTTCATATAAAATATTTTTTGCTTCATTCTAATTCATTATGTTCTATTCTGTTCGCAAGTCATTCTCAATCATTCAATTATTTCGAGGACGACCTCACATTCTCAATTTGTTTGAAAAAAAATATATATATTAAAAAAATGTTTAGTAAATGTTTTATTTTATAAAACAAAATATTTAAAATTGTTGTAAATTAATTAGTGTATGTTGTCAATGTAGAATCTGTATGCGATCAGAGATATGAATAAAAATTCAGAATTCGGTACAGTGAACTCAGTTCACCATCGAAATATTTCATCAAAGTGGGCGCGTAATTACATGGCTGTCTTGATAATCGCACTCGAAAACAACAACATATCACATCAGAGTGTGCTCTGGTCAAATTGGGGGTATGGTGCTGAAGGCATGACGCGTTTGCGGTAGTTCAAACTCACGCAATATATATTATTAAAATCATTTACCATCCATGTATATTATATTGGGAAACATTTTTCACAGCCTACTAATGATGTACAAATTAAATTTCTAGATATAAATTGTTACCTAAATAGATCACTTGATCCATTTACGCAACTATTTAGTCTACTTTTTATAGAATTTATCAATAATATAATATTTTATCAATTTTCTAACAATTTTTTGTTTGTTTTAGGTGAGTACTTTTCTATATATGCGTTGGCAAACCATCTGGTCGTAAGTGAATCTTTATTTTCTTACAATAAACAAACGATAATACTTAGTAGGATATATTTGATAAAAATATTCTAGTGAATGATATTGCTGTACGGTAAGGTGCCGCACTTGAAATATACACTATTAGATTAATACACTCACACATATTTCTACGCCTTGTTGGTGTAGATTGATGCTGTTGTTGTGGCAACATTGCCTATATTTTAATAAAACGGTGTACCTGATATACAATAGATATTCGTGAATAAGTGAAGCCGTTGATACAAAATGCGCCCCCTCATATATTGGCTCAACAGCGGCTCTCAAGTCTATTTAAATATGTTCTTTTACGATTCAATTTGTAATTTTAATAAAAATGGCTTGCACAAAACTTCTTAGGCGTATTTTGTTTAGATAATTTTTATTTGATTACAATACTTGTTTATTATTTCGTATAAGAAAAAAAATTTCGCGCGTTTTGCATTATGTATTCACGAAACATTTTGAGAGTTTCTCAAAGTCCCCAAGCGTCGCCATAGTGACCATTCGACTGAATCGTTTCCCAGACAAGTCCAATAAAAGCCAGACGACGAGATATACGTAGAGCGCCGTTTCCGTTCGCTCAAAATGCTAACATAAAGGACGAATGCAATTTTCAAAATTACAGGTGCATTGATATACACGACAGACCTATTACTGCACGTACTGAGAGGATGAGAATACAAATTTGAATCTACAGATGTTAGGGTTTTTCTTTGTACTAGCATCAGATTGTTTCTACGTGTTTAAGAGTAAAAGTTCATATAAAATTTAGTGGATCCAGACATGGTCGCAAGTGCCCAAATATTGGAAAAGTTTTAAATAGTTTTTGGTAGTCTTGGTTTGCAGACGCCGGTTCGTCTATCAACGAAACTTTTATTTGACATTTGTTGTAAATTTATACTGAAATACAGCGCTCCAGTTCTAAGTAGAATTGTTGGTGTAAATGTTTCTTGATTCCCGGTCTATTTTAGCTTGGAATTCCACGAACTTTGCTCGTTAAATGTACATATTTATTACGTTTTTTGGAACTTTTATGATACATAAATTATGTTTGTATTTATAAGTAAAATATATTAAAACGTGCTTTATTGATAAAACACTAGTTAAGTTTATGATTCTCATGGGTAGAATCTGATTATTCCAACACCTTTTTGAACGTTGTTGTAAGTATGCAGTAAAAAGGTGACGCGGGAAGAAGAAGCAACCGGGAGACACCGGTGAGCGAAATACCTTCCGCGTTATAACCGCTATATCAACTGGTTTTTAAGTTGGGTAATTGATCAGCCACACTGCTGCACTTGGCCACTTTATAACGCAGTCGCAGCTAAGTCAATTCAACAGAAACCATTAGCGCTTGCCATGGTGTGTATCCAGGAAATTGCACGACTTTTGAATTGTAAAAGAGCTGGCGAGATATTCAGACCATCTAGGCGCGTTTATACGTTGAAATGTAAACGTTTGTTCTCTAGCCATATGCCGAAGATGGTCAAATCCGCTGACCTAGGGCTTGACTCAATCATTTTATTCAAATTTATTGAGTCCTAATTTGGTTTCGATATTGGATGAATTTCATTTCGTTACACAAAGAACAGTTCGCACCAGATTCGTAGCCGATGTCTTTGTAGTTTGCCATCCAATAAATTGAGCTCGATTTTATTATTTAAATTGATTTAGCCTTATATGGGAGTCAGCGATATAAAATAGCATAGTTACAGTTTGAAATGTCGGAAGTGTGTTGAAATATTTCAAAATATTTTATTTTCTTTAAAACTAGAATTGACAAAAAGTGCTACGTCGATAAATTCGCTGTTACACAGATATAAATAATAAATCAGACCAATAAATAGAGGACATCCTCTATTGATTGAAACGAGATAAAGCAAGTTGCGTAGGATCTCATATATGTATGTGGGACCAGAATTCAGAATCAGAACACGAAACGTAAGTTGAAGATAATTGGTATTCAGAAGCGAGCAACAAGAAAAAATATATTGCTCACGTATTGAAATACGATCGGCCAATATCGATAACAGATCAATGTATGCAAGACACTGACTGGGAAATGTTATATTTTACATTCTTATACGTAGTTATAAGTAAGTATTGTAATCATAAAAATCGACCTCGAGATTTTGACCTTCCCTGAATCGAGTCTAACTATTTTTGTTGAATGACGCCTATCTGTCAGTATGTATGTTTGTGTGGCTGTCTGTCTGTCTGTCTCTGTGTGATTGAAGATAACATATTATCTTTACCGGGCAAGAAAAAACATTTAAAGCAAAAATGTCGGTCGATCTTTCTGACTTATTTATCCTCAAATATATCAGATAGTGTCCCACGCTAGGCTAACACCTCCAGTTTAGTGCTGGGTCTGCGGAGGACGCGTTCATGTACCCAGTTCTGTATCATCGGTCACATATCGCGGGCACTTGTTTTAAATCGACGCACACACAAACACCCTTTCTCCTTATAAGCGAATACGCATGCGTACAAGTCGTAAATTAGTGAAACTGTATACGTGGGGTATAACAGCGTTATGCCGACCTTACAAGGCCCGTCTACTGATACTGCTGGTACAGGCAATACGTAAGGATTAATAAAAAAAAAAAAATCTCGAAAAGCTTTTTGGAATTTTTTTAATAAATGTTTAAAATATTGGGTGAAATAATTCAGTGCGTCGACAACCAGCTCAACATGAATAACACCTCCTGTTGAATTCGCATCCGCGAGAATTTACTGCAATCGATAACTCGAATCGACAATATGATTGAGATAATGGTTATACCAATAATAAAATACGTATACATATTGCCCGGATATATTTATTGCATACTGTTTCCCCTTTTGCATGCTGTCTGTATTGTGTATACATATTGGAATAATGGTATGGCTGTATACGTACGTATGTATGTACATATCTGCAATGCACTGTCTGCAGTGGTTCGCAAATGGAAAGCCAACCATAAGAGATCTAGGATGCTCGTTTTCTAAAACACTTCGCCTGTCTGCCAACATGGCAATAATTTTGCCACTGGCACGCCGAAGAACATGATAAATGACGTTGGTTACCCATACATTTTTATTTCAATTCGATTTGAATTGCGATATCGAAAAATTAATGGAAGTATAACTGTTATAGCTAACATTAATGATAACATCGTATACATACACATATGAACATGTATTGTCTTTCAATTATTTCAAATATATCCCCAAAATGCAAAATTTTCATAGATGTGTAATAAATTCGAATTAAAATTTCTATAAATAATAAAAATAATTCTACCGACAACACTATCAAATTATACAAACTAATTAAACAAAAACGCATCTCACAGACATTTTAATTACACCGGTAATTAATACGTGTATTACAAATTAATATTTTATATGACAGGTGTAATTGACAATGCCACAGCACATGTTTGTACACTTACATGTACATACATACATACATAACTTGGGTTTCTACGGTAAACCACAGTATACAATGAGACAACACACACAAACATACAAACATATATTATTACTATGCTGGTTCTATGTATGCTCATGTGGGGAAAATTTATATTTGTGGGAAACCAAGCAACTATACCGAATATTTGTTAATTAAATCTACTGAAATATTTGCATGGTTGCTTTTGCCCCTTAATATTACACATCCCCCCCCCCTCCTATAGTATAGTAATATGTGGTCTTAGAGATCGAATTTTTAACATTTCTTACAAGAAGTAATAATAAGTATTATAATAATGAAATAATTCTAGCTGTAGATTTTAACGAAAATATACTTCTTGACCTTCCCTGAATCGAGTCTGATTATTTTTGGAATGATGCCTATCTGTATGAGTATAAGAAAGAAAAAGACTGTTTGTTTGTGTGACTCAAATATTTGATATTTAATAGAAAATATATATATTTAGTAAAATATTATAAATTAATAAAATAATAAAACTATTCTTAATTTGTTTTGAAATATCTTTATTTTTTTAACGAAATTCGTATAAGAAAGTTTAGTGCAAGTTATTGCGTATATTTAACAATTGAAAAGCACATTTGAAGATCCTCAAAAATGTCTACATCAATTTTACGACAAAGTCGAATCTCCATAATCCCAACTTACGATCTTGTTTGCCCATATTTATAATAAAAAATGTGAAATTTTAAGGAGGCGTTGAAATTCGTGTAGGTGACAACGTTGACGAAAACAAAATAATAACTTTTGTTTATCAAATAGCTCGCTCTGGAATAGTACGTCCTCTTCGCAATCCGGCAAAAATTGCTGACTTGTTGATGCATCTGCAAAATGTTGATACGTGACAATATTGTGACGTAAACTTCACTGCATCGTAAATGCATCTATACAGTATGAATATTATGTAACGCTAACTAAACATTCCGACAACATTACTGGGTATTCCAAGCGTAGGTTTTCAGTGAAACTATTTTAATTACTAGACTGAAAGTTGAGATAATTCATAACTTGTTTCCATATCTTGTCGATGTATCGATGAGTATTTTTTAATATCGACGCAGGTTCATTTCTATTTACGGAACCATCAGGCGCTACAATGTCAAAATGTTTACTATCGACACTAAATACAGGCGTGTACTAAGGTTTTTTTTTAATTCACCATAAACAGAACAAATTATTTAAAAATTAACATGTTTAACTGATGGAACAACAGCCGTACATGCTTTTTAAAAGTGTTAACACGGTCTTTCCGTGGCTCCGGTCCTGGAATTACACAACTGCGTCCTTGTTTGTTTGTTGAGCCGACGCCAGACCGGAGTGATGGATTATTTAAACGGTATTTCATGCGTACATCAGTTCTCTCTCTTGCAACTTCAAGTCTTGTATGACCAATTGTGTTGGCTACATTGACACGTATTTACACCACAAACCCAGTACATATACACACATGAAGGTAGGGCCTTATTTTACAGTGTATATGTGTAAAAAGATAAGTGCACACACACACACACTCAGATACTGAGGCGCGCCTTATCGGTCAAGCCAGTATACCGCTGGATTCGGGCAACTGGACAACAAGAAATTTCTCTAATTGAAAGATTAAAACTAGTTTTTCATATCATATTATACACTAACTAACGAACAACATACAGATTTCATTCAGTGTTTAATTGTATGACTGATATAAACCGTTACTCCAACTAACAAATTAGATTATTAATTATTTTGATATTTACATAATTACGTAGGCCTTATTTAAATAAAATACATTTAAATATGCATTAAAATAAAATTTACTATATGTTTAAAAGCGCTACAAAACACAGTTGACTAAAAATAGCTATGCGATTGGCCTTGAAGCACGCAGATCTTCAGTTCTCAATGTTCCAAAATCGTTCATTATTAAAATATTTAGATTACTTACAAAAAACTATAATTTATCTATATATGTACAATTATCCTAATATTATCTGGATTCCTAATTTTGGAGCCCTATTACTGTAAAAGTCTATAATCTATTGAATTTCAATTACATAAAAGCATATATGTGTGCCATTTTATTTAACATATGCGATGTATTTTGTAAAGGAAATGTTCAGCGAGCGAGCAACCAATCACTTAAGCTCCCATTCAAAAACTATATTGCATACAAAAAATACTCTCACAAACATACAGATACCCTGACAGACAGACACACACAGCAAATATTTGAATCGATTCAGGGAAGGCCGAAAGGGATATTTTCTTTAAAATCTCGAGATCGATTTTTTTTTGTGACTAAATAAATAATAATATACGGTTTGTCTATGATTATAGAAGGCAATAAATAGTATTTAAAAGCACAGAACTTTAGAATGTGAATATAGCATGAAATATTTGTTAAAATTCCATTCAAGTTTAGCCTAATAAAGTGAACCGGGTTGGAACATATATGCTTCAGTGACGGCAGTGTACTCAATTCGATAAACAGTGGAATTCTATTTATGGCAAAATATGGCAACTGCAATGTATGTACAACGATGGATGAGAAATATAATAAATATGGATACGTGAATGCAGCAGCAACAAGCAACGGCGTAAAAGCGGTGGAATGCCGTACCACCAGGAGATGTATCTTCTGCAAGATGTATAAGGAAATATTTATTTCTTGCGATTAATCTGTATCTTGGAATACGTCAATACCAATACTTATCTAATAGCTGCTAGTTTTATTATTTGTATTGGTAGATTACTTAAAAAATATATATTTATTTTTTGGAAGAAAAGCACATTTTTTTTACGAAATAATTTAATAAGTTGCAAACAAAAAATCATTCAATAAATGAACAAAACATAATGAAGTACACAATCATTTGGTCAAAGTTCATATCTTTTTCTGGAGAATGCTCTTTTTTCTTTTCTTTTTCATTTTGTTCGTTCCGCGATTCGTTTGATTAATATTGGCAGCATTGGCGAGCAATCACGCTTCCATGGCGCCAACCTAGTAGTCTCGAAAAATAATTGATGTCTCCAGTATGATCGAGACGTTATTGAGAAATGTCTGGGGATATTATATTAGAGGCGATTTAAAAATAATAGAAATTTAATGATGATATTTTTGTTGATTTTTTTCGTTTTTCCGTATTATTGAATTTTTTTTATCATTATTATGGAATATAATAAAATATAATTGATATACAACTATTTTAATTAAATTCACTCAATTTTCACCATATATATTTCGCAAACAAAAAGTTGAATAAAGAAATAAAATATCTTATTTTATATATCACGCTCACTTTGCATAGCAAAAACAATTAAAATCAATTTTGACAGCGTACAAACATAAAACTGTTTTTATCTGCGCCGCGCGATCGAAAAACATAATTTAAATCTTATCGATGGTGTAATTATGCAATGAAATTCACATTAACTAATCAACGAAAAGTGTAATTAAAACACGCGAACTCACTTTTAATGTTTCTTCTCTTTTTGACCATTAACGAACGGATGGACTTTGCGTGCAACAATTGTGACCCGAAAACGCTATTGACACTTTACCGATTCAAAAACAAATTAAATAAAAATTACCAATTGACAGTTATATCGGTCGCATAAATCAAAGAAATCCGATTAGAGAAATTAATATTCTAGTTTCTTTTTGCTTGTTTGTCGGCAAATGAGATTCTATAAGTGTCAAGGTATGTTTTTTCTTGTATGACAATCTCCATTATGTTTGAAAAATATTATGGAATAAACTATATAGAATTATCAATGATTCATAAGTATAGAACTCCTGTTTGTGTGCAGTGTATAATTTGCGAAAGTAATTAGGCTACGATAGTATTTTTGCGGCGTATGTATGTATGTGAAAAGTCGGAGGCTATGCGCTGTGTAATTGAAAATAAATCAAATCGAAGTCGTCGTAGGGCGTAAACAGTAAGTATACTAATTTAGACAGAGGTCATTCCTCTACTAAATGAAGGAGCGACGATACAGTTACAACCAAAGCATGCATGGGAGTTAATTAGACCTATGTACATATGTATGTTGCATAGAGATTCCTTTATACTAGAATTAATTGCAATCACTGTTGTGTACTTTTGGGTTTTATATTGAAACCAGTTGCAGTAGAAATTATTTGTTTTACAATTTGTCGAAATTTGTTTTCATGGTAGTGAATCGGCAACTCACGTTTACGCATCTGCAATCGTGAGTGCCGCTACTCACCCGTAATTTTTCTAAAATGCCATAGGCTATTAATACAAACTGAGTTAAATGTTGATATAAACAGTTCAAGTTGACGACCACTGGTGTATCTTTAGTGTGCTAGTATCCTATCTGTATTTATTCAAGCATCGTCGACCTAACATATATACGGAGTGATCTCGACCACACCCCAAGGCAAATCATCAGCATTCGATAACAGTCGCGAAAATAACATTATTATCCTTGCGAGTCCGACAGAGATACGCCCGGATCCTTAGAGGAACAGAGATAGAAATTCATTGCTACCTGACCCACGGCTGGGATCTCCTACGCGTATCTCTTGCGTGTGAAGTTTTACGACTAATAATCAGTGTCCATTAAAATATCGAGATGTCTTCATTTTGCCCGGCAGTGTCGTCCCATGTGGGTGTAGATGAATACCGTTATGCCAAAGTGCCCCGGAGATAATTGAATTATTGGTTTAAATTTGGGTAGATTGCAATATCAAAGCTTTAATTATAGATGTGTATAATTTGATTTAACTCGGATTTCGGATTAACTGGACTCGATCACGGGTTAAACGGATATTTAGTAATGGTTTAAATAGAACCAGTCGTACTCAAAATGTATTTCTAAATATAATACACTATTTTTGTTTTTAATGCACATTTAATATATATAATAATCTACATAAAAACTAATGTAAATTTGACTCATTTTTCACAGTGTTATTAATGACAAAACATGATAATTTTATTAATGGAAACATTCAAATATATATTTTAACAAACTTTATTTTTTGTTTGGTAGTTATGCCCTAGTTTAAATATGAGCTAGAAATAATATAGTTTTGAATTGAACTTATTTCGTTTTATTGTTAAGTCAAGAAGTACCAACGATGACTTCATACATTTATCAAGTCATCCTTGTTATGTTTTCTTGTCTATTTATTCAAATCTAGTTTCTAACAAAGCATGCACTTTCATTTATCACACGCGTGTATTTTTATTTCATATTACTTCATCATTTCTTAAAAAGTCGTATGACAAAATATGTTTTTCAGAGAATTACAGATAAATAAACATAATATAGTTTTTATAGTTCTTATATATATATATGTGTGTGTGTGTGTGTGAAGATATTTGGGATTTTGGAAGCTTCTTGGCCATTTATTAATGGTCGCTAACCTTGTTCGGTATTAACGATTATTCCAAACTGTTTTCGATTTGATTCAGTTGTAACGCAGCACTGATGGTTGAAAAACGTTTTACGCAATGCTATTGAACTTGAAGAGTTGTGTAGCAGGTTGTTTCAGCAAATACTACACAAGTGGTATTGATTTCTCGATCATACATCAGTTGTGTTTCCCTGTAATTCTAACTAGAAATATAAATATCTCTTTACAAACTCTTTTATCTACAACATTTATAAATAATTTGCAACACATTAAATTCTATAACTTCTAAATTTACATAGATCCATTAATTTAACCACATGCATAACTTTATACATTAAATAGCAGCTAACCCTATCCATACAATTCATATCTTTACAATCTTTCACCATTCAACAAACTTCTTTGGCTATTTTAAAAACAAATAAAAAATAAATGAGAATTTAATTTTTTTAAAATTTAAAATCATATATTAATAATAATTTGATCAAAAACAGAAACGCTTTAACAAATAAAATGTGAGTGCTTTTTTCTCGCTTTTGAATAGCATTGAAATAAAATAGTATTTTTTATCATTTAGAAGATGTATACGAATGTTTAAGGTGCATTACAAAATATGTAAAACGAATCGTGTAATACGTGCTTTTATATATCTATATTACATTCCAAGCGGCATAACATCCACATACAAAGTTGAGAACGCGATTTTTCCGATTCAGAGCGCACAAAGCCAGTAGCAGAAAGAAAGAAAACCGTTTGTAATTCAAATTGTGTTGTCGGGAAAAACTGGTCTGATACGTAACGCAATGCAATGCAACGCAACGCAACGCACGAAGATTGCAATGTCCTCTGTTCCTATCGCAGTCGCGTTGACGCACTCCCAATGCCGCCATCTCCTTCTTTATCTCTTCTGCTGTGGTACCCCTGGCAAGGTTGTATTGTTCAGGCACAGCATGGTGGAAGCAATGTTTATGCTTCTCAGAACTCTGTCGCTTTTCTATATAAACTCCACGTACAGTCAACCGCAAAATTAGATCCTTAAACATTATTATTGATTCTAACTTAATTTTACGACGACCTGTTTCATCTTCTTCCCCCATTCGCTTTTCGTCATAACAAATCTAAAGTTTATTTTGATTAAAAATACGTTTTAAATGTTTTATTAATTCTCAGGAGATATGATTTATGAATAAAATAAATGAAGCATGTTTTTAAAGATGTTTATTTATTGGCGTGGATTATTTATAATACATAAATAAAAAAATTGAGGGCAATATCTGCATGATGATGATGATGATGGTCCACCTTCCACTTAATCTTATTCCGATGTTGATTTATTTGCTTGTAGAACAGGTACATTTACCGATTGCATTATTGATCATCGTTTACTTATATATCTATAGTATTTCCACTTTATTGAGCGTGAAATGGGTCAATTTAATTACAATATGATTGGAAATGGAGGGTGAAGTGAGTCTATTTATAAAGTTGACCTCATAACAAACTACTTTTGTTGGTGAATGTAAAGAAGATTTATGATATGATAGCATACATACATATATGTATTAAAACCTATAGTTTATGGACTCTTTTTTTGTCGCGAAATTTTACGAGGGTTTAAAAATTATTCATTTAAAAGTTCCCTGCTGGTGAATCTTGTATATTTCGTCAAGTTAATACCGAGTGTTTTATGGCTTGCTTCACATCATTTTATTGTTGTTTAATGTTTAGTGTTCTGCATTAACGGAATGCTCTACACAGTTCCGATTACTGCGACCAGCAAATAATAATGAAAGTATAATGTAACAATAGAAAAATATCCGCAATGGCTTGCACTGAACTTTCTTAAACATATCTCGTTTAGATATTCAAATACAATTCATACATTCTCTCTATCTCTCTCTGTCTCTCTCTCACACGCACAAAGACATAATTCCAAAAATAGTCAAGCTCGATTCAGGGAAGGTCAAAAAGTATATTTGCACTAAAATCTCTAAATAGATTTTTTTCCATGATTAAAGTACTTGCTCTTCCTATGAGAGAGTAAAAATGATTAAAAATGTAAGCAATTTGAAAAATGTTCTTGTGACACTTATTTAAAATAACCTTATGGTTAAAAGAAACAAGCGTTGTGATTCGAATCTCTTCATCATATGAACATGTGTTCATTCATGTATAAATGTGTGCATTGTTGGTTGATGTATCTGACATAATAGGATGCTGCACACAGCCATGTCAGAAAATCATGTAACTAATCACGTTTAAAGCAGTGCCATGGTGTCACACACGTAATCACGCTGATTATGATTGTGATCGAAACGCCATTCCAACAACAACAACAACGACAACGTGACATACGCGACTATATATATGTACATGCGCGTGATTGATCAGTATAGGTACTTTGAACGCTTATTGATGGTTTCTTTTTCATATTAGCCTTGTCATTATCCGTGACGGGGTAACTAACGTTTTCTCAATCAATATTTCGAAGGGGTTGCGGAACAACAATATTTCTCACATACATATGTTGGATACACATAATAATAATAATAATAGATTAAATCAACTAACATTCCATCACACACACATTCGCATAAGTAACACTGCCAAAGGTTAAGTGCTTTCATACACTTGGCTTATAAAATATTTATTCATGTACATATATGTATGTACGTACCTTTAAACTAATGTATGTGTGTGTGTGTATGTATCGATCGATACATACGTATACATGTGATTCATAATATAGGTACCTGTGCAACATAAAATACACATAGCACAAACTGTTTGACTAATGATAGGAAATAAGTAATCGTTTATACGTTAACTATTCACCGTTCATAGCTGCTCATTTTTGTCAAATTCGAATGCTAATCAATCCAGTTAGCGCCTAGAAAGCGTTGACAATCACGACCCTATCATTAGAAATTTCTCGCTACTAACACTACATTTGTCCATTCAATCTAAATATAATACGCGTATTATAGATTTTTAACTATTCTTCCTATATAGAAAACATTCATAAATCTCTTATACCCATTTCACTTTTTTTTTAAACCTCCAAAAATAGTGTAACCAAGGACACAGCCCACAAAAACACAAAACAAAGCTAAATCAGATGCATCAGAGGCATATATAACTCAACGCCGCATTGTTCCTATAAACACAAGTGCCGACGACGACGACCATTCGTATCGCGAATCTTCAAATTTCAGAGGCCACAAGATAGGCTTGTGCTTCATGGACCAAACAGCGAGATAAATCATTGGGTGATGCTGTAACCCTAACGCCGAGTCCTGCATCATCTTTAGAATTTTAGGTGCATTTTAAATGTCAAGGCCTGCTGTGCGAACAACACTTTTTTCTCGTTTATTTTTTTCTCGTTTATTTTACTCTTGTAGCGTGGGTGAAAACATTTTTATGAAATTATAATAAATTAGATGCGTTTTATTTTATTTTTATACCACAATCATTAATATATACACTTAATGAGAATTGTTATTGCATACAAATATATAATTAACTTACATACATTAATACTAACATACAGACATACAAACAAAGAACTAAAATTATTTTTGGATATTTAAAAATAAGCGCTACTTAATGAGGATACATGTTCATACACTGAATACAATTATATTATAAAAACATTGAAACAAATTTAAAAATCTAGTTCAAACTTTTTATTACACCTATCATTAATCCAGGTTGTTGTCCTGTAATTAAATTTACATTAAAAATGCAAATTTAATAATAAAAAATTCAACGATGGAAAACATCCGATAGGTAGGTACTACATAAAAACTGTAAGTTTTCCAATGATTCTCTGTACGTGTGTGTATACGACGTATATAGCGAGTTTGTTCGCGTTTTAATCAATAACTGGGTTGCGAGACTGTATAATATCCCCAAGCACATTAAGAGTCCGCACCCCGTGTACAAAAAAGCCCATTCGTCTATTTGGGAACATGTACCGTTGTTTCGTTGTTTTTTCTGGCTACTCCTACCTTACCAACATTTCAAAACGTAATATACTACTCTGGTGCCTGCATTGCCGCAGTATAGTGTTGACAAGATCGGTATCGCTTTTAAAACGATGTTCCTCGTTCTGATATCAGATCAGGCAAATTATATTTGTATTTAAGGCTAAATTGTACTTCTTTTTTCATCATTACCGCATAGGTACTCTTTGACTAATGTTTGATTCTATTTCATTTTAAAAAAACATTTGTCCATATCTCATTTATTATTTAAAACGCAATACAGAGAATTTATTATCTATATTTTGTACAGTTTCCACAACATACATCAACTCATTTCATATTTAAAATTGAATTAGAAGTATATTTTTATCGTAAGATCACATAGCTCAGTTGTACATCTGTCGTTGTAGAGATTTTGGATTTGCACTCTGTGCTTCTTACTTTCATTTTTTCTTTTTTTTTTTTAATGCATGTCTTAGAGTCTTGGAATATTTTTATATGAACATGGTTACATATAGGTACTATAATTAGTATTAGGGTAAATAAAAACATTATACATGGATATTTTTTCGAATGAGGGCAAACATTTACATGTGTAATTTGGTGTATATTGTTCTTAAGCTAATTTGTTTTATCAATTATGTTTATCTTGGTGTAAGAGTTGGTTCATTTGTCATTTATGTTTTTTAAAGAGCAATAAATTAGATGTTTGCTGTAGTAGAGTATAATTCAACAGAAATTATTCCAAGTAGCCGTATATATTTTGGTTGTTTTTGCATGTTGTTGACACATTACATTTCATGTTTGGTGGCATTGTTGTGCTTGGGCAGGCTTGTTTGAAAAATGTATGCTAAATAGGATCGATTACACACCGAACATTCATTATAATGTCGTGAAATATCCAACGCAACCAGCAACCCGCAACCAGCAACCCGCAACCAGCATTGCCATACATTGCTGCCAATGCAATTATATACTCATTACGCATATTTGATTGATGTACGCGCTGTGACTTGACTTTGTAATTTATTCGCTTTTCAGAAAATAGTGCACCACCTTTGAAAAATGATTGTAGGAAATGAACTCATTTCAAAATACAATACACTATCGTTAGAAGGTTATCAAATTCTCTATAAATACAATTATTAATCCATCAAAATGTATACAAACTTCACTTTATTTACTCACCAACAATAAAATTATTGTTGGTAATGCATTACATAGATTATCTACCAAAACAAACAACCTTTTTTTTAAATATGTATTAGAACAATAGATTAATTAAATAAATAGCCCTATTCGTAATTAATTTAAATTGGAAAAGTCTAGAGAATATTTATTAGATTCATAAAAGATCCAGGTCCGCTTATGCAATTGCAGTGATAACTAACTCGGGGACACCCTTATTAATCCAAGCTCTAATCGAGGGCTAAACGAACGCACCTGCTTAGCTATTTATGGACTGGAACCCTTTACTAACTAGGTATAATTAAGTCCTTATGTGGCCCGTATTACGTGGACAATACGTTGCCACATAATCACTAACAAATCCCTACACACTATGCAGAAAAAAAAATGGAATTAAAATATACTTAATAGCCTTAACTTTTTTTTATCTAACAGGCTTTAGTCGCGGTTTAACAATTATGCTTTTGTTATTTATGATTCGAATTTTTAAATTTCATAATTGCTAATTATTTAATGTCAACCTATAAATTTATTTTTGTTAGGTTTTTATTAAATACATGACTTTATTCGTATGTGTATGTTTTTACGTTTCTATTTATACATTCGTATAAAAACGCAAATAGGACGCAATAAAAAAATAAATCATGAATAATTTGTTTAATTTTGCAATAAAAATGGAACTTAATACTCTGATATTGTTTTTTACGTGTAATAACATCTATCTATACATTTGCATAAAAAAGTAAAAGAACTCAATAAATTGATAAATCATGAATAATTTATTTAATTTTGTAATAAAAATTGAACTTAAAATTCTGATATTGATCAATAAATAACATTTGTTATAGAACAAAACGTATTGCAATAAAAATGAAACAAATGCATTTAAAAGTCTGATATTGTTAGTTGTTGAATAGTTATCCTGAAATAACAAGCAAGCGTGAACTTTTTCGACTTTATAACACGAGTGAATAAAAGTTTTGATAAACAGTCTAACACCATCAGCCCGGTTCGAACTCGCTCGGTGCTAGACAGAGTTAACCAAACAAATTTTTTCACCCGGACTTGAGTTACTGCGCAGTTTTCGAAACAATGAACTATCTTCCTCTTTAGTGTCAGTGTATTGTACCGGATAGCGTTGGTGTAGCTTCTGCAGATGGGGTATCTCTATCTACCCTTTCAAAGCTAAGGGTGAGACTGGTTTTCCCTAACCAAAAGTTTTTGGAAACTTGCCGAGTCATTGTCCATATATTTTCGCTGTGTCCGTGGCACTCACATTTAATCAAGCGTACAATTCAGGACCTTCCGGTTTTGGACTAGTGCGTATATACGAATTTGCTTTAGAATTTATTACTCCGGAATTCGATAGGCGATTTCTTCAAGTATATATTATTTACTTTTTCGACCACATATGAACGAACATACATAAAGGAACATTTAAAAAAATTGACATCACTTTCTGGATTAATTATCCATTAAATAGAGAATAACTAAATTTTAAAATGATAAATAAATAATAATTCAAAGTATTTTGAACTACAATTTCGAATCAATTGATTCTGCTTTTGCAAGAGGTGTTGTTACAATAGTTAAATTAAATTTACGTCAATGATTTCACATCAAACCACTAGTGTGCGATAGTTCATACCTAATGATGTCTTATTATACTCAGTAATTTTAAGCTCGTTGAGATCAATAGCAACTTGGTATGAAAGCGAAGCTTACAAAATAAATTGACAATCGCTTCTGATGACACAAAGTGATAATATGATACTGGATCATTGTTCACGACAAGTGAGGGTAGAGTCATTGATTTACGATGTATTTCGCGTGCTAAATGACTATGAGGGTGACATCACAACACTAGTTATGATTAAACACCAAACAGCGAAATGCATCATGGTATTTTTCGGTGAACATTGAAATTTCTGTATGGCGTAAGTAATAAGTTAAATATTTTATCATTTCGCAATATGCAATTTGTAAATGACCAAAAATTGTTCTCGTTAAATGTGGTTCATGAATACTTATAACGGTGTCGGACATTAACAGCGCCTGTATATTTCAGTGTATAGTTTCACGGTGTAATTACATTTCATATATGAATATTGCAGAGTTTAACGTAGGTAAATGTTGTTGCAGTTTGCGCGTATGTGTTAATTTCGTGGAAGCCTGCCGCATAATACACGCGAAATTATTACGCTTGTCAGTATTAATTTTTTATTATTTCGTGCATAAATTCATTTTTAATATCATAGTATTTTCATTTTCGAAATACCTCTGCAACCGCCGTGAGATTAATGTCATAAGTTGCAGCTGAAGATCGATCGTACGAAATTTCTTTCGTCTGTAGGGATTTGAATAACGTAATAGACGGTGTGAACACCATAAAAAATGTGTTGAATTATTGAAATACTTTTAACAAAATTACAATTGTAAAATGCTGTTTCTCTTTTTTATATTTTCGTATCCTGTCCCACAGGATGGATTTATTTAGGGGTTTCTTACTCCATTGTATTCAAATATGCTTGTGAAATAAAAAATATATTTATTCAGAACAGTAAGCTGTGAAATAGCGACAAAACTAATAAAAAACTACAATTTTTAAAATATTTAACATTTTTCGATTACATCTAAAATTCATTGATATTACTTTTTTTTTTTGTAAAACCCAATCCTTTAAGTTTAATTAACTCATTCCGTTTTGTGCTTTCAACATTTTTGGCGTGATTATAAATGTATATCCATCAATCTCTTTCGTATCGTTCGCGTTTCCTTCCGAGTACACCCAAAATATCTCGTATTGTACTAGCGGGTGACAGTGAACTCATTTTTTATCACTCCAACTTGTTTTTCGTCTGTTTTTAAGTGTCTTATATTTTCTTGATGTTGTTTATATTTTTTACTTGTCCAAATATACATTTAGGATATTATAATAAAGATAGAAAAAAGTCATATTAAGATTAATGAAGTTTTATGATGTTACAGCTTTTTAATTATTAATTACGTGTCAATGTATTTAAATTCTAAATGAAGCTGGAGACTGAGATTAATTAATTTTGATGACGTGTCCCTTACTTTTTTACTTGTACTTTTTTTTATGTTATAAACTAAAATAGTATACAGATTATTTCCATGTATAAAATGAATAAAATATTCAAAAATTAATTTTTGTTTGTTAAAAAGCTGAGGAAAATAATAAATCAGTGTCGCCGAAATAAAATATGTTTTGTTTGTTCATGATGTCGTGACATTTGGCCGTATTCGCAATTACATTGACGTTATGTTTTTTTGTGTGACTCTAATGTTAGCAACTCTTTCAACACGTTTTTATCATCAGTTCGTAATATACATGAGTTCAAACTACTGCAGCCTTATCGAGTGGCGTGTTAACAGGCCATAACCCCGATTCTCCTTACACCCTTCTATTCTAAATTCACTCCTCCCTAATTATTTCTGACGTATAGTTAAAATAAAAATAGAAAAATCGAAAAAAATGTTACTTTTCGTAAAAATAGACCGACATTTCTGAGATATTCAATAAATTTTTTGGTGGAGTTAAAATATATACATTCTTACAAAAATCTTTTAAAGGTACTTTTAATTTATGTATCTTTAAAATAACAGTTGTTTAACAACTTGAGGCAATACTAATTAAAAGAATTAGTTTGTATATTAATTATTTTATAAATTTATACAAGTAGGAGTAAATGATACACATTTGTATATATATTACAAAACGTATTACTGTATCACCGTGTAGTATTACATATTACAAATAATGAAAGGTGATATTCACACATTTCCTTGATTTCAAAAGGCATTGCCGTCGTCATTACCCCCTCGGGTGAAATATCAATATTTCTAAACTGATTTCTTTCGCAGGAATTTTAAAACAACGCGCAGTATATACAACAAAAGCGAGTCTAAAAACAAAAGGTTGGGGAAAAACTAAAGCAAAAAAAAATAATAAAACCTGCTACGTGGCTATATATGTGTAGCTTGAAAACAAAAACATATCCTATACGCACCTATTGTGTTAATATCTCGCCTGGCTCGTTTGTATAAAACATTCTCGCTGGGCCTATATTCTGAGCCTCCCTTTACTTTGTGATGCATTGCTTCTGGATCACGTGACTTTCAATACAGAACCGGCCTTTATAACCAGAAAAAAATATTCAAAAGGAAAAAATATTTATTTTCACAAAACTTTTGTAATCATTTAAAAAATAACAGCTCAATTAAATGAACACATGCATCATACATATTATCAAAATACACAATTGCGTCCATACTACTTAGAAAATACAATTTTTATCTATTTATATATATTAAAAAAAAAACTTAGAAGCTTTCTAGGTGTCATGTAAACTAATAACTAATAGTAATAGATTTCTGTGAGTCCTACTCTGATTTCTCACATACATAAACCATATCCAATGTCCTAGTACGAAATTAATGTCCCTTTGTAACCGTATAGGTACATTGAACAGCCCCTGGGGCCAGCATCGAGCCTATTGTCCGAGCCTGTATCGGTTTGAATATTTTAAAAAACCGAATAGTACAATTATTCAAAATATACAAACGTGCCTGAAAATATATATATGCGCTCTCTCCGCTATTGTTGGAACCAATAGGTAATTGTAGAATTAATGGTGTAAGCAATTTGTTACCAGTCATATACCAAGTAATACATAATAGATAACCGCTAGTTATGAGATAATTTTTGGAAGCTGAGAAAAGTTAAAAATTGCTTTTGTTGAAAGTGACAAGTAGTCGAACATAATTACAGTTAAATTTGAAATGTTTACAATACAAAATTTATTGTTTGTTATCCAAACTAACTATACAAAAAAAAACGCTATTACATAACAAGAAAAATTATTTTTTTATAAATTACAAGGCAAATATGAAAGCAAGCTTCATTTTAGGGAAAATCATATTGATTATTTAGCTTTCAAAGAAATTACTGAGCAAATAGACAAACATCAAATAAGGTGTCAATATTATTGCTTTGTATATAGAGATATGACGGAAACGATGTCTAACGCAAAGCGTAAAATAATTAATTTTACAGTAAGAACATTTTTGCACGGTTGTGTGAAAATATTTTATACCAAACCAAAACTTAATGTTTCGATATTTTTTAAACGCTTATTAACTGAACATATATTATTTATTATACTTTTAAGTTTGTATCACGATTTACTTATAAATTTATCGAAATAAATCAATATTTTTTTAAAAAAATTGCGAAACTATTAACGTTCTAACAGTTCTTTTTTTGCACATATTGAAAACAAATTTATATGTATTTTATTTAAATAAATAATGCGTGTTTTTGAATGTTATAATTTATTTTGAATATACATAATTTACATTTTATTTAGTATTTGAATAAAAAAATTTACCGTTTTGTACATGAACTCATTGGGATTTATTTAAAATTATCTTTTCTAATAAATAGATACTCATAGCTGATTCCATCATGCGTTGATTATCTTTAGAATTAAAATAACAATTTCTTTAAATGATTTAATGTATATAAAGTTAATTAATATTTTGATTTGGCAATTGTTAATATTAACACTGTTAACGTAGGGTCAACGACAGCCACTTTTTGCGCAATTTGATTGCCGTCAATTCAAGTGACATTTTTGACGGTTCCACCTTTGTATCGGCTATTCTTCGATTTTTTCCACCAAACAAAATAAAAAAGTAATCACTAAAATTACGGTATACTTCGCGGCAATAATGTGGCTATTGTAAAAAAAAAATAAAAACGATCCTTAATTGATTAGTAAACCAAATAAAATTTATCATCTACACTTAATTAAGATAAAATTGGGGAAATAAATTTAAACATGGCCATCGGCATTACGAATGTTAACGATGGCTGCCGGACATGCACGACATGTTCACGTTAACTTTCTAGTTCATCTGTGTTTTTGAGGTTAGTTTGTTTATATGATATCAAATCCGGAAAGATGGATATTATTTTACATTGCGGTAAGTGGAAACCGCTGCTAATTTTATTTGATTAATGTGAGGAGCTATTGTAAAAGAATTTGTAATATTTATATTTACATTCCTCAGATTTCAGTATATTATTTATTACATTCACTGATTTATTTGATGTATAAGTGTTTTATATACTTACAATTAAATCATTTATAGTATATTTGTTTTTACTTTCTTATTTATGTGTCTTATAATTCCGTCGACTTTTTTACTTTCTTATACGCAGTATAAGTAAGTATTGTAATCATGAAAAATTTTGATCTCCAGATTTTAACGAAAATATACGTTTTGACCTTCCTTGAAACGATTCCGACTATTTTTGGAATGACGTCCGTCTGTGTGTGTGTGTGTGTCTGTATGTGTGTTTACCTGTGCAGAAAACCTCCTATTTTTGAAAACCGGAAGTGCATGTTTACTCTAGTCATTTTTTGCGGTTTCTGCAATTACTCAAAAATGATTGCAGTTACAGAAAAATTATTATAATAAAAATTATAGATATCAGCATTTTATACAACTATTATTTGAAATATTTTTTCCCAAACGGTATTTATTTGTATTAAAGGCGATGAATATGAAACTTGTTTTTTATCATTCAAGAACTTAAAAAGATTTTTACTTTTTCCCGTCTCATCTTCGCAGTTACCTAAAAATAATATAAATATGGTAAACTATTTGAGTACATCATCACATACTTGTCTTTATTAACAAAAATACTTTCTAAAATTGATGCATTGGTGCACGCACTGCTTGTTTTAATTTCAAAAATATTTTATTTCTATTCGAACCTTCCGTACACACAAATTAGTGCTCATACATAACACAAATTAGTAACCTGTTGGAACGATGATATTTGAATTTTAAATAAAATAGACGTAATTCTTTAAAAAGACTTAATTGAACACCAACGAAATTTATTTCAGTATTGTTTCTTAATTCGGACGAACAAGTTCAGAGACGTTACATGCGCGTATTTAGATTTTCGAGTGCGTTTTAAATATCGGGCGTTAAAACGTGAACTTTCGATCGAATGGTGTCCACTCATTTAATATTTATTCTAAAAAATAATTTAGTAAAAGGTTAGTAAAATATTATAAATTAGAAAAATAGTGTAAATATGATAAGATCTAACCCAAAAGCGTATAAGAAAGTTCGGTGCATGACACTGTAGATGTTTTTTTTTTCTTGACAATTTTTAACAATTGATCAACCGGAAGTTTTTTATTTGAAATCGTTTTCAATTTTTATCTATTTTAAGAAAAACCATGCATTATTTCGAAAATATATTTTATTTAATACAAGATAAACAATACAATTTTTTGCACATTTTTTTTTGGTTTTGATTTTGATAAATGTGTGGGGTATTTTGCTACCTCATTTAATAGGAATGAAGTTATATTTTTGATTGTGTTTCTGTTGAGTTTTATTAGCTTTATTTGTTTTATTGGTAGTTTAAAGTAATTTTGAGTAAATCTGAGGTATAATAGAGAATCTATAGTGCATGTTTAATAGAAGATCTATCATTATTGTAATTCCATAGATTTTTCTTGTGGAAATGAGGTATTATGTTAGCATTTAGACAATTTGTAATTTTTAGTTTGTATTATTTCCTCTATAATTTAAATTTGTCGTGAGTCGTTCACGCTGTAAGTAACCTGTAAGCCGTAACAATAATTCATATAGTTCGCTTTCACTTCAGCCAATTTGCAAAATTACTCTGAACATTATAGCAAATTTAACTTTCTGTAAACGTTATGTTTAGCCCACTCAGTATTGTTAGAAAAATGCTTAAATATTATTCCACATATCTTCAGCATGAGTTATATTTTTGCAAGCGTTTAATTTACCATAAGGTGGAAAGTGACGGCTACTGGTACAGACAAATGCGGTAAAATTCAAAAGCTTCCACTGCTAATATATTGCGACGGCCTTAACGCATGTATGCAATAACCTGTTGCGATTTTGCTCGACTTACATCTTTTTTTTTTTGTTGCTTTTTTGCTGTTCGTACGCTGTGTAACGCTACGTTCGCATTACTCTTACTTATGTTATAAAATGTCGATTTGTTGGCCTTTATGTAGCGTGTCAAACAAGAAAAAATTGCTGTTATCTTGTGTGTGTGTGTGTGTGTGTGTCGTTATTATTATTATTATTATTTGGTTTAGAATTTTATGAAAATTTATATTTTTTAATATTCGCGTAACACCATACGAGGATGTTAGACGAGAGCGTTGCAAACAAATAAAATTGATTCAATGTTAGTTTTGAATTTTTTTTTTATTAAAGCTAATAGGATTATACGTATATGGCTTGTATAGAAAATAAAAATCAAACAAACATTTTCATTATTGGTAATACCTAATAATTGCTGATGGAGTGGGTTGGCATCATTGTAGAATACTGTTAAAAGCGAACAATCAATCCATTAATATTTTTGGTAACATGAATAGTTCGAATATAGCAGTCATATTGTCCAATGTTTTGTGTTACTGTTAAACCTATAGATACATGCATAATGCATCATTTTGTAGTTCGGCCATGTTGTATTGTATTCGCTGTTCATTTATTTTGGTCCTTGTCAAAATCACAATAAAAATATTAAAGGGCCCACAAGGTATATGTTAATATGAGTTTTTTAATTATAGTTGACTGACACTACCAGTGGTGGCGTTTATTTCATTTTTACAATATATACAATTCATTCTTAAGCTTAAAACATTTTTGTATCAATAAATATTATAAATATATTTAGGCAAATATTAAATATTTTGTATGGCGTCAGATTTCATTTTTGTAAATAATAAATACGAATAAAACCTTGTAATTTATTGTACAAGAAGTGGTATTTTCAAAAGAAATTTAAGTCAATATTTAAGTTCGTTGCTTTTTTTTTGTTTCATTAACTTTGAAAATAAAAGACCTAGTGGATTTTAAATAGCAGCGAAACGAATTGTGAATCCATTAGTTATGTATACCAAATTTGGTGCCAATTCGATAAGTATCTTAAGAGGAGAAGGAGCGACAAATTTGGTCTTACGAGCGAGCGACGACTAAATACCTAAGTATATGAGTTATGTATGTTTTTGGAGACTTAAAACAAACAACCGACTGTTTTAGTTATACGAAACTACGTACGACGAAAAATAATGATTTTTTTAATTTTCTAAATAATATTTTATTCATACATTTCATGTAATAATAATAATACATTTCTATCTATTTCTGATTCGCATTAATATTAAAGCGCGCCACTATAGGTAGAAGCATTCAAATCTTGAAACAGCAAATAAAAACAAATCGAAAAAACTCGCAATATATTTGCGAATTTAAAATATCCAGCCCACCCAGATCTCATAATGCACTGCCCGCTTGAAACTAGCATATATGACGTGCATGTGTACGAGTATGCCTATAGTATATCCTACACAAATACATGCATCGCCATACATACAGTTACTTTACGTCTACGTTACGTTACTGTGTTATGCTACGTTTGCGGTTATGCACCCGACCGTCGCTCCACCTAAACGACCTCCGAGCCGTGCGAATTACCTTGTTGTTAACTTACGGGAGGGAGACGTGCTCAAAGAGGCATGGTAAGAGACTGGTTACCTGGTCATGGCCAGGGTCGCTCTTACGGGTTCGTAGAAGGTTAGAAAATATTTTACTTTTCGCCTTTCGACTTCTATGTTCATCGAATTATCCCTTTTAATTATTCGAAACAACGTTTTGGTGTGTTGTAACTCAGTCTTTTACATCTCGAATAAGGATTATAAGTTGATTTATTAGGTGAAACTGTCTAGTTATTTTTTTTTAATAATTTATTAGGTGTAGAACGAAATTGACTTAAAAGTTGCGTAGAAAATTCTATTTTTGTTAAAATCTATATTATAAATATATGGCATTTTAACATTGTTGTACAATCTCTTAATGGCCGTCCTCGTATTAATTATAAATATATAAATGATAAATAATCAATAATATTTTAAAACACTTTTCTATAAATATTTTATATATAAATAAGCAAATAAAATTTAATTATATATTTCTATAATACAGAAGTTTATTGTTAATAAAATATTATGCATAGCAAATTCATAAAAATAAATTAGTATCAATAAATTAAGTATGTTGCTCGCTTTAATTGACAGATATTGTAGATCATATAAGAATAGTATGTGTCTGTATGGTGTTCTTTTTGAAAGGTGATATTTATTAAATTTTCTTATTAAATATAAAATCAGTTTGATTTGCATGACTCGTTTAAATTTATTTCATATGGTTATAGAAAAGAGAAAATTGTTGAATTGTTTAAAGATTTTTAATCAATATATTACTTTCGAAGCGATTGAAGATATTCGTTTTGCTAAACTCTGTAATGCTAACTGTAAACTAAGTGAAAGATCTTTTACTTGGTTTATAGTTCGATTTTCTAAGGCTATTTAAAAGATTCAACTAAAATATGGCTTCAAGACTTGAAGAATAAATAAAAACTAATACTGAAATCCACTTTTTACATTTCTAAGTCTGCGCATATGCGCTATTATCATTAAAAAATAAATAAAAAGAATATGATCCATATTTATTATAATTAAATTTATTTATTTTCCATAGTTAATCACATCTTGACCTATTATTTACTTTCGTATTTGAACCCAGATTTTTATCATTTTCTAATAGTTCTTTACGGCACAAAATTAGGAGTATTAGAGTAAGGGATGTAAGTTCATCTTTCTTATAGCTATTTAAAAGTCAACTATACATTTTTTAAAAAAGAAATACGCCTACATTTTTCTAACATAAAACCTAACAAACAGTCTTAACATCATCAAAATGAACAGTGATAAAAATCTCCCGACTATTTACAAACAGCTCGAGCGAAACCTGCACAATGTTTTATTTTGACCGTCGCCCTAATCTTCATCCTTGACCGTTCTTCAGATGACCGTGGCGGGTAGCGGGCACCGGGAGCGTGCACCTTCCCGCACCCGCACCACAAACAGCCTCTTCAACATCCTTCTTCTTACTTGGCGTGACTTGGCTTGGCTTGGCTTGGCGTAGCTTAGCGGCTTGCTTAGCTTACCACGAACAACTTGTATCTTGTATGGTTCAGCAACTCGCAGTCAGTGTTTGAGCGTCCGGCGCAGCGTATGTTTTACTTGTGCTTCGTTTTTGGTGTGATCTTGTGAATTTTTAAGTGAATTTGGAGTGAGTGCGACTTGTTTCCCTAAAGCGACTGGATTTTCAAAAGTGTCGTCTGTGATTCGTTTAGACTTATGTGCAAATGGTCTTACTTGCAAAGCACGGTGTGTATTTTTTTGGTTCTTTAAATTTTAAATCAGTTTTGGTTTGTTTGTTTGGGTCACTTTTTGAAGGTTGTGTATTTACATATACATCCTGTGTTTCAAAAAGTTTTTTTTAGTTGCATGTATCCATGGTTTACGAGTTCAATTTTGAAGGTTGATTATTAATAATGTATTTTACGTTTGAACTTGCACGTATATTGTGTTTTGATTCTTATTGGAATTTATTCATTTTATTCTTTATTTATAAATAATTATCGATTACGTGTTACTTAAGGCTTATATATATATATATATATATATATATATATATATATATATATATATATATATTTTATTAAATATATATATACTCGTATATTTATAAATTAGTATATTTTTATAAAATAAAAATAAAATAAGGGGGATAGTTTAAAAGGTAGGGGAAAGCTTGTGAAATGGTTAATATATACAGTTTTGAAGTACATTTTAATGCTAAAATATATTGAAACTCTTGAGGGGAAATATATACCTGAATTTCTCTTCTATATTGAGAATAGTTCCCGCCTAATTTTTTCAATTTTAGGGGTTTACGTAATAAAAAATATTTTACCTGAACTGCTAAAGGAAATACGAGACCTTTTCTACTAAAGGCGACCTTTCATATGCATTAAAATTATTAAATAATTCTATAATCCCAGTACATATTAATGATATATGAATGATTTAAATATTATTTTAGACAGTTAGATTAGTATCTTAAAAGGTAGTGACCATTCCTAACAAGTGTAATAAAATAAATAAGACCAGTGTTAGTTAAGAAATAACCATATAACTAAAACTTTCCAACTATCTAATTAGGCAAAGCTACTGTAATAACTCACTAATTACTAGCAGTTCCTTAACCACCTATTAGGGGAGGTTCAGGATCATAATTTTACTAAGATATTATCGTATAGAACCTAATTATTACTATGAAACCATCTGTACTGTACTTATTGCAACTAAAATTATACTATGTTTAGAAATATATATTTGTAGATTCCATAAATAGGTTTCAAATTAGATTTTTTTTTTATAATTCTTAAACTTTTAACAAAAATGTATCTTTTGACCTTCCCTGAATCGAGTCTCTTTTTGTAATGTCGGCTGCCTCTTTCTATGCCTGTGTGTGTGTTGCTGTAATTTATTTATTACTTGTACACTGTTAAAAAGCGTTTTTATTTGTGCGACCACGCACTACAGCACTCCTCCCATATGGTTCTCGGTCGTTTTTCTTCAAGTTTCTAGCAGTTCATCTTTTTCGTTTACCTACATTAATCAAGTTTGGTTTGGTTGTGGGATCCCTCTGCGTAGGCTCCGATCTTCACTTATTACATATATGCAATCTCGAATGTGTATTTCAATATTGCATTGTAATTATAGATGCTTCAAACATTAATTATTGAGGTTCGCTTCATTTAAAAAAAAAACAGTTTCTTCCGTATACCTTTTACAGAATTGCTAAATTTTTAATTGTATAAGATTATTAATTCTTGTAGTTTACTCATAGATCTCCTTTGTCATGTTATTGGTCTTATAACCTTGTCTAGTTTTAAGCATTTTATACACATCCAAAAGCCATTAGTTCCACCAATTGCTCAATTTTCTCTTTGAATAAAAATACAACAAAATACCTGTTTGTATAGCAAAGCACTATTCTAACAATTGGAGTCAATTTATCTTCTACCTCTGACACATTCTATACATACTCATACCTTAATCCGAATACTAAACTACAAAACTCGTTATTAAATTGAGTTATAACTTAATATGATTCAATTGCAATTCGAGATTTAATTATCGCGTATCTACCCTTATAGAATTCATTAATTTGTTATAAATATATAGATTTAAATTGGGAACAATGAGATGATTAACCGAAAGATTTAAGTAATCAGTAACTGCCCACCAGTTAGTTAAGCTGTAGTTAAATAGTGTTTGTTGTGAGTTTTGACAAGTAGTTTGCGTTAGGTTTAAGTTTTGTAGGAGTAGGTATATGGCATGTGGTATAATTAAGTTACGTTTTATACCAGTTAATTCATTTGTGAAGCCACGCCACCTACGATAATGAACTGTTTGTACCTTAGAAACTAATTCTATCTCCATATACTAACAACAGTCTTGCCTGCTTCACCTCTTGTAGTACATACGGTGTAGTAACATCTTCTCGCCTACTTGAGAATCTGTTGCACAACCATTGCTTGTCATTTGAGCAGTGGCGCCGGTTTAATCCGCTTTTAGGCGAGGGAGTCGGCAATTTACATAAATACTAGACGATTAGGAAATCTACCTATAGATATTTTAGCAATCAATTTTAAATCTTCTCAAACCTATTCATAGCAAAATTACTTATTGTCTTAGTTTACGTTATAAAGATGAATTTAATGCTAGACTCTCTTATACGTAGTTGGTTTATTTTGTTTAGATGCAGGGAAGGTCAAAAGGTCGCGTTTTTTATTTAATTAGTTAATTCTTTGTATAAACAAAAATAAAACTGATTTACGTAAAATTCTATAAATACTGGTTTATTATTTTTTTGTTTTATACTCTTTTAATTTATAAATACACAGTTTGAATAAAAAATAGAATTACGATTTTGTTATGAGTTTTCTAGCAGTTTTCTCTGCCACTGTGAATCGTTTATTGTAGGAGTCAACTGTATAGAAATATATAGTCTCTGTGTGTGTGTGTGTGTGTGTGTGTGTGTGTATATATATATAAGTAAGATCTAGCATCTGTTACTTCCACATATAGCCACCTGTGACAACTCCCTAATTATATTGGCCACACTGGGAACGGAACCCAAGACACTATTATAGCCGTTTTAAACTCGAGCAGCTTCATTTCTTGTTAACTTCTCGACCATTATTTACATCAGACCTTAATCTCACGCACGTTTACCCAAAGACACTGCATTTAACTTAATCTGAGATTTTAACAAACCAACACTGAATTTTCATTTTATTTTTCTACCACCTACACACATATTTTTATCAAATAAATTGAAAAAAAGTCCCTTACATTTATACAAATTTTCGTTTGCTTTATTCAGATTATTAATGTTAATTATTATCAGAATACTTGATTAGTTTCATTCAAATTTTGATTAAATTTGGCTTTAAAATATAAAATAACGATCAATTTGGAACAAATCGATGTTTCATCACAATGTCGGTGCACCGGTTAAGTATACTTGATACAGACACGTTTAGAATACCCAATCAAGGTATATATTACCTTAATAATGCAATACAAGATGCGGTTTTCTCAGAAGGTTTATTATATTCCAATCGGCCAATCCAATTGGAGCTCGTATACATTTTGTATCGTTTTAAATTCGGTATGGGCGATTGTATGTAATTGCAATATATACCTTGACATTGCCTTGTGGACATTCTTTGTATGATTTGTTGTGTTTTATTTTTGATACGTTTATGAAATGTATATGCTGCTACATTCCACAAAATAATCAATTCCGTTTGTCTTTTCAATTTTTTTCTTGTTTTGTTTTGTTTAAGCTTATACAGAAATGTGTTTGGTTTAAAATTGATACAACACTGTGTATATGAAATTTGAAATTGGTTCATTTATCATGTGTATGTCAAATAAGAACAAGAACAAAACTGATATATTTTACATTTTCCTAGAATCATTATAATTTCATATCAAGTTTACGTAAATTCTTTTATACAGTATTAAATAATTGAATACATTTATAAATAATTTTTATTTATTTATAATAAATACACAAATATAAATATGTGGATTTGAATTTAAACTATAGCTTTGGTGGGTAAATAAATATTGATTATAATAACGAAAGCAGTTGTTGTTGAAAAATGTATTTTTATTCGATCTGTACGTGGTATTAAATTTGGGTTTTTCTTTTGTTTTAGGTGAGTTCCATACAGCTATATGTTCTCCCTGTCTGTGGCGTGAATGTAAGTGACTATAAAATATTATTTATTTTATTTCAAGTGGATGAAACGTACCATGTGCATTTGAAATATTGCAATTTAATTTATAAGGTTTCACTTGAAAATCGATACAGAATGGTATTTTTTTATTATTTTAATAAAACCATATTTCAAACATGTCTAACAAAATATATTTTACGAATCGAGTCACACAGCAGCGAAAGTACGAGAAATGTTTTTAAAATAAAACATGTTTCGTTTTTAAATTGCTTTAAAATCGACAAAACACACTGCTTTTTTCTGACGTGTCCCATTATTTTACTTAAGCTAGTTTAAAAACAAAGTAAATTTCGGCGTAAATCGACACAAATTCGAACCAATTTTCGCGGAACATGCATTTAGTTTTTTCTTAAATCATCGTGCTATTTATGGTAGTACTGTGACGTCACATGTCTTCTTAGCTAAGGTGCTCTACGTTGTCGCCATGGCGACCGGTGCTTAGGGTTGCGTTTGTTGGGGTGAGGACGACAGTGTCGACAAGTCAAGAGCTTCCGTAATTCTCTTTTTTCGTTGCTGCATTTCATTTTTTTCTTGTTTCATAAAAGATGTAGGTAGTCAGGTACCCTTTTAAGGGGCTAGGGAATTCTACGTTCATTATAATTACCACGAATTATTTTCCTTTTTTTTACATTTTATGTTCTTAATATTAATTAGTCCCATAATATTAAATGTTTCTCATTTTTATATGATTATTTCATATAATGTTTCTCTTCTCAAAAAAACATTTACAAGCTTTTTAAATCCACATTTTCTTTTAATGTACATTTCCTTTTAATGTACATTTTAAAAACGCAACAATCTTCATTCAAGACGAAATAAATAAAAATGTTACAAAACAGTTAATTGGATAAATATATCTAAATATCTCTAACGCATTATTAAATTCAAAATGTTATTTTTAAAATATATTCATTCATATTTTAGCAGATCTCGATTAATAAAACAATAAAGGGGATTAAATGTGGTATTTTTGTCAATTTACATAAAAAATCAACTAAAAGTTGTTTAGCTTTATTTATTTATTTCTTTATTATTAGATAGTATTTATTTATCTTGTTTTGAATTGCCAATTCAATATTGTATTTGTATAATTCATTGATAGAAGTTTGAAAACAAACGCCGTAAAGGTTAAGCCTAGTAAAATTCTTTGACCCCAAGGCAACCCTTAGAAAACCCGAGGAAACTCAATCCTAAAGAAAACATTCCGTGGCATAACGAAAGCAAAACATAACTTTACAAATCGGATCTATTATAGATCTGGTCAGTTCAGAAAAAAAAAACAAATATTAAGTTACTGTCTCGTCGTATACTTAACAAATAAGCTTGAGTTAAGAGTATCTTAAGGTGGGCATTTATATGGCTTCGAATGCATTCCAACGAATTACATTTACTTCGATAATTACAGTGAAAAAGTCTTATGATTGTTTCCATTCACAATTGCTGTAATATATGACGATACTTATTCAGGTTTCTATATTTGTACTGATAAGTCTAATTTAATGAGTTGTTTATTATTGTTATAAATGAATGTAACAGTAAAGTACCGTTATTGAAAGTGTATTTTTCATTAGCAACTTGTTCCTTAACCGAGGTTCAACCTCTAGATTTAATTTAATAATAGCCTAGTAATTAATATTCGTATTTATTACTAGCAATACATTACAAATCGAAATATTTACTATAATAATTTTTATTTAAAAGTAATCGATTTCGATTTCGATTTACATCTCAATTTGAAATCAATAAACGATATAATAAGTGACTGATTAGTTGGTTATTTGACGCGATACCAGCATGAGAATGATGCCATCAGATCAGATCGTACAAGTCAATTGCTAATTTGATGATTATAATAATTGAATGCGAGACACACCTACACTACACGTCGATGACTCTTCTTGAATATAAATGCATTTGGGGGTCATTTAAATGTGTTAGATGGCACGTCACACCAAACAAAATGCTCGTCGAAATAAATTACTATTTAATGAATACAACACTGTATAATAATAATTCATTATTTATTATTAAATCACATTAAATCGTGGAATCAATCATTGTTTCTAGTATTATATTCAAATTTATTTTAATCCTTTCCAACAGCTGTGCAACGCTTTTTAATTTATAATGATTTTTAATATTTTATGCTAAAACACTATTCATAATCAATTTGCCGACAGAATTAATAAGTTATTTTTAAAATGTTGTTATTTAATAAAGCAAAATAGGACATTTATATGAATCATATATTTATTTACAAAAACAGTTATTTGATGCAATGAATGTTTGCGAATAACAACAATTCTGTTATGAAATTGAATGCTAGAGAAAAAGACAATATCATTAAATTTAAACATGCGTATGTCTTTGTCGCTCGTTCCTTGCGTTGTGGTGCAGTGCACCCACGTCTCCAAGGTTCATGTGAACTGAGGGAGATGACACGGCTCTCCTGAGGGATGCAAGTGGAATCGGTGCGGGGCGTATGAGTACGTCATCAAAGGAACCTATTCAGCAAAGAGTCTCGTCGTATCACGTCTCTCGTCTTCGTCTTCTGGATATGGACTATAATATACATGGCTTGGTGCCGAGCTCGGTTGCGTATATTCATATCCATCCCAGACGCACACAACTTGTGTTGTATTATAGAAATGTCTGGGTGTTTGTGTATATTTGTAAAGCGTCACCGTACCCTAGGAGATAGCTAATCGATCTTACACACACACACATACACACAAACACACACACACACACATACATACACAGTTAAAATTCACTAGTGAGAATTCTTTCACACGTTCTCCTAGCTATTAACTGCATTCTCTCACAAGTGAACAATAATAAATATACTTTTTGTAGTGACTTATTTTCATACTTCAACAATTCGTCAGCAAGACCAATTCGCATTAAATAAAATTTATAGTGTAGTCTGTGCAGAATGACAATATATTAAGTGTATGTTCCTTTTACAAGCACCGATGAATTAAGTGCACACATAAATTATTTAAGTGTAAAATGAATTGCTCTGTTCGCAATTTCTGTAATAAAATAAACACTTGTCCATAGCGCTGCTAGACTACATACATTCATATAGGCACATATGTACAGTCAACAGGAAACTACTTGTGTTCGGGTAATTTTCTAATTTTTCTCACTACTACTTGCACTTTGAAAATAATTTATAAGGCAGTTGAGAATAATTACGAAATTAGAAAGGTTGTTATAGTTTTAGGGAAATGTTTCTAGATTTTCGTATTTTTCCATGACAAATGATAACATATTTGTACGGTGTTGGAAAATATATATCATGAATTGATTTATTCCTTCGATGGTATTATAATGTCCTTGGTAGGATATCCATTTGTCATACCGTTCACATTGTGAACGTGGCTGTTGACACACGGTGGGCGGATACAGGATTTTTTTTTATATGGGGTATAAAGTATCGATTTTTTACTGGCTTTCAATATAAATTTACATAAAAAAATACGTCAGAAATTGAATTCAGTATCGCATTTTCATTACATATATGGAAATTATTTGCTTCATGATTCACAATCAATCTTTTATTGTTGGTTTTTTGGCACAATTCAGGATTATTTCAATTTTGTATGTAATGTTTGATTTTGCCAAACCTAATTTGATTGATTGGAATATGATTTTTTTTTTAAATTTAAAATTGAATTATATTTCGTAATATTTTCAATAAAAAACGCTTATGTGAGAGAATTGACCAAATGTGTGTATCACACCTCCAACAATATCGCCCTATGCCTAATAAATATTAAAAAAAAAAACTCGATCAATCAAGCGGCTGTCATGTGAACGGTGATAACATATGATAATATCCAAATGTATACATGAGTATCTGTCGCGATATACGATGAGTGGTAAATGCTCAAAAATTCATCTTTCAAAAAGGGCGACACAAACGCCAGACGTACAGGCACTAGCAGAATTATTGATGTTCTGGAGAAAAATGACCAGACACCCAGCGAGGGGCACATACAAAGACCATGCCAAAACGTGCTTGACAGATGTGAAAAAGGACCTTAACGTGACGTATGCATACCCCCCATGGACGTAGGTAGGCTTTTTCATGTCTCGCAAAAGAGGGTGGGACTGGACGTTTTTAAATCATTAATAATCATTTGTTGATTACTATTTTCAAATGTAATTTGTCATTTGTAATCATTTAAAATTAATGATGACTAAATATTTTATCATTTATACAAGTAAAATACTATTTTTACCGAGTAATTCAAATTTATTTGTGAAAACATCAAATTTTCATTATACACATTCTTTAAAAAATTTATTATTTTATCACGGAAAGTAATCTGCATTAATCAAAATGTATCAATTTGAAAATATTTCAACATCTAAAGTGACCAGATGTTTGTTCGCAAAAAAGAAACACGTAATAAAATTGTCGGTACATTTATACCGTTGCAAGATATTTCATCTACTTTATGCAAATATTATGCAGCCGTTGCAACATGAACTTGCAAAATAATGATAATGCGTCTATTTGCGCAATCGAAAACCTCATTCACTTCTTTGAGTCCCCAAAGGAACGGATCGCATACACAAAGTGTATAAAATTAATCAAAATCATACATATAAAAAAAATTCTTATTTTCAAAAATGTGTTTTTAACCTTTTAGATTAAACTAACATTCACAGATTATTTAATTTTCAAATTTAGCAACTACTAAATTACATTTTGGTTAAATTAATCATTAAAAATACGAAATTTAGATAAACATTAACTTTTACTTGAATTTAAAATGTTTTGGGTCAAATTTTAGATAACGTGTCAGAGGAGTGTATCGCAGGTCATGTCAAAAAGACCGTCCCAAAAGAAATATGATAGCTTCTTACATTTAGAGCATTAGCTAAATGGTCACATCTGTCTTTGATTCGGTTAAATATCCTCTTGCTATTTTAATAAAAAAAAAGTTCAAACAATAAAACAACAAAATAGTTTAAAATAACGCTTAGTATATTTGTTTGATTATATATTGCGCTTTTCGTCATTAATCTGATATTGTACAAGTTTTCGTGGTAGGACAAACGCTTTTATCGCAGTAAAGTTGTATAAGAGAAATGTTTTCTGATATATCGCCGAGTGTTTCACTTGAAATGAATGCATACCAGTGCAGTCGAAATCAAAGCATTAGTTATTATAGAACATGATATTTCCATTACGTTTGGTATATTGCCTATACGCGTATATAACCTTGTGTTTTATATCGAATTCGATTTATACATTATACAATCAATACCATGCCGATTCGGTGGACAATTTTCGTCATGTATTGATAATGGACATTTTTAAATTGTCGAAATACTCAACAATGCAACAATATCTAGCGTCTTTTTTTGTGTAATATTCACAGATAGGAACAGTTTGAGCTCAACATTTAAAAAAATGAAAAAAGTTTTAATAGTAGTCGTAAAATTAAATTGTATCATAACATTTAATTTATTTTGCCGGTATTAATAATATACAGAAGCTTGCTACTTTATTAATAATTTTATTGCTTAGTATTAAGATGTCAATTAATTATTATCCTGTTGCGTTTTGCAATAAATATAATTACATATTTACTATTATTAATTTAGGTCATAAAAAACTACTACTATCTAAGCTGTACTCAAAGACGCTTAATTTTACTTGTGCCATCATTGATGTATGGTAGTGAATGTTGGGTTTGGAAAACCAGGCATAAAATTATTGAATTTATTCCGTTGTATTTAAGTTGAATCAAAAGTAGCTTTAATTTAAATTGAATCAATCAATCTTTTTCTGGATATAATAATAAAAATGTATGAGTTGAGGATGTATGAAAAAAAAAAATTATATATCCTATTGAACAATTCATCATGTGTTATATGAAAGATATGGCAAAGAATTCAGCAACTGAAAAGAATTTGACTGTCATTCGTATTTGTTTTCA